>OZ009957.1:20357500-21091231 GCA_963932025.1 Erebia epiphron
AGATATTTGCCTATAATTTTCCTAAGTTGATTCTGCAAGGAGCCAGATCCTGACTTATGACTGATGAAATGATGACTCTTCTGTATTCACCGTGAAAATTGTCTCGTCGACGCTTCGTTTCATTGATTATTGTGATAATGAAGATGACAGTGTGTTTCCAGCTTTATCCGTTCCTATTGTTGTACAATTTGTAAACGCGGATGATGTGGTAGCGGCAAACCTATCCGCCGATTAACTGTGATTTATTTAGATTGCCACTTTTCCTTCTGATGGACCCGCGATATTTATGAGAATCTGCCTATATTTATATTGTACCTAATTGAATGGGTTTTGTAAACTACTTTTTAAATAAGTACGTAGAAGTTTTTTGCGATAAGTAAATAGATATGTTGTAATTTTTGTAACGTTTTCAACAGTAAAAAAGTGGTTACCTATACTCCTTTACTTAAAGCACAGAATACTAACCTATCCTTAACTGGATTTAAGTAACCTTAACCAGGTTGGCCTGGAACTGGTAATGGAGATCGTGGTAATTGATCACGTCAGAAGCTTTCCATCAGACCAGACGATTGCCGATTTAGGGTCGATGCACCATTGTAGGTTAACGTGACGTTAAATTTAACGGTGTTCTGTGGCAATATGTATACAAGCAATTTTTATGCTGATAGGTTTATGTTTTTATTCTATGTTTAACTAGATGATGCCCGCGACTTCGTCCACGTGGATTAAGTTTTTTTGATTCCCACGGGTACTCCCTAATTTTTCAGGTTCATACATACCTAGCCTATGACACAAAAATTGTGGCTTTCTATTGGTACCAGAATTTTCAAAATCGGTTCAGTAGATCCAGAGATTACCCCCAACAACGTCACAAACTCACAAACTTTACCTCTTTATAATAATTAATGTTAGTAGGTATATAGATAAGTTTGACGTACAGTAATGCATCTACGCTCGTGAATTGCAAGAACCTTAACAAAAATCAAGTTGTATCCATGTTGTATCGCAGCCAACAGCATGGCGGCTGTAACCCGACACGCTAATCCGCTAATCCCGCCATCTCGCGGCACTCGGGCGACACAAAACATCTTGCGACGGAAATATTGTGAAAAGCTGCGGCGAACTGGAGACAATAAATCACGGCCATCACGTTACCCGACTGAGACTAATGTAAAGGGAGGTTGTGTTTTTAGCGGTCTATGTTTGTTTGCATGTATCTAGTTTTCGAGTAAGTGGCACATAATGTTTTTATGTCTATGAAAGAATTTCTATATAACTTGGATAAAGATTGTACTGAATATTATGTAACACTATTTTGGCAAGCGATTAAGAATATGGCGCATCATTTACCCAAAACTGTATCATAAAAGTCATTATCTGACAGCGGGTCTGATCGTAGTCGAATTAAAATGGGATTTGCAAAAGCATTTTTTCCAGATTTCCAGTAAATATCTAGAAATGGTTATAAATAAATGAATAAACGTTATTATGGTAGTTATTAAACGAAAATTTATCCACCAAGCGGCCAGAGCTGTTGTTTGAAAAACAATTGGCGACGATGTTGTTTCGATGTTCCCGCGTGTTTTCCGACCACAGACAATTAGGCGACGCGCGCGCACCATAAACAAGCGCGGAGCTTAGCGCGGCTTAGCGTGAGGAGGCGCAGGCGGCGTTTGGCGACCGCTTCTTGTAAATAATTGTAAATCTACGTCAAAATTCAACGACAAATACATATGTTCGGGGATTACGGGTGATTAACCCGTTTCACACTGTTTTATGAGGCGCGCTCTATCTCCAAACTTTATACAGTTTATACCACACGAGCGACTTTTTGTTTCACAGCTTAGTTCGTGTCGAGTGTCCTGTCTCTATTTTCAATCACAATTGCCGTGAAAGATAGTTTACAATAATTTATTTGCCCAGGAGATGTCTTGCTTGTCTTGTATTGTGAGTGTAAAATGTTATTTACATATTACACTTTGATAGTTTCACTTTCGATTACGTGTGTAAAATGAAATAACAGGTTGCTTTCGTTGCAAAAGCTTGTAGGGCAGACGGTCAAGACATTTCCTGTGGCAATGACAGCCATTTCCATGGTAGAATTTGATGCTACATAACTTTACTTAATTGAATGGTATCAATAAATGGAAGGATGATGGATGGATGTTTACCTACGTAGACCAAGTCCATATTTGTATAGCGTTTTAATACACGTACATTACATAAATGGATGAGTCCTGCCGTTTATTATCGCTTTTGCTTATATCAATAATTATTATGAACACTGAAAAAGTAGGTAAGTGCATTACCGTTATGTGATTAATATATAGAAAAGAGATACGATCCTTAGTACAATTTTTGAACATAAAATATCGATTAACATTAGAAATGGGAATCTGCTTAATAATCGTATTCGTATTTATTTCTGTGGGGATACACAACTTTTAGTCGTGCAACATGTCTCTAGTGCGACCTGAAGTGACATTTGGATAATCTCCGTTTAAATATGGCCGCGTTGATATCGGGAATCGGCTCCTAAATATGGATTTGTCTTTGTTTTTGTTGGGCTCATCCTCTTTACCTTGCGCGTCAATTTGAATGCTTTCCAGGAATATCCGGGTGACACCACATACCTATTTTTCTACTTGAAGTGTTTACTGGTGGATGTAAATAAAGACATTGTTTGGAACTGTCATTAAATCAAAAATTTAATTTAAATGTAACTGCATGCTGCATATTATGCCTTTGATTTGTTTTTGTCATTCAAACACAATAACTATGATATGCACATGAATGAATGAAATATTGTTTCTGTACACTGAACGCGAATCTCTGTTTGAATAGGTAATACAAAGCCTCAACTGTTATTAGAAAGGTCGAATCCTAAGAGCATATTGTCACCTTCCCCTGGAACAAGTTTTTGGTTATCTAGGATATTAGTTTGATTACATATTATATGGTATATATAGATACAAAAAGTATTAATTTAATTAATACCTAAAGCACTTTAAAAGTTTATCTGAATAAAAAACATTATTTAAAAATAATGTCGAATGTAAGTAGGTACCTATAGGAATCTATTATCCGACCTTAGCGCACGAGTAGGTAGCTTAGGTACCTATGTGAATGTTTGTATTTAAGGATTTATATTTCGTATAAGAATAGTTAATATTACTACACGATTTATAACGAAACTGATGCATAAATTAAATTAATTAATAACTTGATGCATAAACTGATGCATAAATATGAATGAATATAATTTCATTCTTCCGATGACAATTGCGAATCTAAATTTAATCCTTTCGGACTTGTCGCTAATCTCACAAAAAAAAAAAAGGATATTGTGAGTTGTGAGTTGTGACCGTCACAAAATGGTCCCAATCCGAAATATTTAGACTTAATACCATTGACGAAGCTTTGTGTGATGTTTGTCCACATTCACTTTAATATAATACTACGTATTTATTTGCACACATTTGCTGTTTTCAATACAATTTCACAAATAATATTCTACCCTTTAGAGCGGATGTTTTTCTTACAAATCATATGGAATTATGAAATGGGAAGAAAGAGCAGTCTAATTATTGTAGAAATTGTAAGACGTCCTCCATGACAATGTATTGATCTTTCTTGTTTCTATCAATGGTGAATGAAATATTTTCTAGATTAAATGGGGCATGTGTCAAATTATTTTCCTTGAATGGAAAGGAAGTGATTTTATAATTAGAATAATGCGTAGGTAATCGATTTCGTCTTCGTCTTAGGCGATAGCAGTCCACCAGCTGGATTCTGGATATGTAACTATACCCGTAGATCTTTTGTAGATTTTCCAACGAACACTTAATGGTCTGTGGGATTTTCATAGTCCACAGTCTTGGACCGTTTTTCACGCCTATAAGTCTTGGAATTTTCCTGAAATACATATATTTATTAAGTCTACGTAGGTATAATACCGATACGGAATCTGATGGTACTTACACAATAGTATCATAACACAAAGCAGTCAACACAACCACACAGTTTTTTTATTGTATTGCACTAATCTCCGAAACTTTTGTAGAGTTTTTCATCCAGTTTTCATTAATGGATTGACTGATTTTGTAAGAAGGTATATATACTTAATATTGGTCCCCTTTAAAGGCCCATCCGCTAAACCGATTTTGATGAAATTTGGTAGGTACAGAGATATTAATCTCAGAGACCGACATAAGACGCCTTCAGATGCAGAGAATCAAGCACATGGATTCATTCAGGACCTTAGTCGACGCGTATCTACTATCTAGTAACTAAATAGTTATTATCATGCTTATGTAAATGATCCATCCTGTGGCTTGAGCTAGAAATCAGGTCTATTGACTACTAAATTCATTCTTCGTTAGATACAATTACATTAAAAGTGGTAAAACATGACGTAGCATAAGAGACACCTGTACCTATGTCCTACATGTTTTAAATAAATTGAATTGAATAGGTAATATAGAAATTATATATCATGGTCTATGGACCTAATTTTGATATGTTTTAATACGCGAGAGCTAGATTAGGATAAGCTAATTAGAGTTTTTGTGTCATGCTCAAGATTGACATAATACCTACTTCTGCATGAATTACTATACGATAATATACAGTTACTATGTTATTATATTTTGACATTCAATAATTTAATTAACGAAGCAATGTCTAAGTGGTATAATCTACATATTATATCTAGACATGAAGTAACGGGTTCGAATCCGATACCATTTACAAATCAATCAATATTTTGTAATCTACTGGAGGGTTAGCACTGCCTGACTCGTGGAAATGTGCTGGCTTGTGCGGGCCCTCTAAGGCTATGTTCGCGCGAATTGTTTTTCGCAATTCTGTAACACTAGAAATGATATTATGGATAGTGTATCAAACCAGAGACATTTTTCGCCATCTCTGACACCTCACACGATTGCTCTATCTAAACCTCTCCGTTCTAGGCACTGTGTTAGTGTTATGATAGTGAGACTACCACTAATAGCTAGTTAGTTTTGTAGTCGCCGGTGATCACTAACGAGCGCGGCGCTATGAGATGTTTGGTAAACACCGCGGCTATGAACTCTTCGCTGCCCTCTGATGTTCCACAACAGTGAAGCTTTCACCGAACTGGCCGCGCGCTGCTGACGACTGCGTTAATTATGTTTACATCTTTACTGTACTATCTTACTAAGACATACTAATATTACGCACTAGCTGATACCCGCGACTTCATCCGTGTATAATAAGTTTTTCAATTCCCGCGGGAAGTAGCCTAGATGTCTCTTTCCAGAGGCGCAATTGTCTAAGGAAATCGTAATCATTTGCAGGCATCTGCAGGCATCTATGAACTACTTAAACAGCTCGAATTATCACACAATCAGGAGGCAGGTCTTCAACGATATCCACGCAAAAATCACGTAGATACTTAGGTACATTTATTGCTCTGTTGCAGCATGATTGAACTGAAAAACAAACAAACTTTCCCATTTATAATATTATTATTAGCATAATATTATGATGCAAGCATAATTGTTAAGTGAAAACCTGCATAGGCCATTTGCGTTCCAGGCCATCAAACCTCTATTTTTTACTGTAATTAGGTACTTATACACGAACCCTCGAAAAAAAAGTATAAATTATAAGTCTGTAATTTCACTTTTTCTCCCTGGCTCAAAGTAAGCAAGTTGCGTCATTACCTGTTGTCGTCGTAAAATATCGCATTACCAACCATTTGTTCTCGTTCCAAATATTGCAAAACAGGCGTAACTCGATCCGCCAACAATACAGCAATACTATAATTACCACAAACAATGTCATTTTATCTGGACTTCATCTGGTTTCGCTTGGAGAGCCACTCTTGCGGAAAACGCTCGCTGCTTGAGGAATTCCGCAAATAGCTTTTTTTTTGCAATGTAATCGAGACGTTTGAGAAGGGGAATAAATGAAAACAAGTCGTTTTATTTATAGGTAAATAGTAGTCACCTATTTTAAAAGCAGTTTCTGAAGATATATGCTCAACTTGGTGGCAGAAGGGCCATAGGTAAATTCAGTCAAAATGTTCAGCACTGGAATGGAGATCTAACCTTTCGGGCTTTACAAATCAATCAAATTTATTTATTTGTGTAATTTTTAATTTATAATACAGTAAGTAGGTAAGATGTTAGTTTTTACAGTTATGATAGTAACTGTAAATAAACATCGACTCTAAGTATATTACACCTAAGTTTTATTAACTTATTTTATTAATTGTATTATTGTATTATTCTATACCGATCTGACTTTCGTAAGCGCTTTTATAAGTCTAATAATTTCTATAGCTCTATCGCGGAAAATTAAAAAAAACATAGAAAGAAAAAATACAAAATACGAGCAGGTTACTTTGTGGTTCCTTTTACAAGTTGTGATTCTTTTAGTTTATTGTTAGGTAGGTATTTTTATCAACTACTCAGTAGGCATTTGGAAAATTGCTGCTTTAGCCTTCACAAAAGACCAGAAGTTTAATAATCAGAATCATCATATTATCGATTATGATCAGGATCTCTTCGTGTCGTCTCCAAGAAACAGGTTACAGGAGAAAAATACCAGCAATAGTATGAATCATCGTTGATAACAAAACAACCCGGTACATATCAAACCGCAACCTGAGAGTTGTCGTACCTAGAGGCGGCAATGTTCCGCAAAACGGCGTCAGATGCCAGTTACTAAGAGGAGTTCCTATAGAATTTGGGTGACTCATAGCAGGGTACTTATTGTAACTTTCGTTTTAAGTTAAATAATATATTTCTTCTTTCCCTACCCAGTATTATCCCTATGGTCTCTTCATTTGCCTCGTGAACATGAGTGAACATAATAATTAAAGACATAAAATTATTTATTATTGCTTAGGTGAAAAAGATTTATTATTTTCTTTTTATTATAATGACGATATTTGACTTGATTTGTTGACTTGCAAGAATCCTAAAGGCAAGAAATATTTTTTAAGTATATTATATGGTTGCTACTATTCGACAACAAAGGATTCGGTTGAAATTAGGTATGTGTCAAATCTGACGACAAGTGTTCTGTTTTAAAAATACTTACAAAAGTACATTAGTAAAATATAAATATGTAATACAATAAGTACGAGAAGGTACCTACATATTGTAAAACTGGGTAGGAATATGCTTTCTTGTGTGTGCCAGCGGTTTACTAACGTTTAAATGTACAAGATCTGCATCTCTATACTCTGTATAACTCGACGGCAGCTACAGAGCAACAAAGACTAGATGCTGACCGTTAGATAATATTATTACAAATTATTTTGAAGAAAGTCAACCGATCGATAAACGATGTCGGCGCGGCCTTTGATGCCGGCGCGGCTTTGATGTGCCGCGACTGGTTCTCGTTAGCACCGGAGCAACGGCGACGTTACCATGAAACGCTGAAACATTCAGGGGAACAGCGAAAATAGGCCGCCGCTGGACAGGTGAGGGGAGCATCCGTCTTACCACTGCTAGAGGGCAATCTAGCTTTGGATGTTCATTTGAGATGATGATCATTTATCAGATGATAAGTTCACATTTTTATTTATTGCTAATAAACCAAAAAAAACTATAATACTATAGTAAATATAGTTTATGATTTAAGAGACTTAATTGTGGGTAGAGTGAAAAATAGTCAATTATTAGCCTGCCTAGAACTAACCAATTAACTATTCAAATTTTAATTAAAAATAATTTAAAACCAAGAATTTTGCATAAATCTGTTAACCAGCTAAGGTATTTACCACGACCGAAGCTTCGCACCAGACCTAAAAAAAATCGTAATAATTACTTAGGTAAAATCTCATCGATTGCACTTTGATTCATTAAACGTCATATTTTGTAAATTCTTCGTAACAAGCTGTTAACAACGCGTGGGAGTAGCGAGCACGTATATGTACCACTGGTCTCATTGAGTGCGGTTATTAAATTAGATTGTGACCCCTGCGTGGAGGTTAACCACCGTAATTGGCCGCTAGCCGGCTGGCTGGCTGGCTGGCTGCTGATTGCTGTGGTGCACAATACGGGGCAGCAATTTACTATTCAAGACGACCCGTTCATATCATCATCGCAATTATCTAGGTATGACCTCAATGCTTAAGCATTGGTTGAGATAAGTGTACATATAGGTATTCTTTAGGATTGCCTTGAGAAGAGAGGAACTGATGCGTTCCTAACAGACCCGTAGGTAAATGCAACATCATCGGCGTGGATTTTAGTTGTAAGAATCTCGAGGGTGCCGTTTGAGTTTCTGGAAAAAAGTAGCTTAATTTTTTCGAAACGGTCGAAGTCAGTACCTATATAGATTACAGTCGGACAGAATTTTCGAAAGAGGTCTGTATCGTAGGCCTAATTGAAAAAAAAACTACTTAATTAATTTAATCTTACGAGTTTAAGTTGCGAGTTATGGGTCTGTAATTGTTAACAACATTGCTTCCACTTGACGGAAATGTTGAAACTCATCAACTTTGGACCCGATACTAATTAATCAGCCACCCCAAGTATATAGTCGGCCAGGGGCCATACTGGCAACGCTTAAAGCCATATTGTTTCATTATTGTTGACTTTCGTGTTTTAGAATTATAATCCTTATTTTAGGAACGTCAAGATACGTGACATCAAACTGTCATTTTGAGTATTATTGCTTAGGTATTGCTTTAAGCGTTGTCAGTATGGCCCCAGCTGATGGTAGTGCGTCGGCCATGATGTGCAACTTTGTCGCTCGAGTCGGCCATTCGGTCACTAATTGAATGATTTTAAACCACTCTGAGTGATTAGTTCGCACCGTCGCACCCTATACGGTTTTTGTGCCAGGTGCTTAGAACCTTTTTTGGTTTGTAAATTGTAAAATAAAAAGAATTTAATTGGATGTCTTTTTTTAATTTCAACTTTATAGTTACATATGTCGTTGATTTTGATTTACTTAGTTAAAAAAAAAAACCGGCCAAGTGCGAGTCGGACTCGCGCACCGAGGGTTCCGTACCTACTCAAGAAGTAGGTATAATTACCTTTGTTAATGAACCGCAAAACTAACTTTGTTTGTAGAGGTTTACTGTTAATATCAAAAAATTACGTTTGTTGTATGGGAGCCCCCCTTTAATATTTACTTTATTGATATTTAATTATTTATTTTGAAAGGTAATATACAAGTTAATATTCTGTGAAAATTTGAACCGTCTACCTGGTACCGTTTTTAATATTGAGCAAAAAAATACGAAAAAAACACGTTTATTGTATGGGGACCCCCCTTAATATATATATTTTTTTAATTTTTAGTATTTGTTGTTATAGCGGCAACGGAAATACATCATTTGTGAAAATTTCAGCTTTCTAGCTATCACGGTCTTTGAGATACAGCCTGGAGACAGACAGACAGACAGACAGACAGACAGACAGACAGACAGACAGCGGAGTCTTAGTAATAGGGTCCCGTTTTTACCCTTTGGGTACGGAACCCTAAAAAGGTAGTGCGTACCTATCCGAAAACCGAATGAGTTTCTTACTGGTCCTTCTCGGTTGGAATTGGTTAATCTATTTTTGATTCCGAATATCAGCGGTAGATTCACTTGACGATTCAAAAACAAGTTTATTTAATTTAAAAAAACATTTGAACTTGTATTTGAAATATTCAGACTAGTTTTATAAATTATGCGATAGTGTCTCTGTTTGTGTGTCCGTTTTTCAGACAATATGTATGAAGCCTGATTATAGATGCCCGCAATTTCATCTGTATGAATTTAGGATCTTTCAAATTCTCGAAGGAACTCCCTTATTTTCCGGAATACAACCAGTCTATGTCCTTCCCTGAGAATTGGTATGTAACTTATCTCAAATCAAATCCTAATCCTATCCAAATTTTATCAAAATCGGTTGAACAGATTGATCTAGTAAACATAGCAGACAGACAAATAAACTTTCATACGATTAGCTACTTAATAAAGGTGAGGGTTGTTTTTTGCACCTACTCGTATTTCGGAATGTCTTGAAATAAAACCAGCAACTATAATTTCTCAGGGGCCATACTGCCAATGCTTTAAGCAATACTTAAGCAATATTACTCAAAATGACAGTTTGCTGTCACGTACCTTGACGTTCCTAAAATAAAGATAACAATTCTGAAACACGAAAGTCGACAATAATGAAACAATATGGTAGGTAACGTTGTCAGTATGGCCTCAGAACATCACGTGTTAATCTTGTAGCTAGACAAAATGTTACCAAGCCCTGCAGCGGCCGGCAGCCCGCATGCTTGGAAATATCAATTATTATAACTCGAGCAGGACACGCCGGCCGCTTGCCGTAATACCATTACTGTCCGCACTTCACACCACACTCACCAGTTGCCACACTCTGACACGCGTTACACTAAACGCTACTAAATCATCATCCGGGACGGCTCCGGAATACAGAACACTATTTTTGAAGTGAAAACTTCTTTAGCCGCTTTGATCACTTTTTGGTAGGGGGTAAACTTGTGGATTCGCGTCACCGACATGTGACATGCTCCGCGCCGACATGTTGCGTAATGCGTTGTTACGAAGACAAAAGGTCTTAAATATAAATATACTACATTCGTAATTAAACTTTAATGCCATAGTTTTAACGTTTATGTTATTTTTTATATATTTAAAATAATTAAAAAACATATTGATTGAACATAGTGGGGCGAAGATGCCAGATCCTTTTTTAAGGATCTATCTTCTCGTCTCACAGAGTCTTAATTAAATAAACTTTAATGCCATAGTTTTAACGTTTATGTTATTTTTTATATATTTAAAATAATTAAAAAACATATTGATTGAACATAGTGGGGCGAAGATGCCAGATCCTTTTTTAAGGATCTATCTTCTCGTCTCACAGAGTCCACAGGTGACCGGAGGGCTGGCAGTTACCTCGGCCAACATATAAGTTTGGCTATTCAGCGGGGTAACGCAGCCAGCGTTCTGGGCACACTGCCTCATTGCAGCGGGATAGATGATATTTTTAATGTTTAGGTTTTAGTTTTTAATTTAGATTTTAATTTTATTATTATTAACAATGTAAATAAATCCTTTCTTAATTAAAAAAAAAAAAAAAAAAAAAAAAAAAAAACATATTTGTAAAAAATATTCGTTTTCACTTCTATCGGCAGTCCCTATGACTGCTATTTTTTTTCTATTCAATCAATTTCCGAGATTTACGCCACAGATTATAGTTTCTGCTTAGACGTCCTTCCTGTTGTAATAATGGGCACCGCACGTTGTCCTAGAAATAGAATTAATAGAATATAAATATAAATTAGAATGCAAGTAAAAATGTTCTTCGACCACCACATCAGGGGAAATGTTGGTTCCTCTACAAGCAGAGGTCATAAAAAAGACAGGTTAGCTCGCTACCATCTTAGACTGCATCATCACATACGTCAGGTGAGATCGCAGTCAAGGGTTAACTTGTAGTGGATAAAAAAAAATTCGTCACGCTGTCCAATACACTGGTACACAGCTGGTATGCTCTATAGTCTATCATATGATAGGGTGGTGTCGCCAGTCACCGTGCCATCCGGAACGGATTACTTTAGCCCGCTTCGTTCGTCGCGACCCTTTAGTCCGTGGTGCAAGTGATGAACTTAAAGCGGGCTGTCGCCTAAGCACCATGAAAAGCACCCCCTTGGCGCAGTCGTGAGCGCTGTGGTCGAACACCTAGTAACACAGTGGTACCTAGTGTTGGTAGTATATCTGGAATAACTGGAATAGTATAGGTTACTTTTTATCCCGCGAAAATTAAAGAGATCCCATGGGAACCAAATAACCTCAATCCACGCGGATTAAGTTGCGGGCATCAGAAACAGCCACAAACGTATGTAGGTATGCCTGTTTAGTTTTTGTTTAAATTTTTGTATTAATAATCATCTGTCACCGGGTCAGATAAATTTGTGGGACTGCACTATAAATTCAGTTGATCATAACAATAGAGATTATAGCAATGTGATCACAACTCTCACGCGAAAAGGGCAGACCTCTCGCTTAGATTAGGTATAGCAATGTGGTAATAACTTCCATGCGAAAACAGCAGCCCTCTCGCTCTTGTAACTTAGGCCTGCTAATAACATTACCCCTTTCAAGTTCAACAGGTCGCGCGGCCTCGTCGCGGCTGATCTACGAGACAGCAATTAATAACAATCAATTTAACTTACATTATACGTCCAATGAATCAACATTAAAACTTAAAACTGCTCTCCAAAGATTTATTTTATTGGAAAATGTTGAGATAGATCGCTGCTCTGAGAACCCCTTTGTTGATATATCAAATAAATATTATAAATGCGAAAGTTTGGATGGATGGATGTATGGATGTTTGTTACTCAATCACGCCGCAACGGCTGAACGGATCTGTATGAAATTTCAAAATTTGGCACAGAGATCGATTATAGATTATAGTCTGGAATAACACATAGGCTACTTTTCATCCCGAAACTTAAAGAGTTTCCGCGGGAACCATAAAACCTTAATTATTAATATAGTTATTTTATCAAAAGTGGCGCTAGAACATAAACTTAGTTTAGAGTAGGTAGTAGAGATGAGGCATATCCCTCATCTCTACTATTCTATTATGTCTTACAATACACTGAGTTATTGCAACTTTTTAATCAATTTATCTCATTGTATACCAAACAAGGACTAATAACATTATAATGGGCCTACATTCCGTCAGATTCTCATGCGATCTCGAGCAGCAACTTAATGCAATTACGGTTGAAAGGAGCTGATATTGTCCGCGGCTCAATTTGCTCAATTGCGCCACAATGGAGGGGTATTGTGTTGTGGCCAGAGGGCAAATTGGGAGCCAATGCGCCCGTATGGCTTCCACGTCGCGAATAGACAGAGACAGAAGTGAAATCACTAGCTAGTGGGTATTCCGGACGAATCGTAGTTTTTTGGCGAAAACAATTACTAAGTATACAGTAGGCCGTGTGGGAGATTTTTTACGCATTCGATAGCGACATCGTTAACTATCATTTTAAATATGGAATTGATCGAGCGCCTGATGTCAAGCGCTTGACAATTCCATACAAATCGTAGTCGCAAACGAATGGGAAGAAAATCTCACACTAGGCGCTCATATCGCTCGAAAAAAGTGAGACGTCGGGGTCCTAAGGCGCTTCCAGCGCATTATTGACAGAGTCCTCACTCTACAGGCTTAGTATGCGCACAACCAGATATCTCGCGACGAGAGAGAGATGTTGTTGTTGCCGGCTAATTTCTCGTTCCTAACATGCACAAAATCCGGCATATATATTACGATAAAAAATAGTCGGCATGTAAGGGTTCGTAGAAAAAAATACCACAGATAAGAAATATTACTTTTATATCTAGTTTTGACGTAACGAGACAAGTCATATGTGTAACCATATTAGCTTCGGTAGATAGAGAAAACGCGAGAAAATGCCCGTGAATACTGAACATACACTATCAAACGGTTTCGTTACACACTAAATTACTCAAATATTTCCATGGTCGAAACGTTTAAACTCTAATTCAAACTCAAAACATAATATTTATTCAAAATAGGTTGGTACCTACAAAGTACTTTCACAGCATTATGTCATATGGTATATTATTATGGGGTAATGCTCTGATATTAATTCTGTTTTTGTACTGCAGAAAAGGGCTGTTCGAGCCATATAATATAGGTAATATGGGACCAAGAGAGTCACTAAGATATAAATTTAAAGAAATCAAAATTAACACATTGATGAATTCAAGAAGAAAAGTGATTGTCATAATGTCAATACTATAGAAATAAAAATAAACTTGTACCTAATGCCTGCTTCTAGGCTTAGTAAAACTAGCAATTCATTTGTTGGAAGCAGTGTCCGCTTCTACAATAAGCTCCCAGAAGACATGTTGAAGATGTCTCTGAATAAGTTCAAAGTAAATGTAAAACGTCAACTCATTGAAAAATCTTATTACCATGTGAAGGATTACCTAAACGACAAGGAAGCTTGGCAATAATTTGCTCTAATGGCTCTGATAGTTCCTTAATTAAGATGATTGTGAGATGGTGATAATAAAAAAAAAACCCCCGGCTGAGTTTGTTGTGGGCTCTTCTCAGACCAGGGCGCGTTTGGAACCCTCGTAGCTTTAGTTTTAAGATACCGTAACCGATTATCACCATCACGTTTTATAAGTAAGTAATTCTTGACGTCAATAAGTGTACCTACAGTGTACCTATATTGAATAAATGATTTGATTTGTACACCTTCTGAACGTCATGCTTAAAATATATAGACATGATGGTGATAATTAACAACGGTATCTTAAAACTAAAGCTACTACTACGTTCAATAAATACAAGGAAGCAACGAAGTATTAATATTTAAGTTCTATGAAGATTAAATTCAAGATGTTATTAATTTGCCGTCGATCTCGGAGGGTGCGGGCGCATAGGAGTGTAATGGAGTAATTTGTATTTATAGTGGTCACTGGTCGCCCTCAGACTGTCCTCCCGCATTCCTCTCTTCACGCCGTCGCGGGAATCTGGGGAAACAGCTTTTATTGTTATTGTAATAATTGATGTAAGGATCTGGACACATTACCAAATCTATAAACTCAAGCTCATATTTTTTTATTCAAATCCTACTTACTAAGTGAATCGTCGAGTGAATCTACCACGGGTTCGGAATACCATTCCTACCGAGATGAACCAGCAAGAAACTCAGTGGTTGCCATAACTCTATGGTGGTTGCTCTTTTTAAAAAAATGTATACTTACTTAAAATACATAATACCTATTATAAATGCGGAAGTTTGGATGGATAGACGGATGTTTGTTACTCAATCACACCAGAACGGACATCGGCTAGTAAGTAATAGTTATATATTCTATCACGAAGCTTCTCGTGATAATAGTTCAATGTGTATCTATGTGATTAATGAATACTTAAATAGAATTCGACTATATCAAAAAACATGTTGTTTTTAATAAAATTATACTGATTGATCAAAAAACTATTAAAATTGACCTATGTGTACAGACCCTAACTGGATAAAATCTATAATTTTGGAGTCAAAGCTTACCGATTGTCGGAATTGGGACAAATGGACGCGGGTTTGATTCCAGTTTGGTAACATTTAGTAATAATGCTCGCACACAATTCGATACTGCATGCGGGATGTTTGTGTTCATCTTTACCTCATTTTAGTTGATTTTGGATCATTTGGGTCTATTGAGGATTCTTTCAGTTATTGTTAACTAATTATATAATGTATCTAGTTATTGACTACTGTTGTATACTCTGTGAGAGCAGAGATTTCTTAGATTATTTTGTTTAATGTTTTCTTGTTATATTTTGTTTTCTTTATTATTGCGCTAGGATTAGGTTTTCTAAATGAAATCTTAGTAGGTATTTAATTGGAAATATTGACCTAAGGACATATGAACCCGTGTACACGCGCAGATGGTTTATCTCTGCATCTGGAGGTCATTTATTTAACACAAATAAACAAAAAATGAAACAAATCATTCCTCTTTATTGTATTAGGTTGTTAGATGTATCCAGAACCCGGATGATCTTGATTCCCTATGATACCAGAATCAAGATATTGATAGTGTAACAAATAAATGATTATGATTATAACTATTTATAAGGTACCTACTTGGTATACAGTAGGTATTGTCTAGTGGTATATGAGAAGTGTTAGGTATATGGTGTTATCTTCTCCTAGGAAACTCAAAGGACTTCTGGTTTGTTCTAGTTTTGATCAGGTTGGTCTTAGATTCGAGAGCCGAACAAAATTATCAGGTCTTTTGACTCATAGAACAATCAGTAAATTTCAGGAATTACTGATTGTGCTTCCAGGAAGTAGATTACCCTAAACTTCAAAATAAAAACTCGCGTAGCTACATTTTGTCAAAGAAGCATTAAGCGTAGTAAGTTATCAACAAATTGGTCTGCTCCCGGGTAATTGGGCTGATTGTATTAAGTAGGAAGCCCCCCAGCGTAAGACGACACCGGAAGACCACCGGCAGTGGGGAGTTACGTAATAAACTAATTACAGCACTAGTGCGGCAGTCATTACCGCCCATCAAGACGTTGTTTTAGGAAGTTTTACTAATAATTGGAATGTTTGACTCAGGTAGACGCAGGTCGCAGGACGCAGGTCAGGAAGTATCAATACTAATATTATAAACTAATAGATGGTGCACAGGACTTATGCGTGGATAAAGGTTTTTGTTAATTTTTGGGGGAACTCCTCAATTTTCCGGGATAAATAGTAGCCTATGTCCTTCCCTCTATACCACAACAAAATCGGTTGAAAAAAGGGGCCGCTAAAGCATAACATAAGCAGACAGACAGACACACTTTCGCGTGTGTGTTCCTAATCAATAAATAAAAATAAATTAATCAATTTAGTGTCCAGAAATAATATTTCAATATGCAATTTTATACTTAGTACAAACCATATGCATTTAGCCTTTGACCCACTTTGAGGTTTGTTTTGTCTTACAGTCTGTCTGTATGACGGGTGAGTTCATAGTACCTATCCCGAGAGTTAGTAAACATCCAAACAGTAAAATTTGTTTTTACTAAGAAATTAATTCAGTATCGATTCCATAGATATGAGATGCCATTAGGAATGTTACGAGAGCTTTTTTTATGAATTTAATTTTCTATAGCCGGGCTTAAACTGGACTTTTAACATTACCACCCAAGTGCATTAATAACCTAATATCTATTTATCACACATCAATCTTAACACAATCTACATCTCCACATCGTATACCATCACTACCGTTAGGATCGCCATTCGCACTAAACAAGAATTGACTCATTCGATTCCCGGCTGAGGCAGTACCGCTAACTATAGTCTTGCTGACCGCGTGTTAATGTTTATGCCTCGCGCCTGCTACCACTCAGCGTTTTGACAGGTCGCACGGACAAACATACACGCTAATCGTGTTATGATCACACCATTTAACAACAAAAAATGCACCTTATATATTGTAAACTAAAGTTCAAATTTCATTGTTAATACAACAGCTCTTACAGCGTTTTGAAATGGGAACAATTCCCATCGCAATCATAGAGTAAGAAAATATTGGTCAACATGTGATTTTTAATATTGTACTTTGTACACTAGTTTTAAAGTTTATTTTGCTTGAACAGTGGACGTGAGATATGTCTTTACAAACACAAGATCAGTAGTTTAGGTAAGGAGCGCGTGATCCGAAGATCAAAGCGGTTTTGATCAATCCGATGTGCTGCCGAGCGAAAACGAATCGTTTTGATCGTTAATTAACTTTTCGGATAACGATTTCGAATGTTTTCGATGCTATGGAATTAAAATGAGGCTTTAATAACGATATTAGAAGCGTGTGATAACGATAAGACGGGGCTGTGTGTGAAACTAACAAATTATTAAGAATTCTATAAGTATGTTTATTGGCATAAGCTGGATTATAATCTAATCTGTAACATTGAGGTATGATTTCCCGTCTAAAGTTGAAGGAAATTGTATGAACAAGTAATAAAATTAAAAATTTTAAAAAAACCCACGACGAAATGCAGAGCTCCATTATACCTTTGACCTTTATAACTTTGAAACAACAATTAGAACTTAGCAAACGTATAGATTACATAATATCTAAAACACAAAACTGCATCTTGGACAGCTCAGTAGTTTTTTTGATCAGCGTGGTGGACTATGGCTTTTTCAAATGGACAAATCAAAAGAGTCCAAACGCGAAGAGTATACGATGAGAATTTAAGGAGTTCCCATGATCGCCTCCTGACTCCATCATGATACCCTGGGCAGCATCTAGGTACAAGCTAAATATATCTAAAACATAAAGCCCGCATCTAAATCAGCACAGTAGTTTTTGAGAAAAATGGTAACATATTGAAAAATTAAAATCATAGACTACAGCTCAGCTTTGTTGTCTATGGTCCTAAAATATATCTAAGAACCTTCTCACAAGCTATACACATCTAATGAAAAAAACCGCATTTCCATCGGCCCAGTACTTTTTGTTAAAAATGGTAACATATCGAAATATTAAAATCATAGAGACTGCTCAGCTTGGTTGTCTATGGTCCTAAAATATATCTAAGAACCTTCTCTCAAGCTATATATATCTAACTAGTATTTCGCCCTGTGCGCGAGCTGCTAAAGCAGCTCACGGGTTGTGGTTAGACTTACAAGTAGTACAGATTTTACTGTACTAAACTGAATTCATTTATTATGGTGATAACAAAATAAATAAAAATGGCGCTGATTTTTTAAAACTTTGGTAACAGTTTCCTGTTTCGTAACCCCAGGGAGTCCTAAATATCGATTTTGAACGAAATTGGTCAATTAACAAAGAATTTCAAAATGGCGCTGATTTTCTAAAATTTTGGTAACAGTTTCCTGTTTTGTGACCCCAGGGAGCCCTAAATATCGATTTTGAACGAAATCGGTCAATTAACACAGAATTTCAAAATGGCGCTGATTTTTTAAAATTTTGGTACCAGTTTCCTGTTTTGTGACCCCAGGGAGCCCTAAATATCGATTTTGAACGAAATCGGTCAATTAACAAAGAATTTCAAAATGGCGCTGATTTTTTTAAATTTTGGTACCAGTTTCCTGTTTTGTAATCCCACGAAGCCCTAAATATCGATTTTGAACAAAATCGGTTAATTAACAAAGAATTTCAAAATGGCGCTGTTTTATTAAAGTTTGGTAACAGTTTCCGGTTTTGTAACCCCAGGGAGTCCTAAATATCGATTTTGAACGAAATCGATCAATTAACAAAGAATTTCAAAATGGCGCCTGATTTTTTTAAATTTTGGTACCAGTTTCCTGTTTTGTGACCCCAGGGAGCCCTAAATATAGATTTTGAACGAAATCGGTCAATTAACAAAGAATTTCAAAATGACGCTGATTTTTTTAAAATTTTGGTACCAGTTTCCTGTTTTGTAATCCCACGAAGCCCTAAATATCGATTTTGAACAAAATCGGTTAATTAACAAAGAATTTCAAAATGGCGCTTTTTTTTAAAGTTTGGTAACAGTTTCCTGTTTTGTAACCCCAGGGAGTCCTAAATATCGATTTTGAACGAAATCGATCAATTAACAAAGAATTTCAAAATGTCGCTGATTTTTTTAAATTTTGGTACCAGTTTCCTGTTTTGTGACCCCAGGGAGCCCTAAATATAGATTTTGAACGAAATCGGTCAATTAACAAAGAATTTCAAAATGGCGCTGATTTTCTAAAATTTTGGTTACAGTTTCCTGTTTTGTGACCCCAGGGAGCCCTAAATATCGATTTTGAACGAATTCGGTCAATTAACACAGAATTTCAAAATGGCGCTGATTTTTTAAAATTTTGGTGCCAGTTTCCTGTTTTGTGACCCCAGGGAGCCCTAAATATCGATTTTGAACGAAATCGGTCAATTAACAAAGAATTTCAAAATGGCGCTGATTTTTTTTAAATTTTGGTACCAGTTTCCTGTTTTGTAACCCCAGGGAGTCCTAAATATCGATTTTGAACGAAATCGATCAATTAACAAAGAATTTCAAAATGGCGCTGATTTTTTTAAATTTTGGTACCAGTTTCCTGTTTTGTGACCCCAGGGAGCCCTAAATATAGATTTTGAACGAAATCGGTCAATTAACAAAGAATTTCAAAATGGCGCTGATTTTTTAAAATTTTGGTACCAGTTTCCTGTTTTGTAATCGCACGAAGTCCTAAATGCAATAAACCGCATCTCAATCGGCCCAGTACTTTTTGTGAAAAATGGTAACAGTGGTTGAAAAATTAAGATCATAGACTACAGCTCAGCTTTGTTGTCTATGGTCCTAAAATATATTTAAGAACCTTCTCACAAGCTATACACATCTAATGCAAAAAACCGCATCTCAATCGGCCCAGTACTTTTTGTGAAAAATGGTAACATATTGAAAAAATAAAATCATAGACTACAGCTCAGCTTTGTTGTCTATGGTCCTAAAATATATCTAAGAACCTTCTCACAAGCTAAACATATCTAATGCAAAAAACCGCATCTCAATCGGCCCAGTACTTTTTGTGAAAATTTTTAACACATAGAAAAATTAAGATCATAGACTACAGCTCAGCTTTGTTGTCTATGGTCCTAAAATATATCTACGAACCTTCTCACATGCTATACACATCTAATGCAAAAAACCGCATCTCAATCGGCCCAGTAGTTTTTGTGAAAAATGGTAACATGTTGAAATATTAAAATCATAGACTACAGCTCAGCTTGGTTGTCTATGGTCCTAAAATATATCTAAAAACCTTCACACAAGCTATACGTATCTAATGCAAAAAACCGCATCTCAATCGGCCCAGTACCTTTTGAGAAAAATGGTGACAAAAAAGTGCACAAACAAACAAACAAACAAACAAACAAACAAACAAACACACAACCTCTTAGGGCAAACACATATACCGTCTCCGCTTCGTCGAGGGTAAAAATATGCATTGACAATGTTAATGCATAATCTTCTAGAACTTATCGTTTACTCGACAGTCTGTGAAATTCAAACGTCCAAGTGTCATCGAAATGGGTTATATTTGGTAGAATTACCTATAAAGTGATTTGTTCGTACACTCTAAGTAATACAGTAGGAACATTTTAAGCGATCGTCATTGGAACCAATAAAGACTGCGTACATTCGGTAGGTACCTACTCAAAGCACACCCACACAAAGCATATATTAAGCTCAGAATACTTATCCCATTTATTACTACCTTCCGTACAAGCAAGTTTATATTAGAAGCTTTTCAACAGAATTGATAAAATTCCTTTTACGGAAGATCTCATAAAAAAGTTTGTGGTCCATGGTTGGTGGGGAAAGTCCAGGGTTGGCTGTGGTGGCGCTTGTTAGGGGAGGATTAGATATGCTTACGGTGGACATCCATAGGCTAACCGTTAGCCGCTAACGCGATGATGATGTCTTATAAAGTCGGTCAGTAAATACTAAAGCACCAAGACGGTGCGCGCGCGCAGCTATTGGTCTCTTTGATGTGGCCGATGTTTACATGCTTTGCGCGCCTGTGTTTTCTATTCAACAAATCCACTCAGCTGGGACGCTGGCCCAAATGTTTGGCCAATGGACCTGATTCATTTGGTAACTGTGGAATCAAGTTCATACTAGCGAAACTAAATACGAGACGACCAAGAAGCAACACCTCTGTAGATCAATTTTCTTTCCCTTATTCTTATGCTATTATTGTGACGAAGTATGTTTATAATTATTTTGATTAGTATTTTTGCAATGTAACAATGTGTGAAATTAATTATCATTGAAATTTATAAATTCCCCCCTTGCCACTTGAAATAATTAAATTATTCGCAAGAAAGTTTAAGTGCTAAAAATCCATAATATGTATAATTACAACAGCATTGATTGTTGTATGAATTAATGGTTTATTTCCATGAAAGGCTCTGTGATCTCACCTGGCGCCGGTGGCAGTTGCCAATACAGTCTAAAGTGGAAGAAGAAACGAGCTAACCTGCAGTTTTTATAGTACCTACCCTTAATTTAAATACATTGAAGTAGTTTTGTCAGTTGTAAGTTTATTTACAAGAAGCCAACAGTTTAGAACTGAATATTAAACGAGTTAAAATTAATGATCTTGTAAATTGGTGGAAGCACTGATTTTCGTCCAATGTTGGAACGTTGGTCGAACATTGGCGGCGAAGATTTGTTGTTAGTGCGCTGTTCGGTGTGGCCCAATGAGCGATATTGTGTGTAAACATGATGCTTTGGTTTTTACGTTCATGTGTAGTCTAATATACAAGCAATAGGGAATAAACTCGAATTAATTTATTGAATGTTGGACATCTTACGTCGCCTAAATGCTGACCCGTTACCCTACGTGACGACAGAAGCAACACGACGCGATGCGACGCCATGGAAAATGACATACTTACCTACTTGCCTACGCGACAACATAGGCCACGTGAAGGGTCAGCTACTGTTGGATGCTGTCGCGTCGCGTCGTATAGACTCGCGGTGTCGCGTTTGTCTCATCCATACTAATATTATAAATGCGAAAGTGTGTATATCTGTCTGTCTGCTACGCTTTCCGGCCCATCTCTTCAACCGATTTAGATGAAATTTGGTATGGGGATAGTTTCTACCCCGGGGAAGGATACAGGCTACTTTTGATCCCGGAAAATTAAGGAGTTCCCGCGGGAATTGAAAAAACTTAACCCACGCGGCGAAGTCGCGGGCATCAGCAAATTCTTAATAAAATCTCAAAATTTATTAAAAACTAGAATTTTTTTTCAAGAATTTTCACTATTAATTTTTATTTGAGATGTATTATTATTAATTAAGAATTTAACGCAGCCAGCGTTCTGGAAGTGGTCTGAATGTATATAACTAGGTATTTTTGTTAATAAATTGATTTGTTATGCCAATTTTTTTTATTAATTAGAATAAGTAAGAACGGTTTTACCCGTGTTCGCTCGTGACTCGGGGTCGGCCCGCGTCGGCGTACTCCACTTTGAAGTGCTATCGGGATATTTAGGTAGTGTTTGTTTATTTTCATATTTGCGGTGGCCCCGAACTTATACACTGGCAGCTCGCGCCCACTTTATAATTCACGCGGTTTGTTGCTTTTCCGAGAACTTCTGCCGCAACCGATCTGCTCCCTGACCTTCGACCTTTCATCGGAAATATAGTGCAGAAAGAAAATCAATTTACTTATCCAAAGTGTCACAAACAAACATCAATTATCATACCCTGTATGTCTGTGACACGATGTCGTCGAGGAATTCATTCGTTGGACTCGATTATTCTGTACCCCTGAGGCCATGGCAAGAAGTCCAAGTGACGTAAGAAAGCTAGTCTTGAAAATGTTTTGCTTCTACCCTAGCCAAGAAGTGATTCCTACACATAATATGAAAAATTGCAGAATCGGCAGGATTGAACTTGCGTCTCTCTGGAAATCGCGCCCGGAACGCCTTCGACCGCTGGGCCATGGCAGTGCCGTGAGATATGCATCTACATACTTTAGTCTAGTCCACGCGACATATTTTTATGTCATCTAGATTCCTAGTAGTAGTTAGTAGGTACCTAGTAGTACTATAATAAAAATACAAAAAAAAAGCATAGTTACCATAACAGATTATAATTTTCTGACGCTTCTAAATTATAATACGCGCCGAATTGAGAACCTCCTCGTTTTTGGAAGTCGGTTAAAAATAATAACTTAATTTTAAAACGCTTACTGGAAATCCACGATTATGTTAATGAATTGAAATATGGCTTCGTATAATTGAAACCGCATAAGGGCAGTACGTATACAGTACTATTATATTATTCTGTGCCTATAGCTATTATTTAATTTGGGAATTTATTATTACTGAATTTTCTTTGGTCTGGGCCTGGTGGTAAGTTACCAAGGTAAGTGGTAAGTGGCTTCAGCCGTGGTAAGTTACCACCCTACCGGCAAAGACTGCTGATGCAGTCTTTCATCACTTACCACCAGGTGAGGTCGAAGCCACTGGCTAAGTACCTAACTTGTAGAAGTTGTAGTGGATGAAATCAAATGTCTATTTATAGCTAAATATCAATTAGCTAATATACATATATTACAATATACAATTTTTTATTTTGCTGAAATGTAAGTATATATAAAAAGTAAAGTTTTAGCAATATAAAACCATTTCCTCTTTCTAATAATACGGCGTGTTATTTCATGTTAATAAACATGCCTCTTATTTATGCAGTGCTGTAACTCCTGAAAAAACTGAAATATCTCCCACCCGGAGCTGCACTTTATTCAGTCATAAAGAAAAAAAAGTGCGTAGGAACCGTTCGAATCGTTTGAAAACAGAATCAAATGGCGGATCAAAGGAAACTAGCGTAAACATGGACGCCGAGCACTTCCTTTAACAATTTAATTACACCTGCCCGAAACCAAACATAAGCTTCCGGAAATATAATGTTTGATAATAATATTTATAAACTTACTAGCCGACGTACCCCGGCTTTGTCTTATGGTCGAAATTTCTGAATATTCTGAAAAGAAACGTTGTATATTCGTACAACTTTCTAATAACAGCTCGATGCTTTGGATTCGGTGGATCATCGTGTTAGGAGACCTTTTTTTTTTATCCACTAAAAGTTAGCCCTTGACTGCAAACTCACCTCTTGAAACGTTACGAAAAGGCCCTCCAAATTCGGTCAACCATCCAGTTACCGACTTGGGTATACGTTGTCACAATAGGCCTCTCGTCCCTCAGAATTAGAATATAGCAGTGATCTATGCACGGATCGTTGTGCAAGATCAATATTTGATTAAAGCTATACCGCACGCGCGTCCGGTCCTTCCTTTGATGCTGGGAAGCATTCATCATTTCACCGAAATTCGCCGTGTATCGACAGCTTTACGACCGGCCCGCTAATGCGCACCGACATACACTACAACAACATAGCCCGTGTTAGTTTAATATTAAAACCGCGGATTAAAACACATAAACATTATACGGTGGACTAGATGATGACCGCGATTTTGTCCACGTGGAATCATACTGCCAACGCGTAAACTAAGAAAAACTCAAAGTATATTTATTCAAAATTGGTACCAAACCAAAAGTACACCTTTGACCTTCTGAACGTCACGTTTAAAAAAATATATGTAATGACGGGATGCAAATTAAAGCAATACATAAGCAATCTTACTCAAAATGACAGTTTGATGTCACGTACCTTCATCGTTCCTAAAATCCATACTAATATTATAAATGCGAAAGTGTGAAGATGTCTGTCTGTCTGTCTGCTACGCTTTCATGACCCATCTGTTCAACCGATTTTGATGAAATTTGGTACAGGGATAGGATAGGTTTAACTTTAGTCCTTCGTTACGTTCAGGATTCAATGTAGCGCCCGTGACATAAAACAGTGCTTTATCCCCTTGGTGTATAATCTACTATTATAGTTTTTTTCTGTTAAAGCTTACGTTCAATGCAATTAATATCAATGCAAATGATCATATTATTGAGTAGGATCACCATGTTTGCAGATCAAAGCCTATATAGTCTCTTATTTTATATGTATAGCAGGCAAACGAGCTGGTGGGTCACCTGAGGACCCACCAGCGATGATGATGAAAAGCGATTTTACCGCCATCCATTAACATTTAGAGTACCAGAGGAACCGCCAATGCGTAGCCGCTACCTGGCTTTTTAAGAATTTGCCTGCCTTCTGCGTGGTATTTCAGTTTTGATAGAAGCAGGTGGAAGCTGGTTCTACAAAATTTTAAGATAGGTCGATAAATAGCGGTGTTATGTAGGTCATTGACGATGCAGTCTAGATGATTTAACCTGCAAGAAGTTGGAAGAAGTGTTATTGCATTGATTGTAATCAAAATCGGGACCTTTAAATTACAAGGTAACAACGCCGATGCCAGAGAGGAATTTTTCAAGCATTGTCCTAATTAACAATAAATAAAATAACAATAAATAAATAACCTTTATTTCAGATCTAGGATCCATACAGACTACAGTGTTAGTAACAAAATATTTTAAAACTACCTATGTTAGTAATAAAAACAATTCACACTTAATTAATTTATCTTAATTTATGTACCTGTACCTCTTATGATACTTGGAGTTGACATGTAAGCCAACCCAGTGCTTCATAAAATGGTTTTCCCACTTTCCTACCAATGTTTTTAGAATACTGTTGGTGCTTCCGCTAAGTAAGTAATTAAGTTATGTCAAAGATGCCTGCCCTAAAGTTATAGCTTTATCTAATAACGAATTATAGCCTTAGCTAATAACGACTGTCCAGTATTTCCTAAATGACGCGGACATCCGGCGCAAAGATACAGTTGAGAAGTACGTACCTACGGCGTACCTATCTCGATTAATTCCAAATCCAGTGCACCTGTTTAGTGTTTTAATATCTGGCTTTACGGTTCTGGGTTTTAGCCCTTCTGAGCCTCTTGATTATTGATATCTGCGACTACCACAGAATAAGGAATTGAAACCAGGCATAGAAAAAATATTAGGTCTTATTCCATCTTTTCTATGTGAATATTATAAGTAAGTGTGTCTGCCTGTCTGCTACGCTTTAACGACCCATCTTTTCAACCTGATTTTGATGAAATTTGGTACAGAAATAGGTAGAAGAGACCTAGGCATGATCTGAGTAGTTTTCTATAAGTCGGGAACTCAGAACTCTACCAAGTTAAGTTTGACTGTTTCTCTCCCGAAAATAATGCTTTTTTAAGCTTTAAGTTATAACGTCATTAGAAGTTATAATTTGAAGCTCAAAATACCTTACTTTTGGAATCATTGTAGAAACGGCTAAAGATGTTTTCAGTAATTGCACCATTAACAAAAAGTAATTAGGTACTTAGCGTTTTTAGCGACTGGTAATATTAAATTCCGAAATTAACTGAATTATTCTGAACGCAAGCGATGTTAAATAGCTTCGTATTTTAGGAGCGTCACCTTAAGAGCGGGATTTAAAGTAATTTGTCGCTGAAACATCGGAATCGGCGCGATAAGTAAAGGATAAAGGATAAAGGCCAGGCCGGAGTTTTAATGTTATTAGCATTATCACACGACGATGGAGATTGATTAAAATATATGACTACCCTCGTCATATTTTTATCTGTGCTCCTTTTTTTTTTTTTTGGAACGCGTAGTCGCGCGCACCGACGCGGAAGTGACAGGCGCGTTGGACCCTCGGCTGTTGTGATGGGAATATTTGAGATCAAAATAATAATAAATATCTGATATCGCGTCACTCATAGTCATGTGTAGTGCGCTCAATGTGTCTAATTTTAAAAAAAATCTTGCGTTTTTTTTGTAGAACTGATAGTAGGTACTTATGTAATACCTAACTAGCTATGAGTAAGCTTTTAGGGGCGACTACACCACGGTAATATTATCATCTGTTATGATTGCCTGAATTTATGGCAATGTGTTTTAGCCAATAGCGAAAGGTTGCAAAAGTTATTGCGATTTTAAAACTTTTTCAAGTTATTTTGGATTCATCTAGTTTATCTAACATTCACCGGAGAACGGTCATAGCCTAGTGGTTAGAGTTTCAGTCTCCTATCCGGAGTTCAGGGGTTTGATTCACTTGCACGAACCTCTAACTTTGTAGAATACGGAGTAATGTGAGCATCAACATTTGCTTTAACAATGAAGAAAAACACATCGTGAAGAAACCGGCATGGGGGAAAGTTCATAATGATTAGCTGTTGGCGGATTATAGCAAAATATAATTATTGTAGGTACTTTTCTTGCTAATTCATAATGATCTTCAAGGTGTGTGAACTCTACCTATTTTTTTCGTATTGATAGCAGAAGTCTATTTGCAATATACAAAAAATGTAAATGGCTTGGTGTGGTGACCATCATACTTAGTGCAAAGCAATGATTAGGTCAAGGTTGAAACGCTTGGCCTGCGCCGCTGTGATGGACTTTAGCATTAGTCTAAACCTAAGAGGAAACCCGCAGGGTGATTACGTATCAGCAAACGATTCGCGATAGCAAAAATAGCAAAAATTGTACAATATTTGCTGTCTAATCGCAAATTCGTAATAGGGTATCGACTCATAATACGAATTTGCTATTAGACAGCAAATATTGTACAATTTTTGGTATCGCGAATCGCTTGCATGATACGTAATCAGCCTACCGGGCACATATTATTTAGTGAGCCGGCTACGGGTTGTGTCCAATGATAAATGTATTTAACAATATTAATTTTTTGTCCGGTATATTATAAACTAGACATTTTGATTACTTACTAAATACCTTGTTAATTTAATAACTTCAACAAAAGCACGTAATATTGTTATATTAGCGTCCGTTTTACTAACAAATTCTTAATATATTGCGTTGTTCTCGACCTAAATATTTCCAAATAATTATTCGTAACAATAGTTTACTAGTGAAGTATTTTGATGACGCGATACTGTACGGGAAATGGCCGAATACTCCAGCCCGCACTCATTACGCAGTTTAATAACTTGTACAGTTCTGTAATAAGCGGTGATATAGCTTAATGGCTCTTGACTGCGTTCTGGTAGTCTACGATGGTAGCGGACTATATAACCTGTTAGGGGTATGTGCAGTTATATTAAACACACACCCCTTATCGGTTTCTACACGGCATCGTAGCCACCAGGCTAGCCCAGAGAAAATTCTGAAATCATTAATTCCCAAATGGATCCTACCGGGGATCGAACCCGGTAACTCCCACAATAAGACAAAGCGCTCACCACTACGCCAGGGAGATCATCAAGTAAGTAACTTCGTCCTAACATCAAGTAAGTTAGTGAAGTTCACCTGAGTAAACAATTTCGGGAAGCGTTTTGAGTAAAGTCACCACCGCAGTGAGGGCAGCGGTGGACGTACCTTAGGAGGTAGGACCCTTGTATTGTATGATTTAATGAGAAAGGCAGCCATCAGAAAAGAGTGGAGACGTATCGTCAAGCGTATCACAGTAGGTACAGAAGTGACTACAACGATTGCTCTGACAACACCGTTGCGTATTAAATAAATATTATAAATGCGACAGTTTGGATGGATGGATGTATGGATGGATGTTTGTTACTCAATCACGCCCCAACGGCTGAACGGATCTGGGTGAAATTTGGCACAGAGATAGATTATTGTCTGGAATAGCACATAGGCTACTTTTTATCCCAGAAAATTAAAGAGTTCCCGCGGGAACCAAAATACCTCAAATGGATGTTTGTTACTCAATCACGCCAGAACGGCTGAACGGATCTGGATGAAATTAGGCGCTTAGATAGATTATAGTCTGGAATAATACATGGGCTACTTATTATTAAAAATTAAATAGTTCACGTGGGAACCAGACAAAATTCAACCTACGCGGATGAAGTATCGGGCATCAGCTAGTATAAGATAAGTATAGTAAAAATTGGTGATAGTCTCGTGGTTTAGATGTCCAACCTTCTACTCGGGTGGCCGGGAGTTCGATCCTCGGGCTGCGTGCACTTTTATGACCATGTGAAATTTCTGAATTAAGTGCGTTTTAAGCAATAAAATATCATTTGCTTTAACCGTGAAGGAAAGCAACTTAAGAAACATGCACGCCAGAGAGTTCTTCATAATGTGCTCAAATGTGTATGAAATCTGCCAATCCGCACTTGGACAGCGTGGAGGACTCTAGCTTACACAGAGAGGAGACAAGCGATAGGTTAAAATGGCGATGATAATAATCAATGCTAAGAAGAATAATAAAACGCTTTCGCTAATTGTACCGCATAACGTTAACACGTTATAACGTTAGCAAAACGTGTCAGTCGAGTTTCCTTAATCTTCTCGCATCCTTGTCTATTTGTATGATTGCTAGACCGTGGTCATATTTTGTGGAGATGATGGATTGGGCAGTATTTCTGTAATCGGGAGTCATCGGTATTCAGTACTATTTAATGGTAGTATGTATTTTCAAAAATGTATGGTACATGATGTATTCGTATTGTTCTAAAGTACTTACATTGTTTATTAACAAGTAACAACATACGAGAATTAAAAAAACGTAAGGTCGTCTGTCTATTTTCCGATAGGTTCAAATTTCTCAGACGCGTTTTCTCAGATTTCAGGGCGCGTTTGGAACCCTGGTAGCTTTAGTTTTATGATACCGTTTATCATTTATCAACGGTCAATTCATTTCTATTTTATAATAATAATTTAACCGAATTTCGGCCACGGCGGCCTATCTCCAGAGAGATATTGGCCATCTGCGAGGGAGATATAATAGTGCAAAAGTGCGTGCGCACACACAGGTGCACTCTCTGTTCCTTTACTCCCATAGCCCGATGGGACGGAAAATCCCACACGGCCGGAGAGAGATCAGACGCAAGACCGACATGCAGCTCTGCAGGCACCAGGGTGGAACACCGCCCGTTAGTACTGGGAATTTCTTGTCAGAAAAACCCAATACTTGCTATGGCCTGACCCGGGACTCGAACCCCGGATCTCGTCGGCCGCAGTCGAACATGCTAACCACTAGACCAAAGAGACAGTCAATTCTATTTTATACTAAGTCATCGGTCATCACTTGCCATCAGATCACAGTAAAACGCTAATTCATCAAAAACCAACAAAAAGCACCATTCGGATACGGGAGTACCTACTTCCCGTCGCGTCGCCAGCCGCCGCGTCGCTGTCTATTCGTCATGATAGCCATCGATGACGTCACCATCGATTCTCCCATCCATTCCTTCCGAACTACTTGTGTATGCATGATGAATGCATCCAAAATGTTTTTACACTTTTAAACCTATATTATAGCCAATTATGTGTAACACAATCTCCAAATTAAAATGACAGCTTTAAAAAGTTCTGTCCTTTGCCGCGGGAAGTAGGTATTATGAAAGGGTTAGCAATATTATTAATGCTGTCATTTTAGTTTAGTTTCACTACAGAATTAGCCCCATTGTAGCCAATAGGCATGATGACAGTAATCAAGAATCAATGAAATTTTGAATTTATTTAATGAAATAGGATTCATGTATTATAAAAAACGTATTTATTTTTCAATTTCGAGTGAGATTGCTATTTAAATTGATAAAATAAAACTATAAAATACAGCAATCCGCCATATTGCATAAAACACAAAGAAGCGAATGACGTCACAATTGTTTGTTTTCGAGCTTTGACAATCACACTATTGCTTACTGCACACTGCACAGAGTACATTGGTAAAAACAATAGTGACGTCACAAACGACGCCATGAACGCATGACGCAGAACGTTTTGGCGTGAATTTTAAAATTTAAATTTCAAATGCCAATTTTATCTACTAAACCTTATTTTTCTGCTGAAATAAGATATTTTTTCGAAATAGTTGATACTTCCGAACATTATCTGACCATTTTTCAAAATCAGTCATCATGCCTATTCTGATTAAAATAATCTCTAAACAAAAACTAATAAATCTGTAGGGAACATAGAGCTTATTACCATCGTTTATTACCTCTATGGCAGGGAGCATTTTAAAAGGGATACCATAGAGCTATCATTTTTGTTTAGTTTAGAGAAATATACCTACACCATTTGTAAATTAAACTAAAATGACAGAATTGGTCTCAAATATATATTTATACTATTGAGGCCAATTCTGTGATCTGTCTACTACAAGTGACTCTATTATACTACAAGTGCAGCATGATGAAAATTACACTACAGCTCGGGTATTCGAATCAATAGCGCCGAGAGTTTAATTTTCAATGCGCACGTGTATCATACAACGTTTTAGTGCATTTATGTTATTTTTCTAGTTATTTTTAGTGAGAAATGGTAATTTTTTCCTTTTTAGGGTTCCGTACCAAAATGGTAAAATGGAACCCTTATGGTGCGACTTTCTCCGTCTGTCTGTCCGTCTGTCCGTCTGTCCGTCCGTCACACTCGATTATTTCAGTAACTACCGAAGCTATCGACATGAAATTTGGAATAGTTGTGTATATTAGTGGCCCAAAGACACTGGAATTAAAAAAAAATGGAAATTATTTTTGTTCTTATTTAAAAAGGGGGGAAAATCGGAGGATTGAAATTTAAAAGTGAGATAACTGTACTGTGTGGGGTATCATATGAAAGGGTTTACTTTGTACATTCTATAACAGATTTTTAATTATTTTTAGTCATGATAGTATTTGATTTATCGGGGAAAAAGTCTAAAAAAATACCGCCCCCCCCCTCCCCCCCCCCCTCCCCCCCCCCCCTTATCTCTAGAGTTTACCAATCGAAAAATCTGAAATAATTATGGTCATTAGGAATTTATGTATATTTTACAGGAAAACTATAGCCAATGCTCTAACTAGCATAGTTTTTTTGATATTAACAGTAAACCTCGTACTCGTCGTCAAATAAACATATTGGTTTTTGCCTGATTGTTTTGCTTCAGTACCTACTTCTTGAGTACGGAACCCTCGGTGCGCGAGTCCGACGCGCACTTGGCCGGTTTTTTTTGTTTTGCTGTAGTAAGTATTTTACTCATAGTAATGTACTTATTGTAAAATGTAATATCCACGTTTGGGCTCGAGTGTAATTTTCATCATGCCACACTAGTAGCATAATTAAATACCTATTACTATACTCACATGATTGAGTTCCATCAATATTTAACATAACTTAAGCTCAAAAGTATGTGTCCATAATTTTCATTAGTCAAGTGTGAACATAGTCATTAGTTAGATCTACCATTCTAACTGTATGGATGTCAGCATTTCATAATAAATATTCATACAATTGTCCCGTGAGGCTTTACGTTGCAACAATAGCGACATTTTTGAGTATTGTCTCTCGCGTAAAATACGACGCTCTTGTCACTTTCAAGACGGCAGCCGAAATATGCTGCAAACAACGCTCCTTCTAATGATTTTTTATGTAGGTAGGTATATTGAAATGGTAAAGTTTACAAGATTCGTACACTAATGTCTACCAACTTGATAGAAGTTTCGACTGAATTACAGTTCCACCAAATTTTCCGGTGGACAAAATTGGAACTAATTTTTATGCCTGTTTAGTTTTTATTTTATTTTTATTAAACAAAGTTGGAAAAAATGTGCCTCTAAGTTAAGTAAAACAGAGTACCTATCTAGTGGAAAAAAAGCGTGCGCAGTGAGCGCAATCTTTTATTTATTAATGATTCTATTGTTGAATAATTTTGTCTACATAAAATATGTATCTGTCACCGTAAGATTGCAAAAACCGTTAGATTGTAATCTAACTAGCGAAATTGTAAACAGTCGACAGATTACAATTTAACGCATTATTTTTCGGTAGATTGTAATCTGTTAGGTATATTAACCCAATAAAACCTACTTAAGTGCCCGGCCTGCGGCCGAGCACTAGGTACCTGCTTATTTATGTCGAACCCTAACCTAACCTATAAGAAAGAGAAGAAAACGTATATACAAAGAATATTTCAAAAATTGACACTCAGAACATTGAACGGTTCACAATCTGTCGTCAGTTTACAATTTCGCAAGTTAGATTACAATCTAATAAGGTAAATTGCAATCTTACGGTGACATATCTACATACGTACTTATACCAGTGTAAAAACCGAGAGTATAGTATCGTCAGTTTACTTAGTTATGCAAAATAAATGAAGCAATCGTAGACACAATGAACTTTTATAATTACTCAAACCACACTGAAACTGACTAAAACAAAAGCCCGCGTTCAACATGACACATAAACTAATATGGCGGATAATTTTGACGGATGCGCGCTCGGTTTCACGGCGCCACTGTTGCCAAGATTTACTGTTGCTCCAACGGAGCTATTGTGTGTTCATTGTTGGAGGCTCGTTCGAAATTCAAAATAAATGAGTGCAGCTACTGATTTGAATGTCAATTCCTACCTAATACGGTTACGATTGTATTTTTGTTGCTGCCCAAATTTAAGTGACCGTGTATTACGTGCACGCGCTACCAATTAGTTTTACTACACTCCTTGACTTCATTTATCTACTGATCATCTGCTGTTTAGAAAAACGAGACAGCGTCTAAAATGCATAATATTTTGTTGCTTATTTTCTTCATATTTATCCCTTCTAGAACATCGATATATATGTAAGTACTAGATGGGCCCTTTCATAGAAAAAGGTCTGGCGTCCGACTTTAAGAGCGCGTTCCTAACCTGTCTTCGTCCCCATCGTAGCGCTGTCACGGTCGCTCTTCGTTTAGAAAATTTGTTATTGTTAAGTTAACATCTAAAGTTTAATTAGTTTGGCACTGTATAACTTTTATTTTAAGGTAAGTGTTTCAATTCACAATCATACATTTCCAAAAAAAACGTTATTTAATATTCCTATTTAATATTTTTATCCATTACGCAATCATTTAATTTCCGCGGAAAACTGTATGTTTTTTTTTCTAACTGGCCTTACGGCTTCTATGGCTATGACCTATATTATCTATGACCGAGTCATACGTTTTCAAGCTTTCATTCAAGATGTTGCAAGCAAGTTCCCGCTTTTCAGACTAGATGGCGTTGATGGCGTTGCTAAAAATACGCCCACATTCTTTGTTTGACAGGACCCGTCTATGTAAATTGAGGTCGTTGTTCTAGAACCCCCACTTTTCCCTCATTGGACTCAATTTTGAGCGTAAGTATCTTTTAAATTAGTGTGGTAAAATAGTAACCTAAATGTTAATTAAAATACCTAGGTAATTTATTTCGATGAGTTTTTCGTTCTTCAAAGTTGTTTGACACGTAAAAACAGCGTATAGCGGTATAAAGGGTTCGTGAGACGGTCCCACAAATCGCTGGGCAGTAAATAAAGCGGCCAACACACGCGGCGACTCATTACAACTTGACAAACGACCCGCACAGTGCGAAACTGCCCATATTACAAGAGACAGTGTATTTATATGTACATACCTGGCCTAATTCTGTTTTAGCCTTTGTGTTAACTGTTACAATCACTAATATTCCTATCAAAATCTTACACTTCTAAGATGACTCATATCAAAAGTGCAAGGATCTGGGAACCCGTCTAATCGACCCTACTATTGAGTAGGTAAATTAAGAAAATAGCGAACAAAAATTTGTATACGGCAAGCTAGCATTTAATTGATTACCAGATGGTTGATTATAATTTCAAGATGATGTAACGCCCTGACAAGAAAATATACTCCAGCAAGAAAAATCGTATGAGAGCTTTATACTTATTACAATTTCCTTTGTAATAATTTAAAGACGGTTTCTTCGTCAAACGTCCATTACCAGAAACCGACTCAAATAATATTTAAAAAAACTTCTAGCACTTATATTATGATCAGTGCAATATATCAGGTTTTATTAGAAAAAATTGTGATTGAATTACAATTCTTGTTTGGACTTTGTCTTAAGATTTTTATGTATAACTTTAGCAAGAAATCTTACAACTGTCTCTTGATCTACACTCGATACACCGCGTGTGTAAAGGTGTAGGCAAACGACAAGACTGCAAATAAATTATTAAAAAACGTGTTCGAAATCAAAAAGGTTTTTTAATTAACACCTAATAACAAAATATTGGGTGCTTCGATAGCAATTCGCACCCATTTTATATTAATGACTTTTTGGATGCAACGGAGCATGCGTGATTGAGTCTTAATTAATCTTCGGTTGGATACCTAAAGGAGATCGGCGAAGTTTGACCCAGCTAATTTAAAAACCGTACAGCTTCAGAAATCTTTTAATGTTTTATAACATATTTCAAAGTATTTTTCTGTGTAAACACCAAATTTTTAAAAGATAGGGATCAAAAATAAGAATAATTACGACACAATAAAAAAGTCGTCCTAATGGCAATACGGGGTACCTATAGATACCAGAGTATAAAGTAGAAACTAACGTGTCAAATGTCAATTATTGTCAACTCAATCAAATGTCATTCGTTGACCGTAGTAGAGATGTGCCAAATCGGAAAAAAATACGTTAACTCGAGTTTAAATTAAGGTAACTTAGAATTGAATTCGAGTTACACAACTCGAGTTAGCAAGAAGAAACTAAGTGTATTTTATTTCTTACAAATTACTTTTTTAAATATTTGTACTTCCATCCAACTCTCTGTTAGGACAATAATTATCATTGCTAAACTTCGTAGGTGGGATTGAAATAAAAAGGTTTGTATAGTTTACATAATAATTTATAAGTATCTTTCTCATTAGAGTTATTACACATTTATTTTTGGTTTTAGTCTTAGTTTAGCTATTGTAGGTACTCATATTTAACAACAAAACTAGTTAGGAATAGTTAAACTACCATGAATCGTATGTAATAATGTACCTACTGACCGCGTTACGAACCTACCTACTATAGTTTTAAAGTACCCAGCAGGTAGGTAGCTCAGAAAAATTACCTAGGTAATATATCCTCTACCATAGGTACCATACCATACATACAAATTTTACATACCACAAGTATCAAAAACGAGTTACCTACATCTATGGTAGGTAACTTGTTTTTAATGTACATAATTATGTAGGAAAGCGTATTACTATTTGGTATATAGTCAGATAATATTAATCTGCAGCGCTTGTTACATTTTTCACAGCTATAATTGTCATCTGGCTTAAAACCACTAAATAGAAATCTAACCTTACTTTTAACTATTACTACGAATATCTTTTTTCTCCCATCTTTATTTGTTTGACTTTGATAAACTTTTTTGTTAGTCTGGTTTAGTATAAATAGTATAAGTGAACGTGAACGCGACCTTCAATTCTAGGTCTGAAACTATATGGGAGCTCGCCAATCTCCTTTGCAGAGACCTTAATTTTCCATTAGGCATCTAAATATTCTATTCACGCCTAGCGGGAAGGTTTTCTTACGTATTTGTATAATTTAAATCGTAGTAAACTGACGCGATCGAATAGGAAGAAATCTCCCACTAGGCACTCTGATTGCATAATTACTTACCTAATCATTAATTATTTGTCACTGAAAAATCTTTGTGCTCACGTGCATGCATATTTTTACCAAACAAGTGTAACACATTTAAAATATTTGAACAATAAATAAAAATTTCGTTCAAAAGCAATAACAATCGAAGACGCACAGATTACAACAAAGGATGAAAACATTTGTTCCCATTCGGAGACAATTGGAAATTGATGGACTTTGCTTTGTTAAGCGATAATCTACGAAAAAGTTGACTTGGCATTCACTTTTATGTGCTACCGTTTAAAATGGTGATTTAGTACCGAATATATTTTTTTTTTGGCCGCGGGCGATTGTTTTTCTGCTTCTCGCGTTTCTCGACTTGATTGTTAAACTTTGATATATTGGCTCGTACGTGCAAATGATGGCGTGTTTTTGGGTAATTTGGTGTGTGCAAATATAGAGTTTGCTTTCTTTTTATTAATAAAATGATTTACTGACTTTTTAACACAGATTCACCTTTTTTGGAACCTTGGATCGGGCTGTAATTTGGCACACAGATATGACGTAGTCATACTCTAAAAAGGATTTTTGAAAATTCTACGCCTTTGGGGTTTGAAATTTGAATGAAAATCGAACTTAATGTGAGCGAAGCAGGGAGTTTCTTTTGGTCAAAGCTTAGGTATGCCATAAGAAGGAACAATAATTGTTACAATGTGGTTTGAACCACTTTACCAATCAGAATTTAGCTTCGCGAAGTAACTTTTAATTATTCTGTGCTTGAGCTATTAAAATTGAAAAAAAAAGGAAAATTCACGTGTGTTTTGTCGGTAAGTGTCCGACTAGTTTCGAACATATCAGGGGCTCTTACTCATGAGCATCCCGAGCCATGAGTTCGGGCACTTTCTGACAAAACACATGAGTTGCAACCGGGATACTTTTATAGTTATAATGAACTAGATAATGCCCGCGACTTCGTCCGTCTAGATAAAGGATTTTTTTTCATTCCCGCGGGAACTCTTAATTTTCCGGGATAAAACGTAGCCCTTCCCCGGGATGCCACCTATCCCCGTACCAAATTTCACCAAAATCGGTTGAAAAGATGAACCGTGAAAGCGTAGCAGACAGACAGACAGACAGACACACTTTCGCATTTATTAGTATGAATATTATTCACCATAGTTTAAACGCGAACATAGCAGAAGTCGGTAAAGTACGACTATTGGTTTTTAAATATAAATTAGATACTAAGAGAACTCATAAAAAACGCGATGTAATAGGCCACACACAACATACAGTAGGAAGTTTTTGCTAAGTATTAAACAAAACATTCCGAATCAGTCACAGCGAACTAGTCACGCTACTTGGGTGTCTGCGAAACGCAGCAAATGTAGCAAAACGTAGCTGCATTTCACGCATTAGCTCTCTATTGCAATTGTTTTGTTAATTTCTGTCCAGCCTTTGTCCCGGCGCGTATCGCCCCATTGTACAGGCTCCGGGCCATACTGCCTACGCTTAAAGCAATACCTAAGCAATATTACTAAATATTACTCAAAATGTCAGTTTGATGACACGTTCCTTGACGTTACTAAAATAAGGATTATAATTCTAAAACACGGAAGTCAACAATAATAAAACAATATGGCTTTAAGCGTTGGCAGTGTGGCCCCTGGCGCGTATCACCCTATTGTGCAGGCTTCTGTATGTTTTACAGTTTGTGCTGAGTTTACTACTGTTTCTCGCATTCATCTCGTTGAATGGCTAATACGATACGGAATGTAAAGTCATGATGTTGGACTATTGTTTGAAAATCGGGTAGCAATCATTTATTTTCAATGTTCAAAGCTAAAAACGTGTTTGTAGAAAGTAATGTTTAATCCAGAATGTAAAATATAAAAAAAAAAACTAACTTTATGCCCGCGACTTCGTTCGCGTGGTTTGAGGTTTTTTGGTTCCCGCAGGAACTCTTTCATTTTCCGGGATAAATTTAGCCTCTCTCTCTCTGCCTCGCATTCCTGATTACTGGGGGTCGTGATCCTTTTCCATTAATCAAATAATGACAGGAGTTTTCTTGGGATAATAATGGGTGGGTTCCCACGTCCTTCCGCATTCGACTCGACTAAGAGTATTTAAACTCTAAAAGTTTTTGTAACGATTATTATCAGATGTTAGTGATAATAACCAGGACCGACAGCTTAACGTGCTCTCCGAGGCACGGAGGTAAAAGGTCAAATTTGGACCTCCAAATTTCCAAATTCGGTCACTCATCCAGTTACCGACTTAAACCGGGTCAACGTTGCTTTTTACAATCGCAATCGACTTATCGACACTCGTCCCTCCTAAATTTAGCCTAAGTATGTGTTATATCTCTGTGACAAATTTCATCCAGATCCGTTGAGCTGTTCTGGCGTGATTGAGTAACAAACATCCATCCATCCAAACTTTCGCATTTATAATATCTATAGATTGTTTACGAATCATCATCTGCCAACTTTGTCAAGGGCCATACAGCCAATCAGTACACATCTGCCGACTGCCACTTAAACAACAACACTGAGAAACAAGCCGAGCTCACTCCAACTCAACTCCAATTATCTCCAGCCCTTTGTCCCTCTGATTTACGGCGCCCCCCGCGATCCACTAATAACGGCCCAGCTTTATGCAACGAGTTGTTTGTCGTCCTGCAGAGTTTGGACATTTGGAGCTGTCCGTACTACCGTTTGGTTTCCGAGGCTTTTATTGTCTTCGTGGAAAGCTGCTGGGTGTACTTTTGATGCTTCGAGGCGTGCAAAGCCATTCCTTTGTTGATGTCTACTGTACTTACTTTTTGGAAGTAAAAGTTAGGAAGTTGAAAGGTTTTTAAATGTTTATTGTGACTTATAATTGATTACTTATGTAGTTCAGGGAATGAAAGGGAATCAGGGAATGTAATTGATTGGCACCTCAGTCGTTCAGAGAGTAGAAGACTGCAAAATATTTTATGAAGACAATAAAAGAAGCATACCTACTTAGTTTTATTTTTAAATTGCACCTTCCTAAGTGTAATTAGATCTCTAAGCAGTCAAAAATACTTTTCTGAATTTCATGATGTATGAAACTAGTAAACTACTTAGGTACATAATATTTCTATGATTTCATGCCATATTTGTGGCTGTGTCTCTTTTCGTATGTCGTGTTTTGACTCTACTCTGTGTTCTACTGCCAGTTGAGCAAATTTCAAGTTCTTTATGTTTTCGGATCGACAAATTATATACTTCTCTACTTTTTAAAAATATACTATAGGCTCTAGCGCTTGGCTGCAATTAGGCCTGCTTGCAAGTGGTGATGTAACTTAAGGTGGAGTCCGGTAAACAGGCTGAAGATGCCAATTTACTCTTGATTTCCTCTTCTTATTCCTTCCCCTAGTGGCTGAGCCAATCTATAATCATTTGGGGTCATCTTCGTTCTTATATCATCTTTATAAAAAATAGCAGCATTGAATTTAGCTAAAAGTGTAGTTTTAAATGTGCCGAAAAGTTAACCATTGTTCTGTAAGGTTTCGTTATCTGCTTACCGTTGATTAATGGCCAGTCATGAACGGAAGCCAAAATACTGGACAGAATCAACATTGTACCCCATTAGATAATTACTTTTCAGCTTTGTCGGCCTTTCCGGGAATCGCTTCACATGGCCCTGCGTGAATAAGCTCGCCATTCGATATGCATACATGCCGCCTTTCACAAAAAACACCGCCGATAGTTAGCCATCGATCCTAAAGCGAATCACGGACAAAAATAATAAAAACATCACAGTCAAAATATATGTTGGCTTTGATGAAAAAATTGTAAAAGAAACGATGACTTTCTGTCGACTTTGACGTGCCGAAATCCACTGTCCAAGTTGATTCCCTTCGAGAAACTTTCGACTTTAAACCTGTAAATTTTAAGAGTAAAATTGAGCAGCATTCTAGTATTCCTTCATGAGCGATTCGTTCGGGGCGTGGCTCGTCTCGAATGGAAACATTTGCCAATATTATCGTGAAAGGACTGAACAGATGAAATAATTTATTTCCCGATGTCTCTTTGTATCCAAAACTTGGTGCTATTGTCCATTTTTTGCGTCGGCCGCTTTGCTACCCCGTGTGGCTTCAACATCTCTATTTATCCCTTTTGGATAAAGGATACCGACTTATCTATTCCCCATGTGACTTTAAACCGTCTCTATATGGGGTTAACGTAAGTTTTGAGGAGTTTTGTGTCTGCGGAGATGTGTCGTTTCGGATCTGTGTGATGTGTTGACGTGTTTAGTAGATGTGTGTTGACGACAAAGGCATTAGAGTGTTAGTTAGTGATCCCGTGGTTTTGTGCAAGCCGGCGGAATAGCTGTTGACTTTTGATTTACGTTAAATAAATCCTCGGACGTAAGGAGATTATGTGAAACGCTTTCGGGTTTTTACATTTCAGTTAGGCTATTTGGACAACGGATATTTTAATGTGCATGTTGTTAGAATGCTTTGAAATGAAGATTAAAAACTAAATCTATATGTATTAAATTAGTATAAATTTATAAAAGGAGAAATAGACAAACTATATACTATTTATTTATTTATTAAGCTATTGCATAGCTTCTATCGCGGGCCTTGAGCGTGGAGACCGAACCCAGAAATTCAGTAACGAAAAAAAACCTAACACTTTGGTTGCTATGACTACTTGTGTTGTTGACTTCAAGTTGTTGAAAATATAAAGGCGAAATAATTTTAAAGAATTATGTTTTCAATAGTCCGGGTGTCAAAGGGGAATCAAAAAACCTCAATGTAAAGAGGTTTTTTGATTCCCCTTGGACACTAAGACAAACACCAAGTGCGTTTTTTCCTAGTTGTTTCGGATCGCTTTTAACCGTCCTAAAAATACTTATTACGAAGCACTTTAAAATCATAACGCCACGTTTTCCTCAGGGAGTTCTCTATTTTGTCATTTCAGCAAAGCCTGATGCTATTATCACTTTACTACTGGTCTGTATGATAAAAACATTTATTACGTTGCAAAACTTTGGTGGCCAAAGATGCCGACAACTTTTATGGATGTCTTGGGAATATTGGCTTACGAGGAAGATTTCCCTGAGTTTGGTTCCATTTTTATACCTTGTCATTTTAACCCCTATTTTCCTCTTAACTTATGTCAGAATCCTTATTCGAATACTAATACCTAATATAAATAATGCGAATATGTGTATCTGTCACTCTTCCACGGCTCATTCTGATACAATTTTGTACCTACAGATAGTATTTTATTGCATCCCGATGGCTTTTTATCCCGGAAAAGTTTCCAGATTTAAATCGGGATCTTAAGTTGCAATCGCTCATCTTTATTGTGACGTTATTCTTCTTATCTTATTCTACATCTTACATACGTTATTTACCTACAAGTATTTTAATAAAATAATATCACATCTACTTACATCTAAAATTCAGCAGAGATTTGAGATTAAATTTTACGAAATCAAGTCTTTTACATTCTAGAAACCTCAAGTAGGGCACACAGTATGATAGAAATACAAAATTGCTTTGTATCTAAAGGGACTCAGATAAAAAAATGTAAATCTGCAAATTACAAATACCACCAGATTTCTTAACGGTTTTTTTTCCAATTTATTATACAAAGGCTGTGCCTACTAACAACACTTCAGCATTTCCAAACTGTGGTCCCATTCCTTTTGTTCCAAATGATAAATAAACCATAACAAATCCGATTTTATACCAAATAACGACTGCAGTAATTATTTTACCACAGTGAGTTTCGAAAAAATAAAAATTGTGAAATATCCTGCGGTTCTTTAAAAATTATACCAAGTTACACTTAATAATGTCTTTAACACAGTCTCAAAGGAGTCACTAAGCATTCATTATCACTCGTCATCGTATCTAAGAGTTTTATTTTAATTTCTATGGCTGCTAATGTCCCATCATGGGTTTACAAGAAACCACATTGTGACCGCACCGTGACTAACACCTCGCATGGGGTCCAAACCACCAAAACAATCGACTTATTTATTGTTTTACAGCAGCAATATACCATCGCCACCATTTTGTAAAGAGGCCAATAATTATTCGCCTCTTGGAGAATGCACCCGCAATAAAACCATCATGGCTCCATCCCGAGCCAGTGTGGTAAAAGGCCGAATAGCTGGACAAAAAGCGCAATGTGCGTTTAAAAGATTTGGCACGCTCTGTCCGCAGCGGTTTATCCAACTTTATATTATTGTACAGGATGTGTGATAAGTCAATGCCTATTTTAGAATAATCACCGTGACATTTTAATAGCACGACCAAAGTAGCCTAAATATGGCAGATGCAGATCGGAGTTGTAAGTTTATCTTTCGATATTCGATACTTATCGTTTGATTTTTTTTGCATTTAATTTAAAGTTAATTCTTGGTAGGTACTCTTTCACATCTTCTCTTCTTGATGATGAAGATGAATCTACTCTATTCACTACAATAATATAACATTATGATTCAGATTTTCAAACAAAAGTCATTCACAATTTAGGATATTTTGTTATGCATTAGTGTAGTAATAAATAAGTTTACATATCTAATATCTATATAATACAAAATCCAGCTTCAACTCCTACTAAAGACATGATGACCATCCTAGCGGTATAGTCAGACTCAAGCTGTTCCGGAAAATAAGCCGATTTAAATATGTGAAATAGATCCTTTCAAGCACCAAACCAAACTATGTATTTGAGTATTTGTGTTCAAACTATGAATAGGATGTACTTTTATTTTATCTAAAAGAATATTCTGATTTAACCCATTTTTTATATAATTTCTAGAAAAACACCCTGTGCTAATAGTGTCCTAGTATTCCGTTTATACAGCATGATGAATGCGCGGGAGTCACACCAGAGTCGCATACAACTTAATAATAACACTAAACACCGGTCCCCTATTTAAACAAAATGTTTCGCAACATTAGCGCCGCCATTTCGCTGGATCTGTACGTTTAGAACGTGTTTATACATCTCGACAACGTTCATAGATTTTGAGCATCGAAACTCTTATGTCACATTGAAAAGGATCTAAGCTCTCTTATTTTTACACTCAAGTATCATTCATATATCTTAGTCAGCGCTACAAGACATAGTAAACAAAAATTTAATAATATGTGAACTTCTTCTACCGATCACTCTTAGCAGAGCGGTCTAATTCATCACTACCGTCAATCTTATGTAAGAAACCACCAATTCGTCTCTAAAAGCTGCATTATGCACTCATTTTAGGGCACGTCTATCCCGGCTCTCACTTGTTCCCTATTAGGGAATCCCTAATCTCATGGACGATCTGATTCTACTGCATGCTCTAATACTTCTACTGCTCTACTCTGCCTTGAACAACTACAGGACTACACCTTCAATGAAAATTTAATCACGTTCCTACATTAAAAAAAACTTAGAAAGCGACTCTATACTGTACGATATAGACGCTGCTTCACGCCGAGTTCTTAGTTCTGTCTGTTCTGTCGATTAGGTCCATTTAGCAGTAAATTCTTGTATTATAGTGTTCCGAAATTCGAAATCTATCAACGTTGCAGTAGTAAGTACACTCGCACTAGACCCTCAGTAGTGTGTGCCCGATTCAATCGACGATTGTACAACGTCACGGATTAAACTAATGTTTGACAAACTTATTTGTTGCGTTGACTGTGATCGATGGGCTGTGCTGTGTCAATATGCTGAATTGAAATAATCCAAAACGTTTCCAATTCCATTATTGGAAAATCATGATTTATCTTTTAGTCATGTTTAATAGGTTAGTACATAATATGTTGAAGAAATATTTGCAAAACGTATGTAAGGATTTCTTATATTAGATACTAGCGGACGCCCGCGACTTCGTTCGCGTTGCATAAGTTTTTTAATTCCCATAGGCATTCCTTAATTTTCCAGGATAAAAAGAACCCATGAAAAAAAACCGTCGATCCGTTGCTCTGTTGCGGCGTGATTGAAGGACTATTTAACGTCCTTTGGGATAAAATTTATAAAAACTGTGAATCATGTATTTCATCACTTAAACCGGTAGCCCAATATCAAGTTTCACGGCTATTTAACTTGAAAAACGCTGGCCTTTTATACCAACTTACAACCCTCATTTTACCCGTTTGGGGATGGAATTTTGAAAAACTGTTTCACACGTACTTCTTTATATTATACCGGAAGCCAAAATACCAAGTTTCGTTATTATAACTTGAAAAATATGTTGATAAATGAAGGACATTCGTCCCCTATTTCACCCCTTTGGGGGTCGAATTTTCAAAAATGGTGAAACACGTACTTCTGCATATCTAACTGAAAGCTAAGCCCAAATGCTAAGTTTCATCACTATAACTTGAGAAATGAAGGAATTTCATACAAACTTTCAACACCTATTTTACCCCTTTAGGGGTGGAATTTTGAAAAACTGTGCCACTCTAATTTCTTTATTTTTTACCGATAACTCATATACTAAGTTTCATGGATATAACTTGAGAAATGACGGACTTTCATACAAACTTTAAACCCCTATTTCACCCCCTCAGGGGTAGAATTTTGAAAAATCCTTCCTTACTGAGCGCCTACGTTACAAAAGGAAGCTACTGTCAAAATTTCAAGTCTCCCCTAGCGGTTTAGGCTGTGCGTTGATATATAAGTCAGTCAGTCAGTCAGTCAGTCAGGACTTTGAATTTTATATATATAGATCATAATGGAATCTATACTAATATTATAAATGCGAAAGTGTATCTGTCTGCTAGGCTTTCACGGTCCAACTACTCCGATTTTGATGAAATTTGGTAGAGAGATAGGTTACATCCCGGGGAAGGACATAGGGTACTATTTATTCCGGAAAATTGAAGAGTTCCCGCGGAAATCAAAAACATCAATCCAGGCGGACGAAGTCGGCGGCATTATCTAGTAGAAAATATTATCATACAAATAAAAAATGTTTCTCAAATTATTAACCACTGGTTGGTAATGCCCTACTTTACAACACCAATTCTATCCATCAAAAAGCAGAAAGAAACTCTTTAAGTAACTAGTAATGTTAAAGCTTATTTAGGCAGGGCCACCGTAATATTAAAAGTTAAAAATATAGTTTCAATTCATTATTCTGATTTTGCATCCGTAAAGTGTCAGTACAACTATTATAAATGATTCCTAAACCTAGCGACACATGTTTAATTCTTTCGCGTTCCATTTTCCGCACATTTCTTCAAGATTTACACAATTCACGGACAATAAACCGCAGCGCGCAGATGTCATGCGTCCATTATTAATAATGGTAACGCCGACGTTTACCACAATAACCGCTATCGCAATAACAAACACGTCTCCATGATAAATGATAATATTTTATGGCAATCGCCCTCGATACATGACGCTTATGTCTCAATTTTTGCAAACATTGTTATCTGCACAACACACAAATATCAACTTTGTTACTATAAGCTTTAAGGTGTTTTTTGATATGTGACAGTTTTGCAGCCGTTATGATTTTGTACGTGGGGTACAGAATGCATTGATAGCGCTCAATCGCACGTAGCAAATTGTCGATATTCGGTGCAGTCATTAGTAGTTTTTTGTCCCAGAGCGAGCGGCGTCGAGCAGTGTGCGATGGTGTATAGGCGGCTTTTTAAAAGTTACTCGAGTGTGTAGTTTTTGGGTTTTGCGTTAAATGGAATGGATTGGGTTATTGTTAAGAGATTTGAGTTTTTAACGGGTGTTTTTAAGGATAGCTTTAAGGTACCTATATTTTGAAATTATTGAATATAAGTAGCTTTATTTTTCATGTTTCAAAAGTTGTATTGGCTCTTTAATAATTTTTAATGTGAGTACCTACTTAGATTCGTAATTGTTTATTATGTTAATTTTTGATTAAATATTTAAAAAAAGAGTTTCCATATTATTGAATATTTGTAACCGATAGAACTCGTCAATTAAAACTTCAGAGGCCCAAATCCCGCTTTTTTCATTGAAAATTGCATAATACGCTACACTACGTTAGTAGGTATCTGAAATATAGAGAAATCAGTTTGAAAATTACCTATAGGTCAATAACTCAATACCTAGTACCTGGTTTCTCCTACCTATTGAGGTACATAATTACATATCCTAAAAACTAGTACTATCATAGATTTAAACAAATCGTAGAAATCGCTTTGTGCGCCGGCGCTTTAGATGTTCTCGAGTTAGGTTTTTCTGTAAGTTTGATTTAATCGTTAGTTCGCGGTGAGCTTTCCTATTCGCCGCGTAAAGCGCGTTTCTTACGCGTTTCAGCGAAAACCCACGTTTTGTTCAACTTTTTTCTGGTTAAGGAAAAACTTGCTATAGAAATGTTGCCAGTCTGCATTACGTATCGAATGATTCCCCAAAAATTAACAATATTTGGTCCAAAACTAGCAAGTTATTTATTGTGACTTTACAAAAGTAATACAATAGCAATTTCTGAAATCTGAAACCGTCGATTGAAATCTCGATTAAATGTAAATCTCAAATTCCCACATGTCCTGTGAATTGTAAACATCATTCCCAACATCTAAATACACTTCAATATAACCGTATTCTAATACACTAAAGTTCAAAGTCCTTTGACTCAAAACATTTTTAAATACAGGGATAGGAACTACAAAGGTTAAATACAAACTTAATATTACACTTATCGAGAACTTAAAAGATACAGAAATAGAAGCTATTTTTGAGTATCTTGGTGTTGGCATAGAGTATGTCGTAAACAATGAAGCCAACAAAAGCCGAACCCTCAAAGAGCATGTACTGAGGCTAATATTGATAGATAATATTGTTATTTGCTACAATAACACTACAATGCTGTTTATTAGCCGACAGCCATCTGCAGTCCAAATTGTCAATGCTCAGAATGTCAATGGAACAGAATTTTAAAATTGGAACATCCTGATAAAATATTTATGATGGATTGATAAATTTAATGTCTCGATCTCACTAGTATGACTGCCTCGTTGGTGTAGTGGTTAGCATGTTCGACTGCGGTCGACGAGGTCCCGGGTTCGAGTCCCGGGTCGGGTCACAACAAGTATTGGGTTTTTCTGACAAGAAATTCTCAGTACTAGCCTGGAGTTAGGAAGTTGGCGGTGTTTCACCCCCGTACCTCGGAGAGCACGTTAAGCCGTCGGTCCTGCGCCTGATCTCTCACTGGTCGTGTCGGGTTTTCCGTCTCATCAGGCTATGAGAGACGAGAGTAGAAGGAACAGAGAGAGAGTAGAAGAAATAACATATTTCCCGCGCATTTGGCTAATCTCTCAGGAGATTGGCCGCCGTGGTCGAAATTCGGTCGGGAGGACATTATTATTATTATTATTATTAGTATGAAGGGACAGAAAAAGAATTTATACTATACGTTTTCGTGTCGCGATTTTTTAATTAGCTGCCACCGCCGTAACATGAAAAAAAAATCGTTTAAAATAGATATTTAACAATAATACAATAATAAGCTTCTTATAGGCTAAGTTAACTGTACCTATGCCTAGTGCCTACACAGAAAATAATGCCTAAATCGATAGCAAACCTCACAGTATCAATAGGCATATTTTTGAACGGCGCGTTTTCTGATATCAAAAGGAATTAATATTAAAGTAAATAAAAAAGAAAAGGAAGATACTTTAAACATTTTACAATGCGATTAACCACTTTATTGTAATTAAAAAATATAAAATGCGTAACATTGTAGGTATACGCTTGATATTATAACAATCCGCCACACATTTAAGCAAATTTAAACAAATATATCATACAAAAGGTCGGTACTCGGTGAGCCTACACAAAGGTTATCCCTAGCTCGATATTATTTCAGCCCTGGCCCACCCTGGAGGCGTGCGCTAATCTCGACTAAAACACCGGATTAGGAGAGCTTGGCTTCAAAACAGTCGGCGGATCGAAAGAACACGCAGTTTTCACACAAGTTTGCACAGACGCGCTTGCTCGCCAGATTTGCATGAGAAAGACGACCTCCCTGGCGCAGTGTTGAGCGCTGTTGCCTTAATGTGCGGACTGCGGAGGTCCCGGGTTCGACTCTCGGCCGGACAATTTGGAAATTTATAATTTCTCTAGTCTGGTCTGGTAGGAGGCTCCGCGCCGTGGCTAGTTACCATCCTACTGGCAGAGACGTGCCCGCCAAGCGATTTAGCGTTCCGGTACGATGCCGTGTAGAAACCGACTACGGGTATGGGTTTAATATAACTGCCATACCCCTAACAGGTTAGCCCTATCATCATCAGGTGAGATCGCTGTCAAGGGCTAACTTGTAGTGGAATAGCAAGTATAAATTACAAATTTTAAAAAAACCAAGACTAGAAAAAAGCTGATGACCTTCAGATGGATGAACAGATTTTCATGAAACATGGCTAAGAACACTCGGAATAAAATTATCTATATAACACAAAAAAAAATAAACGAAAATCGGTTCATCCGTTTGGGAGATACTATACCACAGACAGATACACAAACAGACACGTTAAACTTATAACACCCCTCTCTTTTTGCGTCGGGGGCTAAAATTATCTATGACACAATAAAAACTAAACGAAAATAGGTCCATCCGTTTGGGCTCTACGATACCACAGATAGATACACAAGCATGTCGTATTTAAAGTCATGGTTACCTTACTGTAATGTTGGGAGGCCCAGTTAAAAGACTTGTTGGTGCTTGTCGTGCTTTAATAATACTGTCCGTCCTAGGTATGTCAGGGTTCTAGCACCACTATTTACATGAGACACCAACCATATTTTGAGTAAATTCCTACTTTTACAACCTACCTAAATACCTACTTTTACGGGCATTTTCTGGTCCAATATAAATTGACTGGGCCATTATGTACCATAAGACCTAGGCACCTATGTAATGAATAAGAATTGAAGTTTTTACATGGAAGTTAAGAAAGTACCTACCTACCTAGGTAATAAAAAACATTAGTTTCTTCGCTCCTTTTTATTAGTCTTTAGTTCACTAATCACAAATATCTGCCCGCAAATCATAAAACGTGTTAAAATTGAAGCATTGTTTTCTATCTATTCATCTATTAAACATTTCAAACACGTACCCTGGAAACATTTGCTCAGACAGGCTACCATCTTACGCGAACTTGACGCAGCTGCCCTTAACCTTAAAACAAACACAATTTAGGCTTCCCATACACTACTTAGTAGTTTAGTATCCTTGTTTCTTTTTAGAAAACCCATCTCAGTAAATTACTGACTGACTATTGGTAGATCTCACTTACTGACTGACTCACCAATGCCCCGTCAAAACCCTTGCCTGACCTAGAAAGCTGTTTTTTTTGCAATTTTTCCCTATTTATATTCTTTCACTATTCGCGTGGATTAAGATTTATTGATTCCTGCGGGAACTCTTTAATTTTCCGGGATAAAAAGTAGCCTATGTTTTTCCCAATTTCTTACAAAATCAATTGAATAGATGGGCCGTGAAAGCGTAGTAGCACAGCCTTGAAATATATTTCGTTAAACTGTGGTAGTAGACAGACAGACAGACAGACAGATGGACAGATAGACAGACAGACACGCTTTCGCATTTATAATATTAGTATGGATTTTCTACGTACTTTTATTTTATCATAATATCTTCTTAGTCGTCCGAAACTTGTGGATTCACGGTAGACCAGCGCTGTGCCTGAGCTTCCACCACAGGCATAGCATAATATGCTGAGTCTTACATCCGTATCTATCAATATGACTATGTTATATTGTGTGTGTGTTCTAAATAAATGCTTTCTCTTTCTTTTTTTTTTATCATCATCACTTGCTATAACTTGTAGTGGATTAAAAATAATAATACAATTCGATTGACACAAACGACTCGACTAAAAAACGCGATTAAACGTGCTCTGATCCTAGCGATGTTGTGTGGACAGCCTTAGTTTAAGCCCCCAATTATCCTATATAGTGAATCGGACAAAAAATGTCTAAAACAGCAATTATCTGGCTCAGATAAGACATAAACACGGCATCGGGACTATTGGCGCCGGGGCCCGCTCGAGCGGCTGTTGCTAAAAAACGAGACGCCACCCACACACATTCTGCCAGGGGTGGACTGAAAACTATACCTATTGGTTCTGTATCTATATTTATACAATAATATTATAAATGCGAAAGTTAGGATAGATGGATATATGGATGGAAAAATCCTTAATCCACGGGGACGAAGTCGCGGGCATCAGCCAGTACCTAATACAGCTGTTTTTATTCTGCTACATGCTAGTACTTAGAACTTTGTACTCTTAGATGGTAGCAGGCTGACCTGGAAGGCTCAGTTAGATGTATGGCAGTTATATTAAACCCACGTACCTATTCGGTTTCTACACAGCATCGTATCGTATCGTATTGGCATAGATGTTCTTTGTCACATTTCACATTTATAATACATATTAGTGTCCTTTTTTAGTATACTACCTTTTCTTATAAACATTTTAGGCACCTTTGGCTGCACCATCATTTGCCATCAGGCCTCCGGCCGCCAAGCGGTGGCCAATAAATTTTTTTTTTTAAAAACAACAATTGTTCAACTGTGATCGAATCCTAAAAAGGGTGATGAAGGAATCGATGGCATAGCTACGTTCGTATGGCCCATGCCAAGTCCTGGTTTAATCAATTTAACTGGCTAACAAATCACATATCGATGCGAGGACCCCTAAAGTTCATCCTCTCGTAAAAAGCTCGTGACACTTAGCAAAATGGCTGACCCGTCAAAGGCGCCGCGCGCTCTGGGTGGCGCATGTCGCCAATAAATCACCACTAACACGCTGATAACAATCGCGAAGAGGTCTGTACACGTGGTGGACCTGTCGACAGATACACATTGCCTCGTTAGCCCGAGAAACAACATCATTTGGCTCGAATGGTAACAACCCTAAAACCATACTTCATCATCATTTCAACAAATGCATTCAATTACAACAACAAGCTTAGTTAAAAACATTTATTTGTGTCCTGTAAATATCTATATCCATACTAATTACTAATATTATAAATGCGAAAGTGTATCTGTCTGTCTGCTACACTTTCCCAGCCCATATTTTCAACCGATTTTGACGAAATGTGGTAGGTACAGAGGTAGGTTGCATCCCGAGGAAGGACATAGGCAATTTTTTTTCCTCGCAGATGAAGTCGCGGGTCTTTAATAATTGGCATATATAGTCGCAATAATCACTATTTCCATAAACTTAATGTTGCTTATTTGATTTAGTCACAATTAAAAGATAGCATACATTTTGCAAATATGTTGAAAAGGTAGTCACACCTCTTTTTATTTTATACTGATGGACCTGACGAAATATTATAAGGCAGTATATAAACAGCAGGTAGAGACGAGATTCGATAAAGTGCGGAATGAGCACATCAGAGGAAGTATCAAAGTTGCCCCAATAACGGATAAAATGGTAGAGGGTCGTTTACGTTGGTACGGACTACGGACACATGATGCGGCGAGGAGAGGACCATGTGGTGCGGAGAGCATTGGCACTCCCGCAGAACACGAGGCGGAGAGGGCGCCCTGCAGCCACGTGGTGGGCTACAGTAGCCAAGGACATGGAGCGCGAAGCAGTTTCGGAGGAGACAACCCAGGACAGGCTGTCCTGGCGCTAAAAGACGAGGAGAGCTGACCCCAAATAATGGGATAAAGCTAGGGGGAAAGAAGAAGAAATAAACAGCAGGTACATAATTGGTTACCCTTACTTAATTTTTTTCAGAAACATACCTAAGTAACGCTCAGTGGTATCGTGTCGGAGCGCTGAACGTGCTAACACGTGCTTATTTTGGAATAATTTGTCACTTTTAATGGATACACGAACGCTTTGAACTGGGAGTTGGGACCTCCCATCCCGAAATATTTGACGTACCTACACATTTTTCTTCAAGAAATTAAGCTTTAACTAGAATACGTAATCAGGTAAATAAGCCTACCAGATCAAAGAATTCGGTCTGACCAAAGAGAGCTTTAAAGTTCGACAGATCAAAAGTGTTAAGCTCTGTTTGCCGCACCATTAACATTGAATAACTTCATAATAAGCCCATTATTACATATTTTCCAATTTACAAGCCTTATAAAAGTTCATAAGAAGTCTCAAAAATACTGAACTAAATTGATGGGCCAAGGTAACATGCATTACTTTGACAATTTCATATGATGATATATACCTAATTCATATTATTAATGCGAAAGTTTGTCTGTCTGTCTGTCTACTAATGAACTAATTTTGCCAAAATTTGGTACAGAGACATGACAATAGCCTACAGCCTATCCCGTATAAGATATTTAACCCGAAATAACAAATAGTTTAGATAACAATTGCAGATTTGGCCAAAAAGCACGCTTCCTGAATAATTCAGGACTTCCAAATTCCTGTATCCTGGGCGGGCCGCGTTTCACACCTAAAGTGACGACACAATCAACATTCCACGCGTCCATATTTCATGGTAACGACGCGGCGGCAGCGGCAGACAGTCATTTGTCCTGCTAACTGTGCGTGCATGATGCATGCGTGCACACCAATTACCGCTTTGAACTGGTTCAACACTTTGACGACCTCCCTGGTGCAGTGGTGAGCGCCGTAGTCTTATAGTTCGATTCGGTTCGAACTATAAGACCCAAATTGACCCTGCCAGGTTCGATTCCTGGCAGGGTCAAATTGGGAATTTGTTATTTCTGAATTTTCGGTCTGGTCACCGGTGGAAGGCTTCGGCCGTGAATATATTTACCAAATGACCAATTATCCTCCAGTGGGTTGAATTTTCAAAAATATTTTCTTAGCCGTATGCCTACGTCATAGAAGCTGTCTGTATGCCAAATTTCAGCCTGATTCGTCCAGTGGTTTGAGCTGTATGTTGTTAGATCAGTCAGTCAGTCACCTTTTCCTTTTATATATTTAGATGATTAGAATGGATTCAACGAAGCTGTCAAAAGCTGTCCCTTTAAAAGTAATTAGTAACAATCTCCACTGCCATACCTCAACGCTAGCAGAGCGCTAAACGACTCATTAGCGGTCATTCCGCTAACAACATCTGCTTTAATACATAAACTTGTCACTCCTATTACAATCAGATAGAGTCTCAAATCGTTAAGCAAAGTTGCTGTAAAAAAGCACAGCTTCCGAATCGCGCGGTAGATCGCAAGGACTTGGCCGCATAGTTCACGTGCCTCCGATTAATAAATATTGTACTTGAGAGGTGCCGCTAATGAAATTGACATAGTTCTGTATGTGTGTGGTTTCCTTTAAGGTCGCTAGTACCTTTTTTACTTATATCAGAGTAGATTAACTTATGTTCTGTAGCACTTAATTTGACTTGGCTCAGTTGACACTACTAAAGAGATTCAGGCTAAACACAGAATTGCGATTCTAGCTATCTGCTGGTTCCCGCCAATTTTCACTTCATTTATTCAATTGCATTGATTGTTCATAATTTATTAATAAAGAATGAGATAAGTATTAATATTATTTATTATTGTTTGTCTATTTCATTTCATTATTTAAGACGGCGCGTCGATATATTTAGAGTGGCAAGGAGCGCATCTGACGTTTGTCTTTAGTCTATGGCGTTTGACAGCTAATGCTCCTTGTCACTCTGGCACAACCTCGAGCGCTAGTGACTCACGCGTGGTGAACTGAAGATAAATCAATTCGAATCGCGTGATTTAAGCTACGTGTTCGGTGCAGTGCTAGTTGGGTTATAAACCATAAAATTATAGTGATTGTGAATCCAATTATATTTCAGTGATTACATGCAAGTTTTAATTAATTCTCCTCGCCCGCCTACCCACAATATATAATATGGAATCGGCCACTGATGATGAGGGTACCCGCGTGCCTTTATCAGAAGTGGGATGTAAAGGGCCTAGAACAGAGGAGAACAGTCACGACCATGAACCTACTACGTCAGCGAAAGAATCGAACCTGATGGATCAAATGGAGATGTTCATATCACGGCTGGTGACCGCAGCACAGCCGCAACCCTCGAGCCGTGAGTCAACGCAGTTGATCAAATTCGACCCTGACGATAGCGAAGCGGACATTGAAGGATGGTGCAACGTAACTGAAATCGTCGTGGATAGTCGCAGGTTAGAAGGTGCAGAACTTTTATTGTTACTTACACGAGCCCTCAAAGGTCGTGCCGCCACATGTTTGACAAAATTGCAAGCTTCACAATTAACATGGCCTCAAATAAAAGAATTACTGCTAGCAAAATTTGCAAAACCGATGTTACCCCAAGACTATTTTGATGAAATATTAAGATTTCAAATCGGCGCAAAGGAAACCGCATCTGAAGCTGCGACGCGTCTTTGGAGCATCATAGAACGCATTCCACGGACAGAAATGTCAGAAGATATAATCACCGGATTTGTGGCTTCAGTTCTATGCCAAAAAGACTTTATGATTCGCCGCGAACTGCATTCTCATAACGTGACTGCCAGAGCTCAACTATTACGTATCCTCAACGGCGTTTCGCTCAAGCGTAAGCATGATGGTGGCGAAGGCTATGATACGGACGCGAAAAGAGCTCGCTTTAATGAACCACGTTTCAACGGAACTTGCCACCGATGCGGCACAGGGGGACATAAGGCAGTAGATTGCAAGAAGCGGAGAGAAGAGCCTGAAACCTCAACCAAGACGTTCAACCAAGCGTCAAGAGTTGCAGCGAGACCAGTTACCTGCTACGTATGTGGTCAGCCAGGCCACGTGGCTTCAACGTGCGCGGACCGGAAGGGCGGCGCAACGAAGGCGGTTAAGGAGGTTCATGTGTGTGAACGTCAATCATCGAGAAGCACTCTCACTACATCATCCGGTGAGCCCGTTTCCTTTCTTTTTGATAGTGGATCTGCTTGTTCATTAGTAACTGATAGATCGGCCAATAGATTTGCTGGTACTGTGCGGAGTGATTTAGTATATCTAACGGGCATTGGCCGGGGAAACGTTGAGTGTGTCACTCAAATTCTTAGTCCCATCAATGTACAAGGCATTTCATTGACTGTGCTGTTTCATGTAGTACCTGACAACACCATCGCGGAGTCGGTAATCCTAGGTAGGGATATATTAGGGGATGGCGTGCACGTTCACATTGACAACGATCAGCTCACTTTTACTTCTAGAAAAGAAGTCAATGTATCCGACGTACCCGTCCAATTTGATTTCATGACTATTGATACCGATTTGCAAGGTGATGAGAAACGAGCATTGATCAAGATCTTACAAAAGTATAGGGAGTTTTTCATTGATGGTGTGCCCACGCGACGCGTAACGACAGGCGTTCTTCGCATAGATCCTATCGACCCAAATAAGACAGTGCAGAGACGCCCTTATAGGTTGGCGCCTGCGGAGAAGGAGATAGTTAACGAGAAAGTGGCAGCTCTGCTAAAAGCGGGCGTTATTCGGGAAAGTAACTCGCCATTTGCCAGCCCTATTTTACTAGTCAAAAAAAAGGATAATACCGATAGGATGTGCGTAGATTATAGGGAACTCAATGCCAATACGCGCCCAGAGCATTACCCGTTGCCCAGAATCGACGAACAAATCGATCGTCTTCACGGTGCACATTATTTTTCGTCACTAGATATGGCTTCAGGCTATCACCAGATATTAGTTGACCCCCATGGCGACAGTATATCGAGAACAGCATTTGTGACCCCTGACGGTCAATATGAATATCTGGCGATGCCATTTGGGTTGAGGAACGCTGCATCTGTCTACCAGAGATGCATAAATACAGCGCTAGGTCCATTAAAAGATAAAGTAGCATTAGCTTATATGGATGACGTATTGTGTTACTCGGATGGCGTATTAACGGGGTTAGAACGTCTGGATCTTACCTTGAAAGCACTCTCTGACGCAGGTTTTTCATTTAACATAAAGAAATGCAAGTTCATGAAAAATGAGGTCGATTATCTAGGATATGTCGTGCGAGCGGGAGTAGTCACACCAAATCCTAGGAAAGTGCAGGCTTTAGTAAACGCCCCGACTCCTAAAACAGCTACACACGTTAGGCAGTTTCTAGGTCTGGCATCGTATTTCAGACGCTTCATACCAAATTTCACTCGTCTCGTCGGTCCATTATACCCGCTAACTAAATTAAAAGGTCCGATCAAATGGACAGACGCACATAACGAAATTCACAAAAAGGTTGTTGAAATACTAACATCTGAGCCGGTTTTAGCAATATTCGATGGTGATGCGCCCATATAACTTCATACCGATGCGAGTTCTGATGGATATGGTGCCATACTGATTCAGAGAAAAGATAATGTACCCCATGTTGTATCGTTCTTTAGCCGGCGAACGACCGACACGGAATCGCGATACCATTCTTATGAGTTAGAGACCCTGGCGGTCGTACGAGCTGTTGAGAATTTTCGGCATTACTTGTATGGTCAGCATTTCACAGTCTTTACAGACTGCAACTCATTGAAAGCGTCGAAGTCAAAGACTGACTTGACCCCTCGTGTTCACCGGTGGTGGGCCTTCTTGCAGGCATATGACTTCGATATAGTCCACAAACAGGGTAGTTGCATGAGTCACGCGGACTATCTCTCTAGGAATCCTGTCTCAGAGCCGGTGTCTAGTTCATCAAAAACAAATGAGACCACTGAAGCACCTAAGAGAAACAAAGAAGTAAACTTCATTGAGCTACACCAAGGTTGGTTAGCGGTGGAACAAAAACGAGATAATGAGATACAGGATCTCATTAACAAGCACCGTAACAACGAACTACCTGAAGATGTTGCTCACACTTATGATGTACGGAAAGGCATACTATATAGGAAAATCGAACGCAATAAAAACAGTTTCTGGTTACCAGTTGTTCCAAGATCCTTGACTTGGACTCTTATTAATCACATACACACAGAAATTATGCATCTTGGGGCAGATAAAACGTTAGACAAGATATATGAGCAGTACTGGTTTCCCCAAATGTCCAAGCAGGTGCGTAAGTTTGTAGATTCATGTATAGTGTGCAAAGCTTCAAAAGGATGTTCAGGAGCACAACAGGTGCGACTACATCCAATACCTAAAGTGTCCACACCTTGGCACACTATACATATTTTTTTTTTTTTTTTTCTTGCACTAGCTCCGCTAACGTAATTAGCGCCTATGTTATACTGATTCTCATTCATACCAGTTCTCGCATATATTCTTCTCGCACTTTCATTCTTCATACTTTATCTTTCTTGCATTCGTCTCCTTACTGTCTTTATGGGTGGGATTCCCATTTACTATATTCTTCTAATCTATTTTAATTTATTTATTTCTTCTTATGTAGGGAAAATAATTATCAGTTCTTATTTTTATTCTTATTTCTCTTCCTTCTTATTCTAATACATGTATTTATTGCTAATCTTATTTCTACTGTATTACATTTGTTTATACAACATCTTATACGTTTATTTATACTACTTCTTATACTATATTTTTTGTTATTCTACTGGTAGCTACTATTTTGTTCCTATTTGTACATTCTTTTCTATGCTTACATCTAAATATAATCAATATTTTATGAAACATAGTTTTATTTATCTGTTTTGTTTCGTGCTATTACAATGTTTGCTACTGTTTCACAGAAATCAAGAAGCTTCTGTCTATTTTTGCTGCTCATTACTTCCCCTACACTTTCCCTGGTAAGCTTTACATCCAGCTTCTGTTCTACATTAAACCTTTCAGTGATGTGTACAGGACAATCAAGGACGATATGTGGGATAGACTCCTCTGCATCAGGATCGCAGATGCACGATGGGCTCTCCTTACACTTGAAGCGATTCAAGTATTCGGAGAACCCACCGTGCCCCGTCATAATCTGCGTAAGCACGCCTGCTGGCTGCACCTGTCTTACAATACGGAATGCGGTTATGGCGTTGGGAAAAAACATCCTCGTCACCGAGGAACTCTATACATATTGACATCACAGGGAAATTGAGTGGGAAGAGCCGATAGGAAAGAATACGCCGCTGTCATAATCGACGCCTTTACAAAGTATGTCCTCTTAGACTACACTCTAGACTAGATCACTCGATGCGGCTAGCGCAATTAAATCTCTCAAAAAAGCGGTTTGCCTTTTCGGCGCACCAAAGCGCATAATCGCGGACCAGGGTAGGTGTTACATAAGCGCCGACTTTAAGCAATTCTGCAATGACCACGGTATAGACCTCCACCTAATTGCTACCGGTTCCAGTAGGGCCAACGGCCAGGTAGAGCGGGTAATGCGAACTCTAAAATGTCTACTCACAATTGTAGAGAATGACCCGAATAAAACGTGGCGCGACGAACTTCCCGAGGTGCAATTAGCGTTGAATAGTACTAAGTCCAGAGTGACCGGTTATTCGCCGACAGAACTAATGTTTGGTACACGAGCACAGTCATTAGGGATATCCGCTGTATCACCGCAGACAGAACCAGAGGCACGTCTAGATTTAAGCGCAATCCGGAGCAATGCTTCTGAAAATATTAGGAAGGCAGCACTATCGGAAGTAGAGCGTTTTAACCGCGGTAGGGCAAAAGTGAAACCGTTCTCTGTAGGTGACTTTGTCTTCATTAAGTGTAGCGAGCGCAATCAAACCAAACTTCAGCGAAAGTTTAGAGGTCCATTTACTATTATTCGAGTTCTAGATCACGATAGGTATGAGCTAAGAGACATTGATGGGTCTAACCGCACTTATAAATATTCCCATGAAAATCTTCGTGCAGTACCTGTTGGTTATGATGGATTGGCTGAAGTGGCTAGTTCCTTAATTAATAACGTAGAGGAGGCCGAGACGGCGGCGGTCCACGGTCAAGAAATTGAGGCGGTAACATCTGATGATGATAGTGACACGGTGTCGGTGTCTAGTTCACGCACTATGACCGCTAGCTCTGAGACCCTCTCTGCCTCCGAACGTGATGAATAAATAATAAATGGTTAGTGAAAATAATATGCTATGTAATGTACACGCCGTGTTCGTGAATTTTGACGTTCGTTCATTACTGGTGGACGGTGGTAAGTGCGTATGCGGTACAGCTGATTGAAAGGACTGGCCTATATGGGTCGATGTTCTTGATCAGGAAGTGCGTATGTGGTGTAGCTGGTTGAAAGGACTGGCCTATATGGGTCGATGTTCTTGATCAGACTACGGTTTGACTACGACTTTGGTTGTTGCGCGGGACGATTGGTGAATGGGATAAGGGACTGGCTCATGTGGGTCGAAGTTCCGGATCACTTCAACCTGGGTTGGTACTGTATGTGTGAGCTGGGTGGTAAGTGAATGGTCTAAGGGACTGGCTCATGCGGGTCGAGGTTCCGGATCACTTCACTTACGGCAGCGTGTGAACGTGCGACGTTCGTTACTGGTGGAAGGCATGCTGACGGGATGTGTCCGGTCCACGTCATCACAGTGAGGTGATAGCTGGTCGAAGGGAAGCCCGAGTTCAGTTATCCGCTCCAGTAGGTGTGTGGGTAATTAACGCAATGGACAGCTCCAGTTGGTGTGTGGGTAATTGACGCAATGGTTAGATGTGGGGTTAGGGGACGATCTAAAAGAAGTGAAGTGTCAGGGATGGACGAGCATGTCCAGAAGGGTACTTCAGCTGTGTGTTTTTCTTTGCAGATATTCCTGGGCACGAGCAGACGCGCGAGGGCACGCGAATGTCAGTCCGGCCGTGACGGCGCGTCGATATTTTTAGAGTGGCAAGGAGCGCATCTGACGTTTGTCTTTAGTCTATGGCGTTTGACAGCTAATGCTCCTTGTCACTCTGGCACAACCTCGAGCGCTAGTGACTCACGCGTGGTGAACTGAAGATAAATCAATTCGAATCGCGTGATTTAAGCTACGTGTTCGGTGGAGTGCTAGTTGGGAATAAACCATAAAATTATAGTGATTGTGAATCCAATTATATTTCAGTGATTACATGCAAGTTTTAATTAATTCTCCTCGCCCGCCTACCCACAATATATAATATGGAATCGGCCACTGATGATGAGGGTACCCGCGTACCTTTATATATTTGATCAATAAAGAAATTATTATTATTACTGTTGTATACAAATTTTTAAACTAAAGTAAGTAAAACGATAGAGTCTATGAGAGAGTAAATGTATGTGTCACCATACATTTACTCTGCATTCAACTCACGCGCGGTCCGAACTACAGGTCTAGTGATGACCATTTCCGCAGGGCGTATTTTGAAAAGAATAACACTTTCTTTAGAGCCTGCCACTTTAATTTAGTTTACAAATTACGTAAATTACCCGCACTTCATTACAGAATTAGGTATATAGTCAAAATCAGTGTCTTAGGTCTAATCGTGTACCTACCTATATAGTTATAGTAGGTAATTACAGTTAATTTACACTTTAGCTTTTGACCCTCAAAGTCGGCTGGTGTTTAAAACGTTTTAATTTTATTTTACCAACGGTATCTCACGCACTAATTGATCAGGGACATAGCCTATATTGTCAAGTTACAGAATAACAACACGAAGTTAAAAACACAACAATTTTTCATTCAACATTTTTGGTATATAGGTATACTAACGTGAACGTGCCATTAGATGTAAACAAAATACAAGTAACTCGTACGCAATAAATGATATTCAGAAGTACGTGTTTCACCTAACAATACAATTGAAACTCTTTTTAATTGAAATACAAAATTCCATACACTAGTGGTGTATGGAATTTTCCTAGTCCTAGTTAACTCAAATGGTAATACAGCATTTCAAACATCGGAAATTGGCATTCGTTTACAAGTTGAAGGCTTGAGGATGACAAGAGATGATGTAATTAAGCGCTCACCGGAGAGCGTGGGGGTTCTATTCCCGGCGAAGCAATTAGCGGCAACTTGAGCAATACACACTACAAGGGATTACTGAAGGGCGAGATGGTATCTGGCACAAGATTGAGCGATTCGCGAACTATGTTTTATATAGTGCAGTAAAATTGAAAAAATCAGAAGTACGTAAAGTTAGAAGTACGATAAATAAATAACTGCTATTCACAACTAAAACCCCAAAAAAAATTTTTTGTGTTGAAATTGCAACTGTTTGTTTAGCTTAGTATCGAACGATCATAATTATAGTCAGTCATAAAAGTTTTAAAAACTAACGGGTAACCGAATCAGCAGTGGTAGATTCACTTTACAGTTCAAATGTACTTTTAAGATTTATTTGAATAAAATATCTTTTGGGTTTTATTAAAGCATAATAGTGCCGTAACATAATAAGCAAAAACGTTAGAAATAACAGATAAATTATTATAATAATATCTACTGATAAAATAGGTTTAAAAATGAACAGAAAATCACTGCCCGAATTAAAAGCTACCCAATATTTTCCGTCGTGTTTCGCACATGAGAGTAGGTAATAAATAATAATATCTTTAAACATTACTGCTACACTGTTACTCTTATTGAAAAACAAGTATCGTGAAAAATAGTCTAGGTAAGCTTTCTCCGCTTGTACCACACAATGTTAAGGACAAGATGGTTTAGCCAACAATCTCTTTCGCGGCCAGTGGAGAGTGAAAACGGACTCCAGTGTAGTTACTGTAGCCTGTCCTTTAAACAAGTATTGATTTTAAACAAAGCTAAAACACGGTACGTTGCATTTTGTTTTATTTGTTGTTGTTTTCCGCCGGCCCTTTCCTCTTTATCGGTTTTTTAATCCTCTTTACGGTTTTGCTGATCGGTTTTTTTGGAAGTTAGGGATACTTTGATCGTTTAGTTTGGCTTTTATTCGTATGCTTTTCATGTAAAGTCTCAATTTGTGTTTAGTATTTTTTCTAAGTTTTTGAGGTTTTGAAGACCTTTCAATGATCTCGATATGATACTATTTTGGAAAATACAATGCTAAGACATCTCTAGCGAGTGTAGCAACACGTGTCGTGGTACTTTCCCCCTAGTGTATATACTACCTTGTTGGTCTAGCGGTTAGCGTAGTCGACTGCGGATCACGAGGTCCTGGGTTCGGTTCCCGGTCGGGCATAAAAATTGTTAGGTATTGGGTTTTTCAATTAAGAAATTGTCAGTGCCAGCCCGGAGTTGAAAGTTGGCGGTGTTTCACCCCCGTGCCTCGGAGAGCACGTTAAGCCGTCGGTCCCGGTTATTATCACTAACATGATATAGTCGTTAAAGCCCGCCAACCCGCATTGGAGCAGCGTGGTGGGTCTAAGCTCTAATTCCCTCTCTCCTATGAGAGTGGATGCCTTTTCCCAGCAGTGGGACGCTAATTGGCTGTAGTGGTGGTATACGAGGGTTAGGAGATTTCCTAAAACTGTAATAACAACACTAAAGTGGACCATAAGTTGTCTAATAAATATGAAATGAAATTGAAATACTTATCTATGGCAAACTAGCTGATGCTCGCGGCTTTGTCCGCGGATGAATTTTCGGGATAAAAAGCCTATGTGTTATTCCAGACTAATCTATCTCTGTGCCAAATTTCATCCAGATTCGTTCAGCCATTCTGACGTGATTGAGTAACAAACATCTATCCATACATCCATCCAAACTTTCGCATTTAAAATATTAGTATAGATAGATAGTATAGAAGTATAAATTAGTATAGATGGATTATCTCGTATAATAATAATATGATTGTTGTAAATCACGTGAAGTGTGGGAGTTTATTTCACTCGTTTGTGAAGTGTTTGAGTCTCAAGGCGAGGGTAGGTGTGAAACGTAAGGGTTGTACCCTAGCGATAACTCCACGCTATAGAAGATGGAAAACTTTTTTTTGGATATCCCACCCTCAAGGGCGCCGTGAAATGGCTCCTTATAATTTCGACTATTCAAGTTTTATTCTGATGATGGAAATTTAGTGTTGATGATCTCCCTGGCGGTCATATAGGTATAAGCCCAGAATAGTTAATAGTACAGCTGTATAAGGTCCTGCGCACAGATGTATGAATAGTCTTATAGGTTGGATGAGGATCCCTGGCAGAGTTAATTTGGGAATTTACAGTTTGGTGTCGTGAGACTTCGGTTGTGGCTGCTTAGTTACTACCCTACCTTCCAGCAAAAACGTTCCGTCGATATAGCATTCCGGTACGATGAAGTGTACAAACCGATTATAGGGGTTTAATCACTGCCATACCCCTAAAAGGTTAACCCGCTACCATCTAATACTGCATCATCGCTTACCATCGGGTAAGATCGCAATCAAGTGCTAACTTGTAGGGGAAGGAACTAGAAGTTTAATTTGCTATAATACAATACTATATTCTTATACTAGCTGATGCCCGCGACTTCGTCCGCGTGGTTTAAGTTGTTTGATTCCCACGGGAATTCCTTAATTTTCCTTGATAAAAATTAGCCTATCTCACTCTCCAGGTCCTCAGCTATACCCATGCCAAAAATCACGTCGATCCGTTGCTCCGTTGCGGCGTGATTGAAGGACAAACCAACAAACAAACACACTTTCGCATTTATTATATTAGTATGAAGTATGGTTCATTACAATCGTGCATTGTCGAGTCAACATCTCCTAAAGATGCTCCGGTGACGGAGTGAAACGTACGTCGAGAATAATTTGGAAGATTTGTGTTGTGTGGTGTTGTGCTGGTGCGATTGCGTACTGGCAAGCTACACGTGCAAGATACACGCTGTACCACATAGATTTGTCTGCTGTGGTGGAATAAAGCGAATTAAACTTCCAGGTCCTTTATTATCATGGACTTCCGCAAAGTTACGCCTGCTTCTATCCAAAACCTGTAGAGGGATAAGAAAGGAAAGCTAGTCAGGAAACAATATATCGCACAGTATAGCTCGTATTGTGATGGAAAACAGAGTTCGGATCACATAATTGGCGAGGTAGCTCTGGGGGCGCAGCTGAGTTCAGGCGTTATTAAGAAATGCGTGAAATTGTTATCACCCCTCGATTATACCTCCTCAAGAGAGGAAAATGTTTTGTAAAGGGAAATTTATTTGTAAATGCTTGTGAATTTATTGAAATACTTTTTTTGCAAAGGGCGCAGGTTGGCGGGTCTAAAAATATTTTTTGTGTGACTAGCAACAAACTGAATAGCAAGAAAAGGTAGGCATAGGCACAGAATCTGTACCTACTTATAATGAAACTGTAAACTGGACGATTCCAGTATCCTGCATACTTTATGAAAGTGTGTTTGTTTGATGGTTTGTCCTTCAATCACGCCGCAACGGATAAACGTGGTTTTTGGCATGGGTATACTAGTTGAGGACATAGAGAGTGGCATATGCTATTTTTAATCCCGGTAATCTAAGCTTTCGGGCCACTGTGAATATTTTGTTTGCGACAATAAGCCTGGAGCCTAAGGGTGCGTTTCCACCATATTATAATACCAGATAATAAGTTTTTTTTTTATCCGCTACAAGTTAGCCCTTGACTGCGATCTCACCCGATGGTAAGTGATGATGCAGTCTAAGATGGTAGCGGGCTAACATGTTAGGGATGTGTGTCAAACCCACCACATAAGAGCGCTTGTCCCAGCAACTAGCGATCTTAAGCAATGAACAAGCAGTAGGTTAATTTTAATAAAAAATCCGACTACAAAAAAAAACACTTTTTTGGATGTAAAATTCGTGATGTTGATTTCGCCACTGTAAAATGTAGCCTATGTTAACCGGGACCATAATAAGTAATGACAAATCGATTGACACCTCATTCATCAAACTCGGCATCTGAATTTAGGCGCTACGGAACATACATAAATTGTATGAAACAAAGATATTTGTATGACACAATGACACAAAAACCCTTCCTTTTGACTTTGCCGTACTCGGGCAGAACATCACATCTCTGACTCAGCAACTTATCTCCAGTGGAAAGACAGCCTTAGAAACAAACTAGAGTATCATATGACACGCCGACAAAGGAAGCAGTTAAACAAACGAAATAAAATATGTATCAATTAGGTTAAATCTGTCACAACTAATACAAACCACGTGTCTGTCTGTCTGTCCGTATACACGTGGCTACACGTGGTAACACTTCTGCGCCGACCATGCGGAACCCTGTTTTGGAGTTTGGTTCTGTGATAAAAAGTCTGTCATAGTTTAGGAAGTGATCATAAAATTATGTGTTCAACCATCTTAAAGAATAAATAATCTATACTAATATGTATTATAAATGCGAAAGTTTGGATGCAGGATGTTTGTCACATCCCGCCAGAACGGCTGAACGGGTCTAGATGAAATTTGGCATAGAGATAGATTATAGTCTGGAATACACATAGGCTACTTTTTATCCCGGAAAATGAAAATTCCGCAGGACCAAAAAAACTCCATCCACGTGGACGAAGTCGCGGGAATCAGCTAGTGTAAAATAAAAAACTAAAAAGTTCGAGAATATTTTTTATGCATAAAGAATAAAAGGTTTCGGTGCAGACAAAAGGGCTGGCATAAAAAGTAATTTGCGCACAGAATTAGCCTGGCTGTTCAGCGTGTAAAGGAAATATCCCTACCGACTATCAAGTTAGTTGGTTAGTTTGTCTATAAGTTTTTTAACTTTTTAAGTAAATATTTTTAATCGTAAAACGGGTTTGTCACTCGTAACTTCGTAAAAACTCTGACGACCTCCCTGGCGCAGTGTTAAGCACTATTGTCTCAACGTGCGGAGGTCCCGGGTTCGATCCCCGGCAGGGTCTGTTTGGGGATTTATAATTTCTGAATTTTTCGTAGTCCGGCTTGAAGGGGTCCCAACACTTCGCAATGAAGAATACGAAGCAGAAAGAGTGGGTTCTTCTTGTCTTTGGCGATGTAGGTACCTACCTGACCCAGCGTCAGGTCAGTGCTAAGCTACAAGACCTAGCATTGTATTTTTATATTTTATCATCTTACACTAGAAACACTCTGGTCCACAGATGCTCTTTACGTCGGCCTGAGAGCACTTGACCTATCTTGGAGTCGAGGAGGCCCTGTCTTGGGCCTACACGCTCAACATGCATTAGGTATATAAGGGTGTATATATATAAATTAATGCTAGCTGATGCCTGCACCTTCGTCCGCGTGAATTGATTGTTTTTGGTACTATAATTGCGAAAGTGTGTCTGTCTGTCTGCTACGCTTTCACGGCCCATTTTTATTGATATTGATGCGTTGCATCCCGGTGAAGGTGATAGGCGACTTTTTATCTCGGAAAAGGAACGCGTTTCCGCGGGAAATACAAAAACTTAATCATCGCGGAAAATTCGCGGGTATCATCTATCTATTCTATTACTAATTTATAACTACATAGCACTGAGATTGATTATAGTCTACATTCTATCTCGGAAAATTAAAGAGTTCCCGCGAGAACAGAACACCCTAATCCACGCAGGCGAAGTCGCGGGCTAGTTTTATAAATGCGAAAGTTTGGATGGATGGATAGATGAATGTTTGTTACTCAATCACGCCAGAACGGTTGAATGTATCTGGATGAAATTTAGCACAGAAGTAGATTATAGTCTGGAATAACACATGATTGCTACTTTTTATCACGGAAAATTAAAAGAGGCCCTGTGGGGACCAGAAACCTCAATACACGCGGGCGAAGTCGCAGGCATCAGCTAGTTAATTATATTCTTATCTGTTTATAGGATTAAAGGCAAAGAGTCGTCGCCTGATTCGACACGCCACTCGGGCGTAGTGTGGACGCGGCTTAATTATAGCGTTCCCTTTGTACAATTCCGCTGACATCTTTATGCTTTTGCTTTTTTCCTGTATTCCCATTGCATCGCCAATAAGCACTTTATCAGGGATTAATTTTCTTTTTAATTTGTTTTTCTATTAAATAATGCAGTATCGTATCAAAATCGTTAAATGTATTGATTCGCCTTGACTTTTATTGCTGATATGTACAGTTTGGAATGATATTACCTACTTTCTATTATTACATGGTCGGGTAAGTACTTTTTTTTTTAAAGATTAAAAATGTACACTAGCGGCCGGTTTCTGAATTGAGAATTTCATGTTGAGTCTGTCTCAAAGACTACTTAAGGACTAATTAAGCAAATTTTTGTTTCTGAATTGATATTGTGTAAGGTTTGAGAGTTGGAACTTGCTGTTTTTGCTTGAATGCTTAATTCAGAAACCGGCCCAATATCAATTCAGAAACAAAAAGTTGCTTTATTAGTCCTTAAGTAGTCTTTGAGACAGACTCAACATGAAATTCTCAATTCGGAAACCGGCCGTTAGTCTATCTAGTAGGTATAAAATGGACGTGTGACACTCAATCGACTTCAACATCGTAATTAGAAACAATAATATCATTGTATGTTGCTAATATAATTTAATAAAAAGACCTATGTCGAAGGACAAGCTGATGTTCACTGAAAAAATTTGTAAAAAATAACAACATAATATTATTGTAATAATATATTTATTCAGCAATTTGATTTGATTTGATTTGGATTTACTGCTACCTGGCACTAAATCTTGTATAATTGTTATTATTAATAGGTACATTGAATTGAGAACCTCCACCTTTTTTGAAGTCAGTTAATTTACGTTCGTTAAAATTAATTCAAAAATATTTTCATATTCCCATTCCATAATTAGCCAGCCACCCAGCAATGAACATAACATTTCCAAGTCCATAATAACAATAGAAAGGTAGCATTATCAAATTATTGAGTCACGTACCGCAGGTGAGGCGAGAACAACAGAAGCCGCGGAGCGGAATGGAAATGGAAACGTTGTGAAACACCTCCGCGGCGCAATTATACAGATTACTCAATTATTTGCCGAAACCCGCGGCTTATTAGTACGAATGACGCAGAGTTCCCGCACCACGGCAAAGATTAAACAGCATATCAGGCGATCCCGATCGAATGAAACAGGTCAACGAATAAAGTGTTATACCGGTGTTATACTCAAGTTGACAACAATTTTTGGTAGGTATTTCTTTTGTTACTTCTCAGGCTGATTTTAATGAAACTGTTCTGTTTTATTCAGAAAACCACATACTGAAAACATTACTAAAAACATTGTATAGAATTCGCTATAATCCGCGACAATAGGAAAATCTATGTGGTACAGTGTGTATCTTGCGATATTCACCACACCGCACAAATCTTCCAAATTATTCTCAACGTACGTTTCACTCCGACACCTTCAGGAGGTGCTCCGGTGTCGGAGTGAAACTTTCATTACTGAAACCATTACTACTTAATTATTTTTGCGGCTTTATTTATTTATTTGATTTATACCTATCTGCAACTGCACCAGAGTAACAAAGTCTTGATTTTTTTCGCCAAATCGCAGCAAAGGAAGCCGGTGTCGCATCTGTATCGAATTCAATTTCACATCGCGCCGGGCTCCTTTGTGCCGTGCAGTGTGGGCCGTCATTACGCGGCCCGTCATAGTGCGGCCCCGCCCCGCCTTGTAATAAACATATCAACTTCACAGCACCTTCACGCCGTCCCCTGCGCACAATGGCGGCCAAAACAAAGCCTTTTATGCACTAATAAAGACCAAATTATCGGCTGCCGTTTGATCGCTACCCAACACTGATACACAAAATTAAAAAATCAAGACACAATAACTTATACCATTTGCTGAGTTATTCAGATGACCTAAATACACACAAAGTAATACCACAGAAAAGGTAATAGTAGTAAGTAACACGCAGATATTCCACTATAATTGCTTTTGCGATTTGTTTCTTCGTTTCTAATTCGAACCGCTAGGATATGAAACGCCCTCCCGGCTTCCGTTTTTTCATCCGCTAATAATATTGTTATCTTCAAATCAAGAGTGAATAGACAACTTCTGGGCAAGCGCGCGCTCCACCTTAGGCTGCATCACTACTTCCAAGAAGTCTGATTGCAGCCAAGCGCTATAGTCTATAAATTAGAAAAATTAAGCCCCTGGTTGCGATTTCACATGGTGGTAAGCCTTTATCCTGTAACAGCAAGATTCAGAGCAATTTAAAAAAACTATTGCAACAACAGCATTTTGGTCAACACAAAAACTTCTCTTGGCCATCTCCAAATTCATTTTGCAAAATTATGTCTCGCAATAAAATACTGTTTCAAAGTAATCGCAAGATTTTTGTATGTTTGATATTATTTCTGAAGCGATTTGTGTAAATCTTCAGTTTTCTGTATCATTGGTTTCCGTACAGCCTTTGACGGGAGCCTCCCATTACTTTTCGGTTACAAAAGTTGATATAACGTCTTTCTTTATTGGTCTTTGGGAACGTCGTCTCATGCCGCCTCGCCGCCAACTGGTATTGACTATTGATGGCTGACAATGGATAATGTGCACTTATTATGTTCGATTTGATATAGGAAGTTCGAATGAAATGTGTGGTAGCACCCACTTGCTTTCATTAATACGTTTGCCGACTTCCTTGGCGCAGTGGTGACTGGTGAGCGCTGTTGTCTTAACGTGCGGAGGTCCCGGGTTCGAATTCCGGCAGGTTCAATTTGGGAATTTACAATCTCTGAATTTTCCCTGGTCTGGCCTGGTGGGAGGCTTCGGCCGTGGCTAGTTACCACCCTACCGGTCCAAACAACGTGATTTTGATGATATTTGGTACAGAATTTTAGCTTACATCCTGGAATAGAATAGAAACAAGCCATTATTTATACCGACAAATGATTTTCCAAGTGATTTTTGAACGAATCCTAATCTGAAGAATGTGGACGAAGTCTCGGGCGCCATATTATCATATAATTAGTAAATAATAAATGCACTATAGCAGAGACTCTCGCGAAATAATTGTACCGACAGACTAAAAACTTACTTTACGTATTATGCGAGAAGTAAATTTGACTGAAAGTATCAAGGTAGGTTGAAATCAATCAGAAAATTGACGACCTCCGCAGTGTTCTTACTCTGTTGTCTTAACGTGGGAGGTTCCGGGTTCGATTCCTGGCAGGGTGAATTTGGGAATTTATAATTTCTGAATTTTCGCTGCTCTGGTCTTCTTATGTGGATAGCTACTTACTCTGAGTAAAGAATGCTCTTCCGCCTTCCGTTTTCTTTAAAAGAATAGGGGATATCGATTTTTCACTCAGGTCTGGTGGTGGTTTGTGTTGGGAGGCTTTGGCCGGGGCTAGTTACCATCCTACCGGCAAAGTCGTACCGCCAAGCGATTTAACGCTGCCGTACGATGCCGTGTAGAAACCGACAAGCGGTATGGGTTTAATATAACTGCCATACCCCTATCAGGTTAGCCCGCTAACATCTTAGACTGCATCATCACTTACCATCAGGTGAGATCGCAGTCAAGGGCTTACTTGTAGTGGAATAAAAAAAAATTGCTTCATTCCTGTTGTTCTTTTTGTCTATCATAACAGTCTCTTCGTTGGACTTGTTGTTATTTTCATTTTCATAATAAGTAGGTAGATATGTAGTTATATTATTGGTTCAAAAACTCTCCCAACTTTCTCATTTATAAAGTTTTCATATTGGTTCAGTAGGTAACAAAACAATAACAACTTTTTCATTACGAGCTACAAAGCAATTACAATTTTATAATAAGTTAGAGGTACAATTATGAAGCGTATATGATGTTTTAACAAAATAGACACTGAAACACAAACTTAGTATAATCCGAAGTACTCCGACGTTTTTCATCTTAAGCTCAGACAGTATCGATTACTGTTTACGTGCGCAAGCAAAAGGATTTACCGAGAAAGTGAAAACAGCGAGACAACGGCCACAATGGGACTTATTAAGAGTACAATAATAGACGAGTGTGTCAAATAGGCAGAGAGGCGCAGAGAGGCCACCCACACACAACTAATTATCCTAAAGACAGATGTTGAAAGAAAGTGAACGTCCAGAAAAAATACCCAATATAACATCAAAACTAAGCGCCGACGGATTATGTGATGACACAGTTGACAGTTTTAATCCATTTTAAAATATTCGCTAATATCAGATAAACAAAGTTGAAAATTGTGTGCAGATACAAAGTTTTGCTACAAAGTTAATTTTGCGTTTTCAACACCGAAAAATGTCGTAACTTGCGAAAATTTACAGTTGATTGTTCAACGGATGAAACATTTTGGGTTGTCAACTATAAGTTTGCCAAAAGATGTCAATTGACAATACGACAGCGATGACAAAGCGAGAGCGGACTTATTTATTCATGGCGGATTAGCCGGTGGATTTATTTATTTGGATCCGGCAAAAGGACATCGTGCACAAACACAGCCGGCCGGGCCAGTAATCATGTTATTTTGGAGTTTGGACCCTTTGCGCCGTTCACGGCTGATCTCGTTTTGGTGAAGCTTCGCCATTGTCGTCCTGCAAATTACCGACGCCGTTTGAGTCGCTTTGATCGCTCAATGGATATTATTGTAAATAGCACTCGAGATTACAGACCACCATGGAAAACGATCACGTTTCAGCTAATGGACGATTTAGAAGATTTCTCAACAGAAAAATGCTTCTTTGATGTACGCATGATAAAAGAAGAGATATTGAATCATTGAATGTCTTTGAGAGTCTCTATCGATGCCTAATTGATTGAAATGTAAAAAAATGGTGCTGAGAATTACTTAGCTCTGAGTTAAGGTTTTTTTGAGGATCCCAATTCCCAAGTGTCAGATACATCGAATTTACACCAAAAATAATACAAAAAGAATAAAATATTAATGAATTATCAATCAATTTAATAAATATTATAAATGCGAAAGTTTGGATGGATGTCTGGATGGATGTATGGATGTATGGATGTTTGTTACTCAATCACGCCCCAACGACTGAACGGATCTGGCTGAAATTCGGCACAGAGATAGAATATAGTCTGGAATAGCACATAGGCTACTTTTTATCCCGGAAAATTAAAGAGTTCCCGCGGGAACCAAAAAACCTCAAATGGATGTTTGTTACTCAATCACGCCAGAACGGCTTAACGGATCTGGATGAAATTTGGCACAGAGATAGATTTTAGTCTGGAATAGCACATAGGCTACTTTTTATCCCGGAAAATTGAAGAGTTCCCGCGGGAATCAAACAAATGTATCTGTTCAACTGATTTTGATAAAATTTGGTACAGGGATAGGTTGTATCCCGGGGAAGGACGAAGGCTACTTTTTATCCCGGAAAATTAAGGAGTTCCTGCGGGAACCAAAAAACCTCAAACCACGCGGACGAAGTCGCGGGCATTCGCTAGTTATTAAAAGCTTTATTGCGTAAAAAAGGACATACAGATGACAATATAATCAATTAATTACGATAAAATTTTCATAATATTTAAACAATTTTATAAAATACTAGATGATTTATATAGAAGACGCGACTTTTTTTGGTTCTCAGGCGAACTCTTTAATTTTCCGGGACAAAATGTAAATAAATACCTCTTTATTTGGAATTACCAAGGACACTAGTGCAAAAGTTAGGAACTAAGTAGATAATAGATGTAGTGTAGATGTGTAAATTCAGGGCGCAGGGTATAATCTAACTCCATTTCAAATTTCCGCCACTAGGTTCAGTAATTGAAGGATTAACAAACACCCAAACTTTCATATTTATGATATTAGTAAGATATCTCAGGTTAAACGAAGTAGCAGTCGAAATGAAACTGGTTTAGAAGAGAGTGAAAATCCGTCGGCTCATCAAAGCGGAATAGTCAATATGATTAAGGCGAACGATGGTATTGAAAACGGTGTCGTTATGGAGCTTCTCGTAATGACGTAACAGACTTTTTAAGTGTCCTATTCACTCTAAAATAACTGACGGACACAGACTTAATGTTGAAGCAGGTAAATGACGGGTCGAAAGAATACAATTTTAGCTATAAATAATTTACGTTACTTAATGTGAATATTAATGTTCTTTAAATCGATTATTATTAATTAAAAGTTTTAAAGCATTATATCAAACTAACTGATGTCCGTGACTTGGTCCGCGTGGAATAAGTTTTTTAATTCTCAAAGGAACTCCTTCATTTTCTGGGATAAAAAAAGGCCTATGTCAATCTCCAGGTCCTCAACTATACCCATGCAAATTGAAGTGATTGAAGGACAAACCGATAAACACACTTTCGCAATTATAAATTGATAGATCTTTTTATCGATTTAAATGTATTATCTACTAATTAGTTCATAACGTATTGTTCTATCGGAAAAATATACATATTTTGATAATAATCAATCGTTTCCGATTTAGCTCTTAAATAGGTACTTTTTCTGCACATTAATGATTTCAGTTGACAGCAAAAATACACACTTCCTTATAGAAAAATATATTACAATTTTCATTTGTTTTGAAAATGTCAAACATGGGCTCAGTTAAGATGTCTCAAGACAGATTCCTACTTTGTTTCGTAGCGTGGATGCCGCGCCTTATGAACTCTTTTTTAACTCCGTTTTATACTTTTTATCGAGATTGAAATTAAGACGTTCGGCGTATTATATCGTCGCTTTTCCTACGAAAGGACCTAACTGACATCGAGTTAATTGTTCAGGGCAAGCGTTTTTCGGTTTCGTGCTCAACTATATTGTCCACAGCTTGCTCAAATAAAGCTATATTAAAATTAAAAAAATATTCTTATAATCTGTGAATCAAGGCCTTTTTGCAAGTAGGAATTGTCTTATTTAAATGTGCGTATTCATTTAGGTAAAAATATTTAAAACAGTTACGCCACTTCATAAGAACTTTGTTTTTCTGAAAAATTAATTACTTAGGAGATACGACTGTATTTTTTACTGAATAATTAAATCACATTTAATTCAAAATATTTTTTTTTTATTTCTTTATATATAATAATAATTAGGATAGTTTTAAATCATTTTTTGACTGAAAGTTTTTGGATTCGTACTATTTTGGATTTTTTTACTGCCCAAGGTTTTATACATTTTTTGTCACCAATTTACATAAATTTTTAACTCTATCAGTTAATGTCTAAGGTATTCCGTCGCAATCAAAATTCAGACGTAAGTGAAAACCCCATTTTTATTCAATATAGTCTAGTTCACACTAAATGACGTATTTTCAGTTACGTCATAGTTGATAGATTTTTATTTAGCTGATCACTAAATAAAAATCTTTCTAATAGCCCTAAGTATAAAATACGCCACTTAGTATGATTTCCTTTTCGCAAATGAGCATATATACGCCATACTTACCGATTGTCCTAGCCAGTAAACGGTAAAAGATATGAAAAAGTCGATAAGACAGATCGACAGAGAATCAAAAGTATATTATTATGATGTATTTAGTGCAGTTACGTCAAAAGTGTCAGATAGGTCCTTTCGTAGGAAAAGCGACGATATGAGGGGTTGTGAGCGGCCTTATGAGCCATTCGGCTAATGCAGCCCATTCCGACCGATTTATAGATTTAAAACTCCCACAAAATGCTTCTTGTATTATAAATTTGTAACACGCCGACTCGTGTTTTGGAACATTTAATGTAATGGCGTTGATGCTGTGGTATACTGCGGGAAGAGGTTGATTGTGTTAGGAGTTATAACAAAGATTAGTTTGAAGAAAGTAACTATCTTTCAAAGGTAGTTAAGAGATAGGTATTCTCTTAACATTCATTGTCACTGATAAGTATAAATGCTGTACATATTGATTTACTTTTTGGGCCCCTCTGGTTCGGATTGGTTGTTAGATAGTGTATTGAAACTTGACAAAATTATATTTATTGCCATAGTTTTCATAAGGTTTCATTGGGAACTATTTTGTTACAACAACTACATGTACAATGAATACTAGTAGTGCGGCAAAATTCCTTAAGGAATGATCGTTTATAACTAGAAGATTATTTTTCTGAGATAAGGTGAATTAAATCTAAATTAAAAACTAAATTAAAAACTAAAAACTAAACATTAAAAATATCATCTATCCCGCTGCAATGAGGCAGTGTGCCCAGAACGCTGGCTGCGTTACCCCGCTGAATAGCCAAACTTATATGTTGGCCGAGGTAACTGCCAGCCCTCCGGTCACCTGTGGACTCTGTGAGACGAGAAGATAGATCCTTAAAAAAGGATCTGGCATCTTCGCCCCACGACCCCAGGGTTTCAACACCAAAAGGCACAAAAATGAAATTATTTTCAATAATTTCATACTTGCGCCTCTTGGCTCTTTCTGCAAAATTTGCTTTTTAGGTGAATTTGAGATCGTGAAAAATACAATTTCATGAATCGAATGTAGAATGTAAGTACATTATGCTTATGATTATTTTAAAGCAACATGTAAGGTAAAGTAACAGCATCATTTCTAGTTCGTTGGTTCGTTCGTTCGTTGATCACAATCAACATTACCATATCATCTTTATTAAATATTGGATAAGGCGGCCGGCGACAGAACACCATTTAAACGGGCGAGAAAAATAAAATTAAATAGCTGTATCCTCTTATGAACATTTAAACTGCTTTATGTTAATGCGCCTGACCCTTATCAACAGATAACCGGCCAATAATTCCGAATGTTAGCCATTGGGCCGGTGACGCATCGGGCAAGAGATTTTTCTGAGAGGGCATAATCAAAATAAAAAATAATTAGAGTTCTATATTTTATTATTTTTAGAATGATCAATTTGTTGATCTTTTTGTTTGTCAAATTGTTGACTTAGTGCGAGTGGATTTTAATTTAAAAAAAAGGTTTAAAAAAATCTCCATAGTGGTCTGATTTTCTGGGATGAAATATTTATTATGCTCTATGTCCTACCCTGGGATGCAAGCTATCTCTATAGTAAGTTTCGTCAAAATCGAAAACTTCCCAAACAGACAGACACACCTTTGCAATAATTATTATATTAGCATAAATTACAAATACCTAAATTTGTACGTACCGTGTTAGCTTTGGCAGCATACATTGTCGTTTTACTGTAAAAATAAACGTATATTTTTGTGTTCATCCACGGACATCATCTTGCCACTTTTTAAAAGTAAATTAATAAAAAAAATGAACTCGATGTGTTCTCAACCTAACAACTTTAATGAAGTTATCTCGTCGCAGGCGCACGATTTATTCATTGTACCGCTAATGTGTGGGTAAGTTTGTCCGCGCGGAAGTCAAAAAAAAACGCACCCTAGCAACTGAACCTCCTTACGGAAATTAAACCCTATTTCAATGAATTTAAAGTCCAATTTTAATTTGGGTTGTATTTAATAGGTCATAGTGCATTGAATAGACGCGTAGAGCGTAAGGAATTAGGTGACATTGACGTCGCTTTTGTACGGATGGGTGTGTCCGTGTCGCGCACATCTCCTAAACTCCCCACAGAAAGTTTCACTAAAACGGTCACATTGTGTACATTTGACATTTATTTGTGAATGTTTCGAAATAATATTTTTGGTTCTGTTCTCATGCAAATCTAATGTAATTGAATGAATTATGTGTATGGTGCTTACTTTACCGTAAGTTCTAATAAGTTATTCCATAAGTTATTATTATAAAAAGTGTTTATTTTAAATAAATATAATTAAAGGGATTTGATGATATTATCTTACTTAATATTATAAATGCGAAAGTTTGGATGGATGTATGGATGTATGGATTTATGGATGTATGGATGGATGGATGGATGAATGAATGTTTGTTACTCAATCACGCGCCAACGGCTGAACGGATCTGGCTGTAATTTGGCACAGAGATAGATTATAGTCGGGAATAACACATAGGCTAGAAAACTAAGGAGTTATCGCGGGAACCAAAAACACCTCAACGGACGTACTCGCGGGCATCAGCTAGTTAATAATATATTATTATTGATAGTACAGCTTTTAATCGTGTCCTCTTAGACCTGATTTTCTCTTTGTTACAAATATTTACGCCATATTTGGGACAATGCCTGTTTGGCTTTCTACTACAGCCTATTAACGTCCCACTGCTGGGCACAGGCCTCCACTCTCATAGGAGGGAAGGAATTAGAGCTTGAACCCAACACGCTGCTCCAATGCGGGTTGGCAGGCTTTGACGACTATTATCATGCTAGTGATAATAACCGTTCTAACTTCTTAACGTGCTCTCCAAGGCACGGGGGTGAAACATCGCCAACTTCCTAACTCCGGGCTAGTACTGAGAATTTCTAATCAGAAAACCCCGGGATAGTTTGGTTTTAAAGGGGATTAATGCCTGTTTCGTCGCGGACTTTTTTTGTCTTGACTTGACATATCCCAGTGGAAATCCCGCAAATCCGCCACCTTCGCCCCAGAGCCGCTACTTACCCAAGCATGTGTGCAAACATAATTCAATCTGCATCGTACAACTTAGAGAAGGGTAATCACACAATAGGGCTAATTGTGACGCTGTGAGTCATAGGCAGGTAGCGGTAGCTGTAGCGGGTTCGTAACGGTTTATTTTTAAACGAATTCACGATTTCACTCTCAATTTTTTTACATTTTCCTGACTGTTACATCAACGGCAGCACAACCCGCCACTAAAGACACATGCAAAATCTCAACTTTGTAACTTAAGCAATTAGCATGCCAGTTGTGTTTATAAAGACGACTTGATTTACAAAAGAACTTTAAAAATCACACCTGAGAAACCCGCCACTCTACGGGGTTTCTCTTGTCAAATGCCATATGTTGTCAAGCTATTTCACGTTATGTAGGATGCCACCTACAATTTTCTTAGGTCGATCGGTTGGAGCAGAAAGATGCTTGGCTTTACCGCCTTTACCAGTCTGTCAGTTGATTCCCCCACGATTGAAGACGCTCACCAAAAGAGATATAATATTATGAGTCAGCCAAACAACGATTATGATCTAGAATCTAGATGATCTAGATCTAGATGATACCCGCGACTACGTCCTCCACAGACAGGCACACTTTCGCATTTATAATATTAGTATGGATACGGATGATTAAATATTTGCCTTATTGTTGCAGTTTTTCCCGATATATCGTTATGAAGTGTGAGAAAAGGTATCCCTTAAATCGCCCGCGTTCGCTTGTGTTTCGCACCAACAGAAATATTCGCGGAGCTGCTCCCGCGCCGATCAAATAAAATATTTATAAATATTTGGTGGTATTATTCTGCTGCGACAGTGCAGTTACACTGTTATACTTACTGTTGCCCTGATGCACTGTTGCACTGTTAGCGGCGGGTGTGACGTCTGCACTGGGGACGGAATGGGGGAAACCGCCCCACATTTGTATCTATTATGTTTTTATAGTGTAACAGTAATAGAAAGCTTTCCTATTTCCTATTGTAGGGCTATGTATGTAATAAAAGTACAGTGTAGAGTTTCCGTGAGTTTAGTGGCAAGTTTTGTATATGCAAACGTTTAGACACTAAAACGCATGCAAGTTAACTCTTACTTACTTCTCTATCTCTTGCGGCATTGTCATCCAAACCAAAGTGAAAAGTTTGGCCACATAATATATAGCATAGGTACTATGCTGGACAAGAGATAGGTATGAGAGATAATGTAGGATTCTTTTCACCTCAGAGAAACGCAGTGTTCCTACGAGGTTTATAAAACTGACAACTAGGAAGCAACATTCTTAAAATAATTAGGTTAATAAATTGAGAAAAAGACCATGGGATATTTAGATAAAATGGTTGGCATAGATGACAGTTTTGTTAATTTTCCCGTAAAATATTATGTTGTAAATTGCCAACATAGACCTCTAAGAACTCTTTATAGTTCCATGATTGCCAAATAGTAGATAGGAGCGAAAGATAGTCACAGAAGTCAAAATAATATTCCATCATTATTTTTCATCTTATCTGTAGTTACTTAACAATAAGATGATGTTTTCAAGGGGCTTATTGTCGGAAAATTGTTGAAGGAACTCCGCATCAAGTGATAAATGCCTATCTAAACATCGAAATCTGATATTTTGCCTGCACATCAAACAAATTGACTGATCGGTTCGTGTGATGTTTGCCGAGACGTGATCATGATCTGTGTGAGCTGGAGACAAGATAAACCAGTAGCTCCCTTTCATGTCGATGTCAGACCGTTTGTTCGAGTGGAATCGTTGCAGACAATGATTGTTTTAATCTTTAATCTTACCGGAATTTGGAAATGCTTGCAGTTTCTCACGTGTTTTTTATCGACTACAAGTTAGCCCCTGATTGCTATCTCACCTGATGGTAAGTGAAGATGCAGTCTAAGATGGTAGCGGGCTAACCTATTAGGGGCATGGCAGTTATATTCAACCCATACCCCTTTTTTTTTTTTTTCGAGGGGGAATTCTTCCTTAGATACCCGACTTCTGGGGGGGAGAAGTCGGGTTATGTAGGATTTGTACCTACTAAAACCCCCTCTGCGTACATTGGGAGTCTCCGAGATCTCATAAAGGACGCATCGGTGCCTCCCTAGCGCAGTGCCTGTTGGGCTCGCCCCGGTGCTCACACACCTAACTGCACTAATGAGCTGTGGCAGCTTATGCCACAGCAAGCTACCATCTTCCCGAGGCCACTTATGAGATGGAAGATAAAACGACTGAAGCCCCTACCCCAGCCGCTCGTGACCTCGAGGAACCAACCCCAACCCATACCTACCCCTAATCGGTTAATAGATACAAGGCATCGTACCGAAACGCTAAATCGCTAGGGTGGTAACTAGTCACAGCAGAAGTCTCCCACCAGGCAAGACAAGGGAAATTCAGGAATTATAAATTTCCAAATTATAATTAAATTTTCCAAATTATAATTAAATTACATAATTCCAAATTAAATTACCCTGCCGGGGATCGCACCCGGGACCTCCGCACGTTAAGACAACAGCGCTCAACACGCGCGCGCCAGTGAGGTCGTCACTAAAGAGGAAAGAGATTTACCTAAAGAGGAGCTCACATATTTTATTATCTCGTAGATACTGTAAAAAGGAAACTTACTTACTGATTGACTCATCCTCAGACCCATCCATCCTGTATACTCAGGAACACTCCCACTCGATCAGATTTAAGAGCTAGTTCAGGAATACTAATATCACGAATTGCCTTTGCCATTGGAACCCAGGACCTCCCATCAAAAAGATTACAGGGCTCACGACTGCACCAGGGCGGTTCGATATAGAGTTGTTATTAAATTAATTTGCTGTTACCGTTCCGCGTACAACATGGCGGCCCCCCCCCGGCGACTGGCGAAAATAACAATTATTTTACAACTATTGTCGTGGCGCAGCTTGGGATTTGTTTTGCTAATTATTATGTAAATAATATTGCGAAACTATGAACAATATTCGTTCTACAATAGTAACCAAGTTAAGTCTTAATTAACAAAAAAACATACATAAATACATACATACGGGTCGAATATAGAACATTCTTTTCGAAGTCTGTTAATAAAATAGGTAAAATATCTAAAAATCTTATCAAAATTAGGTTTCAAGGATGGTGACAACAACATAATCAAATCAGTAACCTTTTATCAAACTTGAAAACGCGCTTCTAGTTTTTTGGAAGTTTATATGAAATACATAGCTGTGAAGTCCTCGAATTTCAACACACTTTTTACTTTAATCTATAGTTTCGAATGGTTACAAACTTACAACTAACCGAGGATGTTAATTTTAGGTCTTTTGGAAGACTCTCTATTTAATAATAATCCGTAAGAAATAATTTATTTTTGACGTAGGTATGCATCATCCCTAAAGGCTAAAGAAGAATTCATTTTGATAACTAAGTACCTAATGGTTCCAGTGATTTCAAAAAGAAATAATACTACATTAGCCTTGAAATATTTTTCAAAATTTGACTGAGCTGCGAAATGTAAGAGCTTTTTCCCAACAAATAGGAAAAAACCTGATTTCGATAGGATTTGGACTCAACCCTAATCTTGATATCAAATTATATTTTAAGCTAGATCAAATAACCTTTATGTTAGATAGAAAGTTCTCATATTTTTAACGATCCTAAATAAAGCACATTAGGATTTGTCAAAACAGCGTACCGTATCGAATGCTAACCCGTTATATTTCCACTCATTTAGACATATTTTTTTGTTATTTTTTGTAACGGATCGTAAAAAACACTCTTTTGTATTTTAGTATTTTAAGTTGCGCTCGCGCATGGGGACATTAAAAAGCAAAGATGGCGGCCAACAAATCACGTTTGAAAACGGGTGAAATGTATTGTTATTAATGAAATGAAAATAATTCAAAATGTAACTAAGGGCGCACCCTGGTCCCTTTCGGATATAGGGTTCTTTGTTTGGAGCCATGTTGAATAACATTGCCAGCGTGACTAACTACCACGTGCATCGCGGCACAACATACAAAATGGCGACATGTTTGTAATTTGAACATGTTCATTTTATTTCCTTTTTTTTTAATGGATTTTTTTTATTTTCATCTTTTTATAAATGTAATATTGAAAATACAAATCATTAAAATCTAAATTAAATCTAAATTAAAAACTGAAAATTAAACATTAAAAATATCATCTATCCCGCTGCAATGAGGCAGTGTGCCCAGAACGCTGGCTGCGTTACCCCGCTGAATAGCCAAACTTATATGTTGGCCGAGGTTGTGGACTCTGTGAGACGAGAAGATAGATCCTTAAAAAAGGATCTAGCATCTTCGCCCCACGACCCCAGGGTTTCAACACCAAAAGGCACAAAAATGAAATTATTTTCAATAATTTCATTAAATTATTTTCAATAATTTCATTTTTCTGTCTGGATTTATTTCAATTTTCAACCACAGATTTTGACAAACAAGATTGACAATAACAACCACAAATAAATAGGTAAATTAAAAATTAACTAAGTACCACTAAGTCATTATATTGACCTACTTACAAAAAGATTACACGTCGAAACTCGAAATGATCGTTGATGGGCATGGTGCCCAAAACACTGGCGCATTTGCCTTGCTGAACAGTCAGGCTAAGCCGTTGGGCCGAAAAAGCTCTTAGGTCGAAAAGGGTCTTGGGTGGGGTGATTGGGTCTTGGGTCTTGGGTGGTGGTTGGTGGGAAACTTGTTTGACTCAATCACGGTGTTTTTGGTCCGTGGAAGTGAAGCGAAGAAACTTTCCGACGAAATTGACTAGGTAGGTACAGGACAGGTAGTCTATCGGTTTGATGATTGATCCACGACTCGGTTAATTCAGGAAAAGCTTTGAGGACATCAGAACCTGACACTTTCTGCAGAATATTGAAACTTGTATCTAGGTAGAATTTTCCAAATACTACCACCAGACCAACAACTGTATTTTGAAATTTTGTTATTAAATTATATTTCTAATCTTTAAATCTATGTAAGAAGCAGTTAAAACTAAGAACGCACCTAGATAAGAAGATATATTTCACGTAGCTACATACCACCTATCCAAAATTATTATTAACAATATCGTAAACAAGTATAAATTACAAATTTAAAACAACCCCCGACATAATAATGGAAGTAACAGATTAAGAAAAAAGCTGATGACCTTCAGACGGATGAACAGATTTTCATGAAACATGGCTAAGAACACTCGGGATAAAATTATCTATGACACAAAAAAAAACTAAACGAAAATCGGTTCCGTCCATCCGTTTGGGCGTTACGATACCACAGACAGATACACAAACAGACACGTTAAACTTATAACACCCCTCTCTTTATGAGTCGAGGGTTAAAAAATACTATAAAACATAAGAACATAAATCAATACATTTATATAAATAATGCCACCAAATAGTTGGGTAACCATCGTGACATGGGGTTTCACTTCAATAGAGTCATAAACCATTACCCATAGGAACAAAAGTAGATTTATTGCATGTGCATGCACGGTGAAGGCGCATGCATGCACGGGTAATGCATGTTCCCGCTGGTGATGCGTGGCGAATCCGATGTCTCAATTTGCCGATATTGTCTCCTACCCCTTGAGCGTTTCCGGTATACAGTAGGGTTGGCACATGAATCAGCTTTGTTATTTTATCAAGGCAGAATATTGAAGCCCTACGGAGCGGCGTGTTCCTTATGGAACAAATTCCTAAAATAAAGAATTAAAAAAATGCGTTGATAATATTTGATGACGTCACAACTGTGAATTTCATACAACTTCCATACTAGAAGTGCCTTTTTAAGTTTGATACAGTGTTGCTGAGTTGTCATCATCCCTATTGAACAGTCTTTAGGTTATCCCTATTGATGGCCTAGAGAAGGGGACGGGAAGCGGGTGGATAAGGAAGGCGGAGGACCGTGTTATAGGTGGAGCGTTCTCGAAAAGGCTTACCTATGTCCAGCAGCGGACGCATACAGGTTGGTGGATGGAGCAATATATGTATAGGAGACTACTTAAATAGCGAATTTCAGGATCAATGAAGAGATTCTCGCAGTCTTGGTCACCCTAACTTCCACAACCGACGCGCCCCTTGCTCGAGCGCAGCGCGAATCGCTTCACGCAGTCATTTATTGATCACACATTTATTTATTTATCTGCTTATAGCGAGGCGCATCACACATAACCATTAATCAATTCCTTTAAAAAAACTGTACAGATTATATATTATGCCCTACGCTAGACAGCTGACATGGAAATAAAAAAATGCCTGAAATAAAATAAAATAAACTTTGTGGCTAATTTTACTGTATGTTTAGATCTCTATCTAGTGCTATACTATCCGCAGAGGGTAAAGAAAGCAAGAAAGCAAAAACAAGTAAGCAAGCAGAAAGAAAGTTCGATTTAATGTGGATCGCGATTATTGAACACGGATATCAGGGTATCTGTCTGTTTGATACCTTTTAACCATCGCTCCTTTTAACAGCTTAGCATGCGCACAACGAGATATCTCGCGACGAGAGAGAGATATTTTGACGTTGCCGGCTAATTTCTCGCTTACCCCAACATGCACAAAATCCCGTATATTACGAGAAAAAACAGCATATTGTAAAGGTTCGTACAGAAATATACCACAGATAAGAAATATTACTTATACCACCAGTTTTGACGTAACGAGACAAGTCATATGTGTTTAAACATGATAGTTTCGGTAGAAAAATTGAGAAAACGCGAGAAAATGGGTAGACATAATTTTACTCGTTGTGCGCATGGGAGCCAGACTGGGGACGAAACAAAGTAAGTAGGTACTTTTTACCGCCGAAAATCAGAGTTTTCACGAAATATTTAAAAAGTTAAATCAACGCGAGCAGTATACATCGGCTAGTCTGATAACGCTACATTTCAAAGGTTTAAAAAGCAAATAATTCACCAGCGGTTCGCGCGCGGTTATCTAAATGCATCTAAACATATCTAAATGTGGAAGGAGCTGCCGGTGCCGGGGCCCGTATTCAAATCCGCTCGTTATCCCGCTCTCGGCCTCACGCCGCTATCAGTGGGGACACTTAAGGTGGAGGAACATCACTTCGCTCCGGCATTTTAATCGCCGCAATTACTGATACAACGCCTTCCTCCAAGTGTTAGCTTTAAATGTTGCTGGACAGTAAGTTACAGGAGGTAGCGGTTTTGAATTGGACACAGAGACAAGCTGAGTTGCATGAAACAAATAAAAAAAATAGTCTTATAGTTAAACTACTTTAATCGCCTAAGCCTTTTGTATTAGGCCTAAATAAATAAAATTAGATGTTAATGTGAATACTTTTTAATTTTTCGTCGTGCGTGCGTCGAGTCGTGCATTAGTTAATCGTTTAAGATTGCGTCGGAATTTGTCATTATCCATTCTAAGAAAGAAAGAAAAAACACTTATTTACTAGTTCTGCCACACATTTTCAAGAGTATGCTACCCAGACGCCTCCCTCAGTCCTCACCACCACCAACGGCAATTAATTAAATTTTCCAAGTGACAGAAGCGCCGGGACACCAGGAGTCATGTGTGGCACAACACAAAAAAAAAGCTCCAACAGCATAATGCTGTACACTTTGTATACAGCATTTTTTTTTTTTTTTTAATAAATCGAGATGTCCCCCTTTCATAAAAAGGGTCCTTTCTTGCCGTTTTTACGTGTCTTTTTGTGTTATTTGTAATGTGTCAGTTATTTTTAGTTTCTATTTTTATTTCTAATTTTCTTCATTTAAGATTTATTCCGGCTTTGCGAGGAACAGAGCAGTGCGATTTATATACTAGTATCGTTTTTATATGCTCATCATATTGGACGAACTATGCATCTCTATCGACTGCTCTGTTCCTTGCAATAGCGAATTTAGCTATTTTGCATGCGTATTTTATTAACGCTTTACGGCCGGAGGCCTCGCTCAGGATGGTGGGCACGGAGCCCCTGCACAAGTTCATTTGCAATTCCTGTTGCAAGTCTTCACGAGCCGCCATATGCTGTGGACAGTCCATCAGAAGATGCAGGATCGATTCTGATGCACCGTCATCACAGATGCAGCTTGGGTTGTCCTTGAGTTTGAACCTGTGCAGGTACTCCGCGAACCCTCCATGACCCGTCAGCACCTGGGAGAGCACCATACCGTGGTCGACGTGCTTCACTATTCGATGAGCGAACCGCACATCCGGCAGAAATATTTTCGTGGTGCCTGCGGTTTCTTCCGATATGTACCGCCTGTTCCATTCGTCAAGCGACTCCTCGCGGAGTAATCGCTTAACGAATGAAACAGGACACCGGTCATAGTCCGGTTTCCTTTTCAGGTTTAGAGCTGCCTCTTTCGCGAGCTCATCGGCTCTTTCGTTTCCCTCCAACCCCGCATGCGCTTTCACCCAAAACAAGGAGACTTCTTTGTTTTGGGTGTGACAAATTTTTAAATTGTCAACAATGTTTGTTACCAAGGGGTGGAGGGATTTGCGCCCGACCACTGACTCAAGGGAGGATCTTGAGTCGGTGTATATGCCGATGGAGGCTTCTGGGCGCTTCGTCGCGATAGAGACAGCTCTATCCAGGGCAAGGAGCTCAGCCTGGTAGACCGAGCAGTGCGCACCCAACTTTAGCTTGACGGCTTTGGTTTCGGCCTCTTGATTCCATATGGAGAGCGAGGCCCCCACTTTTCCGTCGATTTTACTGCCGTCGGTAAAGATGCGCACCGCTTGAGTGTTGTTTCTCTCAAGGTCTTCTCGGTCCACCAGGCTTGTAAACTGTAGGCACATCTGTTCCGCCGGATGGGGTTGTTTGCAGTATGGCACTCTTCCCTCCATCTCCCTGTCCCCGAGCACACGCTGGGACACTTCCTTTTTGGCCTCGTACAGAGCCGCTGCCTCTCGGATCCTAAGATCCAAAGGAAGTATCCCGGCCAGAATCAGAGCCGCGTTCAAGGAGACGGTTCGATACGACTTGGTCATTTTCTGTGCGAAGCCCCTTTGGAGTGAACTCAAGCGCTTCCGCACTCCAAGCTTCGAGGCGGCAGGCGCCCAGGCACAGGCGGCATATAGAACTATTGGCTTCACCACTGCAGTATAAATGGTTTTAATGACTTGGGGGTGGAGGCCCCAGCTAACTTTGGCGGCTCTCGACAGTTGTTTGTATAGTCCTTCAACTCTCCTGCAAGTGTTGCTTACATGCGAGTTGAAGGTCAGCTTATTGTCGATTGTAAGCCCCAGGATCTTTATTTCGCCGGACAGTTCAATGCCGATCCCGCCCATGCTCAAGAGCGGGGAGTCGTATTTCAGTTTATTGGTTATAACCATCGCCTTGGTTTTGTGCGGTGCGAACCTAAGTTGTAAGCGCTGATTTTCAGCTGGGACCTTGATGTAGGCGACGCCACGGAGCCATACTAAAAATAACACTACTACACTCATTACAGCTTAGCTAAGCATATAATACCAGGTCTTACTACGTATCCTAGGTAAGGAGACTTCTAACATTCTATGAAATGAATGAAACCCTTAATCGCTTATCGCTTGCAGCGTACGCGCGGCACTGCAGCGGCGCCTTTAGGTATTGGAAAACCAAACGTATCGATTTGCATGAATTACATATTAACAGCTCATTAAGCAACTGTATCGTAAATATTTTGCTCTTGGGAAAGAAGTTACTGTAAACACCACTTGTCAAAGTGGTTTTAACGGGTTACAATATTTTTAGTGCCTCTCCATTTTCTGGCAGCTAGGTGTCAGGTTTATTACATTACAGGATTTTATGTTTGGGAACCCGTTATATAATGATTATGATCGCCGATAGTCCTCTATCTAGATAGAGCTTGAAGCCAGTTCCACCTCTGTTTCATAATTTCATCTCAGGAGTCAGGATGTCCGCGTAACCTGGAATAATAGAATAGAATATATTTATTTGCCTGCCTCGTTGGTCTAGTGGTTAACGCTGACGGTTAGTGGCCGACGAGATCCCGGGTCGAGGCCGGGTTCGAGTCCCGCGTTGGGCTATAAGTAGGTAAGTATTGGGTATTTCTGACTAGAAATTCTCAGTACTAGCCCGGATTTAGCTAGTTGGCGGTGTTTCACCCCCGTGCCTCGGCGAGCACGTTAAGCCGTCGGTTTCAGTTATTACCTATCTTATCACTGCATGATAATAGTCGTTAAAGCCCGCCAACCCGCATTGGAGCAGCGTAGTGGGTCTAAAAATAAGCTCTATTTCCCTCTCTCCTATGAGAGTGGAGGCCTGTGCCCAGCAGTGGGACGTTAATGGGCTGTAGTGATATTTATTTGCATGATTGTAAGTAGGTATAAGATTACTGTCAAGAGCAAACCTCAAAAATATCGATCAAAATGATCACGCTTTGCGAGTGATAACGTGAAAACTATGATTATTCTCGAGAATGGAGTGATAAGTGATATCCTTATAGTAACCCACGAATAAATATATAATTGATAATTCTGTCTGTGAAGTTGTCACGCGGCAGCCACGCGGCGTCTTTCGGCAGCCGTTCTGTGCGTGTATCTACTATCTATCTATATAAGCTAAGGTCTACGAGGAAGTAGATAACATGCCACCTGTTCACGATCCTCTTGCGCAAATTATTAACCCAATCCATAGAAAACAACAGTTTGTAGATACTTAGTTATAATATGTACTTAGTCTTTAGCAGAATATTCGTGATGACTTCGTAGTCAGAATAATCCCATTTCAGTTGCAAGTAGCAGATCAGATAGGTAGGACATGAATAGTATTGAACAGACAAAACTACAGTTCGCGCGCGAGTTGAATCTTCGTCTGTGACACCATCCAGAAAGAATGTCACCAACCTATACAGCTCAGCGTTTTTCCCCACCTTGTTTTGTGTTTCAATAGCCATTGAAAAGCAGACATAAGTCATGACCTGCCTTAAAACAGCCCATAAACTAAATTAATAATGGTTGTCACGGAAAATTTGTGACGACTTGGTACAGGTCCCGTCACGTAAAAAGAACGCTGACTGTTTACTTGCGCACTGAGCGATTTATCGATAAAATTGGTGGTATTGAGGAGGGGGGCGGGGGAGAAGGGGGGGAGGGGGGGGGGGGGTTACAACCTCGGTAATGGTTGTACCATGCTACCCGCGCAGAGATTATACGTTAAAGTCAATGATCATTGATCAGACACATCTCCTCACTCAGCGTTCTTTATATACGTGACGGGACCTATAGTCAGACTTCAGAGCAATCGCTTTCAGTTGCGATTAGCGGATCAGATAGGACATCAATCAGTATTGTGTTGTGATGTGTTTTCGTAAACACGCGATAGCGTATCGCGCGCACAGGCGGCGCGGACAAAGTCCAAAACAAATCATTTTCCACTGATAACGTGTCCCTGATAAGGCGGTAAGGATACATATCGCAACCAGGGGTGCATAGCAATCTAGTTTATCGTTTTACTAAATGATGCCCGCGGCTTCATCCGCGTCGATTAAGTTTTTTAGATTTCCGCGGAAATTCTTCAATTTTCCGGTATAAAAAGCGTAAATCACTCTCCAGGTCCTCAAATATACCCATGCCAAAAATCACGTCGATCCGTTGCTCCGTTGCGGCGTGATTGAAGGACAAACCAACAAACAAACACACTTTAGTATTTATAATATTAGTATGATGATACATATTATCTTGGGTTTAGCTGTGTGTTAAAAACTAGACGACGCGATGTCCGCGACTTCGTCCGCGTGGATTGAGGTTTTTTGGTTCCCGCGGGAACTCTTTAATTTTCAGGGACAATAAAAGTAGCCTATGATTTAGTCTAGGGTATAATCTATCTCCGCTCTAAATTTCAGCTAAATCGGTTCAGTAGTTTTTGCGTGAAAGAGTAACAAACATACACACACATACAAATTTTCGCCTTTATAATATTAAAAAATGGTTTATCCTTACAATTTACAGCAGATTATGTAACGCCATAAATAATATACTTAATGTTATTTTTATAAAGTCGGTACGTCTTCTTCTTATACATAATATAGCGTACACCTCTATAATTATGTTATACCTAGTCCAAAAATAAATCTTAAATATAAGTAGGTACATCATTCAGGATAGCTTAGTCCAAGGCCTAGGCCCCACTTCACCAATTCAGCTTTTGGAACTTTAGGAACATTGAGATTGTTCTGACCACTCGTTGGGCTAAAGCCGAAGTTTTGGCTTTGGACCAAACGTTCTATGGGGCCATACGGCATACCACAGAATAGGTAGGTAATAGTACTAAGCCATACCGACAACGCTTAATTTCTCATTATTGTTGCTTTTCGTGATTTAGAATTATAATCCTTTAGGAACGTCAAGGTACGTGACACCTAACTGTCCTTTTGCGTAATATTTCTTAAGTATTGCTGCGTTGGCAGTATGGCCAATGGAAATATTTATTATATGAATGGCATAGTGTTATGTGCATCCTAACTTGACGCAATGCGACAAAAATTGTTGCAACATTTGTTGCTAAATGCGTCAATAACTTTTCTAGGAAATCGCTAATTAAGATTGTACAAATATTTAATCAAAAACAAACAATATAATACCTTTATATTTATTGATAGCTTGATATAATGTAACATCTTATCCAATAAACTCCCGCAAATCCGTATAGCAACTGCATGTGCGCAAACAAGTGATAAAAATGGCGATTTTCGCGTGTTACACCGAGTGATACTGATGTGCTGAACCACATCCTGATAAACGACGACAAAGTCCGTGTTATGACGTTAATTAAGGCTTACCGATCAGGATTTGGTGTTAGGTATACTTTGTATCAACACTGGCAGAGGCGTCTTTACCTATGGTGCAGGGTGTGCGTTGCACACGGGCGCAGCGGTCGTAGAAGCGCCGAGCGCCGCTCGCTGCGGAGCCCCACTCGGCGCGCGCGCTGGCCGTCCGCGGCACTTTCAATGACCAACGTAAAAAAGCTCCGCTTTGCATACATTTAGTAGAGCATCTGGAGCTTCTCTTAATTTTGTCAAAAGCAAGGGGCGCCGCGAGCGGCTTTACATAAGGAAAATTATCCATTGGAGAAATTGGACAGTTTGTAGTAACTTAATGTGCTGTTACATGTACTTTGTACAATGGGGGCGCTAGAGTAATGTTTGAACACGGGCGCTACATGGGCTAGAGACGCCTCTGAACACTGGACATGTAGCTTGAGTTAATTATAATTATTTACCAAGGTAGGACCTTTAGGTACCCCTTAAGGTCTAGTCTAGACTCTAGCTCCACTTGTGATGGGACGGAGCAGCGCGAGAAGCAGCGACAATCCAGAGTGGAGTAAGAAAGAGAAAAGCATAAGATTTCCTACAGTTTACCAGCGATCATGTCTGTCTTTTTGCTACGAGCAAAAAGACAGACATGATATTTTCCAGTAATATTATAAAATAATTACATCCCATCCCACTTTCCCGTATCATTTCCCGCCGGCTCCGCAGACAATAGACACAAGTTGCACGGGGCACAGTAGACATTAGACGTAATTGAGGCGTGACTTGCGGATCCATTGTGCGACTGGCGCGCTACCAAATTACAAGGTGCCACCTTACCGCAGCCTTGTTAGGTGCCGGCTGCACTGCGGCTTGTAATCTTATTTTGTAAGATTACAAAGCTTGTAATATTATTATTGACATTGATATTCTGATTCCGAAATATGTAACGCTAGCTGTTTGGTTGGTCAATTTGTATTAAGAGAAACCACTCTTTACCACTATACTTTTATATTTCCCTTTTCTTAAAATTATTTTACAAAAAAACGACAGAGATGAATTTATTAGTTACAAATCAGAGTCAAGCTAGAGAGGAACAAAACTTTTTTTTTGACTGTCAGGGACAAATGTCACAGACAATGTCTTTGGTTTTACACTAACACAGAGTGACAGAAGTAATGTCACAGACAATGTATTGTTTTATGTTTACACTATAACATACCGACCGCCATGGAGAAATTATGGCTAATTTATGTAAAGACATAATTTATCCATAACAGTAACATTAATTCAAAACATGAAAGCTAGATTATGATCAAAACAAACTCATTGAAAACAAACAATATTATAAATTACAACTCTGTTGAATGCAATAAACAAATAACAGATTTGCAAATACAAAAAAATAACAGATTGATTACATATCTGATATATACTAGAAACTATTATAATTAGATAGATACATAAACTTAAGTAGAAACAGGCGAAACAATAATTTTTGATATAGGTCTTTTAATTTCACTATTCTTGCAACGTAAAGTAACCACACGAGTGAGGTTGTCCAAACCTGGATGTTTTTTGATTATAATACCATAAATCCAACGCGATGGAGGAAGATTATCTTCCCTTAATAAAACCACATCTCCTACCTTCGGTTCCTCTGTTACATTTTTCCATTTATAACGGTGCTGAAGCTGTGTCAAATATTCTTGGGACCATCTTCGCCAAAAATCTTGTAGCATTTTTTGGGTAAAATGCCACCGGGTGAGGCTGCTAACATTAGAATTCTCAAAATTTGAATCTGGTACTAGGACAACGGGCTCACCTATTAGAAAGTGTCCAGGAGTCAAAGCACTTGGATCTTCAGGGTTATTACTTAGCTGGTACATGGGTCTGGAGTTTAAACATGCCTCTATTTGCGACAGCAGAGTGGTCATTTCCTCAAAGGTTAATGTACTTTCACCTATTACTCTTCTAAGATGATGCTTGGTGGACCGGACACCAGCCTCCCAAAGCCCGCCAAAATTTGCTGAAAGCGGTGGAATAAAGTGCCAATTTGTTCCATTAGTGCCTAACCAGTCTGCAATTTCTACAGCAACACTCGACCTTTCTTCTGCAAATAAAACCTTTAGCTCCCTCGAGGCTCCGACAAAGTTAGTGCCATTGTCACTATACAGGTCAGCACAGTGCCCGCGCCTGGCTACAAAGCGCTTCAATGCAGCTAAAAAGCCTTGACTGGTCAAATCTGTCACCGCTTCCAGGTGCACAGCACGAGTTACCATACAAATAAATAAACAAATATATCCCTTGTAGGACTTATGGCCTCTACCCTTGGAGTTTCTAATACTGATGGGACCAGCGTAATCCACTCCACTTTGATGAAAAGGTCGATGCACAGTTACTCTTGCTTTAGGTAACTGTCCCATGAGCTGTTCTCTTCTTTGTGCTGCGTAGCGAACACAGCTAACACATTTCTTTATATAAAACTTAACTCGGTTCTTAACATCTAGTATCCAATATTTGGATCTTAAGTAGTTGACCATTAACTGAGTTCCACCATGCAACAGCCTTTCGTGTGCATCAGCAATAACAAGATCAGTAAGATGCGATTTTGCTGGTAGAATTATAGGATGTTTCATATTTTCGCTGATTTCAGCCCTTTCTAATCGGCCACCAACTCTCAAGATTCCAGCTTCATCTATGTACGGATTAAGTGAGGTAAGTTTGCTTTTCTTTTCTATTACTTTCTTTTTAGACAAATCTTCAATCTCTTTCTTGAAATATTCATTTTGGTATCTTTTAACGCAGGCTAGGAATGCTTCCTTAATTTCTTCTGCTGTTAACCAACTAGGTTTATTTCGATTTTTAACAGGCAGCATTCTTCTACAGAATGCTGTGACTCTTACAAGTCTTCGTAGGGTAGAAAATCTTAAGAATATATCTTCTTCCTTTTCATTAACAGCTGTGTGATAAACCTTTTTTGATTTTTCTTCTAATTCTGTTTCATAGGATTCATTCTTCTCCAATTTAATATTGCCTTGTTTCAGCCACACCGGACCGTCCTTCCACAGCTTTAATTCTGATAGTTCAGCAGGCTTAACTCCCCTCGATGCACAATCCGCTGGGTTGTCCTTTGATTGTACATGTGACCAGTGGGTTCTATCAAATTCGGTTATGATTTCAGATACTCGGTTGGCTATAAAGGTTTTCCACCTTCCAGGGTGGCTGCTTAACCAAACAAGCACTACTGTTGAATCCGTCCATGCTCTAATATTTTTCTTTGGGACTTGTAATACCTCAGATACTTCCTTTAACAGCCTTGAAAGAAGAACAGCTCCACAGAGCTCTAGTCTGGGAATGGACACCTGTTTGACAGGAGCTACCTTTGTTTTTGATGTTACCAAGGACACGTGTACAACGCCTTGTGCATCCACTACTCGGCTTTAAATTCGAATTTAAAGCCGGGGTCGAATTTTCAAATATAATACATTCTTAGTGGATGCCTACGGCACATTAGATATCCAATTGCCAAATTTCAGCCTGATCCGTCCAGTGGTTTGAGCTGTGCGTTGATAGATCAGTCAGTCAGCCGTTACATTTTTCTTTTGTAAGCACTATAGCTTACACTTTTTGCGCTCGTGAGATATTCATAAAAATCCTTTCTTGGTTTTCTCTACGCTATACCTTGAAGAGAAGAGCAATCCTTTATGCAAATTCTCGAGTTTGTAAACCCAGATGTTGAGGCTATGTGTCAGTAAGTCAGTTTATCCTTTCATACGCATAGGTGTATATTATGATTGCTTATAGGCGATTTTCTAACGCTATTGTATGTTCACAAAAGTAATGGATTGCAAAGCGATGATCAAATAAGGAACTTTATTTAAAGTATTTTTTGTTTTGTGTGCTAAGTAAATTTTAGTGTGGTTCACAAGGCTTTCATACAATTACGTGTTTTATACCTAATACTTATAATCTTGCTTTGCATCATAGTAAGAATAGTTCAGTTTTCCCCAAGCAATGTGTCATTGGCAGTAAATGGTGATGTATTGTCTCAAAAAAAAGCCAAAAAACAAACTAAGAATATTAATTCATAATAGCGACCTCGCCCTTAAATTTTCATTAATCCTAAGGTTGTCTACTTTTGTACCTACCTAGGTATATTAAGATAGATATAAGAAACTAAAATTGACACGATACAAAATTTTTATATGTACCTACCTACCAAAATATTTTCGTTGATAATGATCAAAAAGTCGTTGAAAATAATAAATTAGATGAAGGAACCGAGCATGTAACGGGCAGTGTCACGGTGTTATGCTAATGCTATTGTGTGAAGCAATCATGTCCCGCGGTTTCGCCTCTACCCGGTCTTTGTGCCGCCACCGCAATTATTGTAATTATGTTTGTTCTGTTTCTACAGGTTGTGCGCACACTTCACTACAGAGCGAGATCAATTTTCTTCAGAAGTGCTAATAGGAGATTTTACACGTTACCAACTTTTTTTTATCCACTACCAGTGAGCCCTTGACTGCGATCTCACCTGATGGTGAATGATGATGCAGTCTAAGATAGTAACGGGCTAACCTGTGAGGGACATTGCTAATCGGTTCCTACACGACATCGTACCGAAACTCTAAATCGCTTGGCGGCACGTCTTTGCCGGTAGGGTGGTAACTAACCAAAGCCGCAGCCTCCCAAGTCCAGGCCGGACCAGGAAAATATTCGGCAATTTTAAATCCCTATAATTGACACTGCCGAGGTTCGAACCCGGGAACCGCACGTTAACACGACAGCGCTCAACTCTGCGCCAGGGAGTTCGTATCATAGATTGATAGAACATTCAATGCATTCGACGACTTCTTGGTTTAATTTACCTTATCTCTTTAGTGTTAGGCCCCGTTTTGTATGGAATACTTTCTTATGACGTAATCAATATTCGACACACTTTTTACTTCAATCGATACTTTAAAAATACTTAGTTATCAAACTTAATCAAACAGGAAACGTGGATATAACGTATATGGGAGATCCTCCGTTTGATCATCACCAAACATAATTTATTTTTTACTTAAGCGACATCCCAATTGTCTGAAGTGCGGACATGCGCTTTAGCGTGTGCATGACTATTTGAATCTTTTGTATTAAGTACTTGTATAATAAACAACAAGCGCCTCTTTTGCTTTATTCCCGTTAATTACATTTGTTTAGGAATCATTATTTAGCTTCTGTTATAACTTATTGTACTTTGAAAAGAATAACTCCTGTGCTTGCTGGCAGAAAGCTGAGGTGCTTTTCTCAGTAGAATTTCTTGCCAAACTAAAGTGGCTAAGTACCTACTTTTAGAGTTAATTTGTTGTCATACATGAAATGACCATAGATATTTAAATAATCTTAAGTTGAATTTAATAATCAACAGGTAATTTTTTCCGTTACAAAGTCCGAAATTGTACCAGTCTCTCTGTTTTTCTGTCATTCCATCTGTTTGTCCGCTACATTTTCACGGCCCATTTGTTTAACTGATTTTGGCGGGTACGAAGGTAGGTTGATTCCCGGGGAGGGCTACTCTTTCTTCCGGAAAATCGAAGAGATCCTACAAAAAGCTAAAAAAAGCTTGGCACCGTTTAGTTTTACGATAAACAACATTCTAATCCTTAGGAAACTATAAAAAAGTCACACCACATCCATAGACTAGGTAGGTACTATTTTTATCGTAATCCAATTTGCATGAACACATTATCTTAATCTTATTTGACACATTTAAAACATTTAATCGTAACGCGAATCTGTAGATACCTAAATATAATAAATAATAGATGACTAATAAATGATAATAAATTATTATGTATTATCATATTTAGTTGGTATAAGCAATCAATAAATCATCACCGTAGCAACAAGTATGATAATCCAAATAATATAACATTTTTTATGTACTTCAAGTTACTGTGATCTCTAATCATAATAAGTGATGATGCAGTCTAAGATGGTAGAAGAGCTAACCTGATGAGAGGTATGGCAGTTATTTTAGACATATACCCTACACGGTTACTACATGGCATCGTACCGGAACGCTAAATCATTTACAGTTACATACTTAGCATTGCTGCAGCGAGTCAAATTCATGCTCTTTTATCATTTACATAATCTTGAACAGTATAAGCTTCTATTATCTTATATATATATATATATATATATATATATATATATATATATATATATATATATATATATATATAAGATAATAGAAGCTTATACTGTATTATGCTTATATATATATAAAGATAAGCTTTTTTCAAGAGCATACTTTTAATGGATTTTTTACAGCCCATTAACGTCCCACTGCTGGGCACGGGCCTCCACTCTCATAGGAGAGAGGAAATTAGAGCTTAGACCCACCACGCTGCTCCAATGCGGGTTGGTGGGCTTTTAACGACTATTATCATGTTAGTGATAATAACCGGGACCGACGGCTTAACGTGCTCTCCGAGGCACGGGGGTGAAACACCGCAAACTTCCTATAACTCCGGGCTAGTACTGAGAATTTCTGGTCAGAAAAACCCAACACTTAACTATGGCCCGACCCGGGAATCGAACCCGGGACCTCGTCGGCCGCAGTCAAACATGCTAATCACTAGACTAACGAGACAGTTAGCTAGCGTATAAGTTTAAAACAGGTGGCATTTATTTCCGAGCGATCGCAGCGCCCGCCCCAGGCAGTGTTACTTCCGATGTAATATTGACCTGTAAAACTGCCCAACCCGCAGGGCGGGCGGCGCGGCGTATAGCGGCGTCTGTTCAAATATTCAACGCTACCAATAGTAAGGAAATGCTTCATTAAATTGTGTCCACCTTGTACTTACCTAATTGTTACTGTCGTATAGTGGTGTGTATTAACGTTGAAGTATCATTACAGTTGATTATGCCCTGGTATATATAACTTAAAACATACAATTTTATCATGAGTACGTTTACCTACTGTTATATTGTAGGGTTTACAACAATTTTCGGAAAGAAATAGTCAAAGTCAAAGTCAAATAACGTTTATTCAATTTAGGTAGGTATACTACACTTATTGACGTCGAGTTATTTATAAAATATCATGGTGATAATCATGTATTTTAATCTAAATATATTTTTATTACCTACTCTCTTAAATCTATTTTTATGGAATCATTTTTTTAGAATAATATATTATTTTAAGTTTATACGTCCTCAATATTTTGAATTTTATTTAATCAAAGTCGAATATAATATAAAACTTTAATACTAATTATACTTATACTGTGCTAATATTATAAATGCGAAAGTTTGGTTTGATGGATGTATGGATGGATGTTTGTTACTCAATCACGCCCCAACGGCTAAACGGATCTGGATGAAATTTGGCACAGAGATAGATTATAGTCTGGAATAACACATATTAAGCTACTTTTTAGCTCGGAAAATTAAAAAAATTCCCGCGGGAACCAAAAAACCTTACCTCTCTGAGGAATTATATAAAATTTTGTAACCTTACCTCTCTGAGGAATAGATGAAGTTTTGCCGATTTATAATAACTATTTTTAACTTTTTTAAGATCCACGTTCTGATTTTGTTATGGTTTTAATAAGCCCTGAAAATATCTTGCTGACCATTTATTCTTACCGATACTGAATATATTTCGAGAATGTTTTATCAACCCTAAGGAAACGCCGTAGGCATGGAAAATATTGTGGTAGCCATTGTAATATGTGTATTTATTACGCGAGCGACCAACCGGCCGCTTAAATATTTATCCCGTAATGACATACGGACATACAGACCATGTCGCCATTGCCTGGAACATGTTGAGACATGTCATTTGTACACATTAAATTGTTATGTGAAACGGTGTGTGTAATTCTGGGATTCTCACTGGATATTCGGAAACGTTTATTTTTAACCGACTTCCAAAAAAGGAGAAGGTTCTCAATTCGGCGCGTATCTTTCTTTTTTTTTTTTTGATGTCTGTCCGTGCATATCTCCGTGGTTTCTTAACCGATTTGAACAATTTTTTTTTCATTGGTTAGAGGAAACTCACGATCGTCCCATAAAAAATTCTGACTCCAAATCCTCAATCCTCATGCTGTAGGTGTGTACCGTACTACATGAAATCATCCAAACTAGTGAGTTAGGAAATTTTGATGGTGAATTCATATAGTAGGTATCAAGTCACGTGTAGGTATACGATACAACTCTGAGTCCCAACTCCTCAACCCTGATGCTGTAGGTTACAGAACTCCTAAAAATAGCTATTTAAGATTTTTTTTATGATGAATTAATATTGTAGGTGTCAAGCAACGACTTCATACTAAAACCCAATTTCCAACTCCTCAACTCTGATGCTGCATGGTACTGCACTCCTAAGCCGTAGGGATTTAGAGTACACTAAAAAGTTAAAAATAAAAATTCTTTCGAAAAAACCGACTGCCAAAGCCACTGTAAAATAAAAAATAATTTTGATTTCTACACACTATGTTGAAGTCGGGCGAGTATAACAAAGATAGGCATAGTTGACGCGTGAGGCTCGCCCGACTTCAACATACCTAGTGTCAGTGTGTAGAAATCAAAATTATTTTTTACTTTACAGTGGCTTTGGAAGTCGGTTTTGTCGAAAGAATTTTTATTACCATAATATACAGTATTCCCTATATTTCACATTAATTGTAAATCCAACTCAAATCTTTTATATTCATGATTTTGACAAGAGCTTTTGAATCGTGGAGTGAATCTACCACTGGTTCATAACATGAAATATCATTAAAAATATACTTTTTATTTCGATTTGGTACTAAACATCTAGTAATTAATTATTTTGGTAAACTTCACATCTAGTGATTATTCATTATGTGATTATCCATTCCAAACTCTAGAGGTAATTGTAAGATTTAATAACCGATAAAATCGGGTTCAAAATTTATTTGCAAATAGTAACTTATCTCACGAAACGCGGTGAAAGAATGCTCTTTTCATCCCACCATCTCGGAAAGAGTATTTTTAATCTTCGATATCTGAATGCAAAAGCCTTTATTATCCTCTTGAGGATAAAGTAAATTGAATTTAGAACATCGTGCGCACGTTAGTAAATATCACTCGTCTATATGAAGTTTGTGAATTCAAAACATCATTAAAACCTATTTACTTCTACCTCTATGGTGCCGAATTTCCATACAACCGTTTTTAATTTGTTAAAAACTCACACTCGTAACCTTCTTGGTGTACTTTTTTAATTTGCTTTGCGCGCACCTTTTTCTTTCACGTCATGTCATTTCCTCGCTGAGGTGGGATGAAAAGTTACGTGTTGCACTCGAGTAAAAAGCTTTTCCACCTCGTGCTCTTTTGATTCCCTCGCTGACGCTCAGGATTCTAATTTTTGAACCACTCGCTGTGCTCGTGATTCAATTTTAGAATCCTTCGTTTGCTCGGTCATCAAAATTGAGCACGCGGTTTTAAAACAACTTTTCACTCTTGTATAACAAATAACTATTATCTCTTTGCTTTGCACAGACAAACGATTTAGTGCAAAAGTCACGAGAATGCACTTCACAAAACAGAATGTGTATAACGTTGATAAACATCGGTTACATTAAACAAAACATCAACAAGATCATGCTAAGCCTCTGTCACTCAACACATCAATGTTACTTGTGATAAAATAGCACCTTCATCGGGAGGTATTGATTCTGGGAAAATTTCTTACGATTATGATGCATCTCTACTAGTTAATACTATAGATGCGAAAGTTTGGATGGATGGATGTATGGATGGATGTATTGTCACTCAATCACGCCAGAATGGCTGAACGGATCTGGACGAAATTTGGCACAGAGGTAGGTTGTAGACTGGAACAACACATCCACCACCACTACAGACCATTAACGTCCCACTGCTGGGCACAGGCCTCCAGTCTCATAGGAGAGCGGGAATTAGAGCTTAGATCTACCACGCTGCTCCAATGCGGGTTAACACATAGGTTACTCTTATCCCGGAAAATTAAAGTGTTCCCGCGGGAACCAAAAAACCCCAATGAAGAAGTTTCATGATGTTGTAAATATATCTAATTTAACACAACGGAAGTAAAATATAGATTAAAACTCTTAAATCAGTGTTTTTTTTCAATCCATCAATAAATGACTGAGAAATGACGATTTAAAAGTTCAATTATTTAATGTACACCGATTGCTGTATCTTACTGGAGTGAGAAATTTTGTGAGTGAGTTTTAATACCTAGCCGAGATTTAATACTCAAAATTATCTTCAAACAGAAATTAAGTGTTTTTATTTCCATTAATTCACGTTAGGTCCATTTATTTATTTTATTCGGCTTTATAAAGTCGGTTGACAGGGAATTATGACGTCACGTCTCCGGTCTTGCAAGCGAAACTTTAAAGTTCCATAACTTTTTCATTTGTTGAGAAATTTGAATAATTCGTTCATATTTTTGTTTTATTTTGTCTTAATTTGCATAATAGATTTAAAAATAATAATAGTAAACTTCTCCATTCACGCGGACGAAGACGGGGGCATCTGCATCTACATTCTAGATTCTAAGATAAACGTAGGTAGGCACTGGACTAGAAATAAATTCTTTATTTTTAATATTAATAGTAAAGTAGGTACGTGTCCGTGAGAAAAATACCGTAGCCAAAAAACGTCGTTTGATATATAATATATAGTTTGATAACAGAGTCTGGTTTTACTAAAAAAGTGAACAAAACGCGTTACAAGCAATACAATGCACATCTTATTTCGGTGCTGTACTCCGTACGGCGCACCACAAAGCGGCACCGTACCGTACCGAATACCGATATATCGTGTTACACGTACCGCTCGCATACCGACCTTGATTGGCAGGCACGGCTCACTTTGACGCTACCCGTGAATACGTTAATGTAACACTAGTCTCTACTATCACGAGGGTATAAGGTTTATTTATTGTAGTTTTTTAGAGATCCGTAAAATAATAAGAATAGAGATGTTTTTTGAATTAGGCACAGTAATAGACAAGCGTAGCTTTGCTGAAATTCACAGTCGTTAACGTCGTAATGCTTTTTTCGAAACGAATTACCCATGTAACCAACATTGAGAAGATAGTAGAAACTTAACTATTACTTACCTAGATTTCTCTCGGTATCTTAGATAGACGTTAAAGGTACTTAGTCCTGGGAAAAACCAGAGGTTTACCTGCAATCCTGTACTATTAATTTACATACTTAATTACGTATTTTTCTCGTAGTAACTTCAAAAAGTCCGGCGTTATTCCTTGTCTGCGTTTTAAAGGGCACCTCTGTCACAGTTTCCTAGGTACAAGGACGTGGATGAGTCAGTTAGTGTGTGAGTCTAGACTCTCTCTACATATTAAGAAGATTTTGTCTGTCTAGTAAGGAATACCTCTTGAACTAGACTCCGTTTGGCGAGTCTTCTTTACGTTATATTAAGAAGATTTCGTCTACTAAGGAACACTTGTTGAACTGGTCTCCGTTTCGCGCTTGCCAGTTTTTTGTTTCAGTAGCGCAGCGCGTGAGATGTCAGAGATGTAGTGTAAGTGACAGAGGAGTGGAGTACCGCCACGTACCGCGGCCCGGTTGTGTCCGTAAAGTTCGCCTGTTTGTTTGTTTATTTGCGGTCAAACGCGGCGGTCGGTTCACGCCGCTAGCGGTAGGAGGTCGGTGTAGGTTCAACATGGGTTTGACGCTATAAAAATCCATATCTACTAATATTATAAATGCTAAAGTGTGTCTATATGTCTGTCTGTCAGTCTGTCTGGAAGGGAAATAAAAATACTTAATTCACGCGGACGAAAGCTCTGTGGCTCCCAGATCCCGCAAACTCACTCGATGGCCGATGGATTGAATAGGTACTTATTATAAAATGGTGTGTGTTGTGACTGCCTCGTTGTTCTAGCGGTTAGCACGTTCGACTGCTGCCGACGAGGCCCCGGATTCGAGTCCCGGGTCAGGCCATAAAAAGTATTGGGTTTTTCTGACAAGAAATTCTAAGTAGGTATGTTAGTGGAAGTTGACAGTGTTTCACACCCACCGTTCACACCCGTGCCTCGGAGAACACGATAAGCGCGCCTGATCTCTCACCGGTCGTGTCGAATTTTCCGTTCCATCAGGCTATGAGAGAGAGATACTCTCTGTATGAGAGATATTTCCCGCGCAGATGGCTAATCTCTCTGGAGATAGGCCACCGTGGCCGAAGTTCGGTTAGGAGGACATTATAAAATGTTGTGGACTATCCTAAATCCAGAGATCACGTGGTCACCGCAGGTCAAGTGTCAGAACATAACACTGATAGTATCTGATATGTCTTTGTACGCACGCCTCCAACGTAACACAATCTGAGTCTAATATTATAATATTGGAATATTATAATATTGAAACATTTCCATTGCTTGTCACTTCAGCCGTGTTTAATACGTTTTGTAACAATAGTGTGCAGTATCGTTGAAACTTTAACTACTCTTTTTTTTTTTTCGATCCTCGGCCAACTTTTTTCTGATTTAGAATATTCTAGTAGGTACGAGTATATGACCAAGTTTCATTAGTCTCGCTGGTTTCTAGTGATCTAGCGAAACTGTTTACATAACTTTTTCGAACATTGTAGTAGGTTTCTATGGATTATAACTACATAGCATAATGCTTACTCAATAAGCTTCTGTTAAAGTTTCGAGTTTCTACTTTCTTTTACTTCCGATTATAATTCGTTAATATTCATTTAATTAATAATTAGTCTGTAGGGACTATCACTCTTTTCATTAAGTTTTTAAATTAATAAGAATAAATTTAAAAAGAATATTATTCAAACTAGAAAAAATAACAACTATTAAAACTGTTATTAAATTTTTAAAAAGAACAGTAATATTAATGTTATGATTTTATCAACAATTTATATCAAGGGGCGCAAAATTTACATTGTTATACCTACTATCTTGTAGGGTGTCAACAAAAACTGGCTCTTTGCACAATGAGTTTTGTAAAAACTTTCATTTTCTAACGTGAAATATGAGCCGGCCTGTGTTTGGTAGCTCAGATAGCATCTACAAACATATCGTTTTTCACTCTACAACTAAGCTGGCCCCGTCTAACGTCTTGTAGCCGAGATGGTTATCTGGTCTATTGCCGTGCGATAAGCGCTGTTATACGCACTAAATGGCTTTATTAATGCTAAACGGTTTTCTAATGGATGATTTTGTATTACGTGCACAATAGTCCTTTTTACCTTCCGCTTTATTGACAAATCATTTCTTTCTCAACTAGAAAAACCTTACCGATCATTAAATAATTTATGCACAACTAGATAATGCCCGCGACTTCGTCCGCGTGGATTGATGTTTTTTGATTCCCGCGGGAACTCTTCAATTTTCCGGGATAAAAAGTAGCCTTCCCTGGGATGTAACCTATCTCTGTACCAAATTTCATCAAAATCGGTTGAGTAGTTGGGCCGAGAAAGCGTAGCAGACAGACAGAGAGACAGACAGACACACTTTCGCATTTATAATATTAGTATGGATTTATTAATGTACTAGATGATTCCCGCGACTTCGTCCGCGTGGACCAAGATTTTTCGATTCCCGCGGGAACTCTTGAATTTTCCGGGATAAAAAGTAGCCTATGTCCTTTCCCGGGATACAACATACCCCTGTACCAAATTTCATCAAAATCGGTTGAACAGATGGGCCGTGAAAGCGTAGCAGACAGACAGACAGACAGACAGACAGACACACTTTCGCATTTATAATATTAGTATGGATAAGCACCGTAACTATTTTCACATAGGTTTCGGAAATTTCGGAACATTGTACCAAATCTACAACTTAATAGTATTATTATTTTAGTAGATAGCCGCAGCTATTTTTAGTTACTTTTAAGAAAATTTAAAAAATAGGTCAATTAAGTTCCTTAGCATGAAATTAAAAATCCTTCACGCATCTTAAAAATAATATTCTATTTATTCTAGCCCGCCAACCCGCATTGGACCAGCGTGGTGGGTCTAAGCTCTAATTCCCGCTCTCCTATGAGAGTGGAGGCCTGTGCCCAGCAGTGGGACGTTAATAGGCTGTAGTGATGATGATGTGATGAAGCTAAATAATTTTACTATACGTATGCCTAAAAGCTCTTTTGGACAGGGCCAAAAGTGCTTTTAATAATAGAAATAGGAGTCGACATCTTATATTTCGTGGATAAATTTGATAAACAGACAAACATCATTATATTGTATTCGAAATACGACTAATATTTTTTTCGAAACCGTTACTCGAAACTAACAAAATGGATCCGCACCGGACAACCGCAAATAGGAAGAAATAGGTGATATCCGAAACTCAACAAAAGCAAATTATCATTTTCCCAAACACTGAATAGGATTATCTATTATTTGGTCACCCCGCCGATACGATCGAAACATGATCGCTTTATTATAACGATATTTGCTATTTTTCGGCTTTCGGCTTTGTTCGGTGATGTGATGGCCGATAAGAGGCTTTGTCCTCGGCCTAATGTGTAGTGGGTAACTAGGTAGCATGTACAATGGGCACTTTATTTGTGTTTCATCGGGCTAGATTAGGCTGATCCTAAACAAAAGTCCCGTTGAATCCCCTACAAATGTGTGTATGTCCATATAACCGTATAGCTACTTACTCTGAAGTCTGAGTGAAGAATTGCTCTTCCGCCTTCCGTTTTCTTTAAAAGAATAGGGGATATCGATTTTTCACTTAGGTCTGGTGGTGGTTTGTGTTGGGAGGCTTTGGCCGTGGCTAGTTACCACCCTGCCGGCAAACACGTACCGCCAAGCGATTAGGGGTATGGATTTAATTTAATCTAACAGGCTATCTTAGGTATCATCCCTTACCACCAGGTGAGATCGCAGTCAAGGGCTAACTTGTAGTGGATAAAAAAGAGTGCATTTCTATTGACAAACTACAAACTATTGTAATTCAATCGATTACATATTATAAAACAGTTAATTCCACCGTTGTTAAATAAAATCAGGCTGAAAATGTGAAGACAGTCGTCGCTAACTTTACAACTAAACAAATCGACAAAATAATAACCACTAATATATACGAAACTACTTAAAATATGATTTAGGCCGGTAATTACCAACAATTACACGGCCGGTACCAGGCGTGCATAAATGAGCAGGCTAACGAAGTAAACTGCGTGACCACAACATTGAAGCATTTTTCCGCTCGATGGGCGGGCGGCGCACCTGCTGATCTTCTCACCGCGCCTTCTATCCTGGTACTAGTTTTTTAACTTTGACAGTATTTTTGTGTGATTTTTTACATGACAATATTGCTTACGTGCCTATGCTCAAATTCAGAATACATAAAACGTACCTATAGAATTAATAATAATAAAACTTCGGTCACGGAGCGGCGTACAATCTCTATTCTCCACCGAGATAAGTCTTAGTGCGCGGGAGATATATATTAGACTAGTTGATGCCCGCGACTTCGTCCGCGTGGATTAAGTTTCTTTGATTCCCGTGGGAACTCCTAAATTTTCCGGGATAAAAAGTAGCCTATGTCACTCTCCAGGTCCTCAACTATACCCATGCCAAAAACCACGTCGACCCGTTGCGCCGTTGCGGCGTGATTGAAGGACAAACCAAAAAACCACCCAACCAACAAACCAACAAACAAAGTGACTTTCGCATTTATAATATTAGTATGAAGTATGATAACTATGATATACTTACATATGTGCACGGAACGTACTAGGTACTATTGCTTATTCTGTGGTACTAGTTCTGTAGTATTCTGTGGAGCAGCAGCTGGTAGTATATTTGTGCAAACATATGTGTAGGCGCAGTCTCTATTTTCTCACTCTCATAGCCTGATATTTCGGAAAAACAGAAGTTTGTACTTTTCGATAAAAATACAAACTTACATGCGTTGGGTACGAATCAAGTTTGCATTAAGACTTCCACCAGGTACAATTTCTAGATCAATGTAAGAACTTTTCGTTACACTTTTAACATTAATCTTTGGGAAGAATGTTCTATCAGGCTTCAATCAATTAGGGATATGGGTTTTAATTTGACCAAGGGCTAACTATTGTACCAATTAGGAAAAATCTTCGTACCATGCTATAAAACCTTTAAATGTTTAAACATTAAAGTTAACCCAGCAATGAACACCAAACAATGACAAAATAATCATCATCGGATCACCTCACAATATAGTCTCCCCAATAAAACAGTCCACTCAAATATGCGGGCGATTAAACGTGTACAAGCCACCATTTCGCGATCGTGGTGTAATTCGACGGGGGCCAACAAAACTGTAATTTACTGGAAGTTAGTCTCGTTGCCGCTTCGGCTGTTAATATTTTAGTCGATTTTAGTTTAGTCTGTTCCGCTGTTAACACACGGGGACAACAAACATGGTGGAAAACAATACAGCTGACGAGACCCGGTTTCGCTTGGGTGGTATTTCTGAATATTCTTTCTTTTCTTAGTAGGCAGTAATGTAAGTAATATTGTATGAACGTATCTTCTATACTATAAACTAGTAATATAGTAAATGTGAAAGTTTGGATGCAGGATGTTTGTTACTCAATCACGCCAGAACGGCTACACGGATCTGGATGAATTTGACACAGAGGTAGATGCTAGTCTGGAATAACACATAGACTACTTTCTATCCCGGAAAATTAAGAGGTCTAGCGGAAACCAAAAAAAAAAATCTAATTGCCAAATTTCATCCAAATCCGTTCTGCCGTGATTGAGTTATAAACATCCATTCAAACTTTTGCATATATAATATAAGTATAGAAGCAGTAAGCAAATAGTACGCCATTTATGTAAACTTAGCACAATAAATGATGCCAATTTGCCAGTTTTCCAGAACCAAACTTTTCTACAAAATACATGTCAGGTAAATCATAATAGGTAAATCGGTTGGATGTAAAACAAGCAACTGCAGTTACGGGTTGTGGTTAACCCGTGAATTATTGACGAGCGACGATCGCCGGCCGTGAGAGACGCCAGGTGGCGCGCTAGTCGCCCAACGAGACATAATGACTGCAGGAAAAATGTACACGCTTCTTGAAACTTTTTTATATTACTTTTTTATCCACTACAAGTTAGCCCTTGACTGCGATCTCACCTGATGGTAAGTGATGATGCAGTCTAAGATGGTAGCGGGCTGTTAGGGGCAGGGCAGTTATATTAAACCCAAACCCCTAATCGGTTTCTACACGGCATCGTACTGGAACGCGAATCGCTTAGCGGCACGTCTTTGCCGGTAGGGTGGTAACTACTAACTAGCCACGGCCGAAGCCTCCCACCAGGCCAGACCAGGGAAATTCAGAAATTATAAATTCCTAGGCTACTTTTTACCCCGTAAAAATAAAGAGTTCCCGCGGGAACCAAAAATCCTCAATCCACGTGGACGAAGTCACGGGCATCAGCTAGTATGTATATAAAAGGAAAAGCTGACTGACTGACTGACGGATCTATCAACGCACAGCTCAAACCATTGGATGAAGCAGGCTGTAAGGAAGGGGGTAAAATAGGGCTTTCAAATTTGTACGAAAATATAACCTAACGTAAGCGAAGCCGCGGGCAAATGCTAAAGTGGGAATACAAAAATTTATGGAAGAACGTGAAACACGAAAAATGAAATTGCATTTTTGTCTCCCTAAAGAATAAATCTAACTTACAAATCCGGGTCGAATAGGCATCTTCAGCTTATACGCAGTGTTGATTGCAGACAAGCGCTGTTCTATAAATGAAATAGTTAAAAAGACAAAACGATTTGCCAATCCCTGGGATAAAACTAGCAGGAGAATTCTCTCGCAATGTAAAGAGGTATGAAATATTCGGCACCTACTTACCTGCCACTCAGTCAGTACTCAGTAGGTAAGTGACGTAGTGGGACCTCCTGCGGCGTCTTCCCACCTTCTCCAGATTCCCCGTCCTCTCCATCACAGGTGGATAAATTCTCAAGTGCATTAGTAACAATTCAACATGTTTTAAATGTAACAGCTTATCGTGAGGTTCAGTTTGGAGTGTGCGATTACTTAGTTCTAACTGACTGGTTTATAATATTACTTAGTTAGTTAGGATCTTGGATCCTTAGATGTCCACGGTTAAAGAGAGTAATGTTAAATCGATACTTTAATATTATAAATGCGAAAGCGTCACACAGACTGTATGTCTATCTGTCTCTCTGTCTGCTAAGCTAACGGCCTATCTTATCAACCGATTTTGATGCAATTTGATACAGGGGTAGGTCGTATTCCGGGAAAGGACATAGGCTAATACTTTTTATCCTGGAAATTAAGGAGTTCCTGTGGAAATTTAAAAAAACTTAAACGAAGTTGTGGGCATCACCTAGTCAATTAATCAAATCAAATCCTTACTATCCTTCCTTACTAATATTATAAATGGGAAAGTGAGTTTGTTTGTATGTTTGTTCCACTTTCACGCCGTAACTACTGAACCGATTTGGCTGAAATTTGGAACATAGATAGCTTATAACCTGGATTAAAACATAGGCTACTTTTTATCCCGGAAAATTAAGGAGTTCCCGCGGGAACCAAAAAACCTAAATCCACGCGGACGTAGTCGCGGGCATCAGCTAGTATAATATTATAAATGGGAAAGTGAGTTTGTTTGTATGTTTGTTCCGCTTTCACGCCGTAACTACTGAACCGATTTGGCTGAAATTTGGACCATAGATAGCTTATAACCTGGATTAAAACATAGGCTACTTTTTATCCCGGAAAATTAAGGAGTTCCCGCGGGAACCAAAAAACCTAAATCCACGCGGACGTAGTCGCGGGCATCAGCTAGTATAATATTATAAATGGGAAAGTGAGTTTGTTTGTATGTTTGTTCCGCTTTCACGCCGTAACTACTGAACCGATTTGGCTGAAATTTGGAACATAGATAGCTTATAAACTAGATTAAAACATAGGCTTCTTTTTATCCCGGAAAATTAAGGAGTTCCCGCGGGAACCAAAAAACCTAAATCCACACGGACGTAATCGCGGGCATCAGCTAGTAAATATTATAAATGCGAAAGTTTGGATGGATGTATGGATGGATGGATGTTTGTTACTCAATCACGCCCCAACGGCTGAACGGATCTGGCTGAAATTTGGCACAGAGATAGATAATAGTCTGGAATAGCACATAGGCTACTTTTTATCCCGGAAAATTAAGGAGTTCCCGCGGGAACCAAAAAACCTCAATCCACGCGGACGTAGTCGCGGGCATCAGCTATAATTTATAATCTAGATTCTAGAAAAGTATGATAGTGTGCCACGCTGTACCTACATTTGATTAGTATGATAGTCATATATTATATGGACTGTCAGTAGACAAATCTATAGTTCGCGCGCGAGTTGAATGCAGAGCTTAGGTATGTGTCACCTCTGGCCCCAACTGCATTCAACTCGCGCGCGTAAGTACTAGACATATTATTAATTATACTACTCTCTATATGTTATGGATTAATTTAGACATTCTTTGTTCATGTAACAAAAAAAATTAGTTTCTGACTAATACAAACAAACGGCAGGAAGCCACCTTACATGTACCTGCATAATAATCTCAGTGTAATTCTCGAACCGATCTAAAAACACCATTTTAAAACAAACCCATTAGTTTAATTAACCGCACTATCTAAATGGCGTTATAGAATAAATGCGCCATAAACGCCACCACAATACTTGCCATATCGCCACTAGTGACAGAATCCAACGGAAGCCGCGTGCATCAAGTAGTCAATTTGTATGTGAACTGATAACATACTGTGAGCCCACTCTGCATTTGTCAGATAACGCCGGCTCCTCACATCGCGTCGTTTAGACTGTCCAGTTACGTTACTGGTTACGGTAATTATTCTATTTCAATGTATCCAACTAGCTTACTATCCTACTATTGACTGCCTCGTTGGTCTAGTGGTTAGCAAGTTCGACTGCAGCCGACGAGGGCGCGGCTCGAGTCCCGGGTCGGGCCATAACAAGTATTGGGTTTTTATGACAAGAAATTCATAGTATACCTACTAACCCGGAGCTAGCAAGTTGGCGGTGTTTCACCCCCGTGCCTCGGAGAGCACGTTATGCCGTCGGTCCTGCCGTCCTGCGTGCCTCTTCCAGTCCTCTCTCGTCGTGTCGAATTTTCCGTCCTATCGGGCTATGAGAGTAAAGGAACAGGGAGTACAGTATACACACTTGTGCACTATAATATCTCCCGCGCAGATGGCTAATCTCTCTGGAGATAGGCCGCCGTGGCCGAAATTTGGTCGTGAGAACATTACATATTAACTCTATTGTATCTCCTGCATAATATTAATAAAATGCCTAATAATGGAATCCTGACACTCTTCCACTCTGACGTCTCTACCAAGGATACGTACCTATTTGTCTGCAACCCACTTATTCAGATTTCAACTTTATTTCTGTAATGGTAAAGTTTAAAATATTTCTCCTGTTCTTCCTGAGGTGCACGAATAAAGTTGTTCAGAATGTTCTAGATATGTCAACTGATAGGGCAGGAGGCAGGACATACGGACATGCGAGACCGACGCAATCGTGAGCTTTGGATTAAAGCGCATCAAAATCAAAGTCAAAATCAAAGTATGTTTATTCAAAATTGGTACCGACGTACACAGTGCCTTTTTGAACTTCAAGTATACAAACTTACAAAGTATAAGACGTGAACCGCGATGGTGGTAACAACGGTATCTTAAAACTAAAGCTACGAGGGTTCCAAATGAGCCCTGGTCTCAGAAGAGCCCATAACAAACTCAGCCGGGTGTTTTGTTTTTTTACTATCACCATCTCACAAAACATCGTAAATTAATCAGATCTATAATTATTAATTAGATTAATAAAATTGCTCTATGCAAATTGGTCTGTTGCGGAGTGATTGAAGGAGGAAACAAACAAAATTTTGCATGTATAATATAGGTAATTATGTATGATGGTATTCTGTGTAAATGATGTTTTATGTTTCCTTAACTTTATCCCTAATCATAGTTTCAAAAGAACACCACGAAGCGCAGCTGGTTCTACATTCAGGATTTCCAAAAAGTGACGATTTTTTTTCTTATCAGGTATAATATAGGGCTCGTAACAATTTGAAGCTTCCTACTGCGCTTCACGCGACTCCCCGCAGACTGACTGACTGACTGACTGCCGACACTTGTTATACTTACAACTTTACTACACCGCCAATTTACGACTTTGTATCTTAAATTCGGCGATATAAGGTGCAATGATGTTGCAAATTTAACATGGTAATTTTTATTTTAACTTTTTAATTAAAAATATTAATTCTATTGTAATTTAAAACTTTATTGCCTAGAGATTTGAGTTGTTGATCGGTACTTTGGTGACTGTAAGTTTGCCTTGACTTCTTGGCAATATGTTACCTACACCTGCCGAAAATAAAGATACGGGCGAGATCCTCTTTTTAATGTTGACGTTACGTTCTGATTAAAGTTAGAACTATGATTCTAGAATTATGATTCTTTTTTTTCCAAAGAGCAAGCACCAAGTTTATTGCTGGTATGGTAGGAGTATCATTGGTAGATTCACCACCAGAACCAGTGGTAGATTCACTCGACGATTCGAAAGCACTTGTCAAAGTCTACTGGAATAAAAAAAAGGATTTGAGTTTGAGATATCTTATACTTACCTATATGATTCGAATATGAGAGACTAGCCTGCCTAGACTTAGCCTGCGATTTCTTGCGCTACAAATTCGAAACCGTTATTTTAATTTTTAATTATCTAAAATCCTTCCTTAGTGTCTCCGCCATAATAGGTAGCCTATACTATTTGTATGTCAAATTTCAACTCGATTCGTCCAGTGGTTTGAGCTGTGAGTTGATAGATCAGTCAGTCAGTCGGTCAGTCACCTTTTCCTTTTATAGTCCTACAAACCTAACTGACCCGGTGACAGCGTCGCTACTCGCTAGTAGATATGAAAAAAAAACTTAACAGGCTTTACTTTCAATTTTGGGCCACCGGGTCAGATAAGTTTGACGGACTGTATTTACATGAGGACCACACGACAGACAAAACAAATATCAAAAACAACTGTTGTTACCCACAATTTGCCAAAATAAATTATCTTACCTTATCTTAACACAGGAAGAGCCGAATGAGGCGAGTAGTGGGGCTAATACAAATGTCTATACACCTCAGTTGTAGTCGTTCACTCGAAGTAGCGTGAGTGTCGTCGTTACTAATTGTGTCACAATGGACCACAGGAGCGACGCTACCACTGGACAGCGATATCTTCACGAACTAAACTCGAAGCTATGTCAAAGTTATACAGTATTTTTCAGATTTATTAGTATTTAGACAACAAGAAAAGAGATAGCAGACACAAAATTAGTTTTCATTCATTTATAGCTCAATACCCAATTTGTTTATTTCATAGAAGACATGCTGGTGTCTCTTATGATACAGCTTGTTTACGCTCTACCATCGGTTCCAAAGCTGGTGTTACGTCACGTCACCTCAACCAATCACAAAGCGTCAAACTCTGACAAAATTATTAGATTACATCATTGTGTATCATATGTCACCGTAAGATTGTAAAAACCGTAAAATTGTAATCTAACGCTTTTTTTCGATAGATTGTAAACAGTCGAAAGATTGTGAACCGTTCAATGTTTTAAGTGTCAATTTTTGAAATATTCATTGTATTTACGTTTTCTTGCCTCTTTCTTGTAGGTCAGGTTAGGGTTCGAAATAAATAATCAAGTAGTGCCCGGCCTGCGGCCGGGCACTTAGGTTCTATCGGGTTAATAAACCTAACAGATTACAATCAACCGAAAAATAATCCGTTATATTGTAATCATCCGACAGTTTACAATTTCGCGAGTTAGATTATAATCTAACGGTTTTTACAATCTTACGGTGACATATACCTACATAAGTTACCGCAGTCCGAAGCATATCTGGAGCGAGTCAAATCCATGCTCTTTTAACATTTAAGTACATAATCTTCAACAGTATAATGAGCTTTTTGAGGAGCATACATTTAATGGATTTCTTAGATAATGGATTTCAGTACTTTAATATTAACTGTTAAACTTGTGTAAAGGCAAGTTTAACAGTTAATAAGTACATATTCCGTGGCAACGGTAGGTGTCGTCGATCGTCATCAAGGCTCGCCCACGCGCGACCCGACGCGCGTCGTCCAGAGTCACTCGTAATTCAATTGCTCGCTCAGCAGCACCAGCTAGTGATGTGCACTCCAGTACCGTACTATATCTTATACTTAATATATACTAACATTGACTTATTGGTAAATCGATGTATACTAATATTATAAATGCGAAAGTTTTGATGGATGGATGCTTGTTACACAATCACGCCATGAACGGCTGAACGGATCTGGATGAAATTTAGATAGATTATAGTCTGGAATAATACATAGGCTACTTATTATCTTGGAAAATAATTAAAGAGTTCACGTGGGAACCAAACAAAATTCAACCTACGCGGATGAAGTCTCGGGCATCAGCTAGTAATATTATAAGTGTGAAAGTTTGGATGTTTGTGTTACTGCTTCACACCACAACGAATTAGCCGATTTGGCTGAAGTTTGGGCTGCCTACATTTTTGGACATACTAGGAAAAGTGGATTTTAAAACACCTTAGCCCACGCGGACGAGTTCACGGGGACCGGCTAGTAAATAATAATAATATAATAATAATAAGTTCATTTATTTGCTTGAAACATCGGTTACATTATAGATGGTTACAATTATACTTAAAAATGCCAAACATGTTTTGCCATAATACAGGCGTGCAAATATTAATGTATGTACCTACTTAGTCACTAGGACACTTACTACTAGTCACATAATTTTATTGCACCTGGATACCTTAATATTTAGTATTTATAACAATTAAAAATCCACTTGAAATTTAAATTAATTTACCATGTAATTTGACAGTTACACTAAGGTAGGTACTTAAAGCCTCAGGCCAATTAAATATTAAATCCTGCGGTCGGTTATTCATATGCAATGGATTGGCTGGGGTCAGCTACAATTATTATCTAACAGTCGTGTTTTGACCTGATTACTTGGCCAATAAAACAAATAAGCCGGACTATTTAATGTCTTCGTAGGTACATCACTAGCGGCACCAGGCGTCCGCCTCAATTATTTAACCTTACTTAAGGTGCGGGTCACAAACATTACGCCGGAATCGAAGGTGGGACAACGAGTCGACGTCCATCATATTACTGACTCATGCCCGTTCTATATCTCTGAACATCTCTTCAAATGGTTTTTGAAGTGAAAACTTTAGGCACTTTGAGCGCTTTTTGGTTTGGGGTAAACTTGTGGAAACGCGTGACCGACACCACCGTGACCCGTGACCGACACCTCACGTTCTTGCGAAGACAAAAGTTCTTAAATATAGTACATTCGTAATTAAACTTTACTAATATGCCTTAGTTTTAAGGTTTATATTTTAAATAATATTTTTATTGTTATTATTATATTTTTTTATTTTTTTAATAAAATAAAAAATATATTCGTTTTCACATCTATCGGCAGTCCCTTATGACTGCCAATTTTTTTAAACTGTAATAAACTTTTACAAGTGGTTTAGAATAGTGTAGGTAAGTCTACCACTGGTTATGAATGCCAAGGATTGGCTAAACTGAACTCAAAGGATCAGCTTGGCTGTCCATCGCGAAAATGCAGCCAGCATTCTTGCCACCATTCCACGCGGGCATTATCTAAATAGTAGGTAACTAGCTGATGGGCAGCAACTTCGACCAAGTGGATTAAGTTTTTTCAATTCCCGTGGGAACTCCTTAATTTTCCGGGATATTAGTATAAGTATAGTAGTAGCCTATGTCCTTCCCCGGGATACAAACTATCCCTGTACCAAATTTCATCAAAATCGGTTGAATAGATGGGCCGTGAAAGCGTATAGCAGACAGACAGCACTTTCGCATTTATAATAGTAGTATGGATATGGAAGTACGGATTAGGTTAGGCTAGCTAGATTTTAGTTCTATTGTATTCTGGTCAACCATAAATCTATTACAGATTTAAAAAAAATTTGACTCAATAAATAATTGTAAATTCTGGTAGATTCACTCAACGATTCAGAAGAACATTAAAAGTTTACTCTTCTTAGAAAGTATTGTGTTTTCAGCGCGAATCGTTCGCGTTGGAGGGGAACGGCGTTTTGTTCTGTCGCGCTAGTCTCAGCAGCTCTATAGATATGAAAGTGTGTTTTCGCCTTTACACTATGGATAAAAGAAATGCGGCTGTATAGGTACCTACATAATCTAATGTTATTATGTTATTTTACACGTGTAAGAAAACTTGAAAATGTTTGCTGACACCATAATATAATATGTATTATTCGGTAGGTATGTATATTATTATCATACAAATATTTGATCACAAACTCAACACACGTTCAGTTCGACCATCTGTTCAAACTTCCTCGGTATTTTTGAAAAAATACAGAGCCTGGATCTTCTTGATGCGATGAACATCCGAACTTATCTATTTCTTACTTAATTAAATTTTAGATACCTAAATCATACTTCATACTTTACTACTAATATTATAAATTCAAAAGTGTGTTGGTATGTCCATCAATCACGCTGCAACAGAGCAACGGATCATTTTCGCATGGGCATAGTTGAGGACCTGGAGAATGACATATTCTTTTTATCCCGCGTGGGAATTAAAAAAGCTTATTCTACGTGAACGAAGTCGCGGGCATCACCTAGTTGAGAAATAAGTAGGTAGGTGCATTAGCAAAGTAATTTGTAACTCACATTATAGGTACGTATACCTACCTACTGTTCAGCCTCACATACAGACAGACGGACAGACAGACACACTTCAACATTTATAAAATTAGTATGAATTTTTAAACATAAATTATTGTAATTAATGTGTTGATTTTAAACGCTGTTTATTTTATGTAACCAAATTTACACGATATTATGTAGGACCTAAGTACGTACCTACCTTAGGTACCTACCTAACCGTAGAAGATGTGTTTTTGTATTATTGTTGCAAGAGGTAAATAATTTTATTTTTCAAAGCAGAAAATTTATTGAAACAGAGATATAGACAGACAGACAGACACACTTTCGCATTATCTTATACTAGCTGATTCCCGCGACTTTTTTCGCGTTTTTTTATTCCCACGGGAACTCCTAGATTATCCGGGACAAAAAGCAGCCTTCGTCACTCTCCAGGTCCTCAACTATACGTCATGCACTATACTACGTAATCGTATACCTACACGTACTATGCACGTCGCGCAAAATCACGTTGAAGATCCGTTGTTCTGTGGCGGCGTGATTGAAAGACAAACCAATAAACAAACACACTTTCGCATTTTTAATAGTATTAATATTAATTAATTTTAATAATTTTTAATATGAGTAAGTTTCTATCTAATAAGTATTATAAACTACAAGAATGATAAGTAGGTACATTATGCATTGCATTAGTAGTTTATATTCTAGGTAGCATAATAATTATACTGCAGATTTTTTAATCACTAAAGCAATTACAGAATTAAGATTGTTGTACCTAGTACCTACCTACCTGGTGGAAAGTCGAGAAATTAAGTATACCTGCCTCAGTTCTTACTTCTTATACCTACGTAGCAAGTGGTAGGTAGTTAGTTAGTTAAGTAACTAACCAATACTATAGTACGTACCTACCTAAAATGATAATGTTAGGTATGTACCTACTTACTTAGGCATCTAGGCCTAAATAGTTCAGATATAGATTGATAAGTGCTTATCACAACGATTTGATCTCTAACATATTACCAATAATTGCATAATGGTGCTACCGACTATAAAGCACCTGAATATAATTACTAAAGCTATAAGTAGACATATTGTTTTATTTTACCTCATAAATTAAATACATTCTGTTTGTGTTCGGTAATCGACGTTAACGATTATCGATAACAACACTTACCTACTGACAAACTCACAATGAATCATTATTGTCTTATCAAAATCGCGTTATCAAACAAACATTCAACTCCGTGTTACCAATTACGCAAGTTACAAAAAAAGGTCGTTTATTACTTGTAATACTTACTACTAAATAATTAACAATGTGCTTAATATGATAACGATTGTACAATAATGAATCATACTCCTCAAAGCAGGCAGTAAAACGAACTAAACTTGAGCCCGAACTGTGAAGTGCAGTGCAGCTAAAATAAAATGTACAGTGGAATCATTGAATGCAACGCGACGAGTGAGGGGCGACGCGGGGGGGAACGAGGGGCGCGGGGGACTTTAGGGACGAGGGGCGTGACTTTATATAGAGAAAAGCTCGCTTTGTGATTGGCTGACGAGCGCGCCCAAAGCTTCCGAGAGGGCGAGATTCCCTCGCGGTATAAATATCCCCGCCCGCCTCCGCGCCCGCCAGTCTGCTCGCCGCTCGCACCCAGCGCACACGCGCAGCGCGTTCAGTTGCTACTAGTGTTCACAAGTGTACCCAACATGGTGAAGTTCGAAGGAGATTTCAGTATTAACGCTATACTGATGAACCACGCGGCGGCGAAACCTCCGCCCTCGCCGACCGCGTCCTCCACAGCTACTCCATCCGAAGCTGATCTCAGCGATTCAGAACTAGACGTCACGGGAACCGAGCCCGTCGACTGCTCCAAACCTAAGGAAGACGAAGACAAAAAGGACAAGAAACACGAAAAACCAGCGTACAGCTACAACGCTCTGATCATGATGGCGATCCGCAACAGCCCGGAAAAACGCTTGACCCTCAACGGCATCTACGAATACATTATGACCAACTTTCCCTACTACAGAGAGAACAGACAGGGCTGGCAGAACTCCATCCGCCACAACTTGAGCTTGAACAAGTGTTTTGTGAAAGTGCCGCGACATTACGACGACCCCGGCAAAGGGAATTATTGGATGCTCGACGCGTCGGCTGAAGACGTATTCATAGGTGGGACCACAGGCAAGTTGCGGCGTCGATCGGCGCTCAACGGAAGGTCAAGGCTAGCCTGTTTCAAGCGGCCATTATTCCCCGGCGCTCCGTTGACTGGGCCGTATCCCCCAGCCACCTATTCTCAACTAGTCGGGCTGTACTCTCAATTATTGTACCAAAGATACGCGCCGATGCAAATGAAGACGCCGCCGGTAGCTCCGAGTGCTGTTCACCCAGCTTTTAGAGGAGAAATGGGCTACAACGGACTACCTTACTCCCCTGCCCTGTACTCTCCGGAAAGGTTACAAGGTGCGCCATTCTTCAGTCAGTCATTGCTGCAGAACTCTCAGCTAGGACAGTCGGCAATGCTCGCGCAGACTTCCCCGTTGCTGCCGCCCTCGCCTCCTATGATGCATTCACCGCCCACGTCTGGGGCCTCGAGTCCAGAGCTTCCTTCACCATCTCACCACCCCCTAACGCCGCACATCTACAAGCCTGTGACAGTTCTATCGCGACACTGACTCTGTGGACAGTACAAGTGACTTGAGAGTTGGTAATCTCAAAGAGGCTGACGTTTTCGCGAGTGGGAACGTTCTATCTGTGATTTAGTTTTAATTAGCGTAATACCAGTGTCGAGTATTAGGGATTTTAAGGCTGGCTTTTCACCAGAAATGTGCAAAGACCTTGAGTGAAGAAAACCGATTGGTTAATTCTTTCAAAGCTTTTCGTAGTAGAACATTAAGTACCGGTGGAATGCTAGCTTTAAGGATTTAAAGTAATCTCTAGTTGTATCGTTTGCAATATAGTAGTTGTATTGTTGTTCCCTGTAGCATTCCGCTATTGTTTGTTGATGTAATATTCTATTATTATTGTAAATATCTCCAAAGTTGTATATTTATTGAACTATTAGCTTTAAGAATAAGAGATGTAACGAATAAACAAAAAGTATTTCTCCTTAAATATTTTTTTCAATTTCTTAATACCCGATCATATAATACTTACCATTGCACTAGTAGATAAGTAAAAGCGGTCAAAGAAACTTTGAGCAAAGACATACCTGCTTCGAATTGAGTCAAAGGTACCTAAATCAAAAGGTAAAAGTAAAGTAAGTATGAAATATGAATGATAGTCGTAAGAATTGGTTAGCTGTAGATTAACAGATTATAAAAAATTAAGAAGATTATGAATTCAAACCTGCTTGAAAGTCTTAATCATTGTATTAATTAATGATCAAGTTTTGGATCGAATAAAGCTTAAACAAACTTTTGATAAGTAGAAACTTATTTATAGAATTAAACCAAACGCAAAAGTCAAGTTCAGTAGGTCATGGCTTAGGCCTACTTACGAATACCTACTTACCGTAGTTTACGTCGTAAACTTATTTCAGTAAGTACCTGCAACGCAGTTCACGGACGCTGCAATTACCTTCTGCACAAGTGGGGCTGGAAACCATCTCCCTTGTGTGAGTGTGGTGAGGAAGAGCAGACGATGGAGCACATCGTCCAGCGCTGCGCTGCTCACGCCTACCAGGGTTCACCCAGGGATCTTTTTGACCTCCCTGCCCCGGTTGTTGATTGGTTGGGTAAACTGAACATCCATGTCTAATTCAACATTGTAGGTACAAAATTTTGACTTACTTAACTGACTTAGATAAACTTTATATCATAATAACGCTCATATTATATTCTAAACGCCATACGATTAAATAAGTAAGTACCTGCCTACAGCTCATATCTATACTAAATTAATTATTGATAACTAGATTATGCCCACGACTTCGTCCGCGTGGAATTTATGGTGTTTGATTCCCGCGGGAACTCTTTACGTAATTTCCCCGGATTAAAAGAAGTCTACCTATGTCCGTCTCCGGGATGAAACTTATCTCTATGCCAAATTTCATCAAAATCGGTTAAATAAAGGCCGTTAAAGCTTAGCAGACGCACAGATAGATAGACTCTAATATTAGTTTGGATGGAAAGAATAATTTCTTTTCTAATTTGATAAACTTCTAAATTTGATACTTGTTTCACGCAATTCTAACTATTCTGATTTAAGTAAATTCTGTTCTCAAAAATGAAGTCTACCGAACCCTTCTCATTCTGAGAGGACTGGTGCTTAGTACCTATGTGGTATTGATGATGGGAGAGTGTTAATTCTCTTTGAATCAGGAGCTAGGAGATGAAAATTTAAATCCCATTTAATTGCGTTTTTTTCTTCATGGAGGAAGGAGGCCAAGGAAGGAAGCCCCACAGAGGGATTTAGCGCCGAAGGAAGTAATTAAAGTAAGTTAATTACGTTTTTCGAAGGAGTCCATGTTGTAAACCTCTAGGTAGGAAATAGGTTTGTCTCTAAATAGGAAGTTTCAACAAATAATAGGTAAGAAGATATTAATCTTTGTAAGCTCTACAAGCGTAAACAAATCTCATGATTTTTTTAATAACTGTTGTACCTATGTTATCAAAAAAGGTGTTAAGTTAATGCTTAGGTACGTAATCTGCTGCCGTATTATATTCTAGTATGGAAAACTTCTTTGTGTAGACTTAAAATTTAGATCGTTTTGTTTAGTGCTTAAAGATTTATAAATATGAGAGGATAAAATATAAACTTTTGTAAGTCTGTTTTGTAACTATTAGAATACGCATCAACAAGAAACGGGAATTCAAACCTTTTGAGAATATTCAGTTTTTTTAATGAAAATTACCTGTTAGGTGTAATAGGGTAAATAGGTTTAAAGGTAAGTGTAGGTGAATATACTTAAACAAGGACAGGAAGAAGAAAAGGTAGATACTCGCATGATTACAAAATGCGTTTTTACAACTTTTTTAAATTATTAGTAGGTTCTAGATGATGCCCGCGATTTTGTCTGCGTGGATTTTGGTTTTCAATAATCCCTTGGGAACTCTTTTTTGCCGGGATAAAACGCAGACTCTCTCCAGGTATTTACTAATTTTAATGGTAAAAATTAAAAATATAACAAAAAAACGGGGTAACGATCCGTTACTCCGTCCGTTGCGGTGTGATTGAAGAACAAATAGACTTCTTCATAATATCATATCTACCTACTATTAATATTATACTCGTAAATGCGAAAGTATGTTTATTTGTTGGTTTATTGGTTTGTCCGTCAATAACGGAGCAACGGATCGACGAGATTTTTGGCATGGATATATATCTGAAAACCTGGAGAGTGACAAACCTACCTAGGCTCCTTTTTATCCCGGAATATTAAGGAGCTCCCGTGGAAATTTTAAATATTTATTCCACGCGGACGAAATCGCGGGCATCAGCTAGTACTTAATATAATAATATGGGTAGTGATTTTATTGAGTAAGTAGGTAAGTACCTGATGTTGATATTACATTCTCAATATCGTATTTTTTCGAATGTCTATCAGTTCTCAAGCAGCACGCTGCACGGCACCGCTACCCGTTCCGAAGCAGAAAGCATTAGATTCGCGACCGACGGACAGAGCGACGTGTTAAGACTCATCCAATACCCATCTATCACCAACGGTATAGTGCAACCGCTATATGCTATGTGCTTACAGCGGTTTTATCTATACCTACTTCTATACTAATATTATAAATGCGAATGTTTGGATGGATGGATGTATGGATGGATGTTAACAAACATTGAGTAACAACTCAACCACGCCAGAACGATTGAACGGATCTGGATGAAATTTGGCACAGAGATAGATTATAGTCTGAAATAACACAGCTACTTTTTATCTCGGAAAATTAAAGAATTCCCGCGGGAACCAAAAAACCTCAATCCACGCGGACGAAGTCGCGGGCGGGTCTGTAATGTTGTAGCTTTTTTATCAAACTATTCAAACAGTTAAACAAATAATAAATCCAGCTTCTATTTGTGAATCTCCGCTGACTCTTGCGATTTTAAACAGTATTTTTCTGTTTATTATATAAAGGTAATTATGTGAAGTCTTCTAATCTACACTCAGGCAGCGTGGTGGACTATTGCCAAAATTTTCTCATTCTAAGAAGAGACTCGTTCCCAATTTTTATTTTATTTTATCTATATTTTTTATTCAGACAAAAATAGGTTTTTACATTAGACAGCTACTAACTAGTCGTTATGGAGCAGCGCACCCGCATTGGAGCAGCGTGGTGGGTCTAAGCTCTAATTCCCTCTCTCCTATGAGGGTGGAGGCCTGTGCCCAGCAGTGGGACGTTTGTGGGCTGTAGTGGACCTTCAACAAGAGTACAACATGGTACCTACTTTGAATAAAATATTTGATTTCGATTTTTTAATGTTTATTTGAATACAAAATCTATTTCTATATCGCTTCGTCGTACAAATTGCGGCAGTCGGCTAGTAACAGTCCACCTGAGCAGTTGAGCACAAAGCAGTCACGACAACAAGCAGACAATCACGCGCGCTGTCAGTGCGGCCGATCGTTAATCATCCATCAACTTCATCAGCGACAGCCAACGGGGAGATGTCGAGGAATCCGAGGAAAAAATCCGCTAGTTTATACCTAACCCGAACGATTGATTCGATGACGTTTTGACGGCCTCCCTGACGCAGTGGTGACTGGTGAGCGCTGTTGTCTACAAGCGGGAGGTTCCGAGTTCGATTTTTTGTTTTTTTTATTGTGAGATAGGCTTGCGCTTGACGACAATCATGCTTAGTGCAAAGCAATGATGAGGTCTAGGTTAGACCGCGCTTGAATAGAAAATGCCTAAAAATATATAAAAGTAAAAGGTTTGCTGACTGATCTATCAACGCACAGCTCAAACCGCTGGACGGATCGGACTGAAATTTATCATACATATAGCATTCTTTTAAAAAGGATTAATGAAAATTCAATCCCTAAGGGGGTAAAATAAGGTTTTGAAATTTGAACGTGAGCGCAGACGCCGGCAAAAGGTAGCCATTTCTAAATTTTCTTTGGTGCTCTGGGAGGAAACTCTCTTTTCTGGAAGGAAACTTGTGATCAAGTATTTTCTTTTATTTTCTACGCCTATCATGGCTATGCTATGCCATAGGTTATATCTACAGGAGTTTTACAGCTTATTCCTATTTCCCAACAGATTTGCGCAGCGTTAACTGTACTGTACCTACTGTTTTATGCTTGTACGTACGTACGTACGTGTATGTACACTTTCCTACAAGTTTTCACGCGATTTGTGTACCTGATATGTAGGTAAATTTACCTACGTATCAGGTATAAGTAGGTGCGATCTATTAACACAAGAACAATTATTGCGTTTGCTTTCGTAAAAATCTTTAGTTAACATTTAAATGGCTAGGTACCTGTTTAATGACATCATTTATTTATACCTATACACTTAAAAATTTTAGTAGCACAGCTGTATTAATTAATTTTTACTCATTACTTAGGTAAGTACCTACCTTATTTCGTCGTCAAAGTTAAATGTGTCATCTGTCGATCCCACAAACATAATTTGTTATGGGTACAGCAATGTAATCTACTGAATTCTGCTACTATACTCGTAATAAATGGTGATATGATCTAGAATCTAGATCATATTATCATACCAAAAGGTGTTTGTTTGTTGGTGTGTCCATCAGTCACGCCGCAACAGAGCAACGGATCGACGTGATTTAATGCATGGATATTTATAGTTGAGTAGTGACATAGGCTACTTTTTATCCCGGAAAATCGGAGAGTTCCCCCGGGAAACAAAAAACTTAATCCACGCGGACGAAGTCGTGGGCATCATCTAGTTTGTAATGAATTCTACTAAAATTACCTAGTAGGTTTTATTCATAAGGTGATCTTCAACCTTGAGGTAACTTAAAATTAAAATTCTCAGTTTTTCCTACCTAGGTACATCAGACAGTTTCAAAGGCGTAAATAAAAGGGGATAACGTCTATGCAGGTAAAGATGACCTTCTGTATGTATTGTGATAGAAAATGATAATCAATCTACCATTAATCACTCACAGCGAACAGGCTTGCCTAACTCGCCTGTTGTGTTGCGCGACGGTGGAGAACCACCCTGAAGACTTCAATACTTACTGATCTCTCCCATGGGACTGCAACCTATGGGGCTATTCATAATATAATACCTACCTGTGACGGAATAGGCGCTTCCCATGGCTACTATATCCATACTTCCATGCTAATGTTATAAAAGTTGAAATTATTCAACTTGGGATAAGAAAAATGCAAAAGTTTTTAGGCCCTTTCACGGCCCATCTGTTCAACAGATTTCGATAAAATTTATTTATACTGGGATATAAAAATTTGTCCCGGGGAAGGGCATAGGCTACTTTTTATCCCGGAAATTTAAATAGTTCCCATGGGAAACAAAAATCCTTAATCCACGCGGACAAAGTCGCGGGCATCATCTAGTATATTATGTATTTAAAAGTATTTGTCTACTTACGCAATTAGGTATATACCTATACTAAACAATTTGATTGTGTGATAATTTGACTGCTGTTTTTGACGAGTTTTTTACCTATATAAATACATTTCAATATGTATTTGTTGACCCGATAGAGCAAGTTTTTGTGTAAATAGATTAAAAACAGCGCCGTTCTAGTTACAGTCTGATAATGTACCCACGCAACACTATTGTTAACGTATGACTCAGGTACCTAATATAACTATGACTTTTTTTTTATTGTTGAAGTGAAACTTCTTTAGAATCGTTGTGATTAGAAAATTCGATGAAACGAAAAAGCGACACCAAAAAGAGACAAACATATTCATGATAGGATTTAGCCTGCGAGAGAATAAGTTAGAATACAAATTATATTTAACTCATTCTCTGGTAGGCTAATTTCCTGAAGTTTCACTTCTGCCGTGTGCGAATTGCACATACACACACACCTTTTTTTTGTTTCACGTTTAAAAAAAAACGAAATATAATATGAAACTACTAGCTGATGCCCGCGATTTCTCCCCATGGATAAGTGTGTTTGATTCCCACGGGAACTCCTTAATTTTCTTACTTTAGTCTTAAGTACTTAGCTATTATTTCCTGAAAAGTGAAAACCCTTTATAGGGTACTAAGTAGATAAGTCTGCTTAAGTGGTCCCTTAAATTCAGGGGTTATCAGTAATTGGCATAAGTTAATTAATCAATATTTTGACAATAAAGTTACCTACTGTATTTTATTTATTGCAAAACGATTAAAGCCGAATGTTCTTCTTCTTTGTTACCTATCGTCATACAATACATAATGAAAAATTAGTTAATTATTAAAATGTTGTTTATACTATATTAAATAATTAATTGATTAAATTAAGTACACCAAGATTATTTATCGTGCCACCAATAAATAATTATTAATCGGATGATTATTATTTAATAATGTTAACAAATTAAAAGTTACTAGCTGATACCCGCGACTTCGTCCGCGTGGATTGAGGAGTTTTAGTTCCCGCGGGAACTCTTTAATTTTCCGGCATAAAAAGTACCCTATTATTTAATCCGGACTTCTAACTTTACGTCTGCAAAATTTCAAAGCAATCGGTTCAGTAGTTACGGCGTGAAAGCGGAACAAACATACAAACAAACTCACTTTCCCATTTATAATATTAGTAAGGATTTTTAGTGTGGTCGTATCAAGGGATTAATTTCGTTGTTTTGTTTGCATTGCTTATCAAATGATAAGTTATAGATATCTTTATTGATCTAGGATTAAACTTTGTATCAGATTTTAGGAAAACAACTTTCAAATTGACTTCTTTATAAGTCCTCCTCGGATCTTCTTTTTTTTGTTAGTCCTTGGCTGCAATCAGACTTGCTTGCAAATGGTGATGCAGCGTAAGGAGCGCGCCTGTTTAGAAGATGCCTGTTTACTCTTCATTTGAAGGTACATGGATATTAAAAGAGTAGGGGAAAACCGCAGCAGGAAAATCTAGGAGAATATAAGGTACCTTCCTACCTAATTCTATCGTAGATTTAGGTAAGTATTTTATTTCTAGTCTTCTTACATTTTTTTCAATTAGGCAAATAGATCCAAAAATTGAAATATTTTAAAATAATATAAGTAGATAAAATTAAAATCTAAATTAAATCTAAATTAAAAACTAAATTAAATCTAAATTAAAAACTAAATTAATAAAAACTAAAAACTAAACATTAAAAATATCATCTATCCCGCTGCAATGAGGCAGTGTGCCCAGAACGCTGGCTGCGTTACCCCGCTGAATAGCCAAACTTATATGTTGGCCGAGGTAACTGCCAGCCCTCCGGTCACCTGTGGACTCTGTGAGACGAGAAGATAGATAAAAAAGGATCTAGCATCTTCGCCCCACGACCCCAGGGTTTCAACACCAAAAGGCACAAAAATGAAATTATTTTCAATAATTTCATACTTGCGCCTCTTGGCTATTTCTGCATTAGTGGCCGCCGCCCCCGCTGACATATTATTATATGGTATAAAAAAAATATGGTCTAAAATAAAAGTAAATTGAGTTCTCTCGGCACGGAGGAAACGAAAGGACCAAATTTGAACATCCAAATTTGGTCACCCATCCAGTTACTGACTCGGGTCAACGTTGCGTCCCGGGTTCGATCCCCAGCAGGGTCAATTTGGGAATTTATAATTTCTGAATTTTCCCTGGTCTGGCCTGGTTGGAGAATTCGGCCGTGGCTAGTTACCACCCTACTGGCAAATACGTGCCGCCAAGCGATTTAGTGTTCCGGTACGATGCCTTGTAGAAACCGAATATAAGGGTATGGGTTTAATATAACTGCCTGCATGCCCCTAACAGGTTAGCCCGCTACCATCTTAGACTGCATCGTCACTTACGATCAGGTGAGATCGCAGTCAAGGGCTAGAACTTGTAGAGGATAAAAAAAATTGGCAGTCAGGGAAAAAATTGCCGATACAAGTGTACAAATGTTTTTTTTTTAAATTATTTACTTAGTTATTTTTTTCTAATAAAAAACGATAATTTAATTACGAAGGTACCTACTATATTTATATTTAAAACCTTTTGTCTTCGTAACAACGCGAATGTCGGTGTTCGCGAGCATGTCGCTGTTCGCGAGCATGTCGTCACGCGAGCATGTCGGTCACGCGTTTCCACATTTTTACCCCCTACCAACAAGTGCTCAACGCGCCTAAAGAAGTTTTCACTTCAATAAAAAGGTACTTTCTTTGCACCTCAGCCTGACGCCCAGGCACCACGAGCGCGCATCTATTAATTAGCAATTAACAGATCGATGCGTGTCATTAGCAACGACGCTGTACGTGACTTGCGACACGCTGCTGCGGCGACAATCAAAACAAACGATTTCATGTAATTGCGACCATTTTAATGCGATTAACGCGCACGCGCACACTGCAGACATCCATCCATCCAGCTAAATGGGTCGTCGTGTGGACCTTCTCCGTTTGGCCCGTGAGGGCCAAGCCTGAGGGTACGGGCCTCGAGGCTGAGCCTCCTTACCCGGGCGGGGCGCGGGGCAACTCTGTGCCCCGGTGAATGGCTTTAAGTCGCAACGGTTTGGGCCTGCCTGGGAGGCTACGGGCCCTTAAGTTTGGTGCTGTGTGGGTCCGCATATTATGCTGTATGGGTCGCCATATTGGGTAGATGGGTTTGTGGCGGTTTTCGCACAAGCCAATAGATGGCACTACTAGTAGCGCACGAAGAACGAAGAGCCTGAATCGCGATAGCGAAGTTTTTCTGAATTACTCTATATGTATATACATACAACCTACAAACTATTCTGTGCTCCAAAGACGAACGGTCGGACCAGTGGTGAATAGGCATTTTCTAGTAAGCATGATTGTCGTCAAGCTCCAGCCTATCTTGCAGTTAAAAAAAACGAGCATGCTTTAGACCACACGATTGAAGTAAAACTTAGTAACTGGCTATGAGAGAGAGAGAGAAAGAAAATATTGTGTTCTCGCACCTCTCACTCTTGCCCCTACAGTAATATACGAAACGTAACTCTCTCTCTTTCTATCTTCACTAACTTATATCTCCCTTATCTTGCGTTCGCCTCACCCGGTCACTTTTCGTAACGCTCTCGTCACGCGTTCACCAGCCTACTCCTCAAGTCAAGCGTGCGTAAAGAAGTTGTACTTCAAAAGATTTCCTCGACGGTTACCTCCATAAGTTCTTTTTAATTGGAATAGAAGAACTCTAGATTCTTTGCGTATTGATACCTATAACAAAAGTTCAAGCAATCCTAATACCTAAGTCGCAACAAACACATCAAGGCGGCACAACAAAATGTCTTGCAACAAAAAGTCGCCCATGTAACCTGACGATTTTGGAACGAGTTTCCAATTTACTCGGTGGCCTAATTGAATTCCAATTAAAGTTTTAAAAATATTTTGATTAGTTCCATTGTGATGATGAGGAAAATACAAACAAAATGCAGCACTAATTGATCTGCAATTAGGTAAACTGACACTATCGAGAATCGAATCTGTTGCTTTCGGTATAGATACTCACTTGTGAGTTGAGAATTTTTGACTCAAACTTCCCCTTTTAATATTCCAATTTTTCACCACCTATGCAAATATAAAGTAAGCCAAATATTAATAAACAAATAAGTAAATTGTTAGTTTCTATTTACTTAATATTTTGTTTTCGGTCAAGCTTGAACTTAAATATTTCAACCTGTTTTTGACGGATTAACTTAAGACAGCCTGTAATATCCACAAGGAAGCTCAATTCAAAGCCTAACGCATTTTTTACCCCCCACGCAAAAAGAGAGGAGTGTTAGTTTAGCGTGTCTGTTTGTGTATCCCTCTGTGGTATTGTAGCTCCCGAACGGATGAACCGATTTTCGTTTAGTTTTTTTTGTGTAATAGATAATTTTATGCCGAGTGTTCTTAGCCATGTTTCATGAAAATCTGTTGTAACCAACCTGACGGGGTCCCTAAGCATCTACACCTCTCTCTACTTATAATCCTTACTAATATTATAAATGGGAAAGTGAGTTTGTTTGTATGTTTGTTCCGCTTTCACGCCGTAACTACTGAACCGATTGCTTTGAAATTTTGCAGACGTAAAGTTAGAAGTCCGGATTAAATAATAGGGTACTTTTTATCCCGGAAAATTAAAGAGTTCCCACGGGAACTTAAACTCCTCAATCCACGCGGACGAAGTCGCGGGTATCAGCTAGTATTCAATATTTCTTTAAAATGGCACGTGATACATCTAGCAGTAAGACCCTCACAACATTGCTGTTTCCATAATAAACCAAGATCTTTTAGAGTTTCGGAAGCCTCGAATTCAATCAACCCAACGACTAAGTTATATACAGATTTTAGATGTAATTCAGTTAACTTAAAACAGGCATTAAGTAACGTGATCGCGAAGAGATAAATCTCTTCGGGATATTTACGAACTAACCCAAGTGGTAGCACCTTCCTTTTATAACCTTTTATAAAGAAAAGGAAGATGCTTTGTATGGCATCATTTATATTTCTAAAAAATAAATGATGGCTGGCTAGCTCCTCCCCGCCACCAGCGGTAGGCTTCTTCCCTCCTTCGGTACCCCAAGAGGCACATTAATACATGGACTAATACATCTCTAAGAATACCAAAAGTCAACAGCCCCCCCTTTAACCACTTGGACATCAATCGCGAAGGCCAGCGCAACGTATGTACGAGCATACTTTAGAGTGGTGCGTTCCACTTATGTCAGCGTAAAGCTGGATAATTGCATTTTTAGAGTGGTGCACTCCCACATATACCTGTAATAGGTTTCAAGGATACACCGGACGCACTGCAGGGTCGTTCGTCGCAACGTAACAGAGCCACAGGCGTGATGCACCCTTCAGTAATAGTATGTTATATCAAATACACCGCGGAACCACCATGGGTGATAGGATGTCGTTTGTGCGTAACATGGTTTTTAGTCAATGTGCCGCAGCATAGGTCGTGAAGCTATGCTTTTACAAGTAACATGGGTTGTGAATCCATGAAACTATGAAGTGTGGAGGCTGAACAAGCGTAGTGCAAAATGTAGTAAGATATCAGGCGCAACGTACTGTTACACGGGGAATCTCAATTTGGTTTTTAAAAAAAAGATTAAAGGATTTTACAATGTATTTAAACTTAATTGTTATTACATATAGTAATATTTAATAATCACTTTAGAACAGGATAATATGAATAACAGGAATATCAGCCATGTAACGGCTTAGATGGTCCGAGTAAGACTCACTTCCCCAACTCATGCTGCAGGCAGACGGTCAAGCCCGTTGCTGCTGATGCAGCACGCGTCAGCATTTAAGCTAGCAGAGGCAGGGTGTAACACCTCCCCTCATTAAAAATAAACTTCGAAAAACTTTCGAAGTTTATGTTTAATTGAACTTAGATGCCTCTTCTCGTTCTTGGAAGAGTTCTCTCCGTTTCTGCATCTGCAACTTCTGATGCTGGTTGGATAGCTTCGATAGGGGTCTCGGAAAATTTATTGTTGCTGCCAGTCTTTCTACAGAACTCACATTTAACGAATTTTAAAACCATGGCACAGACAATAGACAATATGACAAAATTAATTATTATAGAGTAATGGGTTCCATATTTTATAATATCTTTTCATTTATTATTTTATCGAGTTCTTTAGTTATATCTCGGTTAAAATTAATATTTTCTAAATCAATGTTTTGTAATTTAATAGGGGTTGCATCCGTATTGTCTAATGTCTGTTTAAATTTAATAATGTTACAACATGAATCATTTATAATATTAAAATCTGAAGTGACAAGTAAAGGGGAACTAATGTTTAGCATATTACTATCAGAGTATAACCTTGTAGTTTTACAGTAGGCTGTACATTGTTTGGGCATATTTAGCATGCCTGTTCCAGAAATGCTGGTTTCATTTAAATCTAAATTGGTACATTCTATCGATAGTTTCGTAGGTATAGTTTGTACAAATATCCATCTGTTATTGGTGAGGGGTTTCCAGATATCAATAACACCAGATAGGAATTCCGTTTTGCACTGCACTGGTATTTCGGTAATAACTTTAGTTAATAGTTCACTTTCACATGATGGATTCGTATTTGATGAAAATATGTTCACGATGTTGCAAATATAGTTCGTCGATTTAATCACTTTGCAGAAAGAAAGCGAATTGAAGCCACTGTAGTACGCTTTATCTTTAGTAATCGCTATATACTTATTGTCTGGTATAATGAGGCTGAATGAGTCTGGCTTTACAGAGTTATGTGGAATTGGTAGTGGAATGTTGTGGTACAAATAGAATTCCTGGGGAGTCACAAGCGGCACTTGTAGAACAAACATAATCCTATTGTTTAAATAATAACATATTAATTTAGAAATATGAAAAATGAAATGAATTGAACTTAATTCTAATTTAAATGCTAATTCTAAACTTCTAGGCAAATGTTTGAAGTTGTCGACAAGTTCTCTGTACAATTGATGAGGTGTAATTACAAAAGGATGAAGAACATTCAAATTGGAGAAGAGCACTGCATTAATTATATCTTCTATTTGGAATGATAAACTCAGTAGTGATGTTTCTAAACAATTTAAGACTGAATTTATTTCGGAAGTAATTAATAATCTATTCGTAACCTCTGTTGCTTTCTTTAATTTGATGGAGAGCTTGTCCACAGCTTGACTTAAATTATCTTCATTAACCTTTAATTTGTGCAGTGAATTATTGAAAGAAGTAATAGCAGAGGTAGAAACCAGTATATTTTCTTTCATCAGTGAAGCTAACTTTCTGGTATCACTTTGAACAGAATTTATTGCGTCGTCATACTTAATGGCATCATTTTCATCTAAGGTGCCAAATATTTGCTTTAAAATAGTTCCTACACCACCAATCCATGCTCCACGTTTTAATCTTTTTTCGAGAAGGTGAGAGATGGAAAAATACTGCTTATAAACACTTTGATACCGCACAAATAAAGGTTCAAGCATATTATTGCATTCCAGGTCATCTGTGACATTTGTCTCTTTGCAGAGATATCTTATGTTCACGAACACAGAATTCATGTTTTGAATATGAGATTGAATATGAGAAATGTCAATTGGCATTAATATGCTTAAATGTCCATTAATAATTTTAAGTTTACCTATGTAATCAAAATAGATTCCAGAGCCGGAAGAGATTGGATGAACAACACTTGATGTGACAAATGCAGATGCACTGAAATGGCAAACAACTTAACTAAGTACAATTAAAACTAAGACTTAAAGTAAAACTTAATTTATAATAAAGATAATAACTAAAACATAAAGATAATAATTAAAACTTGTAAAATGATTTAGTCTTAAATTATTGGGAAGAAGAAGAAGAAGGACATTCCGAAACTTCCGCCAACTTAACTTCATCAAAATGATGTTTGACATGCCTCCTGTTGATCAACAAGGAAAGGGTATTATTGCCATGGACCTTGACGACCTTGTAAGGTCCTTTCCAAATGGGTGAAAGTGCCTTTCGAAGTCTTAAGTGGTTTTTAAGATGCACGAAGTCACCAACCTTGTATTGGATTGGACGTGATCTTTGGTCATAATAATTTTTTGATTTAGATTTAGATTTTTGTATATTTTCGAGAGCTTGTGCTCGGGAGAATTTAAGTCTATGTTGAAGCATTCTGACATAATCAGGATAAGTTACACTAGGGCTTTCATCGAAAACAGAGTCAGGGATATATGGTTTATGACCAAACAGAAGTTCATAGGGCGTATAATTTGTGGTACAGTGGACCGCAGTGTTGTAAGCTAATATTGCTGTATACACATATTTTGGCCAATCATCTTGGTTTTCATTGACATATGATTTAAGGTACTCCTTGAGCGTAGAATGACTACGTTCTAGAGCTCCTTGTGTTTGAGGATGGTATGGGGAAGACCATAACTGTTTGATTTTTAGAAAAGCGCAAGTGCTCTTAAATAATTCAGCGGTAAAATTAGTACCTTGGTCTGTCAAAATCATTTTCGGAATTCCAAACATAGCTATAAAATGAAGGAGGCTTTCAGTCGTTTCCTCTGCAGCTACAGAGCGTAGAGGATATGCTGCAGAGAATTTGGTAAGGTCATCTTGTAGTGTTAGGATATATTTAAGTTTTGCAGTTCCAGATTCAGGTAGAGGGCCAACGATGTCAAGAGCGACCCTTTGAAAGGGTGTACTGGAAGAAGTAGTGATTTGCATAGGGGCTCTATTGGTTCTTCTTAGAGCTTTGTTCTCTTGACAAAGAGGGCAGTTTCTCACATAATTTTCGATATCGGATCTCATGTTTTTCCAGTAGTACTTCTCCTGGATTCTTTTGAGCATTCTGACCGAACCTAGATGACCGGCGATCGGGATATTATGATTGTCATGTAGGATCTTTTTTACTTCGCTAAGAGTTGGGTAAATGATGTTGTTATGGTATATATTAATGATTATATTAGTATTGTGGAAAAGGTATGTTATCATATTATAAATTTTGACAAATGACAGGTTTTGGAATGGGTTCTTGAAGTCAGTAATAGCAATTTCGCATATATCTCCGATCTCCAATAAACATTCTTTCATCTTTTTTAAGGTATGGAAAATTTCTGGGTACGCGCTATCGTCGAAATGATGGACCTTTGTATAAATGAAATAGACAATTTTATTGTTGAACTCTACTCTTTCGTAAGAATATAATTGTTTTTCAGAATAAATAGTTTCATTAGGATTCGTAAGGTTACTCAACACTTCTTCAACATATGCGTTGGAATCATCTAAATCGATAGATGAAGGTATGATAAGAAGCTTACAATGGGTTTTCATTAATGATTCATTGTGTTCTATTATTTTGGTATTAAATTGGTTGTTAGTATTAGAGATTTCTTTCAGGAATTTAGAGTATTCTTCATTTAAAGGCATTTGTTGTCCTTCAGGGTTGGAGTTCGGTGATTCGACTCTGGGATTAGGAATTTCTGAATTAGGGTTGTTTTCTTCAAGATTAGGAACATTGATTTCAGGATTGGGATTAACTGTTTCAATATTGGGACTTGTTGTTTCAGAATTAAGGTTTTGTATTTCGGAGTTCGGATCAACGATTTCAGGAATTAAATCAAATATATCAATATTTGGATTTATTGTCCCAGGGTTTGATTCCTGTAAAGGAATTTCTAAAGGATCTATTTGTGAAAAGGGGTTTTCGGGAGATGGAATTTCTAAGTTACTGAAATCAAGATTGAGATCACCACTTTGTGGGCTTAAATCTAATAGACCAAAATCATTTAAGGGATCTTCAAGGACAGGATTCTCCTCTTGATTCGGAGAATTTTCATTCGTATCCGGGGTAATTTCTGGATGTATTGGATTAACTGGGAATCGGGAAAGAGCGTCAGCAACCGAATTGAATTTTCCTTTACGGTAAGTGATTTCATAATCAAACTCTTCAAGCTTTAATCGCCAACGTTGTAGTTTACTACTAGGGTCCTTATGGTTAAATAACCATTTAAGGGGTCTGTGATCGGTGACAATTTGAAATTTTCTACCGAATAGGTAGGGCCGGAAGGTTTTGCAACCAAAAAGTATCGCCAATAATTCCTTTTCAGTTGTACTATAATTCGATTCGCTTTTATTCAAGGTTCTTGATGCGTATGCAATGGGTTTATCCTTGCCAATCGGCCCTTGTGATAAAACAGAGCCGATTGCATGGTTAGAGGCATCACATGTAAGTATAAAAGGTTGTGTGAAATCAGGATAAGAAAGAATTGGGGCTATAGTAAGTTTGTGTTTTAATGTGTCAAAAGCAAGTTGTTGTTTATTCTCCCATATGAAGGGGACGTCCTTTTTTAATAGAGTCGTGAGAGGTTTTGCGATTTTGGAGAAGTCGGGGATGAAACGGCGATAATATGACACGAGGCCAAGGAATGATTTGACATCTTTGGGAGTTTTTGGAGAAGGGAAGTGGGTTACTGCCTTAATCTTTTCGGGGTTTGGTTTGACACCTTCTTTGGTGATTAGATGGCCCAGGTAGGCGACTTCTCTTCTCAAGAACTCGCATTTGTCAGGTTGAAGTTTTAGATTGAATTCTCGAAGTCTTTCGAAAACTGAGGTTAGATTCTCAATATGAGAATTAAGGTCGTGGGAATAAATGACTATGTCGTCTAGATATACAAAACACCGTACACCCTGGAGACCCGTTAAAGCAGTGTTCATTAAACGTTGGAATGTTGAAGGGGCGTTTTTAAGTCCGAATGGCATTCGGGTAAATTCGAAATGCCCTTGAGGCACATTAAATGCAGTTTTAGGTGCATCATTTTCACTCATCGGTATTTGATGAAACCCAGAAGCAAGGTCAAGGGTTGAGAAATACTTGCTGTTTCCAAGTTGGTCTAGGATTTCCGTTATCTGTGGAATAGGGTATACATCACCTATTGTGATATCGTTTAGTTTTCTGTAGTCTATGACAACTCTCCATTTTTGTTGACCTGATGCATCCAACTTTTTGGGTACGACCCAGATAGGTGATGACCATGGAGAAACAGATGGCTTGATGATGCCTTGGTTTAGCATTTTGTCAATTTGATTGCTGACCTCCTTTTTATGGCACTCTGGAAATCTATAGGATTTGGTAAAGATTGGAATTGAAGAACTTGTTTTAATTTCATGTTGAACTGCATTAGTATGCGTTAGTTGATCGTCTGGAAGATGGAAAATATCGGAAAACTCGGAACATATATCGCAGAGAGCTTCTTTTTCTTCTTGGTTTAGATGTGATAAACGTAATTGATTAAGTACTTCCTGAGTTCTAAGGTAGGTATGCGTATTGTTGTGAGTGTTTGTTTGCTCGAATTTGTTCACAGAAACAGCTTGAGAAGGAGAATGTGAAAAGGGAGTGAGAGTGAGATTGAGATTTGAATCTAGGGAGATTGGATCATCTGATATGTTAACAACGGAAATATTGATCCTTTTATTCTTTTTTACTGCGACAACACAATTTGCTATCAATAGATTTTCATTTAAACTTTGATCAAGCACAAGGCCTTCTCTCAATTCAGGATTGGAAACAGAACATTCTACGATCATTTCTGTACGTGGGGGAATGTGATACGTCGGGTAGGAAAAACTTATTTGAATTAACGTGGATTTAACCCTTAAGGTCTTTTTATTATAGTCTATAGTGCAATCTAGATCTTCAAGAAGGTCATTACCAATTATACCATCGTATAATAAATTAATATCATCCACTATATGGAATCTATAAGAAATTATCCCTTCGGGATTCAAATCAGAGGTAAAATCGAGATTGCAGTAGCCTGAAGTGGGAGTTAATTTATTTCCTGGATCAATTCCCTTCAAGTAAATTTTTTCTTTAATGATGTTCGGCATAAACTTGATGCATGTTTTTTTTATGAGACTTACTGAGGAACCTGAGTCAACTAGAAAGGACAACGGATTGGTATTCACGTTTGTGTGGATTGAGACATGTGGTAACGAATATTTATTTGGATTCGTTTTAATTTCATGTATTTTAAGAGGTGGTTCAGGATGATTTATAGAATTTTGTGAGATACCGCTTCTTTGGGGCTGGTTACCCATGTGGAATATCTCAGAAGGACTTCCGGTTTGAGGCTGGTTACTCCGTTGTGTAGTCCTTGGATGAAGGTCTCCGTTTTGGGGCTGGTTACCCTGTTGTATGACCTTGATTTGGTATTTAGAAGGACTGCCGGTTTGGGGCTGGTTACCCTGCTGTATAGTCCTTGGATGAAGGTCTCCGTTTTGGGGCTGGCTACCCTGTTGTATGACCTTGATTTTGTATTTAGAAGGACTGCCGGTTTGGGGCTGGTTACCCTGCTGTATAGTCCTTGAGTGAAGGTCTCTGCTTTGGGGCTGGTTACCCTGATGTATGACCTTCGATTTGCAATTAGAAGGACTGCCGGTTTGGGGCTGGTTACCCTGCTGTATAGTCCTTGAGTAAAGGTCTCCGCTTTGGGGCTGGTTACCCTGATGTATGACCTTGGATTTGGATGAAATTACTAATTTATTGAAACTGGGCGAAATATCCAACTTATTAGTATCTTTAGGTGGATGTGTGTCGGCTTTTTGATTTAGTCTCGTGCGACACTTAGGCGAGACTTTTAGTCGTTTAAAGTGTTAACCCCATTATCATCACAAACATCTTCTCCCTCTTGTTCTTCATAAGGTTCAGGTATGAAGTGTACACGGGAGGTGGAAGGCTTTTGTTGATAGAATTTTTTGAACCGATTGTTGTTGAATTCTCTTCGTTTGCAATTTTCAATAACGTGTCCCGGGGATTTACAATATCTACACTCGAGATTAGCATTGTTGCTGTTGCTGGCTTGATTAGGTTGGGATGAATTGTTTTGAGATGCAGAGAATGTCTTAAAAGGACGAGGGTTTTGAAGGTTAAATGGTTTTTTGGGTCTGTTCTCCACTGAACTTCTTTTGTAAATAGTCTCCTGTATCCTTTCTTCGGATATTGCGAAATTAATTGCTTCATTTAAGGTCTTAGGTGACCGGCATCTGACTATATTGGAAATTCTGGGCAAGAGGCCCATTAGGAAGTGATGCAGAGCGAGCTCTTCCATTGACGCGGTACGTCCAGATAGTTCTTTTACTTTGCTATTGGATAATGAAACTTCTGTTAGAAGTTGTGAAAGGCACGTCTCTATGCGTAAGGAAAATTGTGTGACATTTTCATTGTGCGCCTGTCGGCATTCTTGCAATTCTGTCAAAAGATGTGAGTAATGTTTTCTCACGCTAAACTGTGTTTTAAGGAATTCTTTTAATTGTTCCCAGGATGTGAATTCTTTAATAGAGCAAGCTACCTCAGCTTTTCCGCTGAGTTGGCAGAGAATGTATTTAAAAACAACAGGCTTTTGGACTTCTGTAGCAATTTCGTAGGCATTATTGCAATTAATTATGAAAGAATTCAAAGTTTCTCGGTTCCCGTCATAAGGTTTAATGAACTTCAATAATATACTTAATTCTAACTCCATTGTGGAAGCAGTTCGCTTTGCGGATCGGGTTTTTCTAGTTTGATCGGAAGGCCTTTCGTCTTCCGTATCGGAAGGTAGAAGTGTGTCACTAGGTACATTTAGTGTAGGTTTCGACATTTTATAATATAATAGTTAATTTACTTTCAAAATAAATTCGTATAGAGACTCTAATAACAAGACAAAGGAATATCAAATAGCCAGACTCACAGCATAAATGCGTAGGCGATGGCGATTACGAGCATGGTTATCGCAGTCACGTTCTGCTGCGATGGCGCGCGCCGCTGGATTCTCGTTCTTGGACCACACAGGACACTAGACACTTATCACTTATTTCTTTACCTTATTATTTCGGTATTTAAGGAACACAGACACAATATATCACTTGGTATATGGTTCAGGATTTAAGGAACACCGAGGATCCAATTTTTTAGGATCCCTTTACGCTGCCACCAAATGTTACACGGGGAATCTCAATTTGGTTTTTAAAAAAAAGATTAAAGGATTTCACAATGTATTTAAACTTAATTGTTATTACATATAGTAATATTTAATAATCACTTTAGAACAGGATAATATGAATAACAGGAATATCAGCCATGTAACGGCTTAGATGGTCCGAGTAAGACTCACTTCCCCAACTCATGCTGCAGGCAGACGGTCAAGCCCGTTGCTGCTGATGCAGCACGCGTCAGCATTTAAGCTAGCAGAGGCAGGGTGTAACAGTACGCATAATGCAACCTTCAGCAATAATAAACAGCGTCCTTCCAACCATGGTAAGTTATCGTTCGAGTATTGCGAACGACGTACGTAATTTAGATAAGTAGATCGCAAGGTAAAGTCAGACGTTTTGTGGAACGTAGAAGTATACTCGAACTGCACTGCGCTCAGAAAGCAAGCTCTCTGATTCAACAACAACCCAATCTCATCTGAACGTCCAACTAGTAGTAGTAGTAGACATCCAGACAGAACCAGCCGTGCTGAGGCATCGCTGAGCGAGACACCGTTACGCCCACAGGCCGACCCGACCTGCGATAATATTGGTTTAGTAATATACGTGTAAATAATATGTTGTAGTTATGATATGTATATAATATAAATCCACCAGAGGCAGATAAGATTTCGTCGGATGCTCTCAAGCTAGGTCCGCTAAGGGTCCTCACAATATTAGACAGCATCCAACAACACAGTGCGTTCAAACGATCTATTGCAAATATACCCGCTCAATATATTGATTTTATGTATCGCCCAACTTCTCTTACCAGGACGCAACATGTTACCAACGACGCGACAGCGAACGTTCGATCCCTACACCACCGCCATACCCACCCTTGGCGAGTGGTCGGAACGACGGGAAACTTCTCCGTAAGCTTGTAGTCGCGTAATCATATACACCCATACTATACTACCATTCTATTATCGTTTTAATATTACTTTACTATTATTTTATTATTATAATTTTTTTTTTTTTTTAATAATTACCTATTTTCCACTGAATAGTAAGATACGTATAGTTACACTGTTCAGTCGTTTGAAGATCATCAGCTCTTTAATAGTTGATGAGGGGATCTGACTACCTTCCATATTTAGTACCTTATTACTTCTATTATACTTACTTTAAAAAGGACAAAATAAAAGTAAAATAATTTTTTTTTTGTATATTTTTTAGTTTTTAGAGGTTATTTTTTGTGTCGGGGGTTTTTAAAATTTTTAATTTTACTCTTATTCCTACTAGCTGATACCCGCGACTTCGTCCGCGTGGATTGAGGAGTTTTAGTTCCCGCGGGAACTCTTTAATTTTCCGGGATAAAAAGTACCCTATTATTTAATCCGGACTTCTAACTTTACGTCTGCAAAATTTCAAAGCAATCGGTACAGTAGTTACGGCGTGAAAGCGGAACAAACATACAAACAAACTCACTTTCCCATTTATAATATTAGTAAGGTAGTAAGGATAAGGATACTAATATGGAAGGTAGTCAGATCCCCTCATCATGGGTTGATGGATGTTTGTTACTCAATGACGGAACAACGGCTGAACGAATCCGCATGAAATTTGCGCTTTGGCACAGAGATAGATGTAATAGTCTGTAATAGCACATTGGCTACTTTTTATCCCGGCCTATCTGTGTTGTTCCACTATACATCTATCTCTGTGCCAAATTTTACTTATATCTACTAACTTTGTTGTCTACAACCATCTAGCCTATGGGCCACCATACCCTAGAATCTAGATGGTAGTAGACAATAAAGATTATCATTTATTGTAACGGAATTTTATGGTAAGGAAAAAAACTTTAATAATTTGCATATGGTTGCCTTTACTCAAGCAAGATGGGAAATTCATAATTCTGATTGAGAGTAGAGACCTATCATGGGATTACGCAATACGCTTGCGGAATTCCAAAAACTAAAAAAAATAAATAGTTCCCAATTCAATGTTACACGTGTATCGGAAGTAAACAATACTAATTATTTCACTCTTTTGTAAGTTACACGCATTTAGAAATTATTTGAACAGACTCAGTTACACGTGGAAAAAGCGACCTTCGTGAGGCAATAGCACCTCCGGCGTATAAAGACCTCCACAAACACGAAGCGAACCGAAAGCGTGGCGAAGCGAATTTTATTTTGAAGCGAAGTTAATTGTCTCATTTAAATAATTCATCAAATATTTCATTCAATCATTGATCAAAGACTTAACTTACTTTTAAAGATTGTTTAAATTGCATTTGTTAAGCCGAGGCTATCATACTATGAAAGAAATTGGCTTCGCATTCGGCAGCCCTCGAGTTAGTGTAATCCTTGTGTACTACATTAGGTACGTATGCAATAAGCTGCATATTGTAACATTCGTTTTTCCTTTTAAAATGAGCTGAGTTTCTAGCTGGTTCTTCTCAGCGGAATCTTCGTTCCGACACGGTGGTGGATTCGTGACTCATTTCAATTTTTTTATTTTATGTTACAAGATACAAACGACACCTTTACTTCCATACCTATCTGTGTGTCTGTCTGTCTGCTACGATTTAACGGTTGAAAACGGCGAAATATGGTACAGAGAGGTTGTAGGTATCTCTTTGCAGGTAGGTTGGAAGGTTGGGGACCGAAATGACATAGGCTAAGTTTTATCCCGGAAAATTATGGATTTGCCGTGGGTTTTTATCCCACGTGATCCTATATCCGTCTCCAAAATCAAAACTATACCTATAGATAGGACAAAGTACAAATAGGCACAGCGCTTATACTGCAAGTTACCACCCGATACTTACTCGTATGAAAATTAATAAGTTTTGAGACTAAATACAGACTTTAAATATTTTTATTTTTGTGTTGCTATTTTTATACATCTTTTATCTTATCCACGCTTCTTTAGATAATAAAAACAACAAAATAGTATCTAGAGGTAAGTATTTAAGTAGCCTTATCGATATCCAAGCCGATAGTATCGATTTTTAAAGGTGCACTAAGATAATTCGATTTGGCCAATTTAGCAAACCCTTGAAATCAAAAAACCTTTTTCACTTATAAGATTAAACCGCTCATCACTGCGCCAGGGAGGTGGTATTTTTGATTCTCTAGTCAATCCACACTAATATTATAAATGCGAAAGTGTGCCTGTCCTCTGTCTGTCTGCTAAGCTTTGACGGCTCATCTATTCAACCGATTTTGATGAAATTTGGTATAGCGGTATGTTACATCCCGGGGAAAGATATAGGCTTTAGAAAGGACTTTTTATCCCGTAAAATAATAAGTTCAATCAAAAAAACGTAATCAACGCGGACGAAGTCGCGGGCATCATCTAGTATTACGTATCAATTACTGCAGCTAGCTTCTATACTTACATCTATAATCTATATATATAAAATTCAAAGTCCTGACTGACTTATATTATGTACATATATCAACGCACAGCCTAAACCGCTAGGGTTAGAGACTTGAAATTTTGACAGTAGCTTCCTTTTGTGACGTAGGCGCTCAATGAGGAAGGATTTTTCAAAATTCTACCCCCAAAGGAATAAAATAGGGGTTGAAAGTTTGTATGAAAGTCCTTCATTTCAAAAGTTATAGCCATGAAACTTATCATTTGGGCTTTCAGTTAGATATTATATATGCAGACGTGTTTCACCATTTTTGAAAATTCGAACCCCAAAGTGGTGAAATATGTCGAATGAATGTCCTTCATTTATCAAGATATTTTTCAAGTTATAACAACGAAACTAGGTATTTTGGCTTTCGGTATAATATAAAGAAGTACGTGTGTAACAGTTTTTCAAAATTCTACCCCCAAACGGGTAAAATAGGGGTTGTCAGTTGATGTAAAAGGCTGTTTTTCAAGTTATAACCATGAAACTTGATATTTGGACTACCAGTTTAAATTATGAAATACCTACATAATTCAGAGCTTTTATAAATTCTGTACCAAAGGAAGTTAAATAGTCCTTCAATCACGCCGCCACAGAGCAACGGATCAACGTGTTTGTTTTCATGGGTTCTTTTTATCCCGGAAAATTAAGGAATGCCTATGGGAATTAAAAAACTTATGCCACGCGAACGAAGTCGCGGGCGTCCGCTAGTATATTATAAATGCGAATGTTTGGATGTATGCATGGATGTATGTTTGTCACTCAATCATGACAGAACGGCTGATAGAGCCTGTCACTCTCCAGGTCCTCAACTACTTATACCCATGCAAAAAATCACGTCGATCCGTTGCTCTGTTGCGGCGTGATTGAAGGACAAACCAACAAACCAATAAACCAACAAACAAAAACACCTTCGCATTTATAATATTAGTATGATTATTTGAGTAAGAAAGATGTAAGTACACACAGGTCGCAACTCTCGCGCAGCATCTAAACGCGCCTTGTAACAGTTGTGTGACGCCCACGCGTGACAATCACACTTAGCGTTAGTGTTTGTTGCGACAATAGCCAGCGTTGCGTCACCGGCCACCGCCTGTGTACAGTGTAGACTGTAGAGTGTACAGTGTACACACAACAACACAAATTGTTGGCGTTCCTTCGCCGCAGGTGCCCAAAGTGTAGGCTGATTTATAGCTCTAGGTCGTAGGTACCTACTGCCCTAAATAAATTCCACAATTTATCCCTCAAAGGAAATGTGAGCATTGACACGTCGAAATAGTAGTGGGCTGGTCACGTGTGTCAGAGGACCGATGGACGTTGGAGTCTAAAGGTACCGCGTCTTGGTAAACGGTGCGTAGGGTGCCCCCCAGCGAGGCGGAGCGATGATATCCGGCGGGTGGCTGGCTTTGATTGGATGCGAAAATCCGAAGAAAGAGCACGTTGTCGCTACTTAAAAGAGGGCCTATGTCCAACAGTGTATGCATGATAGTTGATAATTATGATGGTACTGCATTACTAATCGTGGAAGAGGACATCTGTACTTGCGGGTGCCAAAAACGGACCGTAAGAGCACCTCCACGGTATTCCACCAAAGACCACGCATCAGTTGTGGTAGAGTCATGACATAATCATAAGTGGCACAAGTTATCCTACATGAAATGAACATTTCATTTCATTTCAGGGGAAGTTCAATTTGTTTTGAAATGTTCTCTGGTTTGCTCTGGAGGCTTCGGCTGAACGAACCTACCGGCAAAGACCAAGTCTTGCAGTGGAATAAAAAAATACGTCCTTAATCTTTCCGTGAACAAAATGGCAGCTGAGGGATGAGGAATATGTCCCGATACCAACGCATCTCGTACCACAAACCCCAAATCCATGCACCTACAAAGTCACGGGTATCATCTGGTACTAATAATAATAATATATAGTGAATGTAAAGTTTGGGAGTGGCGGTGCAGCTAGACGCAAGGATGCGGAGGAGTAATGCCGGCAAACAATTGTCAGTCAAGTGAACACATCCTTATCAGCGTAATGGCCGCTGAGAACGTCTTGCAGCTTCCTGCAAGCTAGCTAGCGGAGTGGTCGGTGCCCACCGGGAGTACGCGAGATACTATTTATTTAATCTGTGGTTGTTGCTTAACGATTGTGTCTCGTTGATCTATTCTAGACACTAGCCCTACACGATGAAAAGAGCGTGGCAATAAAGCAATATTGACCACCGAAGACGGTAAAAATCAAAGTACTTATAGTGTTTTAAAAATAAACTAGTAAAGTAATAAAAGCCAGAATTAAACTTTCCTGCCAAAAAAGGCTTCGTTGCGTAATTGATAATGTTGGGATAGAAGCAGGCGAAACTTTGCTTGACACGTAACTGTTAATAAAAAAAAGAGTTTCCCTAAATAAATTCGCTTGGCCACTGAGCCAATTTACATTTTTTTTAATATGTAGACTAGCGCTCAGCTGCAATCAGACTTGGCTGGCAAGCAGTGCAATGCAGCCTTAGGTGCACGCTTGCCTAAAAGATGCATCACTCTGATTGGAACATACCAATATTATAAGCGGAGGGAAATCCGGAAGGCGGAAAAGCGTTCCATATTCAAACTCAAATCAAAACACGCGGTAGCGTGTCAAGCCAAAGTTCAAAAAAGAAGGAAGAACTTTAAAAAACTGGCGAGCAGCACCGTGTGTAATATTACACGAACCATTTGGAGCCACTTTTGACCCCCTCATAACTCAAAAACTATTGCACATAAACATGTCAAATTTGGCTGATATATTGAGATCCGCAAGATACATATGTGCTCCAAATTTCATAAACACACCTCAAATAGTTATTTAGATATAAACGTCCAAAAATCGTCATTTTTATGCTCTACCTACCGATAGATCAAAACTCTAACACGGGGCATACTACCATCGCTTAAAGCCGTATTATTTTAATATTGTTGACGTTCGTGTTGTAGTGATATAATAATTATTTTAAGGACGTCAAAGTACGTGCCATTCAACCGTTATTTTGAAATAATACTGCTTTAAGCGGTGCTAGTAACTCCCTCGTCCACTTCCTGCGGCAACTTGCGTTACATTCCACGCATAGTGCATACACAACTATATAAAACAAGAGTTGTTTGGTAAAAAAAACTCCTATTACATAAATCACACTGCAGATCTTTGTTTAAATTCGTTGTTTTGTGTTGTTAACTATTGAAAATGACACATAATTATTATTTTAATGTAATTAATAATGAATAATAATATAGTTGCATTAAAACCTTACCTTCGTATTCACGCATTTTGTGCAACGAAACGTCATTGACAGAAAAGAAGAAGAGACGTATTTGAAGATGTCAATGTCATTGTGATTTGTATTCATTGTTTAAAGTGGATTTAGTGATATCGACTGTTTACCGTGCTTGTTTTCAATGTTTCAAAAACTTTTGCTATACTATAATATGGATTCGATCTCGCCGACTTCGCGCTATATTCCATGGATGACCATTGCTAGTGCTCCAAATTTATGGAAAGAACTATTTTGTTATGAGGAATTAACTGTAAATATGAGGCAAAAAAACGACCAACTTTTCAGCAAAATGTTGAATCGTGTGTAGTAACAAGTCAAGACAGTTGCTCTTTATCTAATCGACTCCTCAAATTAACCACTATAAATCAAAACGACCCGCTTAAAGAAATTATATCTTATTTTAGACTGCTGCCCGATGGTACAGTATGTTTATTTCCCACAAAAAAATGTTTAACCAGTTTGATACTGCAATGTTGGCAAGTATGGAACAAACAGAAATTAAATTAAATTCGATAGACGAAATAGACGGTCCACGCTACTTAAAAAAACGAGCAAATGAAGTACTCAAAAAGAACGAGGATGATTATCGCTAACTGCCGGCTTAGAAAATGTCATCACGATAAAAATAGGTGCACGTTTAATATTGCGAAGAAACATAGATATCAGTAAGGGTTGGTAAACGGATCCATTGGGAAAATAGTAAAGGTACATTGGGACATTGACAACAGTAATAGCGCACGTAAAATTACAATACAATTTAAGCATAATTTAATTTACGAACTAGAACGAGTCAAGACCAAGTTTCAGATATTAAATAATGTATATGTTCACAGGGAACAATTCCCTATTTGCTTAGGATGTGCTATAACTATCCATAAATCACAGGGCAGCCTTGAAAGCGCTATTCTCGACATAGGTTCCTCTATATTTAGTGAAGGGCAGGCTTACGTTGGACTCTCCAGAGTTAAAACCTTAGATGGAGTACATCTTATAAATTTTGATCCGAGCCAAATCAAGGCACAAGAGAGCTCTATTGTAGAGTACAACCGCCTGCGCATATTATACCGCCCCGACTTGGCCAAATTAAGAACATATAAACAGAAAACGCGTTAAAAAAAATCCGGATACTCAATGGGCCATTCACTCGAACATTTCAAAGGTACAAAAAAATATAGAAAATAACACAAAAAAGACAATTATACCCCATAAACGTAGGAAAATGCAGTAAATTAACAAAACCATTTTGTATTAATTTTATTATGAATAAGTACCTACTAATGTAAAACGTAAACTAAACTTATTGAAAAGTCCTATTACAGTATAAAGGATTATTTGAATGATAGCAAGGCATGGGTATGAATTGTTTCAGCGGCTGATTATGTAACTGTTATATTATAAGTATATATAATTTCAAATATTTGTGAGATGGTGATAATAAAAAAAACATAGCTGAGTTTGTTGCGGGCTCTTCTCAGACCAGGGTCCGTTTGGAACCCTCGTAGCTTTAGTTTTAAGATACCGTAGTTAGTTATCACCATCACGTCTTATGCTCTGTTAGCATGACGTTCAGAAGGTGTACTTTGTAGGTACCTATTTTGAATAAATATGTTTTAAGTATGAGATTGTGTTCAATAATTTCTGTACAAAAAGAAATGATATCTTATCAAAAACATAAATGTAAAATGAGAGCCAAATCCAAAATTGTGATATGTGTATAATATATGCATTGGTTGCTGACTTCAGCGACAAAAGAAGTGAGATCTAAATGGGTGCCAAAGTTCAATGGTCAGTCCTGCAATTTATTTATCCATATCCATACTAATATTATAAATGCGAAAGTGTGTCTGTCTGTCCGTCTGTCTGTCTGTCTGTCTGTCTGTCTGTCTGTCTGCTACGCTTTCACGGCCCATCTATTCAACCGATTTTGATGAAATTTGGTACAGGGATAGATTGTATCCCGGGGAAGGACATAGGCTACTTTTTATCCCGGAAAATTCGAGAGTTCCCGCGGGAAATAAAAAAGTTTATCTGTTCAACCGATTTTGATGAAATTCGGTACAGGGATAGGTGGTGTCCCGGGGAAGGACATAGGCTACATTTTGTCCCGGAAAATTCACGAGTTCCCGCGGGAATCAAAAACCTTAATCTACGCGGACGAAGTCGCGGGCATCATCTAGTAACAACATAAATTATTTTATAACAACTTAAAATATCATTTCTTCTTATAACTTAGGATAATATGTTGAAGACTAAGGTTTGACTTGGCTAGTTTTCATAGATGAATTATATTATAGACTTTGCAAGTTCTAAACTGTACTTTTAGGTACTTAATAATAATTCGTATATGAAAACTAGCAAAGTCAAACCTTAGTCTTCAACATATTATCCTAAGTTATAAGAAGAAATGATATTTTAAGTTGTTATAAAATAATTTATGTTGTTATAAATAAATTGCAGGACTGACCATTGAACTTTGGCACCCATTTAGATCTCACTTCTTTTGTCGCTGAAGTCAGCAACCAATGCATATATGTATTATACACATATCACAATTTTGGATTTGGCTCTCATTTTACATTTATGTTTTTGATGGGATTCAAATCTACCTTATTCAAGTAAACTTTGACAAATGCTTTTGAATCGTCGACTAAATCTACCTATATCCTTATATCCTAGAAATATCCTTGTTTAATCGAATTAGAAGCGAGATTGTTTTATAAAATTGACGGTAATTCGTGATTCAGCGATCAAAACCCTGGATCCTTCCAAAATTTGCCTTTTTAATATTCACTTAGGTACCTACTTCAAAATGCAATAAGATAACTGTCATAGTATATACCTATATTAAAACCAACAAACACATCCAAGGTTCAATCACCGATGTCATGATAAAAAGATTTGGCTAAATCAACGACCCCTTGTGGTAAAACACACAAACAAAGACACTAATCAAGTAGCATTGAGATTGAAATGAAACAACTTGCGCTGGGCGGGGCGGGGTCACGCGCGTGCGCAGGTCTCATTGCATACAGCCTTTGGAAGATTATCATCATACTTACTAATATTATTAATGCGAAAGTGTGTTTGTTTGTTGATTTGTTGGATTGTCCTTCAATGGTGAGAAGATTTTGACGGCCTCCCTGGCGTAGTGTTGAGCGCTGCGTAGTGCCGGGCTCGATCCCCGGCAGGGCCAATTTGGGAATTCATATTTTCCAAATTTTCCCTGGTCTGGTCTGGTGGGAGGCTTCGCCCGTGGTTAGTTACCACCCTACCGGCAAAGACGTGCCGCCAAGCGATTTAACGTTCCGGTACGATGCCGTGTAGAAACCGATTAGAGGTATGGGTTTAAAATACAAGTCCCTATCAGGTTAGCCCGCTACCATCCAACTTCCAAGACTGCATCATCACTTACCATCAGGTGACTGGTACTACAGTAGTTTCTAAGATTAGCGCAGACAGACAAATTCGGTGGTGAAACTTTTTGTTGATTATTGCATACCTATTTTTTTTTGTTATTATTTTCAGTTTTTGTTATTACGAGCACCTAAGTAATATAAAATACATTTTATAACTTATAACCCGTCAATGCGTCTTGGGTCAGATAAGCCGTTTCACAGCCAATGATCAAAACAGATAAAAAGTCACGATACGACACATCAAAGGGGTGACACAACAATACAGTCATCACACAACAATACCCTCTCTAATGCCTACATTAGCACTCGGCTGCGATCCGGTGACAACGCCTAATGTACCAACATTCAAAAACTAAAAAAAAACAACCAAAGAGTTCCTACACATCTCGCATCTGACAAATTTTCGGACAACAATACCGCACAGAATGATCTAAGGGTTAAACGGATAAAATTCTACAACCTTAAACTCGACACTTTAAAAACCTTTATAATTTATTCGATCCGTTTGTACCTTGTTCCTTTTGGTTAGGGTTGTCAAAAAAGTTGTCGACGTAAAAAGTTAAGGTAAACGCGCCAGTTGCGTGATAGTAAAGGGCTATAGAACGCGGCTCGTTTGAAGCCGGGTCGGATGTCTCAATCGGGAAGGCTTTGCGCCCGCCGCCTCCACTCCCACACGCGGCCACTATGAGAGCCTTTTTATTGACATTATTGAATATTTTGCAATAGAATTTTTTCATCAACCCTACCTATATCATATTAAGGCGATTATATTTCTTAGTAAATGGGCTCAAGGAGATATGATTCGTGTACTTATTACAAAAAAGGGTTTAAAGTACAATGAGGTATTACATGTACAAAAAAGTCTTGAGAATAGATCATGTAATACTTATAATAATCGTATTTATGTTTAAATGCTATATCTTTAAAGTTACACTATAACTAAAAATTAAAATAATTCATAAGCAATATTTTGCCTCAAAAATAAAAATGCCTCTGGCATTCAAATACGTTTTGATAAAAATTAAATCCAACACTAATAAAATCTTACATTCTTCATAGGCTGTTTTCAGAAAAAACTTAATATCTTTGAAAATCCACACGAAATTTTACAGGTACAGAACAGTTAGCAGTTATTAAGTAACTAAAATTACCGTATCCACTTAATATTTTGAATTCGATATTATGTCTACCTGTCTCCTTTTAGCCACCGTTGAACAAAAATTCACCAAATTTAGCTCAAAGACTTTTACTATTAAAATTACTACAGAGTATAGACTGATAGATTCACTTTTTTTATAGATTCTCAATAAAACTTGTGAACTCTGTAGGTCGTAAAGGCGGGGTCGTATAAATATTTCCGATTCTCCACACATGATTATAAAAATTAGAGAATCACACCGCGGCCGAGGCATGTCTAAACACACAACACATAAACACATGTTCCTCCGTCACGGGTCGTTTTGTACCCGCGAGAATAATTGACGGCTGTAAATCAACGATGAGCGTTGAAAGGGTTAACGCGATGACGACAATATACCCTATAATAATAATGTACCCTCGGCCTACACTTTAAATTTTTAAAATAAAACCTTAAGTCATTTAATTTAGAGTTAATATTTTATTAAAAGAAAGTACAGTATTGAAGTCGTTTTTAATTCGAGAAATGAAATAGTTGAAAGTCGGTAATACGGATGTGAAGATTTCTTTGTGATCTTGTGAGTGTTTAAATGATGTGATATTATTTACTCGTATATCATTGCGATCGTTATAATAGGTATAAGTACAAACATAAACATGCAAGCATTGCGACTTGCACGTTTACATTATGTAGTAAATAGTATAATGATCCTTTTACGTATTACGTATGTAGAGCCTTCACAGGAGCATGCCATTCATCGTTATTGTCATGTTTACAAAAATAGTGATGCTACGTTTTTTAATAAAATATAGAAGCAATCAAAAAAATCAAGCATGAAAAAATGCAACCAAAATTGAATGCACAAACTTACTTCATAACTAGGTACATCCTTACATTCCATTAAAACTAAGAAATCCGTTGCTCAAATAATACGAAGTAGAAATAAAAAAAAAAGTAATAATAATGTACTACTTGCAAAGTTTAATCGTAATTTTTGTCCCTTTTCTACATTAAAGGCCCCCAAAAGTAACACCAAAAAACAAACTAAAAAAATAAAATTGAGACACCAATTCACAGACGTTTTAAGGTACCTACCTACCTAACTACATATAGAAATAATTACGGCACACTTTGTACTAGGTTACAGGTAATCTAATTTTTAACCCTTTCCTACTGTGGGCACTTAAAGACCCGTAACTCAAAGAGAACAAATCAGGTATGAAAAAAATATAAACAATTTTAATTGAGGTCACATATTTGCAACTTTACATCGCAAGTTACGCGCAATGAGACGTTAAAGCATGCAAGTAATCATGGCGCACTTAAGATGCCATAACGAAATAAAAATGCGAGACGGATAAACGCATTCACTGAGATAGAGATCGCAATAAACCAATATGGCCGCTGTAAGGTGAAAAAAATCTAATCATTATAGCAATGCCAGCTGATACATGCGACTTCATCCACGAGAAATAAGTTTTTAAATTCCAACAGGAACTCCTAAATTTTCCGGGATAAAAAGTCTATGTCACTCTTCAGGTCCTCACCTAAACCTATGCAAAAAATCACGTCGATCCATTGTATTTTAAAGACAAATTTAGACCATCACACTTTGAAACAGTATTCTTATACATAATTTTCATCAATTTTAATTTTCGTAAAAAAAAGGCTTCCAAAAGTCGAAAACTTTCAATATGGGCACTTAATATCAGGTTAGTGGTAATCTAATAAAAGTTAACCCTCTCGTACCGCGGGCGCTCGGGGCCCGTAATGCCTCTCGACGCGCTCAGTAAACCGGAAAACGCAAATTATACAACAAAGACGTAACACATCTGCGTTCGCGCATCCAGCCTCGAAGTACAAAAAGTCTGAAAAAGAGAATGCGGATTTACGGATTCCAGGTTCCGTAACTACTAAAAGAGTTCAAAAAAATTCATAAATATGGCAAAATTAATATCATTCATGTAGGTATACTGGTATCTGACAGGGCCTCATGTCCATGCATGCTAATAGCTAATTGTATTATGTAATAATATAATGTATTAGTAAGTAAGACATGAAAGCTCTTAATAAATAATTGACTAATTATATGTGAAAGTGTCTCGGTTTGTCTGTCTTTCCAACCAATTTTATAGGCATCGTCTAGTTCATAACAAAAATGTTTTTATAGATCATTAGTCTAAAAATTATGTTTTCAAATGTAGTTTTTTTTTGTAAATGTAAAAGACAAATAAATAGATAATATTTAAATATGCCAAAAATCAAGTTAACATTTACATTTTATTACAACTATTTTATTGATACATTAAAAGCCTTTTAAAAGTATGTTTACTGATATAATTTTCAGTTGCTAACTTTTTAAAGATAATAAGAGCTTTAGATAAAATCAATATTACGACGAGGACGACCAGATTTTGATAACAATTTCTATGCAGATAGATCAGACTAGGTCTAAATCTACAGGATCGGTACTGAATCTAATCACCAACATCTAGCACATCATCATAATCAAAGGGCTGTTTCAAGTATTTTGCAAGTGATCCCTAAAACTGAAGGTTTGCTGGATAATTTTGAACCGTAATCAAAGGGTTTAAGAGGCTATAAAGGAGTTGCGATAAGCAGATTTATTATTTGCTTTATGATAATATGTTTAATACAAGAAGAAGCAGTCGCGCGGACAGGCGAGACCTGAGTGCTGCGCGGTGACCACGTTTTTGGCATATTGCCCAAAGGCCCTATACTAACGTTACGTTACAATATAACTTCAGGCTCTGACAGATGTCAGATTGACATAATCTCTCATTAACTTGTAACAGTAGACAGGTAGACGTGAAATTGTATAATAATTAAATAATTCGAAGAAAGTGATGAAATACAACAAACACCAAAGACCAAACCATCTTTTATTGAATATACTACAGGCTCAATTGCCTAAGAAAATCTTAATCATTGGAGAGCTTAAAACGTATTACTCGAACTGTTTAAGGAGTTCATACATGCTTTTTGGCGTGCAGGCATCTATGAACTCCTTAAACAGTCAGAACCATACGTCTGACAAACGATTTCAATTACGATTTTCTTACTCAATCGCGTTTTTTAAACGCTTTAAGATATGTTTTGTATCGGAAATGTAAATAATTAATTATAGACCCGAAAAGCACATTTTGAATTATCAAAGTTTGTATACTTATTGTATTTAGTAAGTTAAGTACATTTATGCAGTTTAAATGGAATCTTAATTAGGAACCACAACTTGTAGACATCAATATCCATCCTTCCATACTAACATTATAAATGCGAAAGTGTGTCTGTCTGCTACTGTTTCACGGGTTAGGTATCTGCTCAACCAATTTTGATGAAATTTGGTACAGGAGTAGATTATATCCCGGGGAAGGACATAGGCTACTCTTTATTCCGGAAAATTAAAGAGGTCCCGCGGCAATCAAAAATCTTAGTCCACGCGGACGAAGTCGCGGGTATCATCTAGTATCGTAATAAATATAATCTGACAATTTCATACCTACTTACATTTTTGCCTTCGTAATATTGCTGTGGCACGTCTGAAAAGAGTAAAGACTCTTTAAGGAACCCAAGCGTCGCTAACGTCTTCCGCACTATTTAACAACCTTTCTGGATAATCTGATTTAAAAGAGTTACCAGATAGCTACATAAGTGTACTACCATCGCCCTATAAAGGATGGGATGTGTTCACAGAAAATGCCTTCGAAAACGATGTTTTGTGAACAATCCCTTTGTCAGAAAAATTAATCTTTTAAATCTTGTACAGAGTATAAATTTAATACTCTTCCATTGCTTTCGCCCCAACGAGCATTTGAAGGGTAAAGCACTATAATGCTATTAGAAAAACCGTTCAAAACTCGTTTCTTGCTAACTATTGCCTAGCTTATGGCAGTTATATTAAACCTAAGTATACCCCCAATCGGTTTCTAAACGGCATCGCCGGTAGGGTGGTAACTAGCCACAGCCGAAGCCTCCCACCAGACCAGACCAGAGAAAATTCAGAAATTATAAATTTCCAAATTGACCCTGCCTGGAATCGAACCCGGCACCTCCCACTGTAGGAGCACATGGCTCACCACTGCGCCAGTGATTGCAACAGCGCCACCGGCGTCGCCGTAATATTAATAACAGATAATTATCATAAGTATTTTGTGACAATTGACATGTTTTGTTGCGTAACCCGTGTATGAGCTATTAAATCTTGCCTAATAACTGAACCTAGGGCAAAAAACACCCATTGTACGATCTAATAGGTTTTAAGTCCCATATCTGCCGACGCCATAGTGCTTGATCTATCTCAAACATTATCGGCCCGATGACGGCCGTTGTTTGTATATCGATTAATTAATAAATCGGGCCCCGAATCGAGACATCGAGATGTTGCGTCCGAACATGCCTCCTCTCTAATTGAGTCGTGCCGCCACAAAAGATATAGAACAACATAATCAATTTTGCCGTCGAAAATCGATTTTAACACTCGATTTTAAAACTTAAGTTTATACCTTTACAGACTATGTTGTATTTGTTAGGTTTTTAAATCCGAGATGGTTTAGAAAAAAGATAACGCCGAACACTAAATGCCGAGCATTTTACCTGTCATATTATTAAAAAATAAATAGCCTAGCCCCGACGTATGGGAATCGATACGTTTTTGATTAATGGAGGCAAAACTCGATTATCTTGTTGGCGATACAGAATGGTGATTGATAGATGTGTGTGTGTTTTTTTGCGAGTGCAACACTATATGTCGCCCGCATAACAGCTAATAGAACCTTTGTTGTGGACCACATTGTAACATTAGGGGTTTTTTGGTAAAAATAAAAAAACTGGTCCAGTGCGTGGCAGAGCACGCGAAATGGAGGATTCTGTAGGCATTGGCCACAAATGTTGACGAACATTTAATTTCATTTCCAAAAAATATCTAATAAATAATTAAGGTATTAAATCTATAGGACCTCATAAGTTTTTTGGAATACTTACGTATTCAAAGACGGATCGCTTCAGTGAGCACTTTCAATTTTAATCAAAAAATCAAAATTGTTTTCATGTCGAGGTCCGCGTGGTTTTCAAAAAATCTCACGGAAGAATTTTCCGGAACAAAAAGTAGCCTTTGTCCTTCCCGGGATACAACCTATTTTTGTACCACATTAAAATCGGTTGAACAAATGGGCTGTGATAACTTAGCAGACAGACACAGTTATGCAGAATACTAATATTATAAATGCGAAAGTGTGTTTGTTTGTTGGTTTGTCCTTCAATCACGCCGCAACGGAGCAACAGATCGACGTGATTTTTGGCATGGGTATAGTTGAGGACCTGGAGAGCGACATAGGCTCTTTTTTATCCCGGGAAATTAAGGGGTTCTCGTGGAAATTAAAAAACTTAAATTCCACGCAGACGAAGTCGCGCGCATCAGCTAGTTTACAATATTAATACTTATGGATTTTTAAAAAGCTTTGACACAGACCTTTGAAAGACGGGCTAAACGAAACTATATGTGATCCTGGATTAACAACGGAATCCTAAAACTGTTCACCCGTTCCCACCTGTTTTCTCACAGATTGGCGAATGTGTTGAAACTGGTAAAGAGTTTCGGCACGTTTGACACCTTATACCTTCGTAACGCGATATCTATCTTGTTCGCGATTTTGTACAATGCTGAATAGACAATGACCTCGCGCGGAGCTTCTTGTTCACGTGGCGGCGCACCGCCCGCTGTTCAGTTTAGAGTTAGAGTATACTCTATTTGAAACTTGCCTTTTCACACGTTGCAGAAATCCATTAAAAGTATGCTCCTGAAAAAAGCTTGATATTATACTGTTGCAAATACCTAAATTATAAAACAGCATGGTTTTCACTCGCTCCAGCAAACGCTTAGAACTGCGGCTAGGTACTTATGTACACAATATTGATGTAATTGTAAATTATTTTTTTCAAAAGAGCAACTTCCAAGTTTCTTGCTGGTTCTTCTCGGTAGGAATCATTCCGAACCAGTGGTAGATTCACTCGACCATTCAAAAGCACTTGTCAAAGTCTACTTGAAAAAAAAGTAGACTATAATAGACTATCTATGTATAGCCTGTATACAGAGTGTCTACTTATTCCACGTAGACACCACCAAAGAAGAATATTCAGAAATCCGCACAAGATAAGCTGTGTCGGGTGCTTCAGGTTCAGTTGTTTGTAAATACTCAAATTTACTCAATTTGTATATTACACATAGGACATACTCGTACAGGGGCCATAATATATACTGCCAACGGTTAAAGCTATATATTGCATTTCAATATTGTTGACTTTCATGTTTTAGAATTATAATCCTTATTTTAGGAACGTCAAGGTACCTACGTGACATCAAATTGTCATTTTGAGTAATATTTCTGTAAGCGTTGGCGCAGTATGGCCCCTGGTGTCTCATGTGATACGTCTTGTTTTGACTCTACCACCGATTCGAAAATAGCAACAGTTAAAATAAGTCTTTTGTGATCCATCAGTCTGTTATACATCCACTGCTGAAATAGGTCTTTTCAGGCTTTTCAGGCCATGCTAAGCTAAAGATCATTCTCTGCTGCGCTTAATCGGTACGAGTATGTGTGTAGTCTCCTAGTCATGCCTATATTACCCCCTTTGGGGTTGAAAATTTTAGTGTATGCCTACGTTGTAACAGTGTGTATCTACGAGTATATACTATATACATAGGTATGCCAATTAATTTCAGCACGATCCATCCAGCGATTAGAGATGTTCGTCGATAGATCAGTCAGTCAGTCACCTTTTCTTTTTATATATTTAGATATATATGTGTTATACTATAAGAGACCGCAGTATTGCATGTATCGGGCTGTAGGTATCGTACCTACTCGTGGTGGTCTTGTGGTAGACCGCTGGTCGCGCAGTAACTAATCCCGGGTACAGGCACGAAACAAATGACTTCATGTACGATAGGATTCAGTATTTATTGGTTTTAATTACGCGCATGTGCAAGGATCATAGCACTGATCATACTTACTAATATTATTATAAATGCGAGTGTGTTTGTTTGTACTTCAATCACGCCGCAACAGAGTAACGGATCGACGTGATTTTTTGCGTGGGTATAGTAGAGGACCTGGAGAGTAACTTAGGCTATGTTTATCCCGGAATATTAAGGAGTTCCCGCGGGAATAAAAAAACTTAAACCACGTGGACGACGGCGCGGGCATCAGCTTGTATTCAATAAGTTACAATAAAACTATACGTAGCCCTTAGATAATATATAAGAATTCATTGACGTAGCCTAGTCTGTTCTTTCTCCTAGCCTTTTCCCATTAAGTATTTGGGGTCTGCTCTCCTCGTCTTTTAGCGCCAGGACAGCCTGTCCTGGGTTGTCTCCTCCGAAACTGCTTCGCGCTCCATGTCCTTGGTCCACAAGGTCCTCTCCTCGCCGCATCATGTGTCCGTAGTCCGTACCAACGAAAACGACCCTCTACCATTTTGTCCGTTATTGGGGCAATTTTAAAACTTCCTCTGATGTGCTCACTGCTCATTCCGCACTTTATCGAGTCTCGTTACACCTGCCGCCCATCGAAGCATCCTCATCTCGTTGACATGTAATTTCTGTGCGTAAGTCTTTTCGGTTGCCCAGCACTCAGTCTACCTAGCCTCGTCTACACGTAGCCTAGTCTACCTGGTCTAATATAATGCCCGCGTGGAATGGTGTCAAGAATACTGGCTGCATTTCCGCCAGGACATATTATTAAAGCAACGAATAAAATAAAAGTGTTCCAAACTAAAGCAATTAAATCCCCAGTGACCTGTGTAAGGTCATCTTTCAAATAACCCCGTATAGAGTTACCCACTTGGCACCTCCGCGCCGTAACCCAAGCCCCGCGCGCGAAACCCGACGCCGAATACAACGGCCCTTTCAACCCGGCTTACAGTCTTTTGCGCATTTGCTTTCCGCACTTTGCTCTCTCGTGAAAGAACGAGATTAATTGAACTTGTTATGTAAATCAGTACGTGTTGTGGAACATGCCCCCGGCGCCGACATTCAAATGTTTTCCATTCATATGGACTTCTTTCTTTTTGCGAACACTCAAAACTCGACCATCTCAAGCGAGAAGCATCTCACGTCGTAAGAGCTAGCTAGTGCAAAATACTTTGAGAGTAATTTGGAGGATTTGTGTGGTGTGGTGTTGCGGCTGTGCGAATTGCTGGCTTAATATTAAGGTAAAAGTATTGGGTGGTGCATATCACAAGCTACACGAGCAAGCTACGAGTACATGCTGTACCACATAGATTTGTCTGCTTCGGCGGATTATGGCGAATTAAGCTCCATCGCTATTAAATCGCCGAAGGTTCGCGTATAAAAATGTTCTCATTTAGAATCACTCAGATCCTGAAGATTTTCAAGAATTTTGATATCTAAATGCTTATTTTTTTCTTTCTACATTAGACGATTTTAACGATAAGATGCATCCCGGGAGGACATATTACAATCAAATACGTACGTACTTCTTAGATTACAGGATAAATGTACGTCAGGTAGATACCTACGTACTTTTATGCTGGAATCCACAGATGACATCTGTGCTGGAATCAAAGAGCCCCATAGCCCCTAAAGTCAAGGCGACGAAGTTAGGAATGGAAGAATGAAGTTAGGGTGATAAAGATACTAACAATTTACTCTACTCTAAGTAAGCGTACGTACTCATTCATACTTATCTAAGTTATACCTAACTTAATTGGAAGCTCTAAGCGGTCTAACTGTATCACTGTACCCATTATGATAAAGATCTCGGTTAACAAAATAAACAAATGCGGTCCATTAAGATCGCGCCATTGTTTTACAATTACATCGCTGCGGACCGACACAACTATCTATCGATTCATCTATTCCATAGATATTGGTATCCTCTATAGATGTGACTATCATCCATAGATAGATAGATACATATCCGTCGCTGTCTCTTACATTTCCAATTGAGTATGGATAAATACACTGGTTATGGTTTTAAGCTTTAACTTCATGTTTGTTTATTAATTATATTTCATGTAACTCGTAAACTTCTAGTATCCTAAATAAATTGTTAAAGTTACTTTTTTCGTGGAAAGTACAAAATAGTAAGTAAAAATCTGGTAACTTTAGTAAGTAAATAATCTGATTTTCGTTACTTAATTTTAGAACCTAGTTTAATAATCGTTTTCAATAACGGCAACAGCTAACGAAAATCTGTGTGGAATGTTAGACCCGCAAGGTGATTGTGATAATTGTACTTTGTTTACAAAAAGGTCTTTACAAGTAAGATAAGTACGGGCTTGTGGTACAGGACTATTCAAACCAACTTAAGTATCCCAATCTTTACTTCAAACAATTTGTTTTGGACCAATGGTCAAAAATCCATCACCAGGTTAAATTAAATCGCAAGTCTAAGAAAAACTGTCACTTTTCTCATATTTGTTTGTAATCATTCAAATAAGCAATTCTGTTAAAAATAAATCTTCAAAGATTAACGCAACAATCCGTAAAGCCTTCTAAACACTCAAAGAACAAAAAAACACACAAATATTTATTTAAAAAAATAATATAAAAGTTTTTAAAAAACCTCCTCTAATCTTTGTTAGCTCTGCTGCAGGTACCATTTCAACGATAACCAAACACAATAACTGACGATTATCTCTCGCTAATCTCCCTTTACTGCTAAACCACCTTATTACATACACGATAGAGTACAAAGTTGTACAACAATCATCTGTAGAAGGATCGCACGGTCAACGAAATGTTTCTAATAATTAGTTATCATCGATCATCAGAGCTTGGCCACATTAATAAAGATATTAAATGCCTTCGACAACCGATCCCCATTCAAAATTCTACTTTAAATCTATCAAATACAGTTTTAATTCCTTTGATTCGAATACCTTTGGGCGGCAAGATCAAAAGCAGCGGCGTCTTGATCGGGTAGAGGCAAAACCAATTGTGTGACAGCGGCAAAGGGGTGGGGAGGGGGGGTGGACAAAATGAAAAAGACATCAAAATGTTTAGGCGTTTTTCAGAGATGCGTCGATAATGCGAAATGATACTAACGTGAAAGGACGGCTGATAGCGTCGACAGACCCTAAGGTCGCCGCGGAAATTGCAAAACCATGTAAGTATAACTTTTAATTTATGTTGTAAGCTTTAACGTTCGTTCGAACGTAAAATAAAATGGTAGGTGATTAATTTCATGATATGAATGTTAAAATCAGCTGGCCTGACGAGCAGAGCTGGTCACTGACGAAGTAGCTAATATAATCCATACTAGTATCCATACAAATATTATAAATGCGAAAATGTGTGTCTGTCTATCTGCTACGCTTTCACGGCCCAACTATTCATCCGATTTTGATGAAATTTGGTACAGAGATAGGTTACATCGCGGGGAAGGACAGAGGCAACTTTTTTTCCGCGGAAATTTAAAAAATTTATCCACGCGGAAGTCGCGGGCATCATCTAGTAGCTATATAAAGCTAATAATGGTAACTGAAGCTTTGCATCATATTATAGCGTAAAGTAAGGCGTTGCAGAGCATGATCTTTGAGAGACCGTCAAATAGAGAAAAGTTGCTAATGATGGACATGACGTGCCTCGACACAAGAGGCTCCAAGATTGTTTGCAGTGGTAGCAAGAGAAAGTCTTATTTTCGTAACTCCAGGAAGTGAAAAGCACGTTTATTTTTGCGAGGGATAAGGCCAAATATTAAAAAAACTCATCGCCAACCCTCGCCAATTGTAGAGTCACATGAAGCAGATGGAAAATTTCAACAAAGATGGGAAAGGTAAACTCAAGTCTCAGATCTAATGCTGGGCATAGGCCCACTTGAGACTTGAGTTGAACTTGACTTGAAGGAAATTCAAATTGACATTCTCGCTACAGCCTTAACTTGCACCATTCAACAGAAGTTTTCCATGTACCTACATATGCATAGAGCTCACAATTATATTTTTCAGTTATCCTCGGTGTCATATCCACCCGCATAGTAATTAATGGGCTTAGTAACGGCAGGTAGTATTTGGCACCTTTCGGCACGATGGACCGACGACATGGACGGTGGCAAGTGGCTGGATGAAGAAGATTTTGGCGCAATATTGGTGCTCATTAAGGGAAGACCTATTATTATAGGTAAGGTCTAAGAGTGGAAGTGGAGGAAAAATGATGATTGTCATTCCAGCACCTTGGGAATGGGCTTGAAATTTGTCTTTGGACGAGTAACCTTATGTCGCTTGACCATCTATCATTACCTACCAAGTGTTTCATCATATCAACCAATTGCCGGCTCACTACTGATCACGAGACTCCTTTCAGAATGAGGAGTGTTTGGCTATAGTCCACACCACGCTGGCCAGGTACAGATTGGCAGACTTTACACAACTAAGAGAACATCATGAAGAACGCTCAAGCATACAGGTTTCTTCACGATGGTTTTGGTTAAAGAAATTTATTACATATAGCAAAACTCTATCCCTACTAATATTATAAACGCGAAAGTTTGTATATATGGATGTACCTATGGATGTTTGTTACTCTTTCACGCCAGAACGGCTGAACGGATCTGGATGTTATTTGGCACAGAGATAGACTATAGTCTGGAGTAACACATAGGCTACTTTTTATCACGGAAAATTAAAGAGTTCCCGCAGGAATCCTACTTAATATTATAAATATTAAAGTTTGTCTGTCTATCTGTCTGTTTGATACGCTTTCAGCTACCACACTTTGACGGACCTGCACATCTCCGCTGTTTTCCTCGAACTTTGGCGGACCGCGGACACTTATAGTCCGTCAAACGTGTAGATACTTAGTACGCAGACCACAGTGCTACAGGCAAAAAGGCAATAAGTAACTGTTGTTTGTAGCAGGCAATGCAGCGGCGTACTCGACCCCCCCCCGCTAACGATACGTCTATATCGCTGACAAGCTGATTGATTGCAGCCGGAACCGCGTCACGAGCTGACGTATTGGCCAGGAGTTCACAACTCGAGGGGAAACTCCAAATCTTCAATCATCTTTGTGTGTTTTAATGTGCTCAGGCATATCTATCGGGTCGTTCGGAACTCTGGAAGAGATCACTTTTAGTAATAAGACCGCCCTTGCAAACATTGTTGACTGTCTTTTGTTTATAATTAAGTAGAATGTTTTGGATGGCAATAAATACTCTATCTATCATAGATCTAGACTATCTTTTTATTCCTAATTAAACAAAGGGTCCTCTCCAGCGTTAAAAAAAAGCTAAACGTAATCAGTCGAAATAGCAGGCATCGCCTATTTTCTGAATAAAATTATGTATAGTGTTCAAACCAGATCGCATATTTTCGAATGATTTTCCTTCCGCCTTTACCTTATAATGAGCATTTCCATCTACTTAGGCATATTTTTAATAAAGAAACAATATTAGGACTATAAGTGTTGGTTGGTTACCCCTGGCGCGGCGGCTCAAAGAGGCTTGATCCGTCAGAACATTGACGTCGTTTAATGATCCCCGGCCAATAATAACAAAATCATTAGACGTGCCCCCGGCCCCATGATAACGAGACTAGTAACTATTAAAAATCAAAAAAAAAATGATTTTTTACTTATTTGAGTAAGTCCAGTAAGCAAGAGCTAGCTTTAACACCGTACCGTTTCTGATACAAACCGCTAATCTAAATCTATAAAAGGAAAAGGTGACTGACTGACTGATCTATCAATGCACAGCTCAAAGCACTGGACGGATCGGGCTGGAATTCGGCATACCGATAACTAAGAAAGGATTTTTCAAAATTCAACCCCTAAGGGGGTAAAATAGAGCTTCGAAAGAGCAAAGCCGCGGGCATAAGCTCGTCCTATAAAAGAGTTGGCTTTCATTTCTTGATAGCCACTGAGTTAGTGAATATGGTTGCAGGTATGAAAATAACATAAAAACACATAGGTATAACGGCCTTATACAAGTAGGCCTAAGTTTAATTAATACATATAATTAATAACTAGACGATGTTTATTGATTCCCGCGGAAAGGCCCTTATTTTCCGGGATTAAAAACTAGCCTATGTCCATTGTCCTTCCCTGGGATGTAATCTACCTCTATACAAAATTTCATCAAAATCGGTTGAACAGATGGGCCGTGAAAGCGTAGCAGACAGGCAGACAGACAGATCGACAGACATACAGATAGACATACACACTTTCCCATTTATAATATAGGTTTAGGTATAGATTACCTAAAATTGAACTTCTCTAATCAAACTCCAATGGCGAGTAGGTATTTTCCTGTTGCTTGATTTCCTCTCGTATAAGTACCTCTACCATTATTTATGTATCGAGGCACCGGTCGCGGATGCCGTCAAAGGCCTCAGATCAGTATCGCCTCAGATAAGCTCATCTTATCTGTTATCAGCGCCTCGGGAATTCCTCCTGCGCCGCGGTTCGGATGTCGAATTTTGATCGAGCGGGTCGTGAGTTCCTGTTTGTATCAGTTTGTTTGTTGCTCTATTTGTAGAGGTTAAGGGACTTTCTAGAGAATATTGTAGGTAAGTGTAAATAGCAATGATCTAAACAGGGCGCCTGATTGATTTAGCGTTCCGATACGATGCCGTGTAGAAAGTGGAAACCAATTAAAGGTAGTTTAATAAAATTGCAATATGCTTGCCGGCTTAGCCCGCTGTTAAAATTAAATAAAGAGAGAAGGTACAATAAACAAATTCAAAACAAATTATTTTGTATTGTGATTTTACATTTTGTATGAATTCAGAATGTGAAATTCCCGTTGGTCAGACCGGTCTAACCACCAATCCGACCACTGGTATTTTATACTGTTTCACTTTCAGGTATGTAGGTACGACAACCACCAGCACAGATGGAATAATAAGGTTTTCCTTCGCTATATTACAACTTCTAAATAGATAAGCATATAAAAGGAAAAAGTAAGAGACTGCCTGATCTATCAAGTATCAACGCACAGCTCAGACCACTGGACAGATCTGGCTGAAAGGCATCTTACTTCTTACTTCTTACTATATTATATAATATTATAAATGCGAAAGTTTGGATGGATGTATAGATGGATGTATGGATGTTTGTTACTCAATCACGCCCCAACGGCTGAACGGATCTGGCTGAAATTTTGCACAGAAATAGATTATAGTCTGGACTAACACGTAGGTTACGTTTTATTCCGGAAAATTAAAGAATTCCCGCGGGAACCACAAAACCTCGATCCACGCGTACGAAGACGCGGGCATCAGCTAGTACAGATATATAGCTTTTACAACATAGGCTATCGCTAACAAAGGATTTTCGAATTAAACCCCTAAAAGGGGGAAAATAGGGATTTAAATTTGTATGAAAATCAAACTTAACGTGACCGAGCAGGTAAAAGCTAGTAAAGAAATAAGATTGTTTGATTTGGCAACAATTAATATATAACATCATTGTTTGGTAATAATTAAATATCCAGGACATGTCCGGAAGTGGCGTGCGCTTGTAACTTGTAAAGTAACAATTATAACAATTGTTATAATGAGCGAAGCGCGCTCACAGCGCCCGCACCGCCATACATCATGATAACACAACACTTAGCCTTAACACAATTATGAATTAATGAATTAACTAGCTGACGCCCGCGACTTCGTCCGCGTGGATTGAGGGATTTTCGTTCATAGAAAATGGCCTATGTGTTATTTCAGACTATAAATAATCTCTCAATAATCTCTGTGCCAAATTTCAGCCAGTTCCGTTCAGCCGTTCGGGCGTGATTGACCATCCAAACTTACGTATTTATAATATTGGTATCATTTAATCATTTGTTAATTCATAGGAATAAACGTTAAAATTAAAACTATGCAATACATTGCTAATATCTAATTTAAAAATAAAAAACAAATCCTCATATTATATAATATATTATATTATATAATATATATTATATAATATATTTATATATATATACCCACTAACAAAAAATAAAAATAAAACCCTAATCAAAAAGACCATCCCTGGTTGCCCCTGGGCCAAACTTGCAACATTGCCACGCTGAATGGTGATGAATAACCTTTGAACCAAAGGCTTCAGCGATAATTTAATGGCTTCATACAAAACTCTAAAATGTGTTTTTTGTCCAAGATTCGAGTTCCGGACCGGCTGAAATTGAAGGAAACGAAAACCAAAACTCCTACAACCTGTCTGTGCTAATATTTGTATGGATGGATGGATGGATGTTTGTTGCTCAATCACGCCAGAACGGCTAAACGGATCCGGATGAAAGGCACAGAGATAAATTATAGTCTGGAATAACACATAGGCTAATTTTCTCGCGGGAACCGATAAACCTCGGACTCAATCCATGCGGTCAAAGTTACGGACATCAGCTAGTAAGTACCTAAATATACTACCTACTAAAAGAAAATGAAAAATATTATTAAGTATGGTAAGTATTTCTTTGAAAAGGTTGTTGTCTCCCCAAAATAACAATATTTATTAAAAGTTAGGACACCGGGTCAATTATAATTAGATCATAATAATGAAGTTATCAGAGGAACAAACACGTAACGGCGTGTCTGGAGGAGTGTGGAATGATCGATCGTGGGGCGGTCACGCTTGACGGGAAACGACAGCCAGGATCCCACTGTTTAGGTGGTAGGATGCATACAATTTTGGTGTCCTAAACTTAGACAGGGGCACCCAAAAGTCAGGGGGCATGCTACCATAGCTTAAATATCAGATTCCTTATAATATTCTTTTATCATTTATTTCCATACTGATGTCTATGAAGTTATTAAGTACTAAAAATGTTTTAAATAATTGTTTAAAAATAATACATAAAACATCTTTAAAAATATTTCTGCAAAACTATACGTCTCACTTGCTGCGGGGAAGGACCCAAGCAGCCGGTGGTCAGGTCTCCAGAGAGAGGACCCTCCTCACAATTCGCGCCGCCTCAACCGCCTTCTATATCCGACCCTTCTGTATCCAATAATCAAGCGAAAGCTGGAGGTGTTATAGAAGTTATTATAATCCTTATTTAATTATAATCAAGAGTGAATAGACATCTTCTAGGCAAGCGCGCTCCACCTTAGGCTGCATCACCACTTGCAAGCAAGTCTGATTGCAGCCATGCACTAGCCTATATATATTTTAAAAAAAAAAAATTTAGGGATGTCAAGGTACGACACATAAAAGTGACTTTAAAAGTGTGCCCCCAGTTCTCTTTTTATGTTCTATCGACTCTACAACGGGGAGTCTAAATATATAAAAAGAAAAAGCGACTGACTGATTGACAGATCTACCAACGTGACTATTATGACGTAGGCATCCGCTAAGAAAGGATTTTTGAAAATTCTACCCCTAAGGGGGGTTTGATGTTTGTATGAAAATCTAACGTACCCAAGTGAAGCCGCGGTATGTTTTTTTTTGTGTATTTTGAGCAACTAATATAAGACTCTGAGATCTGAATCCTGGCATCTAATGCTCCAGAGTTTCCAAATAACAAAGATGTCTTTATTTAAACATCAAAGCTAACTTCGCAACCTTGTTTGGCAGTCAGCATTTTAACTACATCGAAAAAAGGCTTTTTATGTGGAAACAAAACGCCCATTCAACCAATTAAAATAAACATTCTAAGATTCGTTAATATCCAAATAACACTCAAGTTGTAAATTAAAATCACCATAAAACATCATCTGCATTCGTTGACAATCGTAAAATTTGACCATAAAACGATAGGGACCCCCATAAACCAAAAAAAATATTCGGAACGATTCACATATAACAGTACCTAAGTATAATACGAATTATATGAAACAAAACTGATTTTATTATGTTCTTAGGCTATCATCACCATCAGCATTTCAACTATTGCCGGCTCACTTCTGAGTTTTCTTCTCGGAATGAGAAGGGTTTGGCCACTGTCCACCACGCTGGACAAGTGCGGATTGGCAGACTTTACAGACCCACGAGAACATTATGAAGAACTCTCCGGCATGCAGGTTTCCTCACGATGTTTTCCTTCACCGTCTGAAGCAAATGATATTAAATTTTTTCAAACTCACATTAACTCCGAAAACATCCGCGACCCCGTATATGTCAGGTGTTTGGAGAGGTTCAGATTTAACAAAAATGTTGAGTAACTTTAGTAAGCATTACGTGCATCGAATTGATATAAATAGTCAGTTTTGTAGTCAGTTAAAAAAGACATCATCGTAAAACTCGACCATAAAATGATGGGCACCCTATAAAACATCAAATTTGAAACAAAACGTAGAACGGCTGCACAGAAAAGCATGCGATCGGGTAAACTGATAGACGATTTCTATGACTGATGGTCGTCAGTTATCTTTATTGCGTCATCTTCATTTACACCTCGGTTAATTTAGTTTACTGACATTTGTTTGGGGACTTCTATAGATATTAATATTAGTGTAATTTAGTTATGGGGCAGGAGCATACTTTTAATGGTAACTCTATTATTATACTAATATTATAAATGCGAAAGTTTGGATGGATTGGGGTGAATGTTTGTTTCTCAATCACGCCAGAGCGGCTGAACGGATCTGGATGAAAGGCACAGAGAAAAATTTTATAGTAAGCTAGAAATAACACAAATGCCAGAAAAATTAAAGAGTTCTCGCGGGAAACAAAAACTTAATACACGTGGATGAAGTCGCGGGCATCAGCATGTTTTATTGAAATAGCAAACGTTGTTGTTTCAAGACTAGTTTAGTGTTTCATATCTACGTCAAGCCTGATTAGTTAAATTATGTTATAAAACTGTCACCTATAAAGATTTAGAAATAATCGGTCGAAACGGTCATAAATGGCATTTCATTTGGTAAACCATTTTTCTGAATCAGTGATAGTTCTCAGAAATCCTTTCTATTATTGATATACTAATTATATAGCCCGAATCAGTTACCTAACCATTCTTGGGATAATTTGCTTAAATTAGAATCATCGAGCTCATAAATACCCAAGTATGCCAAAATTATTTTTTTAAAAATTCGTTTCTATTAGGTACTACGAATAAAATCCTTCTATCTATCCATACTAATATTATAAATGCGAAAGTGTGCCTGTCTGTCTGTCTGATACGATTTCACGGCCCATCTGTACAACCGATTTGGATAAAAGATGGTATAGGGATAGCTTGTATCCCGGGGAAGGACATGGGCTACTTTTTATCCCGGAAAATTAAGGATTGCCTGCGGGAATTAAAGTCTTATACACGCGGACGAAGTCGCGGGCATCAGACATCATAGGTGACAAACATCATAGTTTATCTTATTTAAAGCTGATTTTTAATTTTCTTTTACTATGCTATATTTTGACGTCCGTTTACATTACATCTTTAAAATTGTAGTGAATACTCTATATTGTTAATATCCTATGGAATTGAATTGTATAGGCAAGAGAGACCCATATCGTCACGTGAGAACGCAGTCCATCGCAAACCTTTCATCGGCAAAGCATCTGGCTTGCAGTAGATCAAACGAGTATTGCAAACATGATTCGATAGTAATGCATACTTAATGCAGTAACTGGTGAACCCGGGTCATGCTCAATGAAAAACAATGAGAGCAGTATAAATAACAAAGTTAACCGACTTGCAGATTGCAACGCTGACGCGTGCCAGCCCTGCCACGCAGGGGTACGGAACTTGGGTGTTGCAAAAACACTTCGAAGTGACTGTTTTTACTGTGTGTTGATTTGTGTGTCAGTTAGTGTCTCCTAGATAAAAATAGGTACTAAATGACTAGATGATGTCCACTTCGTCTAGTAATTTCCGGGATGCCACCTATCTATCCGTATACCAACATCGGTTGAACAGATGGGCCGTGAAGACGCAGCAGACAGACAGACCGATAAACAGACAGATATACCAATGAATTTAAACATAAAAGGAGTCCCGATTTGAATTTGACGCTCTGCGTTTTGGATCTCTCATAGCTTTGGTATTAAGACATTATCTATTTTTTATTAAGACATTATCTATTTTATATGCGATCTGCATGATAGGCAAACTAGAGGCCGCAATAAGCTCGTAACTCCTTCGCTCCGCCTCAAGAAAGTCTGAAGGTCGTTCGTGGGAATGAGCATTCTATTTTATAACAAAATTCCACAACTTATCTTAAACTTGCCTTTACACAAGTTTAAGAAATCTATTAAAAGTATGCTTCTGAAAAAAGCTTATTATACTGTTGAAGATTACTTAAACGACAAAAGAGCGTGGATTTGACTCGCTCCAGCAATGCTAAGGACAGCGGTTACATATATGTATACATTAATAAAATTGTAAATAATTTTTTTTTCAAAAGAGCAACCGCCGAGTTTCTTGCTGGTTCTTCTCGGTAGGAATGGCATTCCGAACCAGTGGTAGATTCACTTAACGATTCAAAAGCACTTGTAAAAGTTTATTTGAATAAAAAGCATTTTGATTTGATTTTTTTTGATTTTTATTTTTTTACGTTAATATTAATTATTATAATCATCACGACTCATATTTTGTTCATGTTCAAAAGGTGTAGAACGTACCAAGTTTGAATTAAGATCATAATATTTTGAATGACAAAATATACTAGGAGATAAATTATAAAGGTGGTATAAAAGATAAAAAGTCAAGTGTATTACCATTTGGCGTGCAATACTTAAAAATAATCTAAATTAAAGTTAATAGTGTCTAGTTATTTATTGTAAAAATATATTATAATATATGTCAAGTGTTTAATTGAATATGTCATAAAATTATATTACCAGTCAAAGAAATATTCCATTTAAAACCTGTCAAATTATCATAAACCCAGCATATAATTCAGGTAACCGTCATTGAAAAAATTCTTCTAGGCTGTAGTAGTAATTTCAAAAATGTTGAATACCCCGGCGGCGTCCGCGCAGCAATTGCGTCCAGATTATCCAATCAAGGCGCTTTCTCCGCAAAAGCTAAACGTAATCAGTCGAAATAGCAGGCATCGCCTATTTTCTGAATAAAATTATGTATAGTGTTCAAACCAGATCGCATATTTTCGAATGATTTTCCTTCCGCCTTTACCTTATAATGAGCATTTCCATCTACTTAGGCATATTTTTAATAAAGAAACAATATTAGGACTATAAGTGTTGGTTGGTTACCCCTGGCGCGGCGGCTCAAAGAGGCTTGATCCGTCAGAACATTGACGTCGTTTAATGATCCCCGGCCAATAATAACAAAATCATTAGACGTGCCCCCGGCCCCATGATAACGAGACTAGTAACTATTAAAAATCAAAAAAAAAATGATTTTTTACTTATTTGAGTAAGTCCAGTAAGCAAGAGCTAGCTTTAACACCGTACCGTTTCTGATACAAACCGCTAATCTAAATCTATAAAAGGAAAAGGTGACTGACTGACTGATCTATCAATGCACAGCTCAAAGCACTGGACGGATCGGGCTGGAATTCGGCATACCGATAACTAAGAAAGGATTTTTCAAAATTCAACCCCTAAGGGGGTAAAATAGAGCTTCGAAAGAGCAAAGCCGCGGGCATAAGCTCGTCCTATAAAAGAGTTGGCTTTCATTTCTTGATAGCCACTGAGTTAGTGAATATGGTTGCAGGTATGAAAATAACATAAAAACACATAGGTATAACGGCCTTATACAAGTAGGCCTAAGTTTAATTAATACATATAATTAATAACTAGACGATGTTTATTGATTCCCGCGGAAAGGCCCTTATTTTCCGGGATTAAAAACTAGCCTATGTCCATTGTCCTTCCCTGGGATGTAATCTACCTCTATACAAAATTTCATCAAAATCGGTTGAACAGATGGGCCGTGAAAGCGTAGCAGACAGGCAGACAGACAGATCGACAGACATACAGATAGACATACACACTTTCCCATTTATAATATAGGTTTAGGTATAGATTACCTAAAATTGAACTTCTCTAATCAAACTCCAATGGCGAGTAGGTATTTTCCTGTTGCTTGATTTCCTCTCGTATAAGTACCTCTACCATTATTTATGTATCGAGGCACCGGTCGCGGATGCCGTCAAAGGCCTCAGATCAGTATCGCCTCAGATAAGCTCATCTTATCTGTTATCAGCGCCTCGGGAATTCCTCCTGCGCCGCGGTTCGGATGTCGAATTTTGATCGAGCGGGTCGTGAGTTCCTGTTTGTATCAGTTTGTTTGTTGCTCTATTTGTAGAGGTTAAGGGACTTTCTAGAGAATATTGTAGGTAAGTGTAAATAGCAATGATCTAAACAGGGCGCCTGATTGATTTAGCGTTCCGATACGATGCCGTGTAGAAAGTGGAAACCAATTAAAGGTAGTTTAATAAAATTGCAATATGCTTGCCGGCTTAGCCCGCTGTTAAAATTAAATAAAGAGAGAAGGTACAATAAACAAATTCAAAACAAATTATTTTGTATTGTGATTTTACATTTTGTATGAATTCAGAATGTGAAATTCCCGTTGGTCAGACCGGTCTAACCACCAATCCGACCACTGGTATTTTATACTGTTTCACTTTCAGGTATGTAGGTACGACAACCACCAGCACAGATGGAATAATAAGGTTTTCCTTCGCTATATTACAACTTCTAAATAGATAAGCATATAAAAGGAAAAAGTAAGAGACTGCCTGATCTATCAAGTATCAACGCACAGCTCAGACCACTGGACAGATCTGGCTGAAAGGCATCTTACTTCTTACTTCTTACTATATTATATAATATTATAAATGCGAAAGTTTGGATGGATGTATAGATGGATGTATGGATGTTTGTTACTCAATCACGCCCCAACGGCTGAACGGATCTGGCTGAAATTTTGCACAGAAATAGATTATAGTCTGGACTAACACGTAGGTTACGTTTTATTCCGGAAAATTAAAGAATTCCCGCGGGAACCACAAAACCTCGATCCACGCGTACGAAGACGCGGGCATCAGCTAGTACAGATATATAGCTTTTACAACATAGGCTATCGCTAACAAAGGATTTTCGAATTAAACCCCTAAAAGGGGGAAAATAGGGATTTAAATTTGTATGAAAATCAAACTTAACGTGACCGAGCAGGTAAAAGCTAGTAAAGAAATAAGATTGTTTGATTTGGCAACAATTAATATATAACATCATTGTTTGGTAATAATTAAATATCCAGGACATGTCCGGAAGTGGCGTGCGCTTGTAACTTGTAAAGTAACAATTATAACAATTGTTATAATGAGCGAAGCGCGCTCACAGCGCCCGCACCGCCATACATCATGATAACACAACACTTAGCCTTAACACAATTATGAATTAATGAATTAACTAGCTGACGCCCGCGACTTCGTCCGCGTGGATTGAGGGATTTTCGTTCATAGAAAATGGCCTATGTGTTATTTCAGACTATAAATAATCTCTCAATAATCTCTGTGCCAAATTTCAGCCAGTTCCGTTCAGCCGTTCGGGCGTGATTGACCATCCAAACTTACGTATTTATAATATTGGTATCATTTAATCATTTGTTAATTCATAGGAATAAACGTTAAAATTAAAACTATGCAATACATTGCTAATATCTAATTTAAAAATAAAAAACAAATCCTCATATTATATAATATATTATATTATATAATATATATTATATAATATATTTATATATATATACCCACTAACAAAAAATAAAAATAAAACCCTAATCAAAAAGACCATCCCTGGTTGCCCCTGGGCCAAACTTGCAACATTGCCACGCTGAATGGTGATGAATAACCTTTGAACCAAAGGCTTCAGCGATAATTTAATGGCTTCAAACAAAACTCTAAAATGTGTTTTTTGTCCAAGATTCGAGTTCCGGACCGGCTGAAATTGAAGGAAACGAAAACCAAAACTCCTACAACCTGTCTGTGCTAATATTTGTATGGATGGATGGATGGATGTTTGTTGCTCAATCACGCCAGAACGGCTAAACGGATCCGGATGAAAGGCACAGAGATAAATTATAGTCTGGAATAACACATAGGCTAATTTTCTCGCGGGAACCGATAAACCTCGGACTCAATCCATGCGGTCAAAGTTACGGACATCAGCTAGTAAGTACCTAAATATACTACCTACTAAAAGAAAATGAAAAATATTATTAAGTATGGTAAGTATTTCTTTGAAAAGGTTGTTGTCTCCCCAAAATAACAATATTTATTAAAAGTTAGGACACCGGGTCAATTATAATTAGATCATAATAATGAAGTTATCAGAGGAACAAACACGTAACGGCGTGTCTGGAGGAGTGTGGAATGATCGATCGTGGGGCGGTCACGCTTGACGGGAAACGACAGCCAGGATCCCACTGTTTAGGTGGTAGGATGCATACAATTTTGGTGTCCTAAACTTAGACAGGGGCACCCAAAAGTCAGGGGGCATGCTACCATAGCTTAAATATCAGATTCCTTATAATATTCTTTTATCATTTATTTCCATACTGATGTCTATGAAGTTATTAAGTACTAAAAATGTTTTAAATAATTGTTTAAAAATAATACATAAAACATCTTTAAAAATATTTCTGCAAAACTATACGTCTCACTTGCTGCGGGGAAGGACCCAAGCAGCCGGTGGTCAGGTCTCCAGAGAGAGGACCCTCCTCACAATTCGCGCCGCCTCAACCGCCTTCTATATCCGACCCTTCTGTATCCAATAATCAAGCGAAAGCTGGAGGTGTTATAGAAGTTATTATAATCCTTATTTAATTATAATCAAGAGTGAATAGACATCTTCTAGGCAAGCGCGCTCCACCTTAGGCTGCATCACCACTTGCAAGCAAGTCTGATTGCAGCCATGCACTAGCCTATATATATTTAAAAAAAAAAAAATTTAGGGATGTCAAGGTACGACACATAAAAGTGACTTTAAAAGTGTGCCCCCAGTTCTCTTTTTATGTTCTATCGACTCTACAACGGGGAGTCTAAATATATAAAAAGAAAAAGCGACTGACTGATTGACAGATCTACCAACGTGACTATTATGACGTAGGCATCCGCTAAGAAAGGATTTTTGAAAATTCTACCCCTAAGGGGGGTTTGATGTTTGTATGAAAATCTAACGTACCCAAGTGAAGCCGCGGTATGTTTTTTTTTGTGTATTTTGAGCAACTAATATAAGACTCTGAGATCTGAATCCTGGCATCTAATGCTCCAGAGTTTCCAAATAACAAAGATGTCTTTATTTAAACATCAAAGCTAACTTCGCAACCTTGTTTGGCAGTCAGCATTTTAACTACATCGAAAAAAGGCTTTTTATGTGGAAACAAAACGCCCATTCAACCAATTAAAATAAACATTCTAAGATTCGTTAATATCCAAATAACACTCAAGTTGTAAATTAAAATCACCATAAAACATCATCTGCATTCGTTGACAATCGTAAAATTTGACCATAAAACGATAGGGACCCCCATAAACCAAAAAAAATATTCGGAACGATTCACATATAACAGTACCTAAGTATAATACGAATTATATGAAACAAAACTGATTTTATTATGTTCTTAGGCTATCATCACCATCAGCATTTCAACTATTGCCGGCTCACTTCTGAGTTTTCTTCTCGGAATGAGAAGGGTTTGGCCACTGTCCACCACGCTGGACAAGTGCGGATTGGCAGACTTTACAGACCCACGAGAACATTATGAAGAACTCTCCGGCATGCAGGTTTCCTCACGATGTTTTCCTTCACCGTCTGAAGCAAATGATATTAAATTTTTTCAAACTCACATTAACTCCGAAAACATCCGCGACCCCGTATATGTCAGGTGTTTGGAGAGGTTCAGATTTAACAAAAATGTTGAGTAACTTTAGTAAGCATTACGTGCATCGAATTGATATAAATAGTCAGTTTTGTAGTCAGTTAAAAAAGACATCATCGTAAAACTCGACCATAAAATGATGGGCACCCTATAAAACATCAAATTTGAAACAAAACGTAGAACGGCTGCACAGAAAAGCATGCGATCGGGTAAACTGATAGACGATTTCTATGACTGATGGTCGTCAGTTATCTTTATTGCGTCATCTTCATTTACACCTCGGTTAATTTAGTTTACTGACATTTGTTTGGGGACTTCTATAGATATTAATATTAGTGTAATTTAGTTATGGGGCAGGAGCATACTTTTAATGGTAACTCTATTATTATACTAATATTATAAATGCGAAAGTTTGGATGGATTGGGGTGAATGTTTGTTTCTCAATCACGCCAGAGCGGCTGAACGGATCTGGATGAAAGGCACAGAGAAAAATTTTATAGTAAGCTAGAAATAACACAAATGCCAGAAAAATTAAAGAGTTCTCGCGGGAAACAAAAACTTAATACACGTGGATGAAGTCGCGGGCATCAGCATGTTTTATTGAAATAGCAAACGTTGTTGTTTCAAGACTAGTTTAGTGTTTCATATCTACGTCAAGCCTGATTAGTTAAATTATGTTATAAAACTGTCACCTATAAAGATTTAGAAATAATCGGTCGAAACGGTCATAAATGGCATTTCATTTGGTAAACCATTTTTCTGAATCAGTGATAGTTCTCAGAAATCCTTTCTATTATTGATATACTAATTATATAGCCCGAATCAGTTACCTAACCATTCTTGGGATAATTTGCTTAAATTAGAATCATCGAGCTCATAAATACCCAAGTATGCCAAAATTATTTTTTTAAAAATTCGTTTCTATTAGGTACTACGAATAAAATCCTTCTATCTATCCATACTAATATTATAAATGCGAAAGTGTGCCTGTCTGTCTGTCTGATACGATTTCACGGCCCATCTGTACAACCGATTTGGATAAAAGATGGTATAGGGATAGCTTGTATCCCGGGGAAGGACATGGGCTACTTTTTATCCCGGAAAATTAAGGATTGCCTGCGGGAATTAAAGTCTTATACACGCGGACGAAGTCGCGGGCATCAGACATCATAGGTGACAAACATCATAGTTTATCTTATTTAAAGCTGATTTTTAATTTTCTTTTACTATGCTATATTTTGACGTCCGTTTACATTACATCTTTAAAATTGTAGTGAATACTCTATATTGTTAATATCCTATGGAATTGAATTGTATAGGCAAGAGAGACCCATATCGTCACGTGAGAACGCAGTCCATCGCAAACCTTTCATCGGCAAAGCATCTGGCTTGCAGTAGATCAAACGAGTATTGCAAACATGATTCGATAGTAATGCATACTTAATGCAGTAACTGGTGAACCCGGGTCATGCTCAATGAAAAACAATGAGAGCAGTATAAATAACAAAGTTAACCGACTTGCAGATTGCAACGCTGACGCGTGCCAGCCCTGCCACGCAGGGGTACGGAACTTGGGTGTTGCAAAAACACTTCGAAGTGACTGTTTTTACTGTGTGTTGATTTGTGTGTCAGTTAGTGTCTCCTAGATAAAAATAGGTACTAAATGACTAGATGATGTCCACTTCGTCTAGTAATTTCCGGGATGCCACCTATCTATCCGTATACCAACATCGGTTGAACAGATGGGCCGTGAAGACGCAGCAGACAGACAGACCGATAAACAGACAGATATACCAATGAATTTAAACATAAAAGGAGTCCCGATTTGAATTTGACGCTCTGCGTTTTGGATCTCTCATAGCTTTGGTATTAAGACATTATCTATTTTTTATTAAGACATTATCTATTTTATATGCGATCTGCATGATAGGCAAACTAGAGGCCGCAATAAGCTCGTAACTCCTTCGCTCCGCCTCAAGAAAGTCTGAAGGTCGTTCGTGGGAATGAGCATTCTATTTTATAACAAAATTCCACAACTTATCTTAAACTTGCCTTTACACAAGTTTAAGAAATCTATTAAAAGTATGCTTCTGAAAAAAGCTTATTATACTGTTGAAGATTACTTAAACGACAAAAGAGCGTGGATTTGACTCGCTCCAGCAATGCTAAGGACAGCGGTTACATATATGTATACATTAATAAAATTGTAAATAATTTTTTTTTCAAAAGAGCAACCGCCGAGTTTCTTGCTGGTTCTTCTCGGTAGGAATGGCATTCCGAACCAGTGGTAGATTCACTTAACGATTCAAAAGCACTTGTAAAAGTTTATTTGAATAAAAAGCATTTTGATTTGATTTTTTTTGATTTTTATTTTTTTACGTTAATATTAATTATTATAATCATCACGACTCATATTTTGTTCATGTTCAAAAGGTGTAGAACGTACCAAGTTTGAATTAAGATCATAATATTTTGAATGACAAAATATACTAGGAGATAAATTATAAAGGTGGTATAAAAGATAAAAAGTCAAGTGTATTACCATTTGGCGTGCAATACTTAAAAATAATCTAAATTAAAGTTAATAGTGTCTAGTTATTTATTGTAAAAATATATTATAATATATGTCAAGTGTTTAATTGAATATGTCATAAAATTATATTACCAGTCAAAGAAATATTCCATTTAAAACCTGTCAAATTATCATAAACCCAGCATATAATTCAGGTAACCGTCATTGAAAAAATTCTTCTAGGCTGTAGTAGTAATTTCAAAAATGTTGAATACCCCGGCGGCGTCCGCGCAGCAATTGCGTCCAGATTATCCAATCAAGGCGCTTTCTCCGCAGCTGTTGACCCCTCACCCTCGCTCCGACTTGTGCCTTGCATATGCTACCTACTGTGATTCATGACCACCAGTGATGAGTTGCTGGCCATGAAATGAAAACATTGTCAAGTCTTGCAGCATAATAATCAAATCCAAATCTATACTAATACATAACTATAAAAGGCTTTGTCCTGAGTGACTGAGAGACAACGTATAGCCCAAACGTAGACATTTAAAATGTTGAGAGAATATTCCTTGAGCATCCTAGAGGAGTACTAATGAAGGCATTTTCGAACTTCCACCCACAAGGGAGTTAAATAGGTGGTTCAACTTCCATCCATCCAACTTGATCCATGAAATTTGGTATTTGTCCTTACGGTGAAAAATTAAGAATTTAGTGTTTTTCACAGTTTTTAAGAACTTAATTCCACACGAAGTCGTGGCCAAACGCTTTTAATATTATAAATGCGAAAGTGTGTGTGTGTATCTGTCTGCTACCCTTTAACGACCCATCTTTTCAAACTGACTGAACTTTTAAAATTGAAACCGATTAACAGTATGAGTTTTATAAAACAGCTATCCTTGGTTAGACTGCTTCTATCTCAAACTGCATCATCACTATATATTATATACATCACATTATATAATATCGTATGAAGATTCCCTGGTTATATTGTAATGGAAACATGCTAGGCGGAACAATAAGGATCTGTAAAGTTTGAAAGATATTATATTAATTGTTACATTTTTAAAATGATTAAGATCAAGATACGGAGATAAATTGAGTATCATATACAAATAAACACTTCGCAGCATACTACAAACTTATTTACATGAAGAAAATGATCAAATTCTCGTATTCATACGCTTATTACCAACAAATAAATCGATATCTCGTTCAGATGTCAACAGTTTCTTAGGCAATTTACCGGATGGTCGATCACAGAGTAAACTTCTACTCGCTTGAGATTGTCTAGGTATTCTAGAACTCACAACTAGTCCGTGCCTAGCACAATCATCGTCATAGCGAAAATTAACCTTCTTAACTGGCTCTTTACAATCATAATGATACTTTGAATGTTCTCTATGACCAAAAGGAATCCAAGGTTCCCTTTCACCAACGCATTTATTGGTTAGGCGAGTGTAATCTCTTTTCGTTGAGGATCTATTCGGGCTGTGAAAGCGACTGAAGTCTTTCCTTATCGGACATTTCATTTGAGGCTGCATAAGCAGAGGGCATCCAAGGTACTGTGGAATAGTTGTCTTAGTTATGGAATCGCTTATTCCTTCGTTATAAAGATTTTTTCTAACACTGTCACTATCATTAAAATTGTCTCTATTAGGAGGACCAAAATTTGACTCAGTATATTCTCTTTTAGGTATAGAATTGAGTAGTTTCGCGTAATCATTTCCCTCATTTATATCCCTCACAGCTTCATCATGCACAACTGCCATACGGCTCTTGTTTTGGTTGCCGTAAGTTTGGTAGCAACATGTATCGCATTCACGTTTTATCAAAATAGGTATAGGATAAGTTAAAGACGTTTGTTTTTGTACCTTCTCTTTGATGTCCATATCTGACGTGGATATATAAACTTCTGACGTTCTAGGCTTTTGATTTAAAGGGAGGTACACTTCGCAGTATGCATCTGTGAATTTAGATGTCATAGTGCTGTTGTCTGTAAACCTCATGATATTGTCCCTGAAAGCAAAGCCTCTGCTATTTTCTTGAGGTAAACTATTTCCATATGTGTAACCTGTGTTTTCTTCGGGATATTCTCTTGAACCTTGGCATCGTTTCATTTTGCATTTGTTGCACCTGCATTGGAACTTTTCCTCATCACCTGGTTCCGTCTGGGGATTATCAGCAACAGAGGGATCCCAACTTATATTCTGCACCAGAGAGGGATAAGTTGGTATGACTCGTTTTGGTATAGGTATAGAAGCGGTGTGAGATGTCATGAAATGAGTAGGGTTATTGTCGCTCTTCCTACCACGGTAATAAGATCCAAATTCCCTGGACGATTCATCAGGATTTTTGACCAGATCCATCATCAGCCTTGCTCTAGAACTTGCCACGGCCATGCGTTCCTCGTCCCCAGAGCTGAGAACGAGCGTTCTTCTTGAACTTCTTTCAAAATCTTCATAACTTCCGTTAACCTTTGGTAAACCTAATGTATTATTCACAATGATACTATTTTTTTGATTATGGCTCATTATACACCTTTGGAAATGTATTCTTAGATTTTACAGAGTTTAACTTTGGATTTCATGTTTACATTTTTTGATTGCTTGACAGGACCACTTTTGTTGTCATTCTGTGACATCCTAGCTGAATGATGAACTGTCTTCTATCTATGTATTCGTTGCGTTCAAAGGTTGATAACAATTTACTATAAAATATCAGACAAATAGATTTGATTAATTTCTAGACCAACTATTACAATGCGAGATTATTGAATGAGTTTATAGTAGGGACAACTTTTGCTACAAATGTGTTTTTTTGCCAGTTGACCTGCTACTATTTCAGTTGGTCCAGTCCATAGATCTATCATATTTACTAACGTAATCATCCACGTAGCAGTAGATGGGAATTAGGAACGTCTTGAGCAGACACTGTCCGGACATACGGCCGGTTTCTGAATTGAGAATTTCATGTTGAGTCCGTCTTAAAGACTACTTAAGGACTAATTAAGCAAATTTTTGTTTCTGAATTGATATTCGGCCGATTTCTGAATTATGCATTCAAGCAAAAACAGCAAGGCCGAATATCAATTCAGAAACAAAAGTTTGCTTAATTAGTCCTTAAGTAGTCTTTGAGACAGACTCAACATGAAATTCTCAATGCAGAAACCGGCCGTAAGTATATAATTCTGATTATCTGTTAGACCTCTTGAAAATGTCGAGTTTCTCAAACTTATAGTAATAGCAACAATGTATGAGGATGTAAACATCTGACGCGGCGGAAGCAGCTCGTTAATCGCGAACCACTTCAACTCATAATCTCGTGCCAACACTGGATTGAGTAATATATTTCCTTACAATCTTAACATTGCGGCCATTCACTAGATTTCTCTGATCTAACTCGGTACTATTAAGGTCTAATATAACTTCAAGTAGAACATTGCTAGTGAGGTATCTCGACCAGTGTAAGATGAACCTTTGTTGTACTATATCTTCGTTGGAGTGGTTAGCTATGCTTCGAAAGCAAGTGGTAAATATTGAAGAAGTTATTGCTTTACTATTGTTTAACTTTAAAAGACGAGTGGCCTAGTTGTGACAGTTACACAGACCTAACAGTTACTTGTGATTGATAAGCAACGCATATGGTCAAATACTTGGCAAAATGACGTGTTATGCATACTTATTTTTCCACTGCAAGTTAGCCCTCGACTGCGATCACACCTGATGGTATGTGATGATGCGGTCTAAAATGGTAGCGGGCTAACCTGTTAGGGGCATGGCAATTATAATTAACCCATACCCCTAATCGGTTTCTATACATGACATCGTACCGGAGCGCTAAATAGCTTGGCGGCACGTCTTTGGCCGGTAGGGTGGTAACGAGCCACGGCCGCAGCCTCCCACCAGGTCAGATCAGGGAAATTTCAGAAATTATATATTCCCAAATTGACGCTGTTGGGGATCGAACCCGGGACCTCCCCACACGTTAAGACAACAGCGCTCAACATTGCGCCAGGGAGGTCGTCAACTATGTATTCATTCTCCATATTGTTATACACCCATATAGCAAAATGAAATAATTTCATTTCATCATTACTTACCAGCAGGTGGGATCGCAATTCGCAGCCAAGGGCTTTAATTGTACTGAAATAAAAAAATTAAAATTCACGTCAGCTCTTCATACACCAAAAGAGGTCAGCAATAATTGGGAGGTAAGCAATGACGAGGTTGAAGCCGGCAGATGCGTCTGATTGGCGGAGTCAAAGATCAGAGGAAGTGAGGCCGGCAGCTGGCCGGCGCGTGCGCAGCTCGCAGGAATCTTCGCGACGCTTAATTGGCGTCATCTTAAGGCGACAATTAACCTCATCGCGTCGGGATGCAGGCTGCAGACTGCGCTTCGTGATGTACCTACCTACAACTAAAGATGATGCCCACGACTTCGTTCGGCTTGATTTTCCAGGATAATGCAGCCTCAGGCGGGGTGTGCTTGCCTCCAAGATGCCAAGAATCTAATAAATAATAATAATAATAAATAATAACAATAATAATCTTTATTTCAAGCAACTGGGGCTCAACTTGTTAGTATTACAATTGACTTAAAAACTAATTATTATAGATTATTAAAGCATATATATATATATATATACATATATTTATCATAACTGTGGCCTCACCAGCACCTGAATAAGGTGTTCAAGCATCGGTGAGTCCATCTTCCTCGCAAACATATTCAGGATGCCTTTGGTACCTGAGCGCAGCCTTGTCAGCAGTGACGATGACTTCTTCCGCATTAGGTATAACAAAGAAGTCATCAGTTCGCTCATTCGCAAACATACCTGACGCTGAACAAAACCGCGGCAAGCCCAACAGCATCCTGAAGCCATTGTTATATTGAACTCTTAGTGAATCCATGTCCTTTTTCGCATAGTTAACAATAAAATATGTTTCTTAAATAAACTTTTTTTTAAATTTTTTTAACTGAACATTTTCCGCAATATTACTCAAAATAAGAGTTGTATGTCACGTACCTCGACTTTCCTAAAAAATAAGGAATACAATTCTAAAACCCGAACGTCAACAATATTATGAAACAATTTGGGTTTCAGCGTTGGCAGTATGGCCCCTGGTATCGAACCCGGAATTTGTCACTCAAATAAGGCCACAGTAGGTACTGTAACGGTCATGTACTTGGAAGGTGTTAAACAAAGTTACGTGTAATTGATAGAGAAGAGTAGCCAACTATCTGAAATGGACGCATTCCCGCTTTATGGGCGATAAAATATCGAACGGTCGATATGATCGGCCATAGGCATAATTATTGTCGTGGCCCACCGCGCGTTTATTTGTCTTTTACGAGTCCTTGAGGCTGGGGAAAACACGACGCGTGACGGAAACTGCACGGCATGACGAAACACGAATGTACAATATGCGAGAAACGTAAGATTGATTAACGTTGTAATTGACTGTAGTATAAATTCCTCCGCCTTTCGTAGTATATTGCTAACCACACAGTGCTACGCGAAAGCCTACTTACAGTTACATACACTGTAAGAAGTGAATTAAACCAAGAGGAGATCAGTGTACAATAATTTCTTCCCACAATCGGTGCGGAATATGACAATGTACACCAATTAGGTAAATGCTAGCTAAATAATGACGTAGTTCTCGATCGCTACCTTATTAATCAATTGCCTTGCAACTTCAAGTATCCGCGTAGCACACGCTCCCGTCACGCGTCGTGTTTAACTAAACCTTTGTCGTATTTCGTCGCCGGACGTTTATATACTGGTTCATTGAAACTTTATGTGTTTGAAGTTATGTTCCAATTTAATTGGAGAAATGCGTAGTAGTTAAATTTAACTGCCTTTCGGTATCCTACTTCAAGATAATGTCTCACTTTCCTACATGATAAAGTTTTTTCAAAAACGTAGTCTGCTCGCATCACGTTGAACTTGCGTCGCTTTAGCTATAGGTACACATGAAAATACATATTATTGACGATATCCCTGGCGCAGTGTCGAGCGCTGTAATTGTCTTAAGGTGCGGAGATCCCGGGCCTGGTGGGAGGCTTCGGCTGTGGCTAGTTAGTTAGTGCCAGTAGGGTGACTGGCAAAGACGTGCCGCCAATCGATTGAGCGTTCCGATACGATGCCGTGTAGAAACCGAATAGGGTTATGAGTTTAATATAACTGCCATGCCCCTAACAGGTTAGCCCGCTACCATCTTAGACTGCATCTTCACTTACCGTGAAATCACAGTGAAGGGCTAACTTGTAGTGAATTAAAAAAAAACTCTAGGAATCATCACAATTTCTTGTTCGTCATTGGTCAAGCGTACAAGGTTTGCATCGTAAACAAATGTTTAAACAAAGACAATATAGAATCCCTCGTAATATTTTACCAATGATAAACAACATAACGATTTTATTACACTTTGGAAAACTATAAAACGTTACCAACAAAGCTCTATGGTCTATGGTAAATAAAAATATTGTGAAACAGTGGGAAAGCGGCGCGATCCGGCGTCGTTAAAAATGTTATGGGCACAATCAATTAGCAGATGTCGCCGTGCTTTTATAATCGGCTTTACTTTTGACATTTATTGCCAGGAACCAGGAATGTCAAATAGAGTGACCCTGGCGGCGGGGGTATAATGTCTTCTTACCCGTGAGGCTATACGACTGCCAATCTCATCGGGCACTAGCCAACCTCGCATCAGACAGGTAATAATGCACAAGTGTGTGCGCAAGCGCAGGTATAATCGGACGCTCTCGTAGTTCGATGGGACGGTAATCCAACACAGCTGGAGAAAGATCAGCGAACGACGGATAGGAAATCGAGTATCTCCTTAGTTCGTATAGTAGATGTATAGTTATTTTCTATCGGTCGTTTATCGGAGTCCAAATAAAGCTATACGCTGCGGGATGACGAAGGACACTGGCAGAATTTTCATTACAACTTGTCAGTGTAATGTCAAATTAGTATGCAGTTACCTACCTCTCTCAACCATAGGCATAGTACCACAGAATAATATAATAGTACTAACGTACAGAAGTCTCACTCCTTTGATGTTGACTACTTGCCGACGTTTTAATAGCCTACATAATTATTATTAAAAAGATAAATCACGCACGCAAGCTAAATTAAACTTTATCGCCGCGCGCGAGTGTCCGTATTGCTTTGCATCTTTTCCCTTTCCTACGTCACGGACGACATTGCGAGCTTGTCTAGGGCTGTCAGCAAACAGTACAACAATACAGTAGGTTTTTCGAATTGGTAAGTAAGGTACCTACTCTGACTATGATCGACTGTGTTTACTGTGTGTCGCTACACAGTGAGTTCTTCACTACGCACGCAACTTGCAAGGTCATTCGTCGCGGCGAAGCAGTGCGGCGAAACATAATATTTCGCTCGGAGAGGTAGTAACACTTCGATCACGGAAATATATAAATATATATTCCGTGCCCTTACTCTAAATCGGCAAGGTGTAATAAGAATTATGGAGTAAGGGCCTAACTAGGGCGAGCGTATTCCCTGCGACTCGTTTGTACTTCCTACAGCTCGTGCCTCGATTCAAAAAAATTACTTGAAATGAGGCTCATTTAAGTTTGACATGAATTGTACCTGTTCCGTGATAGAAGTACTATTAACTACTTATTATTGTATTGACTACTTGCTGACTTGCTTGCTAGCTTTAATAGCCTAAATAATGATTATTAAATAGATAAAACACGCAAGCAAGCTAAATTAAACATTATCGTCGCGCGTTAAACAAAGATTTATCCTACAAATAATTAATATGCTAAATACTTAACTTAAACTATTAAACAAATATTTTCAAAAAACTATTTACGAAAACAGCGTTAAATTCACTAGCACGTCGCTCGCTTATAACGCGCCAGCCCCGACTGCGTAAGCATTCCGGGAATGAGCGCGATCGTCGGTATTTTCGTCGCGCAAGTACCAAGAGTGACACAGGCCTGATAGTACATTGTACTATGCCATAGGTGAGAATTTACCGTACCTCTGAGTGCTACAACTGATATGATAGCCGGGTCTGTCATTCACATGGGCGTCGACGGTCGACCCACTGTACAAATATATACTTACGCTGTGACACTACTATATTACGCCCAAAACAAGCTGACCGATAAGCCAAGCCATAAACTGCGCCCCCGGCACATAAAAGGCAATTAAACACTATGTCGTTAATAATATAACAGGTGCTCGTAAACTTTTATATGTGTTTTGGATCTCTCTCGATGGCGCCCGCACCGCCATAGATGGATGGCAAATTGACGGAAAATTAAATTGATTTTTGTAATAATGTGAATCCTCGAAAACAGAGGCTCAGGGTCACTCAGCAATGGCGAGGGCTTGGAGTAACGATACCTGAAGAACCGATGGACGTTGGGTTCCCAAGGTGGTGGAATAGCCGACATTAACGAGTCGCAGGAATGGCTGGAAGTTCCTAAAATATATACCTACCTATATCACAGAATATGTAATAGTGGTTGTCTATATCGGTTGACAACGACAGATATCACACCATTGCCAGCACTGACGCTAACTCTCGAGGCAGTCCAAGAAAGCTTTAGTCAGGGGGTCCGAAATTCAGACTGCGCCCTCAATGCCAACAAAACATAAACAAAATTTTATTTATTTGCTATTTTTTTACCCTCGACGAAGCGGAGACGGTATATGTGTTTGCCCTAAGAGGTTGTGTGTTTGTTTGTTTGTTTGTTTGTTTGTTTGTTTGTTTGTTTGTTTGTGCACTTTTTTGTCACCATTTTTCTCAAAAGGTACTGGGCCGATTGAGATGCGGTTTTTTGCATTAGATACGTATAGCTTGTGTGAAGGTTTTTAGATATATTTTAGGACCATAGACAACCAAGCTGAGCTGTAGTCTATGATTTTAATATTTCAACATGTTACCATTTTTCACAAAAACTACTGGGCCGATTGAGATGCGGTTTTTTGCATTAGATGTGTATAGCTTGTGAGAAGGTTCGTAGATATATTTTAGGACCATAGACAACAAAGATGAGCTGTAGTCTATGATCTTAATTTTTCTATGTGTTAAAAATTTTCACAAAAAGTACTGGGCCGATTGAGATGCGGTTTTTTGCATTAGATATGTTTAGCTTGTGAGAAGGTTCTTAGATATATTTTAGGACTATAGACAACAAAGCTGAGCTGTAGTCTATGATTTTATTTTTTCAATATGTTACCATTTTTCACAAAAAGTACTGGGCCGATTGAGATGCGGTTTTTTGCATTAGATGTGTATAGCTTGTGAGAAGGTTCTTAAATATATTTTAGGACCATAGACAACAAAGCTGAGCTGTAGTCTATGATCTTAATTTTTCAACCACTGTTACCATTTTTCACAAAAAGTACTGGGCCGATTGAGATGCGGTTTATTGCATTTAGGACTTCGTGCGATTACAAAACAGGAAACTGGTACCAAAATTTTAAAAAATCAGCGCCATTTTGAAATTCTTAGTTAATTGACCGATTTCGTTCAAAATCTATATTTAGGGCTCCCTGGGGTCACAAAACAGGAAACTGGTACCAAAATTTAAAAAAATCAGCGCCATTTTGAAATTCTTTGTTAATTGATCGATTTCGTTCAAAATCGATATTTAGGACTCCCTGGGGTTACAAAACAGGAAACTGGTACCAAAATTTAAAAAAAATCAGCGCCATTTTGAAATTCTTTGTTAATTGACCGATTTCGTTCAAAATCGATATTTAGGGCTCCCTGGGGTCACAAAACAGGAAACTGGCACCAAAATTTTAAAAAATCAGCGCCATTTTGAAATTCTGTGTTAATTGACCGATTTCGTTCAAAATCGATATTTAGGGCTCCCTGGGGTCACAAAACAGGAAACTGTAACCAAAATTTTAGAAAATCAGCGCCATTTTGAAATTCTTTGTTAATTGACCGATTTCGTTCAAAATCTATATTTAGGGCTCCCTGGGGTCACAAAACAGGAAACTGGTACCAAAATTTAAAAAAATCAGCGACATTTTGAAATTCTTTGTTAATTGATCGATTTCGTTCAAAATCGATATTTAGGACTCCCTGGGGTTACAAAACAGGAAACTGTTACCAAACTTTAAAAAAAAAGTGCCATTTTGAAAATCTTTGTTAATTAACCGATTTTGTTCAAAATCGATATTTAGGGCTTCGTGGGATTACAAAACAGGAAACTGGTACCAAAATTTTAAAAAAATCAGCGTCATTTTGAAATTCTTTGTTAATTGACCGATTTCGTTCAAAATCTATATTTAGGGCTCCCTGGGGTCACAAAACAGGAAACTGGTACCAAAATTTAAAAAAATCAGGCGCCATTTTGAAATTCTTTGTTAATTGATCGATTTCGTTCAAAATCGATATTTAGGACTCCCTGGGGTTACAAAACCGGAAACTGTTACCAAACTTTAATAAAACAGCGCCATTTTGAAATTCTTTGTTAATTAACCGATTTTGTTCAAAATCGATATTTAGGGCTTCGTGGGATTACAAAACAGGAAACTGGTACCAAAATTTAAAAAAATCAGCGCCATTTTGAAATTCTTTGTTAATTGACCGATTTCGTTCAAAATCGATATTTAGGGCTCCCTGGGGTCACAAAACAGGAAACTGGTACCAAAATTTTAAAAAATCAGCGCCATTTTGAAATTCTGTGTTAATTGACCGATTTCGTTCAAAATCGATATTTAGGGCTCCCTGGGGTCACAAAACAGGAAACTGTTACCAAAATTTTAGAAAATCAGCGCCATTTTGAAATTCTTTGTTAATTGACCAATTTCGTTCAAAATCGATATTTAGGACTCCCTGGGGTTACGAAACAGGAAACTGTTACCAAAGTTTTAAAAAATCAGCGCCATTTTTATTTATTTTGTTATCACCATAATAAATGAATTCAGTTTAGTACAGTAAAATCTGTACTACTTGTAAGTCTAACCACAACCCGTGAGCTGCTTTAGCAGCTCGCGCACAGGGCGAAATACTAGTTAGATATATATAGCTTGAGAGAAGGTTCTTAGATATATTTTAGGACCATAGACAACCAAGCTGAGCAGTCTCTATGATTTTAATATTTCGATATGTTACCATTTTTAACAAAAAGTACTGGGCCGATGGAAATGCGGTTTTTTTCATTAGATGTGTATAGCTTGTGAGAAGGTTCTTAGATATATTTTAGGACCATAGACAACAAAGCTGAGCTGTAGTCTATGATTTTAATTTTTCAATATGTTACCATTTTTCTCAAAAACTACTGTGCTGATTTAGATGCGGGCTTTTTGTTTTAGATATATTTAGCTTGTACCTAGATGCTGCCCAGGGTATCATGATGGAGTCAGGAGGCGATCATGGGAACTCCTTAAATTCTCATCGTATACTCTTCGCGTTTGGACTCTTTTGATTTGTCCATTTGAAAAAGCCATAGTCCACCACGCTGATCAAAAAAACTACTGAGCTGTCCAAGATGCAGTTTTGTGTTTTAGATATTATGTAATCTATACGTTTGCTAAGTTCTAATTGTTGTTTCAAAGTTATAAAGGTCAAAGGTATAATGGAGCTCTGCATTTCGTCGTGGGTTTTTTTAAAATTTTTAATTTTATTACTTGTATCATAATAAAAATTACTCTAAAATAAAGTTACGTAGATATTTTTAACCGACTTAAATTTTTTTCGTTCTAATTTTTTCCATGTATGTACCTACACCGATTTCTGCGACATTTCTGGACCGTCTAGGCGTCGTGAGTGCAGTCCTGAGAGAGCCCCAGATAGGTTCAAAAAGGCGGATGCTCAAGTTCGGGCGACAAAACGTACGAAACTCTAAGGAATCTGGAACCTAACTAGTTCCGATGACACTAAAATGAAATAAAAAGATTTAAAGATTAATAAGATTATAAGATTTTAAGATTTAATTAAAGATTTAAGATAAAAGGATAAGCTGGGGAAGGAAGGAGGGATAAGCCAGGGCTGGTGACCTAGTTATTTGTTGCAATTTTTTTGTTTGTAAGTGGATCTAAAATACCTACTCAATTATTTCTCTTAAAGTAACCCTCATTCGGCGTCGGGGGTAAAATTGACCCGATAAACATCTCACTGCCGCTGTGAACATTATGAAGTGTATTTATTTGTGTAACAAAGATATCTTCAAGCATATCATTTAGTTAAAAGCGTATAAGACAGCTCTTATTCTGAAACACATAAAGTAAATTTTAAAGTCAATTTCTACTTATTGGAGCTGGAAGTTTTATCGATACTTTTGGATATCGAGCAAGTTCCTATGTTTTTAAGTAAAGATGACTTTGTGACAAGAGCGAATGACGTATCCCTATGATCCTTGCCTAAGTCCTAGACATTTTTTTGAGTTATTTTTCTAGCTGTTCTGTGCATGCACCAAATTTCCTATAGGTACTGTTCGAACTAACTGCAGACAGGGTGGGAGTATTTGTACTATTCGATCGCGTTAAAGTTAACTACTATTAACTATTATAAGTTATTACTATTAATTAAGTTAACTTAACCATAGAATTGATCGAGTGCCAGCCGTCATCTGTCTTATAGCCTTTGACAATAGTAGTAGGGGAGACCGGGGATAGTTGGCTATAGGGGCAGGTAGACTAATCAACAATAACTCGCCACTATCACGTATTTTTGATCAACCAATCACGAGCGACGATGGCTCCCCGCGACCCGCTAACTTGTGCGAAGTGAGTCGCCAGAGTAGCGCAGCGTTCGTGAGTGGCATCACATTTTTTATTTTTGATCTTAGTGATTTTTGTCGTTCGTACCTTTTTTTGTTACTGTGTCTATGGATCTGTTAGAAACATTGTTGTTGTTATGCCAAATGTTAATAATATGATAGTTTTATTCTATATTACACAGAATTGCTTCCATGTTAGTGCCAGAGTTTGCATGTGATATGCATCTGAAATTCAAAATGGCGTCAGGAGTTGGTTGACAAATTTTGTTCGGGGTAGGTAGACTAATAGTCAACCAACCCTTTTAAAATAAGTACCTAAGTATAACATTTTATACTTATTTGAAAGAATTGTGTGGGCTAATAGCCAATGTGCATCATCAATGTAAACACTATTATGGTCTTCTCTCACATACTAAATTAAAGTTGTATTTTTACAGAAAATGAGGACGTACATAAGGAAATCTGAAAGGGGTGATGTACCAAAAGAGTAGAAAAAGTAATCTTCGATAATAATAGCATAAACGCCACATCAAAGAAATACCAAATTCCATACAAAATAGAAAGTTATAAGTTTATTTATAATAAAATAAAAAGTTTCTATCATTTTCCAACAGGCACTCCTTAATTTTCCGTGATAAAAAGTAGCATATGCCACTCTCCAAGTCCTCAACTACCCGTGTAAAATACCCGTTGATTTTTTTGAATTTTCAAACACTGTGAAACACGTACTTCTTTATTTTTTACCGAAAGCCATCATACCAAGGTTCGTTGAAATAACTTGTAAAATATCTTGAGAAATGATGGACGTTCATGCAAAATATCTTTATCTCTATCTCACCCCCTCCCTATTTCACCCCCTTAAGGGTGGAATTTTGAAAAATTCTTCCTTACGGAGCGCCTACGTCACAAAAGGAACCTGCTGTCAAAATTTTAAGTTTCTAACCCTAGTGGTTTAGGCTGTGCGTTGATTAGTTAACGATTTTATATATTCGGATTACTATAGGGATTACTGCCTAGGTCAACCTACCCCATTCTTAAGGCCAACTTACCCCGGATATGGGGTAGGTTGACCAAGCGTCAGGGGTTAAGAAAATCAACTAAATAAGTATTATAATTATTAATTGATTGCATAATGTGGGTTACAAATTGTAACACAATTAATAGATAAGATCTTCATTAGAACTTACAATAAAGATTGCTATTTATTTTGATAAATACAAATTGATACAATACATTTTTTATCTATATAATAAGAAAGTTTTTCTAAAATGCATCAAAGAATTCCTCCGCATCGCCGTCCTCCGGCAACGTGCCCAGAAGACTGGCAGCATTGCCACGCTGGATGGCAATGCTTAACCTCTGGCCAAGGAATAGGCCAGCCCTCTGGTCACGTGTAGCGTCGACTAGTTTTCGGGAAATTTCTCTGAAAAGGAAAATATCTATATCTATATAATATCTATATAATATCTATGTAATTATTAATATATTATAGGTTATAGATTAGTATTTTAGGTACCTGAATAGTTCTTCTATCTGTATCTACTGTTGTTTTTGTTATATTAATTGCAACATCAGAGATATACGAGCTTAAGTCAAAAGTTAGTCAACCATCCCAGGTCTCCCCTATACTTACCGCGATCGTATGAGTAAAAAAAAACTCCGACAAGACCCAAGTAGGTACTGAATTAGCCTGTCTTAGTTACAGTCGAGATCATTTATTACTTCTTCACGCCACAATTTCTTAAACTAGCTGGGAATGGACATAGCTTTTGCCCTAATTTTACACATAGGATAGCCTATATGTGTGGTATTTTATCCTAGAAAATAAAACAGTTTCCGCTGGAACCAAAATGCCTCAATCTACGCGGACGAAGTCGCGGGCACCACCTAGCTTATTATTATATTTATAATGTTTCTCATTAAGGCGAAATAAAAACTTGCGTTGCTCTGAAAAGAGAGATTTTATTTTGAAACTTTTTACATGTATGCATTATGTTTTTAGTAATCAAATTACATACTATCTTACCTGAAAAGAGAGAAACGACAATTAACTTTATTATCTCGCCGTAACCTTTCTATTGTTCTTATTTTACAATAAACTATAAAAATCTGATAAAAATTATTTCACAAATCTTCCGGATATTCACTAATGTCACTGTCAAGTGTCCGCCACGGAATCCTCCTTTTATTTGACATATCCAAACTCTATGGTCCACAGAACAATAATACCCTAACTATGTCTTCATAGACGTAGGAAATTAGGAATACTCATTTACATCTCCCCCCCACAGGAGCCCTTAATTCAAAACGGGAACCAGTTTTGTTATGTGGAAAAGGTTGGATTCGTTCTTCTTATGTCCTGTGTTTATTCGATAAATTGAGTTAGATATTTTTTCTAAAACTTCATAAGGACCAATTTTCAATTCATCCAGTTTTTTTCTGTTTAAGCGATTACCATTTTCAACGTATACCAAGTCTCCAGCTCTTAATTCACATTTTTTTCTGTTCTTGTCAAGGTATTGTTTATTATAATTGTGTGATTTTAAAGTGTTTTCCAAAGCTCTTTTTCTGTCTTGTAATAAATCAGTATGGGTTTTATCCTGTTTCAATTCTTCAGGTAAAATATCAATATTTTTTCCCTCCAGTAGATATTTTGGTGAAAATCCTATGACAGTGTGTTCCGTTTCATTATACTTCTCAGTGCATTGATGAGCAATAGTCGTCCAGGCTAATTTATCTTTTCTTTCATTTATCTTGCATCTTATTTTATTAACCAATGTCTGATTTAACCTTTCATTCAGACCATTTGAAAACGGTGCATTTACTGCAGTGAAGATAATGGGTATATTTTCTTTATCTAAAAAGTTTTTAAAATCTTTCGAATTAATGCCTGGATATTGATCTGACAGAATCAGCCCAATTTTGTTTTCGTGTGTTACTTTTTTAATCAACTTTATAAAGTCATTTGAATTTTGAGTCTTCGAAGTCAAAATGTAGGCATACCTCGAAAAGTGGTCTACTAGGAGGTGCAAATATGTTTTTGTAGAACGTGATCCACCAAATCCACCTATGGTGTCTATTGATACTATTTCGAAAGGGTAAGTAGCCGGACCTAAGTGAGACATTAGTCCATAATCATATTTCCCTCTAGATTTGTTTTTTATGCATATTTCACAGTTTTCACATATTTTTTTGATATTATATGTTAAATTTTTCGCAGTATAGAATGGATTAATTTTCCTTTTCATTTGTTGTATTCCAATGTGACAGTATGCATAATGTATTTTCTCAATAAATTTTTTACTAAATTCCTCAGTTAGTATTATCTTTTCCTTGTTCCTATCCTTGCAATAGTAAATGTTGTGGCTTCAACCTGGTCCAATGCTACAACCCTAAGACGCTGTTCCAGGGGCCCATCAGCTGGATTCGAGCCTCTTAGACCATTGGCTCAGGGCCAAATGCGGACAGAACTGTTCCGGCTTAACTTAGATAACTAAAGTATTGATAGATTTAAACTTATGCTATGCACTTACAGAGTCCAATGTGACCACGGCTCCTCGACAAGGAAGAATGCAGGTTAAAGGGTAGGAAAGGTCAGGAATGAGAAGGTACTTGCTGTTCGGCCGTAGCTTCTTGCTTCAAGACGGCACTAACACACAACACACACAGCACAGTACTAACGTTCGTCTATAAGCTACTTAGATTAATTATTTACTTAAGTATATAATTGCACGGCCAGCAGTGGCGTCAACGTGGCACAACTATTGTCACTCAGTACAACAAGTAAGTCTTTATTTAGTACCGAAATAACTAGAAGCTAATTTCTCGCGGGAACCTTAAGCTATAGCGAGGTTCTAACAATACGGATTACAAAGAAAAGCTTATTTTTACAATCAACAATTCGAGGCGCGGCCCGCCTAGCCAAAAAACAATCTGAACTCTGTGTCGAACTGTCAAAACCAAAAGGTTTTATCAAAAAGCGCGGCAAGCTAGCTACGTTCACAAAGTATTCATCTGTCACAGCGACCACAGACAACTAATACATAGGTGGCGCGAACAATCCCCCGCCCGTGGACGCAAGGATTTACGTCCACTCACTAACAGATGGGGAGACGTGACAAGGTGCAAACGGCTCGGTGCAAGACCGAATCTCCGACCATTACCTCGGCGACTCTGGGAACCCCATCAGACCCGTACATTAGCTTAACAATGCGTCCACGACGCCAATACAAAGGTAGCAAATTAGATTCCTTTACCAATACAAGATCACCAACCTTAGGGGGATCGGATTTGTCAGCCCACTTAACACGTTGCTGCAAAAGGTGCAAATACTCGAGTGACCAACGATGCCAAAAGCTCTGGGTCATTTGCTGCAACAGTTCAAACCGAGACAAACGTGAGGTTCTCGCGTCCCTGAAAGGTTATTCGGGCAAGGCGTTAAGGGGCTGACCAATCAAGAAGTGGCCGGGAGTTAAGACCTCCAGGTCGTTTGGGTCAGACGAGAGGGGGCAGAGTGGCCGAGAATTGAGTATGGCCTCAATTTTACAAAACACAGTGGCGAGTTCTTCGAAGGTCAAGATAGTTTCTCCTATAACGCGTCGGAGATGTGTCTTGGCGACCTTGACGACAGCTTCGAAGATCCCACCCCAGTGGGGGCAAGCTGGAGGGTCAAACTTCCAGGTTATCCCCATCTTGGACATTGCAGTACTTAAACTAATCTTATTACTAGACAAAAATTCAACAATTTCTCTTAAATATCTATCGGTACCCTTATAATTAGTACCGCAATCGGTGCGAACCAGGTCAGGCAATCCTCGACGAGAGACAAATCTACTTAGTGTGGCCACAAAGGCCTCAGTGCTTAAGGCACTCACCAGTTCCAAATGGACCGCTTTAGTAGAGAGACAAACAAAGACGCACAGATAGGCCTTGAGTGACCGGGCGTTGCGGAGGTTAGAGCTCTTGATGGCGAAAGGGCCTGCAAAATCAGTGCCAACTCCGGCAAAAGGTCGAGTGGCCATGACGCGGTCGGGGGGCAAGTCACCCATCATCGGCTGCGCAGTAGGGGCCTTCAAACGGTAGCAAGGGATGCATTTGAAAATGACGCTCCGGATTGTGCGTCTCCCTGCCAAAATCCAAAACTCACGCTGTAAAATAGCCGAGAGGGCATTGCAACCAGCATGGGCATTTTTCAGGTGATAAGAGGTCACCAGCAATTTAACAAAGGTGCCGTCCTTAGGGAGCAGCAAAGGGTGACGAGCACCATAGGGCAACTCAGAATTCCTAAGGCGTCCGCCAACGCGTAACAATCCATCCTCGTCCAAAAAGGGGCTTAAGCGAGCAAGCGGGCCTTTCAAAGCTAAGCCTCCTTTTATGGTGTCGATCACGGACGCAAAATGTTCTGCCTGAACCACACGCACCCAATGTGTCCGGGCTTCTCGACGTTCAAGAGGCGACAAGACAGGATTCAAATTTTTATTACCTGGGTTCCTTCCATTATGGATGAAACGTCTAAGCCAACCGGTAACACCAATGAGTTTATCAAGGGAACTGTATCGTTCCAAGAGGAAGTTAGAGTCTGGGATCGGTCTATCCTCCACGACTCCGACTCTTAAGCCCGGCAAAACTTCCGGAGCGGAGAACCGATTCTGAGGCCAAGCCGACTCAGGTTGCGTTAACCAACTTGGGCCCCACCAAAGGGGATGGTTGACAAGTGAAGAGGCCTCGAGACCGCGAGAGGCACAATCGGCCGGGTTCAATTCTCCGGGTACGTGTCTCCAAATCAACGGAGTTTCAGAGCACTGAATTTGGGACACCCGATTCGCGACAAAGACCTCCAAGTTGTGAGGGGCGGCTCGGAGCCAACATAGGACAATTTCACTGTCCGTCCAAGCATACACGTCGGTCAGTTCGACCACGGATGCCAAAGATGAACGGACGTGGTTAAGAAGGCGCACCAAAAGAGCAGCGCCAGACAATTCTAATTTAGGGATCGTCAAGCGTGACCGAATAGGGGCCACCTTGCTCTTTGCCAAGACAAGATGTGTCGCTACCTCACCAGTGGCATCGACAGTCCGCATATATACCACGGCAGCATTGCCTCGTTCGGAGGCGTCACAAAACCCATGGAGACTGGCGTGGCACCTTCCTGGTGGTAGGAAGCGTCGAGGCATCGAAATTCGGTCGACGTCCGGAAGTGCAGACACAAGGGAGTGCCACTCCTTCAATAATTTCCCTTGGAGAGGCTCGTCCCAACCGACTTCAGCGATCCAAAGCTTCTGAAGGAAGCATTTGGCCAAAAATATTACGGGAGTGATCCACCCGTTTGGATCAAAAGTGCGGGCAACCGTAGACAAGACGGAGCGCTTTGTCCAAACCTTAGGAGGTGGGTTCAATTTAACCCGGTAGGTGAAGACATCCTGGACGGGCTGGTACTGTATTCCAAGGACCGTTAACAAATTAGGATTTTCAAGGTTTTCAAAAATATGAGGGTCCTGCTGATCCTCTCCCGGGAGATCCTTCAAAACGTGAGGGGAGTTGGATAGCCACTTTCGCAATTCATAACCTCCGGACTTCAGTATTGCGATCAATTCGTCACGCAGGGTCAAAGCTTCTTCAACACTAGAAGCTCCTGTGCAGATGTCGTCCATATAGACTGACGATTCCAAGATGGCTGATGCACGAGGATAATTCAGCCGCTCGCGGTTAGCCAATTCCAACAAGGTCCTAATAGCAATATAGGGGCTTGACCGGAGTCCATAGGTCGTTGTGTTCAATTCAAAGACCCGTATCGGCTCATTAGGACTCTCGCGCCACAAAATCAGCTGATACCTCCGATCATCGCGATGCACCACCGACTGTCTGAACATCATCTTGATGTCAGCAACAAAGACAATTTGGTGACGGCGGAAATGCGTGAGGATGTCGGAGATATCCTTGATCAACTTAGGGCCAGCGTGCAGACACTGGTTCAAAGTCACCCCGTTAGACGTAGCCGCGGAGCCGTCAAATACCACTCGAATCTTACCCCCAGGGGTCTTCAAGACAGCATGGTGGGGTAGGAAGTAGTGCTCGTGCGAACGCCAATCAAAATTGGATGGTGACATGTGTCCAAGGTCTTCGTACTCGCGCATAAATTCAATATACTTGGTGCGGAAGGTAGGGTCGCGCCGCATGCGCCGTTCCATAGACAAGAGCCTTTTCTCAGCTAAGGCCCGTGAATGACCAAGAGGGGGGCGAGAGGCGAGGAAGGGCAAGCGAGTTACGAAGCGCCCGTCAGTACGGCGGCCTGTGTTATTTTGATAGAACAACTCGCATTCAAGGTCAAGAGGATTAACCGGTGCAGCGTGTGGCGGCTCCTCGACTTCCCAAAAACGCTGGACTACATCCGACAACGTTAAGCCGGCTGCCTGCAATTGGTCTAGCACCGGTGGGTCTGAAGACCACAAAACGGGTCCAAGAAAGCTATGACCAAATATAGTGGAGATGGCGCAAAGTCCATCTTTCTGCAGGACCCTAATTCCTCCTGACAAGATCAGGCCTAGGACATCAGAACCCAACAAAAGATCCATGGGACCAGGTTCAGTCCAGTGAGGGTCGGCAGGGGTCAGACCTGCCGTACAGGAAACCGCAACGTCAGCGATTCTTTCCTGTGGTAGAGGACCCAAGATATCGTCAAGGACTGACACCTTGACCAAGACGCGGAGATTACCCTTAATTGGGCCAAACATCAACTCCGCTTCACCCTTAGGAGTCGAGGGCTCGGCACCACCGATACCTATCATCCGAACCGCATGAGGACTCCAAGGGAGCCCTAGCTTACCCACCAAATAAGAAGAAGCAATACAGCGCTGTGAACCCGAATCCAAGAGGGCACGAACTATCAAACATTCACCTTTCGGGTTGTACACCTTCACTGAGACAGTCGGCAAAAGAACGGTCTGACAGACGGACTGCTGAAGATTAAGATTCTCAGGAGATGTGGCTGTGGTGGGGGCTAGGGCGGCGACTACCTAGCATTGGTCACCTTCATCAAACCGGTCCTCGAACCAGGGAATCTCGAATCGAGATTCATGCGGAACCTCCAGAAGCGGAGGAGACGGACCTCCATTTGGGTAAATCCACGCGCCATCCCGCGGCGGAAGCACAGGCCTAGTCAAGCGGGCAGAGGCCGGCACACCGTAGTGAGGTTGGCGACCCATACGAGGTGGGCGGCGCTCTAGTCGCGGCCACTCGTGAAGCGGGGGTGAGTAGCGAGTAGGACGGCCCGTCGCCGTGGCGGCAGCAAATCCCGCATCAAATTGGCGCAGGGGGGTCGAAATCCCCCCGCGGGGGGGTGAAGCCCCCCCGGGTGGGGGCGAAGTCCGGACACACCGGGGCACCTGACACGGTGCAGGAGAGCGACGCAGACTAGCAGGGGAGCGATTAACATAAGCACCCCCGCCCGTGCGGGGGGTGCTCTCCCCCACCTGGCGGCCAACGCCATTTTGGTTGGCACACAAGATCGCCAGGTGGTTGCCCTTACAAATAGGGCATGGCTGCTGATGTGGGCAGTCTCGCTGCAGGTGAGCTTCCAGGCAACTATAGCACCAGTGGCGGTCCCTGGCGATGCCCCTCCGGTGGTTAATCGTCTTGTCCAGGAACTGGGGACAAGAAGGTACCCTGTGGCCCGGACGCTTGCAATATTTACAGGGGGTGGCCTCAGTGGCAGCAAGCCCTCTGTAGACTGGCATTGGCCTTCGCTCAGAGGCCCCCTTACCAGGGCCGCCAATCTGACCCCTTCCCTTCCTCGGCTGGGCAGGTGGCTCTGAGGTCCTTGAAGGACCAGCAACGCCAGAGTTGTCAGCCTGCCGGCACTCCTCCTCGAGGAACTTTAGCAAATCTGAAAAGGGGGGCAGATAGCTGGCACCGTCCCCACCATACCTCTGTTCAAACCGCAATTTTAATTCGGGAGGTAGGCGGGACAACACTATATGCAGCAACAGAAAAGACCACTGGTCCACCGGGAGCTCTAGTCGCCTAAGTGCATTACATGCTACAATCAACGGGTTTAACAAAGATTCCCTCAAACGAGCAACCCCTGAGACACGTGGCAGAGACAAAATTTGCGCCACGTGCGTGTCCGCTAATCGGCGCACGTTGGCATACCGCCGGGTGAGTAGTTCCCGGGCGGTAGTATAGCTCTCCTCGGAGAGGTCCAGGTGGCAGACCACACTCAGAGCCTCTCCCTGCAAGGAGGACAGCAGGTAGCTCAGTTTCTGGCAGGGAGACAGATCCTTCCTAGCATGCACCAGACTATCAAAGAGGCCGAGGAAACCTAACCACTCACTCAAATTGCCCGAAAATTTAGGTAGGTCTATAGTGGGTAACCTACCTAGTAGCGCAGGTTGAGTCGGAGGTCTCAAAGGAGACTCGAGAAGAGAGCTTAGTCTCGCCTCCTTCTTAAGCTTAGAGCTTTCCCCCACAAGGCCGTCCGTTAGTTCAAGGAACTGCTCATAGTCTCGCTGAGCGGACTGGAGCAGTTCCTCGGGCGGTTCCAAAACCACTAGGTCCCTAAGCGCTTCCTCGACAATTGCCTGTCTGGTCGGCACCTGTTCACATCGCTTGAGCAGTGCGGATGCTCTGTCCTCACGGCCTATCAAGGTACGAGCTGTAGCCGCCCATCGGAGTTCAGCTTGTATCGAGCCAACGAGCCTTTTATGAGCTGACATCTTGTACGCAATAGGTATTGCAATTTGCAATTAAATAAATTACTTTATGATTCACACTTACAATTTAGGCTGGATTGAGGTGGCAACCCTAACTAACAATTAGCCAGCTGTGTGAATTCACAACAAAACAACCACAGTATAACAACACACAAAACAGCAACAAACAACAAACAAATAACAGCAAATAAACAATGTTCAAATTCTATTGTAAACAATGAATTTATATGTTAGGTTGTTACACTGTTGATTGCTACAATAATCAAAGTAAAGAATTAAAAATAAACAAGAATAAGAACTACAATTAAAAGCAAGTTAAACTTACCTACATGAAAATTATCAAATTATCAGGGGTTAACCTTCAAATACAGACAGACATACATGTAAAAACAAAAAACAAGTTATGTGTATAGTTCACCCGAGACAAACAACAATAATATGTAATTATAGTAATTGTAATATAATCTTAAGCATAAGTTAGAAGTTACAAATTCAAGTTTTTAAACAATTGCAAAGACAGGCAAAGATAGGTGAGCAAATATATATGTGACTGAAAACACTGTGTAATCAATGATTACCGTTCAATAATTAAAAACAAGTTTTTAATTTGCAACTAGTAGGGGACAAAACCAAAGGTAGTGGTTAAATTTACAAATCCAATTAATAATAAGCAATTAATTCAAGACAACAAATTCATATACAGTCACAATCGCAATGCAGACAAGCAATATCAAACCTTGTAATTAGCAATATCAACATATAAAGGGTAAATAATGTATACATAATACCCTTTATTACAAGTTATTATCTGTACACAAATTCAGTTAAAGTGTTGAACAGCTGTTGGCCAATTAATTTAGAAGTTTGCCAACAATTCAATAAGTTGCTAACAAGCTAGTATGTATTTAACAAACTAATTACAGCTTGCAACCTTTTCTCAATCTCAACTACAAACTTTCAATTTAAAGATAAATAAGTACTTTCATAAACAAAGCAGTTATTTAATTAAACAGACACCAAGTACAAGCTTTGACACCACAAAAGTATAGTTTGTGCGGCAAGAATCAAACCTAATGTACAAAATTCTCTTATGCCGCTTCAATACATTTAACGCAGCAAGTAGGAACTATAGCTAAGTAATCCAAAGTAAAAGTTAAGCTTGTTTTAATTTACCCAGCTATATCCCACAATAAATGCCCCACTAGCTTACACTATTAAACCGGTACAGACCTGTCCGCAGCGTTTAGTACAACCACGCTCTGCTACCAAATGTTGTGGCTTCAACCTGGTCCAATGCTACAACCCTAAGACGCTGTTCCAGGGGCCCATCAGCTGGATTCGAGCCTCTTAGACCATTGGCTCAGGGCCAAATGCGGACAGAACTGTTCCGGCTTAACTTAGATAACTAAAGTATTGATAGATTTAAACTTATGCTATGCACTTACAGAGTCCAATGTGACCACGGCTCCTCGACAAGGAAGAATGCAGGTTAAAGGGTAGGAAAGGTCAGGAATGAGAAGGTACTTGCTGTTCGGCCGTAGCTTCTTGCTTCAAGACGGCACTAACACACAACACACACAGCACAGCACTAACGTTCGTCTATAAGCTACTTAGATTAATTATTTACTTAAGTATATAATTGCACGGCCAGCAGTGGCGTCAACGTGGCACAACTATTGTCACTCAGTACAACAAGTAAGTCTTTATTTAGTACCGAAATAACTAGAAGCTAATTTCTCGCGGGAACCTTAAGCTATAGCGAGGTTCTAACAATACGGATTACAAAGAAAAGCTTATTTTTACAATCAACAATTCGAGGCGCGGCCCGCCTAGCCAAAAAACAATCTGAACTCTGTGTCGAACTGTCAAAACCAAAAGGTTTTATCAAAAAGCGCGGCAAGCTAGCTACGTTCACAAAGTATTCATCTGTCACAGCGACCACAGACAACTAATACATAGGTGGCGCGAACAGTAAATGTTATCTCTCAGTGTCAGTGTATTTTTATTCTGTTTTATATGTTCATTTTTTCCCTGATCATTTTGTATATCCTCTAGTTTAATTAAGTTTATAATTTTTAAGACTTCATCTTGTTGTTCCCATGGCTCCAATACAGCATTTCTGCTCAGACTATCTGCTTCCAGGTTGTATTTTCCTGGCGAGTACTTTACCTCAAAATTGAACTGTGATAGGTAATATGTGAGGTCTCCTAGTTCTTCATCGGTTCTTGCCTTTATATTCATTTTCTCTAAAGGTTTATGATCAGTGAAAACCTTGAATCTCTTGCCCATAAGCCAATATTGCCAATATTGTACTGCCTCTTTAATCGCCAAACATTCCAGATAAATGGCCTTTTTCTTTTTTTGTGTATCATTTAATTTCCTTGAGAAGTATGCACAAGGTTTTTCTTCTCCGTTGTGTTGAGGTTGCTTCAATACTGCGGCTATGCCTTGTAAACTAGCATCTGTATAAATATGTATTGGAAGATCTGGGTCAAAGATTGCTAAAATTGGTTTTGAGCACAGTAGTCTTTTAATTGTCTCAAAAGACTCTTGACATTTTTCTGACCAAATAAACTTTTGTCCTTTTCTTAACAAATTATGTAGAGGATCTAATATGATTGATATTTTTGGCACATATTTCCCATAAAAGTTTATCTTACCTAAGAACTGTCTTACATTTTTCTGTGTTTTTGGGACAGGAAAATCTTTTATAGCAATTAAATTATCCTTCAGTGGAGTGATTGTATTATTTTTGATAATATGGCCTAAATATTTCACTGAGTCTTGTGCAAAATTACATTTAGTGAATTTTAATCTAAAGCCTTCTTTTAATATTGCTTCCAACAAAAGTGATAAATGTTTAATGTGGTCTGCGAATGTCTCAGAAAATACCAAAATATCATCTATGTAATTAACGGTGAAATCTGATAGTTTGTGCTTTCGTATAATACTACTCAATATTCTTTGAAAAATAGCAGGTGATGTCTTTAAACCGAATGGTAAACATGTCCATTGGTAATGTCCTTCTTGGGTAACAAACGCTGTCTTTTTCCTGTCTTCAATTTTCAAAGGAATGGACCAGAAAGCTGAATTTATATCCAGTGTTGAGAAGTATTTGCATTTAGCTGTCTTAATCATCAAATCTTCGATAAGTGGAAATGGTTGTGATTGAGGGACTACAATTTTATTTAACTCCCGAAAGTCTATACACAGCCTTGACCTCTTTCCCTCTTCTTTTTTATAGGCTAGAGTTACTGGCGCAGCAAAAGGGCTGTAGGACTCTTCAATTAAGTTTTCTTGTAGTAACTTTGACACTTGTTGTTCAATTTCTTTTTTGTCTTCAATAGTGCACCTATAAGGTCTTTTACTACAGTATTTCTCAATTACTAAATCAATATGTGCTTCATAGCCTTTTACAGTACCTATATCATACTTGTCTTTAGCAAAAAGTGATTTATATTTGCATATTAATTCCTCAATTTCTGTCTGCCTTTGAAGGTCTAGATGATTTACAGAAATAATGAAGCCAGTCTCTTCTATGTGTTCGTTAAAGTTTATTTTTAAATATTTATTTTTTGTTTCATTGTGTGCATCCATTTTTGTATTGTACATTTTTTCATCCTTTTTATCATCTGAAAAGTCCGATATTATGTTTTTGTTTTTGATAATTATTTCTTCTTTATTATTTTCTGTTTTGAGGTTGGGGATACTCTGAGTAATTTCTAACTTCTCATTTTGAATCAGATGAAACATTTTTATACAGTCTAGTCCAATTAAAAAGTCGTAATCAAAGTTTTCATCATCTATTACAAAAAGATTTGCTTCTTTTTCAATATCAAAAATTTTAATTTTTAATGTTACCATTCCTTTAGTTTTTTTCATGCCATTAATCGTTTTTAAGTTTGCATTTTCCATAGAAATACTAGTGTTACTGGGATTATTTTTCAAGGATAATAATCTAGAATTTATTAAAGACACATTTGATCCTGAGTCATAAATCCCCATTGTGTCTAAAGTATTATTTAATAACAATTTAATTTTGATTAATGGCGGGATCACTAGTTTTTTGGGTTTATTTCTTTTAATTCTGTTTCCAATTCTGAGTTATTCACCGTTCTAATCTGATCTTTTTTTTGTCTATTGTTATTCTTGTCTTTGAACCAACACAAGGATTCAGGATGATAGCGGCTGCCTTTGTTTTATTTTTCACAAATTCTGCACGGTTTGTAGCTTCCGTCTTTTTCTATAATTTTATTTTCCAAACCTCCCACTTTTCTTCCCAAATTCTTCTTATTCACTAAATGTTCCAAGCCCCTGATATTATTAAATAAATCCTTACTTTCTTTTAAGCTATTTCTATCGATTTTATCGGGAATGAAATTTGGGAGCCCTGTCGCAATTAAATCAATTAGGGTGGTATTATCCATTGACCTATTTATTTCTAATAAAAGTTTTCCCTTTTTCAATGCATATTCTAGTAATGATCCTTGTCTATATTTGAATAGCATTGCATATCTGACCGGCGACCATCCTCTATCCGCATATGTTTCACAGAAGTTTTCTTTCCATATTGACCATTCCGAGTTAATTGTATATTTTATAAGCATTGAACTGAACCAATCAAGGCATGAATCTCCTAAGAACAATCTCAATGCCTCAATTTTCTTTCCATCTCCTTCTATTCCCATACGAGTACACTCTGATTCAAAAATAGCCATCCACTGTAATACATTTGAATTTTTATTATGGAATTTTTCTATAACAAATTTTTCTGTCAACTTTTTAATATTGTCGGCTTTCGATGCATCCTTCTTCCTTTCAGCTAAATTCTCCAAGATTCTTGTCAAAGCTTCTTCTGAAATTCCAGAAGTAGAAGCCAGTTTTTGTGTTTCTTGTGTTAACTCCTCTAACAAATATCCTTTAAACTGCATGTTTCCATCTTCATCCATATAGGTGTTAACTATCTCTGGTGTTGATGCAATCCAAACTTGTCTTCTATCATTTCTCTTTTGTAATGTAGTTTTTACTCTTTGAAATGTTTGAGTTTTTATCACTGAATCATGCAGTTTTGCCGGTTGAAATCGTTCCGGGATTATATAGGTATGATCGTTGCCATCAGTTATTGAGGTTATGCAAATTACATTTGTTTTCGGGTCTTCGATCGATTTCAACACTTTAAATTCAAATCTCAACTTTTCCATGTTAGCACTGTGTTAAACACAGCTAAAGAATTCGTTTTATAATGTTTCTCATTAAGGCGAAATAAAAACTTGCGTTGCTCTGAAAGAGAGATTTTATTTTGAAACTTTTTACATGTAAGTATGCATTATGTTTTTAGTAATCAAATTACATACTATCTTACCTGAAAAGAGAGAAACGACAATTAACTTTATTATCTCGCCGTAACCTTTCTATTGTTCTTATTTTACAATAAACTATAAAAATCTGATAAAAATTATTTCACAAATCTTCTAACGGATATTCACTAATGTCACTGTCAAGTGTCCGCCACGGAATCCTCCTTTTATTTGACATATCCAAACTCTATGGTCCACAGAACAATAATACCCTAACTATGTCTTCATAGACGTAGGAAATTAGGAATACTCATTTACATATTTTAAAAAAACACAATTTCAGCAAATAAGTAAAACATCGATACTGTTTGTCTCTAGTCCCTACTGTATCCTGCGCTATAACACTCGCCCGCGATAACTGGCGCCCCGCGGAGCGCCCGCGAGTCTTTTGTATGGGTAATTTCATTCCTCGCCCTCGCTGACGGCAGCATTGCAGCTCATTACACACTCTATACGTTGGATTTGAGTTAGATTGTATACAAAAGCTGTTAACAAGCGTTCTATTATTTGCTTTTTTAAATGAAGTAAGTAGGGAAGTATATTTTATGATATACCCACCTACGCTCGCATGTCGTAGTAAAAATCATGTTAGGATTAGAAATTTAAGGAATCGAATTATTCGAATGTCTATCTATCTTTCTGCTCCGTTTGCGCGACCCATAATATTCAACTGACTAACATTTAATACATAGATACATTCTATTCTATTCTTTAAAATAATGTAGCTTTGGACTTACCTAAAACATTTTTTACTTACACCTGCCTACCTACAATAGATTTCTAGGTATGCAGGATACTGATTTAGATTAATAAATATTTATCATAACGACATGGTTTTCATAACAAAAGTAACGTATGTATATCAATTCCAATTATTTTTTCTATATTACGGGTGTTTTTATGAAGTTATAAATAATACCGTAACTTAACATAAAACATAACCGATAACGCCTCAGAAATCTACTCATTAAGGGCAGGTGTGCGGCACGCCGCGGCATTGTATTAAAATGTTATAGTTATAATATTAATGTTTTATTTTGGCAACCATAGATCGGGGTACGGTGTTTGATAACATACGCAAGTCATAAGAGGTCGCGGGACTAACAGTTCTTTGTTTATTCCACTGCAAGTTAGCCCTTGACCGCTAACAAAAAAAAAAAAATGATGATGCAAATTAAACTCGCCGGCATATTTAGCGGAACATAAAAAAAAGGTCCATAATTAAAAAAATATGGTTTTATTTCAAAATCTACTTACTACACTTCTTTTGTTATTTAAAGTTTCATTTGTTTTACTTAAAATGAGATCACATTAAGAACAGATTTTGCGAGTAAAGGCTATTTGTGAAAAATGGTACATTTTTGAACTTTTCATGTAACCGGGAAAAGTGAAATTTAATATTAAAATAACAATTAATTAAATTAGAAAAATGGTGATTAATATCGCGTATTTCCTCCACGTGCTCTTATTAAAGTTTCTACCGGTCTAGGCATACTGAGAATGATGTTATCGATGGTCTCCTGGGATAGTCTCCGCCATTCCTCAACTACGGCGATTCGCAGTTCACCCACGTTGGCAGGAGCTGGAATTCTGGACTTAACTTTTCTTTTCAGCAAGTTCCAAACGTGCTCTATTGAGTTCATATCCGGTGATCTCGCCGGCCACTCCATAACAGTGATATTCATATCATTAAGATAAGCTTGAGTTACCCGAGCGGTATGCGGCCGAGCATTATCCTGCATAAAAACAAAATCGTCACCGATATATGGGGCAAACGGTACGACATTTTCTTCTAAAACTTCTCTGATATAGCGGTCTGCAGTCAGACTCCCTCTGTCAATCACTACCAAGTCTATGCGAGCTCCCAAACAAATGCCCGCCCAAACCATTATTGATCCACCACCATATGCAACTGTAGTTTCAAAATTTGTCTGAATGTATCGTTCTCCTTTGCGTCTGTATATTCTTTGCCTGCCGTCAATTTGATTTAAGAGAATTCTGCACTCATCACTAAACAATACCTTACTCCATTGGTCCGCGTTCCAAAGTCGATGTTCCTGAGCATAAGTTAACCTGTTTCTACGATGATTTACCTCGAGCCTTGGAGCCTTGGCGGGCACAGATGAACCCAAACCAGCTTCTTCGAGCCTTCTTCGTACCGTACGCTCACTTACGGTTACACCCCGCACTGCTTCTAATTCATGTCGGGCTTAGACGGCCGTCAAACGGGGGTTCCTACGTACACGAAGCCGAATGAAACGATCATCCCTACTCGAAGTGCGTCTTTTTCTGCCTTGTCCTGCTCTTCTCACATAAGTACCGGTCTCCCTGAACCGTTGGATACTGCGATGGATCGTTGAAACTGGTCGACGAAGATCTCTGGATATCACTCTGTAGGTTTGACCATTTCTTCGCATTTCTAGTGCCCTGGCAATCTCCGTTGGGGCTAAGTCAGGCATAATTTAGTCATCAACTCCAGAAAGATACGCGATTAAAAAAACTAACAAAAAACAGTATAATTTCAATGAAATTTAGATCAAACTCAGAAGGAAGAAATACTCAAAGTTCGCTCCAGATAAGGTGTATTTGAATAAAATTAAAACAATTGCATAAAATGTGATGTTCAGTTGTTTTCTTAATTTGAAAATATTTCTTTTTAAATTTAATGACGTATAAACCAGCCAGCAACCTTATATGATACTGGTATCAAACCTTTTTTTTATGTTCCGCTAAATATGCCGGCGTGTATAGTTAGTAAATCTCGCTGATTAAGCTTATTCTATCACATAGCTACTCTCCCACTCACTACCAGGGGCTATACTGCCAACACTTAAAGCAATACTTAATACTTATACAATTTTACTCAAATGACAGCTTGATGGCATGTATACCTTGACGTTCCTAAAATAAGGATTACAATTCTGATACACGAAAGTCAACAATAATGAAACAATATGGCTTAACACGTTGGCAGTATGGCACTGGTATTAAAAATATGTAAACCCAGAGGTAGGGAAGTATAAACTTAGTTTGACAAATGCAACGTCAGGGACAACATCATAATTTTATGAAGGCGTTTGACGGAAGAAAGGCCTTTGACGCAACCACATTATGTTCTTTACTACCAGTTGCTTAGTATTACGTAGTAACTTTTCAATTATCTCACGTGAACATAGAGGTTTGACAGACATTTGCCTAACCCGCTACAAGCTCGTAGTTTGTACGGGGACATAACCGTGACCCACCGCTGCCGGCGGGGGTCCATCAGGCCCGCTCATCAATTATACCGGCCGAATGTTTGCCCCCTCTCGCTGGTGTCATAGCACACGTCAACAGGTGCCCGCTCGACTTGTAATTTAATTTAGGAATCCACTCGTAAAAACTGGGATCACCGCTGGAATGAGGCAACTCGAATAAGACGTATCGAAATTTAATTATTTCAAGAGACAAGTTGCCTGTTTTGGGAAATTACTCTTGTACCTCCAGACTTATTTTGCATAATACCGTCCATTGTGTAATTTTATATCTTTTGTATTTCAATAAAACAAATAAATGGATAAAAAATATGTTCTATTTCGCCGAAAACTGCGTTATGAACTATTGTAACGTATTTTTAAGAGAAAAAACCATTCTAGTAAGCTATAATAAATTACGGTATTTTTGGAACTGTTTATATTGTAGTACTTAATTTTAGAAGCTACTCACCTAATGCTTTAAAAATGTAGATATATTATATTCAATTTGGGTAAAGTATGAAAAGTAACCTAGAATGTAAATTGTCTTTTCTAACTTTTACCTTATAATACAACCAACACAACACAAATAAAATATATCAAACCTGTTGCAATGCAAATTAATGGGATTTCAATTTTTATAAACGATTCGAATGCCCAAAACACATAATTAGTTTGATATCCCCCGTATCATTATTCGCATTTCGAGATGATTTATACGTCGGGCGGCAGCCGGCGGGGCGCGGCCGGAGATCGTGATGACCCGCTCACAGCGTGATCGCGATTCTCAACAAATTGAGACGTTGGTGATTATTTACCCCCGATCGCCATTAGCGGGTTAACAAGTTCAAAACGGTAAACAGTTTAACTTCAAAGCTTTTTCCCTCGTTGTACCTTGTACACATTAAACGTACATTACTAAAATTTAAAATTTATTTAGTAAACACGCTTTCAGCAAATAAAAACTTAAGGAAGTTCTGAAATACTATTCTGTATGCTTGCGACATCAGCTTTCGCGTATTTATATTTTTAAATATCACATTAGAATAGCTAAATTAAAATATCCATGCAAAAAATCACGTCTGTCCGTTGCACCGTTGATGCATGATTGCAAAGCAACAAACAAACACATCGCCATTATAATATTTGTAGTATTATTTAATCCATACGGGTATCTCTCCTCATGACCATTCGTTTGTTTCTATGATGATGATTTGTTTCCTAGCTATAAGACAGTTAATTGTAGGACAGTTTCAGAACTGCTGGACATAGGACTTCCTTCGTAGTCTAAAAAGTTTATCAGTTACTCTCTCTTAGATCTCCTCTTTATCGATTTGATCACGTAGAGAAAACCTCTTCATTGTCCACTCACGACACGACACGAATTGAATTTTCTATGAGTCCTACAGCTCCGCTGCATACCGTCAATCATCCTGTCACTAAGATCACGGCTCCTTCGATGACGATTCAGAGACCTCTCATTTTATAAATTCACCTTTTCTTTTCTTACTTAGAAAAGGTTTTGCCTCACTGCAGTTTAGATTTATTCATTCCTTTGGGTATCAAGAGCCTACGCCGCTGCAGGCAACCGGTTAGAACTTTAGAAGGATTACCTTTACTTATGTTCTACAAATAATTGACTTGTGATTATTGGAAGCTTATATTACTTAACGATATCGATATGTGGAATAACTTAATAGCTTCTTTAGTACTACAGTAATCTGGTATTTAATGTGTTCGAATCTCACCTATTATCTACTTAATCACACGGCTTTATTTCTACGAGTATTAGTAACGTATTATCTAACGATCTAGCGGGTATAGAATTTCATTTATTGCTTATTCAATATTTAAGTTATACTAAGATACAATTTTTAAAATATTATGTAAAGTTCTGAATCCGTTTGAACTTTTGAGATTACCGTTTCCAAATGGACAGCGGTGATGGACTGTGAAATGTATTTTTTTTAAAGTAGGTTAAATTATTTTACTAGATGATGTCCGCAATATAGTCCGCGTGGCAACTCTTTGATTTTGTGGTATAAAGAATATCCTTATGTAGGCCTTTATCCTAGACATAACCTTACGTATCAATTACACAAAAATATGCGATCTGCGTGTTAGGCAAACTAGAGGCCGCCATAAGCTCGTGACTCCATCGCTCCGCCTCAAGAAGGTCCGAAGGTCGTTCGTGGGAATGAGCATTCTAATTTTATAACAAAATTCCACAACCTATCTTAAACTTGCCTTTAAGTATGCTCCTGAAAAAAGCTTATTATACTGTTGAAAATTACGTAAATGACAAAGGAGCATGGATTTGACTCGCTCCAGCAATGCTAAGGACAGCTGTTACTTAATGTATTCTACAAATTAATGAAATTGTATTTTTTTTTTTCAAAAGAGCAACTGCCGAGTTTCTTGCTGGTTCTTCTCGGTAGGAATGGCATTCCGAACCAGTGGTAGATTCACTCGACGATTCAAAAGTACTTGTAAAAGTCTATTTGAATTAAAATCATTTGAATTTGAATTTATGCCTTTAAAATTAAACTTCAGTATTTTTTTATTCAAATAGGTAAGCTTTTACAAGTGCTTTTGAATCATCGAGTGAATCTATCGTTGTTTCGGAATGGCATTCTGGAGAGAAGACCCAGCAAGAAACTCAATGGTTGCTATTTACCTACAATCAAAATTACAGTCATTATATAAGGATACAAATAGCTGCAGTCCCACTACCATCAAATCGACCGACTTCATCGACCAGAGTCAAATCCATCCACCAACCAAAATTTGGCAAAATCGGTTGAAAACAAGATCATAGTCCATCAAGCTGCCCATGTGAGGAGGCGGATTTCAGGAATCACTAAGAACATACAGACAGGCAGGTTTCCTCACGGTAATATTTTAATGTTTGAAATGTATCGTACTAAAATTGAATCAATCAATGAATGTCACACTACTACCACAGTTTAACGAAAAGGCTGTGCTACTACCTACTAATATTAAACTATTACTATATACTTTATCTATTTACTATATTTCAATTATTATTAAATATTTATATAGCTATCAAGTTCCAGCTCACGTTTCAAGTGGACCAAATATTTACAATCGTTGCCAGTCATTCAACTCTTTAGCACTCATAAATAAGCTGTCAGGTTGTAAATCATATTTTACAATTGTTTATATTCTAGTTTACAGCAACAAAGGGCGAACAGAGGGTCTCTAGGTGCCACAACGGACGCGTTCTGTGGCTGGTTTTAGTGCCTTTGGAGACTGTAAAACAGTGTAAGAGCCGACTGTCTTTTATTTAATTGGCACCTACGGTACGGGACTATACGGTCTACGCGTACCAACTACCAATTACGTTTACAATTTTCAGTTGTTTTGTAATATTATATTTATTTTAGTTTCAACTGGTTTTGTAAATTAAGGTTTTGTAGTTATAATGAAATGCATAGCACTGCATGCAATCGCATAAGTTTTGGTGGATTGAGTTATTTAACAAGAGTTGTTGGTGTGAAGTAAACTGAGGTTGATTCCCAAGTAAGTTTTATGTAATAGGTTTTATAGTACCAATACCTCGTCTAGTGCAGTAGGTATCTACCTGCGTATTAGATTAAAACTTAATAATAAATTGCTGGGGATTTTTAATTACTTTATTTACATTTTGGCGTTACAAGTTACAACCACAATTTAGACAAGTACATATTATGCCTAAATTTTTTTTGACGTTATAATATTTATTTAAAACGGGGCAAATAAAATACTTAAATACTAAATACGTCAATACTTTCATTTGGAAACGTTTCTGTTCATTCACTCATCGATATTGTATCCCGTCTCTCGAACTACTATTTTGAATCATTAACAATTTCAGCTACAAAACTCAACGCAAAACACGACCTCTGTTCTCTCGTCGTATGGAATACAATAAACTTGTTTTTTCTCACCTTTTCGTTCCCAAACTTTACAACTGTCATATATTACTAGCTCTATAGGCTGTATATGGGTGCTCTATGGGTGCTATGGTTTTATGATGCCCCTGAATGGTCAGCATTATACAAAAGAAAGTCGCTACAATATGGGCCCTAATTTGTTTTGGTTGTAGTATTGTTTTGTAAATTTATTGCTTTGATTTCTTCTTGTCTGGAACCCGCGGGGGTTGGAAATTGGAATTAGAAATTTTGTTTTGTTAACAAGTGATTTTTGGACAGATACGGCACATTAAGAGACAAATGTATTGTTTTGATTGTAATATTATGTATTTTAAAATGTTGTCTTTAAACTAGAATAAACTACGAACTCACATGGTACCTAGTAGGTATGTGATGACAATGTAGCCTTGGACAAAATCTAGCGGAAGGATATATCAGTAGGTATTACGGTACCCCTAACAGGTTAGCCCGCTTGTATCCTTCACTTCCGTCTTTGGTAGTCACCTGGATACTAAATGATGGTGCAGTCTAAGATAGTGGGCTAACCTAACAAGGGCATAGCTGCTATACTAAACCTATACATATAGTCAACCCCTAATTGGTTTCTGCATGGTTTTGGACCAAAATCGTCGCTTGGCAGTCATTTTTTTGCCGATATAATCAGCCTAAATACGAAATTTTGAATTCCGGAATTGTTCCTGCCAGGGATTGAACCCGACACCTCCTACTTTACTTACGTACCTACTCACCACTGCGCCCGGGAGGTAATCGAGGGATGGGGATAGAACGTTGGTATGGAGTTGGACTATGGACCTAAATAAAGCTATACTTAAAGATAAAATTTAATAATTTAAACGATAGATTGTGTGACCCGTGATTCATGGGCGGAATCAATTCACTTTACGACTTGACAGGACATTAAAAATTTAATGGCAGCCAAAGAATAAGTGACGTTATCTTTATAACACTCGCGTTTTGGAAATACGTGATCGGTGATCTAGCTAAGTAGGTTTTTTACGCCACCACAGGTTAGTCTTTGACTAATATCTCAACTGGTATGTGTCTTATTGGCGATGCAATCTAAGATGGTAGTGGGCTGTTAGGGTGACGCTTACGGGCTGACGGCATTAAACCCTGACCCCTAATCGGTTTCTACACGGAATCGTACCGAAACTCTAAATCGCTTGGCGGTAGGGTGGTAATTATACCACGGTCGAAGCCTCCCACCAGACCAGACCAGAGAAAGTTCAGAAATTATAAATTCCCAAACTGACCCTATCGGGAATCGAACCCGGGTCTTCCTACCATAAGACCACAGCGATCGCCACTGCGTCAGGGGGGTGTTTTTAAGTCCACTTTTTAATAAACTAGAACTAGTTGACCAGACCAGTTGAAATTATGAAACTATATTTTCTTAGGGGCTATTATATTTCCAGCCTTCTTGGGCTCGAAATATTTACAGCTTTAGTTTCTGGTTTTAATAGTTCATTACACAAAAAAAACAGTAATTTAGATAATTAATTGAATTATTTAGGCAGTTAACAAACAACACATTAATCTTATAACCTTTTTTATTTACTCTATGGTCTTAATAAACTTTCTTATTCCAGGAACGAGGCAACGATCTACTCTCCATTGAGCCTCGCGGTGGGCGCTGGCTGGCGCGTTGTTCTACCCTGGACAAAGATAAACAAGCATTAGAGCCATTCAGGGGATATTCACGCCACTGTGTGGACAATGCGCCCGCAACAATGTGCTTAAAATAATGAGACTTTAGCCTGTTGGTGTATACAGGAGGCTTCAAACATAATATTGTAGTCCCACATCTTATCTGTCGCGGTGGCCAAAATTGGAACAAATTTTTATGCCTGTTTTTAATATTTTATTATTCATATCTACTAGCGACGCTGTCACCGGGTCAGATAAGTTTGACGGACTGTACAGTTCATGATAGTAATTATTATTATGTTCGTACCTAGAATCTGTCTAGTATCGAAAGGTGCTAAACTGTCATTAATTCGTTACCAAGTAAGTACCAACAGAATAAAAAAACTACTTTCGTTGCTAAAGAGGCTAGATAAATAAATTAAATTAATCAAATTCTATTTCATAATACGGTTAAGTAGATATTAATTGCGATGACATCTTGTACCTATTAAGACAAAAATTTCGCTTTCAGTTGCTCGAAATAAAGATTATTTATTTATTTAATAAGAATTAAGATGAATAATTGTAGTGGTCAAATCACAGCTTTAAAGCAATAAATAAAAATGCTTGACGTAATGACAACATAAAGACAGGACCTAGATAAAGCCAATACGTATTAACCTGCAGACATAAATCTAATTAGAAGCAGAGCGCTGATTTATAACCGAGCACAGCGTAACGAATTGATTCAATTGACCTCTGTCTACATCGCCCGTGTCTGATAGCCTGGTGGTTTAGATACCCGACCTCCTACTTATACTGGGTCGCGAGGTCGATTCCCGGGCAAAAGTTAGTTCTAACTTTTCGAAGTTATATGCGTTTTAAGAAATTAAATATCGCATGCTTCAAACGCTGAAGGAAAACATCGCAATGATACCCGATTCATAATAGAACAATAATAGAACTCTCGGGCAAGCAGATACAGGTTTCCTCCATATCTCGCGGGTGTGTGAAATCTGATAATCCGCACTTGGCCAGCGTGGTGGACTATAGCCAAACCCTTCTCATTCCAGAGAGGAGACTCTTGCTCAGGAGTGAAACTACATCATCCTGTATACCGCTATTTACGAACTGTATAACGGAACGCATTCCAAGGTCGCCCGACCGCGCAGTAGCCCCAACGCGGTGATGGATCACTCCTGCAGGGCCCGGACATCACAACTACTTAAACACGGACCTTTTTCCAAAAAATCCGTCGAAAAAATCACAATAATACGACCTAAGACAATGTGCATGTGACAAAACGGGCCCAGCGCCGCGCCTCCAGACAATGTCACGAGTTTACGACGATTCAAGGAAATCTGCTCATTGCTCATTGCTCATTGCTCATTGCTCATTGCTCTCACAGTAAACACGAGCTGAAGTAGGTATACGCAATCTAAGGAGATCCTTTTTTTTTTAGCAAAAACAAGATGATGACCGCAACTATGGCTGTACGGATTTATAACCACTTGCCTGATTCAATAAAAGATTTTCCTCTTATAGATTTAAGAAAGCTTTATTTGATATGCTTCTAGACAAAATGTATTATAAGTCTAATGACTACTTGACTGAGAAATTTAACTGACTTATTTTCTGTATTTTTAGGTATTTGAATTGTTTCGCATTTAATTTATCCAATATTAATTTATTCATATGACATTTGATTATTCTTCTAAGTTTTTTATTTTTATTATTAATTTCAATAATTGTGACTTCATTTTTAGGGTTCCGTACCCAAAGGGTAAAAACGGGACCCTATTACTAAGACTCCGCTGTCTGTCTGTCTGTCTGTCTGTCTCCAGGCTGTATCTCATAGACCGTGATAGCTAGAAAGCTGAAATTTTCACAAATGATGTATTTCCGTTGCCGCTATAACAACAAATACTAAAAATTAAAAGAATATATATATATTAAGGGGGGTCCCCATACAATAAACGTGTTTTTTTCGTATTTTTTTGCTCAATATTAAAAACGGTAACAGGTAGACGGTTCAAATTTTCATAGAATATTAACTTGTATATTACCTTTCAAAATAAATAATTAAATATCAATAAAGTAAATATTAAAAGGGGGCTCCCATACAACAAACGTAATTTTTTGATATTAACAGTAAACCTCTACAAACAAAGTTAGTTTTGCGGTTCATTAACAAAGGTAATTATACCTACTTCTTGAGTACGGAACCCTCGGTGCGCGAGTCCGACTCGCACTTGGCCGGTTTTTTACTTACATTTATTTTTGACATTTTAAAATGAATTTTTATGTTTCCATGTTGCAATGAAATTGAAAGTTTGTATTTCCGTCCTTTCGGTTTAATAATATTGTTAAAGGTTTAAAATCTTAAATCAAACACTTAAAATATTTTTGCACGCCAAGCTTGGCAGAATATGTAGATTATAACTGTAATTTAACACCTATGTAATTATATATTGTATGTACCATATTCTTGCAAAACAAATAATATGATTATGATTATGAACTTCGTCCACATTTTTTGATTTCCGCGGGAACTCTATATACTCCGTAATATTTTTTTTGTTAAAATTGGTTGAAAAGATATAGAAGAATATAAGAATAAAAAGCGTAAAGGGTGTAAGGGGTAAGAAAGGATGGGCAGGCAAACACCCTTTATTTCGTATTTATAAATTATAATATTAAGTAGCAATTTTATGGATTCCGTGTTAGCATCAGGACTCAGATAAAAATATTGGAGAGACACCTCCCACAGTTTCTTCAAGTTAGAGCTTTTGCCCAGCTGTGGGGCTCTCAAGGGATAAAAAGATGACAATTTTATAAGCCAGGGACATCATTATTGTCGGTTGATTGTCAGCTGTCACAGTGACATTCGTCCATTTTGCAGATAAGTAAGCTCAATAAATTGCTCCGTATACGGCCCGCGATCTCAAGCCGCTGCGGCTAAATAAATCAACATGTCAATACGTCCAATCAATTATGCACATAAACAAACAAGGACAATAAATATTGCATTATTAGACTTTAATAAAGCCATTACACGGAAGACTTCTTTTTTGTAATCCAGTGACGTAGAAACGTCACGAAATTGGCGCGCTTTTGTGTTGTTGCATTGGCAGGCCTGTAGTTTGGTTGCGTTCAGAAATAAATAGGAAGTTATACGACAATAGGTGCGTTCATTCCTCGCTGCGCGGGTCCGGTGGGTGGTTTATTGTTTTACGAGGGACATTACACGCCTCTCCTGGCTTGAGTCAGTTTAACAGGACACAATGGAGGCAGAATGACGGGACAACTGGCAGGAATTCAAGCCTGTTGTCAGATGCGTTGATAGAGCGCGGCAATCTGTCTTCCTGTCACATAACATACGAGTTATAATATCAAAAGCACTGTGTTCGTCTTTTGATTTTTCTTTAACTTTTGAAAATACCTGTCTGTGTCCTTGAATGGAATCCTCGAATTAAATCTTCATCAAATTGGTTAAAGAGATAATCTGCATTCTGAAGACGTCTACGACGGATATCCAAAGGCTGTTTTTAAAGCTAATTAATGTTTTACTAAATGTATTTTTGTGCAAATTACTGTAAACTTTACTATTTTATTACAGTGCTTTTCACGCTATGAAAGTAAACTATATACTTACCCAGATTTAGAAGGTGAGGTGTGATCTGAACTGAGTCAACTCAGTGACCACCGTTTAGGCAGCATATTTTAATGAGTTCTATACATATTCCAATACGCGCTTTACAAACGTTTTACTACTTTAAGTAAACCTTTTAGTCACAAAAACTACAAAAAAAAACACTCGCAAAAGAGAGAAAAGAAAAAAGCTTAGTTGCACAGAAAATAACTATAACGGATTTACACGGAAAATTTTCCTTAGTAATAAGTAGGTATACAAATGAGATAATGCGGTACCTACATAGTATAATATCTTACTTCATATTCCACGAGGCATTATGTTTAGGCAAATAACAAAATGTTTCTAATTTATTAAAGTTCCACAGTTAATTGTAAAGCCGTAGTCTATTATATCGATAAAGTATTAAATATCGCCGGTCGGAGTTCTCTTTGTGACGGTGGATAAAAATCGCCGTCCCGGGTGACTAATGAACCGATAATCATCGAAGATCCCACTAAAGAGTTAAACAACACTAACGCACAATAATTTTGATGTATGGCGGCAGATAAATCTATTAGGAGTTGACATCTTCATCGCGCGGCGGCGGCTCAGAGGCGTATTATTATTATTTTAATGTTATTATTCAAATTATTATAATCTCGGCGTCCATATTTATAGCACGAGAATAATCCTCTTTGATACGCCGCTGAAGGATTTTAAGGGCAGCGTACACTGAGATCCAGAGTTCGTGTCACGAAGGAAGTCCCACGGTATTTAGTGGACTCATGCATTTTACATACATTATTGATTTTCCGTGACACGGACTCTATGGCCTCCCACAGTGCGACGCGGATCATCCGCACGGAGCATCCGCATGGTGGAGCCCGAGAATCGAAATGTAGCAGTGTAATAGGAACATTAATTCATTAAAACCAAATTAAAACATGCGGTCAGTCCGCGCGGACGGCTGACCACGTGACAATATAATGCTCCAATGACACACCGACTTTTGTCGTCGCTGATGGTCCGCGTCGCACTGCAAAGGTCCTATGGGCTATGGCGATATGTGAAAACCCCAAAAAATCTATTACTTTATGCACAAACACCCATAGCATCCCACATTTATACCATTTCTCTTATTGAAATATTGTACTCCTCAAAAGCTGAAAGGTCAGTGACGAAGTATTAAAAATAATTAATGTCAAATAATTAAAGTAAATAGCTTGGACAACCACTGAGTTTCTTGCTGGTTCTTCTCAGTAGGAATGGTATTCAGAACCAGTGGTAGATTCATTCGATGATTCAAAAGCACTTGTAAAAGTTTATTTGAATAAAAAACATTTGAATTTTAAATTTTGTACACAACCTAGGTACCTATTATACTAAATACTAATGCAATACCCAACTAGATTTACCGTTCAGTATGCGTTGAGCCTATATAGGTGTAAATGCTTAGTAAAATACGCGCGGGGATATATCGGAGACAATTTATTTGAAGATACCTCTTCCCTTCCTCATCCAAAATCCATTACAAACGAATTTAACTCTCTTTTCAACACACATAAGGTTGAAATCCAGTTGACGATAAACCGCATCGTGGAAAAGGTTCTGATTAACATTGTAGCTTATTCTAGCAGTGATAAAGTTGGTTTTCATAAATTTAATGTGGAGGATACATTCCGTAAGTGTATAAAATGCGTGCAAACCTTGATTGCATTGCAAATAAATAAGTCGCCATGTGGTTAGGGTTAGCAATTCTTAGGAGATTTCAGGATTTATCGTAAACTATAAACGTCACGGATCTCAAATTTTCGAGGTTATTCAATTAAACATTACTTCAGCTAAGGAAATCATCGCGAGGACATCTGGGGCCATACTTCCAAAGCAATTCTTATGCAATATTACTCAAAATGACAGTTTGATGTCACGTAGGTACTTACTTCCTTTTTTTTTTAACAATTATAGCAGTATTGCCCCAGCATGGCATTCAATGTTGGGCATCATTGCATATTTACCTAATTTGCCAAAGCATATTCATATAATTTATCATTTATATATTTCATTAATTAATTTTTATTAACATCCAAAAACTAAAATTACGCTATAATATGTAACGTACCTACTTACCTAATTTAATTTAACCTAATTACTATATCAATCATGTCCGCGTGGAATGGTGGCAAGAATGCTAGCTGCATTTCCGCGCTGGACAGTAAGGCTGATCCTTTGCGCAAAAAATGAGCCAGCCCTTCTGTCACCAGAAGAGGCAATTAACCGCGGTGAAATATCTCGTACAAATTTTATGGCACTACGACTCCATGGCTTATTACATTAATTAAAATGACATTGCCCCGTCAGAGCATTGCAATCACAGACATACAAACCAATACAATTAGTTACATTTTACTTTTTAATGTAACAAGTCTTATTCTATATAGTCTATAACAATACCTAATTACTATTATCAATTTCAGTAGGTAAGTATTCTTTAAAATTCTTTATCTACTCCAGCATCGAAAAGTTCCAATTTCGAATTTGACAACTATATCGAATTGAAGTTTGAACCCTCTTTCGTGTTTGCTTCTCATAACGATACGGTTCGTTGTATGGGAGCTGTATCGTTATGAGTCGTAGCTGTATCGATATGGTTATCTTCATAAATAGGATACCTATAGCTTAGCGGCTCTGGGTTCTGGCACTTGATTGATTTGACTTTTTTATTAATTTATAAAGTAAAAAATTATAAAGACGTCCTTGTCGTAGATAAAATCTTGTATGCAACTGTACGTAATTAGTCATTTTAATTCTCGTACTATCCTATTTTGATACTCGGCAAGCCTCGTATCAAAAAACAGCACTCGAATTAAAATGACCCTCATTACGATACAGTTGCATAAATAGCTATTATCTACTCCAGCATCGAAAAGTTCCAATTTCGAATTTGACAACGATATCGAATTGAACCCTCTTTCGTGTTTGCTTCTCATAACGATACAGTTCGTTTTAGGGGAGCTGTATCGTTACGAGTCGTAGCTGTATCGATATGGTTATCTTCATAAATAGGATACCTATAGCTTAGCGGCTCTGGGTTCTGGCACTTTTGGTTTTTATTAATTTATAAAGTAAAAAATTATAAAGACGTCGTTGTCGTAGATAAAATCTTGTATGCAACTGTACGTAATTAGTCATTTTAATTCTCGTACTATCCTATTTTGATACTCGGCAAGCCTCGTATCAAAAAACAGCACTCGAATTAAAATGACCCTCATTACGATACAGTTGCATAAATAGCTATTACACTCCAATATACCTACGAGTAGGTACTACTGATTCAATTACAATTCAATAAAAAAATAATGTCAAATTTCATTTCATCATTGATGATTGATTTTTCTAATTGTACTCCTTCCAAAAGCGTTTCTTTTCAGAAGGAAGAGCTTTCCATCTAGAATTTACCTACGAAATCAGAAATCTCTGTCTTTCCTGACGAAGTCGGTAAAGGAAATACTTTTGGAAGGAAATCTGTAAATGAAAATTTTCTCTCATTACTTCTACCCATTGCCGGATCACTACGGCTGAGCACGCGTCTCCTCTCAGAATGAGAAGCGTTTCGCCATAGTCCACCACATTGGCCAAGAGCAGATTGGTCAACTTCACGGTCAATTTTTAGTTTATGGCCATTGGCCGAGCTCATGGTAACCCTAAGCAGTCCCATGTAGAGGTGCTGAGCCAATTTAGTCGTCACGCCGCCCCGCTGTTTATTTTTAAACATAACTGACCATTTTTTAAGTTTATGATAGTCAGAGAATACACTGTCACATTTGGAACATGCTAATTTTGCTGTTGTCAGAAAAGATTAACGTTTCGGGACGGTTTTTGTTCCGAGGAACCTTAAGTTAAGTATCTTTGTTTGTACGCGAGGACAAATTGACCTCTTCCTTTTGTTCTGTTTTTGTATCTGAATTTTACGATAAATGAAGTGAATGAATATCAAATAAAGTATTTTAATCCCAATTAATAAGTAGAGGTCGCCTGCGTCAGCGTACCTAGAATTTCTGATTTCCCACGAGATTATGAAATTTTCTCGCTGCAAAAAGATGCAGGTTTTTATTGCTTAAAATTAATAATCTAAATGCTTATATACATGAGTTAAAGTGGTATTTCGCTTTTATATTATAAAGAGATGATATTATACTAGCTGATTCCCGCGACTTCGTCCGCGTGGATTGAGATAATCTACCTCTGTGCCAAATTTCATCCAGATCCGTTAAGCCGTTCGGGCGTGATTGAGTAACAAATATCCATCCATACATCCATCCATATATCCATCCATCCAAACTTTCGCATTTATAATATTTATTTGATTGATTGATGTTTTATAGTGTTCATGTTTTGCCAAACTCTTTTTCTTATTATTATTTTTGTTCAAAAAATGAAAGCTGATTATTATAATATTCAAACTTTTACATTTATGGGTAAAAAAACAGAAATAAGTTTTTCGTAAGTTTCTTACGGAAGCGTAGCGGGGCAAATGGCACTTAATCTGTGAGAAAAAGTTGCATCTGCCCCGCTATGCGACGACGCCGAGGCTAGCGGGGACGATGGCTCTTTTTTCCCAACTGCCCCGCTAGCGGGGCAGAGCCAGCGGGGCAGATGGGACCAAGTCGGTTTTTTTGGTTCCGGGATAAAAAGTAGCCCTATGTGTTATTCCAGACTATAATCTATTTGTGTGTCAAATTTCATCCAGATCCGTATTCCGTACAGCCATTCTGGCGTGATTGCGGAACAAACATTCATCTAAACTTTCGCATTTATAATAGAGTAGCGGAGGGCGGAGGCCCGCGACTTCGTTCGCGTGGCATTAGTTTTTTAATTCCCATAGGCATTCCTTAATTTTCCGGGATAATAAGAACCCGGGATATTGAAAACAAACACGTCGATCCGTTGCTCTTTTGCGTCGTGATTGAAGGACTACTTAACTTCTTTTAGATAAAATTTATAAAAACTGTGAATTATGTATTAAACCGGTAGCCCACATATGAAATATCATGGCTAATAACTTGAAAAACGCCGGCCTTTTACACCAACTTACAACCCCTTTTTTACCCGTTTGGGGGTCGAATTTTCAAAAATGGTGAAACACGTATTTCTTTATTTTTCAACCGACTTCAAAAAAAGGAGGAGGTTCTCAATTCGACTGTATTTTTTTATTTTTTTTATTTTTTTTGTTTGTTACCTCAGAACTTTTGACTGGGTGGACCGATTGGGATGATTCTTTTTTTATTTGAAAGGGCATACTTCCCATGTGGTCCCATATAAATTGTATCGAAATCGGTCGAGTGGTTTTTAAAATATCAACAATAAAATAAGTACTTTGTATAGCGTGTGATTGTTGTTGTAAAGTTGGCGCGGGAGTTTGAAGTCGGTTGTTTAAAAAGAATTTTTTATACTAAATTATTGCCGATAGCTAAACCAAGTTTTATGGATATAACTTGAGAAATGACGGACTTTCATACAAACTCTCAACCCCTATTTCACCCCCTTAGGGTTGGAATTTTGAAAAATCCTTCCTTAGTGAGTGCCTACGTCATAAAAGGAAGCTACTGACAAAATCTCAAGTCTTTAAGTCTATAACCCTAGCGGTTTAGGCTGTGCGTTGATATATAAGCCAGTCAGTTAGTCAGTTAGGAGGTAGGACTTTGCATTATATTAGATAGTAATTAGTATAGCTATACATTAGGTATTATCATTTTTATAATACCTTCCAAAAATTATTTTTGTTTGTCTGTTTGTCGCTTGAATGGATACACTTTATCCCATATCTATTGATGGCAGTTACAATGTTATAGTGCGATGTAACCCACAAGTAGCGCCATCTAGTTCAAGATATATAAAAGTTTCCTTTGTTTTTCTGTAGGCAGGCAAGGAAAAAGAACTGGGATCAAATCACAGGTCCTATCTATTACTATCTATATTTTTTCAAATAATCTCTACTTTCATTCCTTAAAAAGAAATCTTTCAAACACGAAAACCCGATTCCAAACATTGCCGCTGTACATAAATAAAATAATTGGTCCTCACACAATCCCCCGGAGTACCTGCCTACTCGAGCCGTCAAAACGTTTCCTCTACGCAACCAGGCAGCCGGCGGCGTCCTTTGACAACAACTGAATGTGTTCACCATTCGCCAGGCATGCATATCAGGTGTCATGCAGTTCCCACCTCCACTATCCCACACTATGGTCACCTGATCCACACTATTATGGCATTATGGCCATTATTTGGGCAACACTAATTGTCTGTTTTCGGTTTTTGTTTGTGTGGTGTTGTTTTCTTGGAGGGTTGAATTAGGTATGCGGGGGAGGAATGCATGCTCTTTTGTGTTGCTGCGAGGCGGGGCATTCTTAAAGGGTAGGTACGCTTTTGAGGTACTTATACTTGTTTAAGTTCACCTTACATTAAAACTGAATGTAGATTTATAAAGAATTAAATACCTTTAGTCCTTTACCTTTCAACTGAGCGTTAACCGTATTATGCTAGGAATACCTAGACCTGGTGTTAGTATAGGACTATAGGTAATAGGTATACTTAGTAGGTACTTAACCGTTTTCAAATTCTTTGATTATAGATACTCGTTTGATAAATCACGTCTCTTATATCAGACCACCACACTTTACGCAGCGTAACAGGTAGGTACCTACTTAGACAGTTGACTGTCTAGGTAAGTATCTACTTACCTATTAAGTTTTATGAGAACCAGCGGACAGACAGACTGCTGTGGTATAGTCCACCATGCTAGCTAGGTAAGTGACAGATTGACTAACTTCACACACCTTCGAGAATATGAGGAATCCTCGGGCGCGTGAGTTTCCCGCGATGTTTTCTTTCACGGTTCAAAGCAAGTGATATTTAATTTCTTAAAACGCACATAACTTTGAAAAGTTAGAGGTGCGTGACCAAGGATCGAACCCGCGACCCTGTATAGGAGGTCAAGTGTCTAAAACACTGGGCTATTACCGCACAAGTCAAGTCTAACAGGTCGAATTTAAGCTTTTCAGATAGGCCCACCTCTATTTTGAACGGTCGATAGAGTCCACAGATAACAGAAATTTCCGTTATCTGCATAGACTTAGAATTTTTTCGCTATGGTTATCTGTAATAGAGTCCATAGAGATAGCATTCAAAAATGAAAACAAAGCATCATCACGAAGCAACAATCTCAATTTACATAGACGGATCCTGTCAAACAAAAAATGTGGACTAATTATTTTACTAACGCCATCTAGCTATGGCGGGGACAAGGACAGGCTTATACAGGTGAGGGGCACGCCCTACAAGTCGGACACCCAATATTTTTCTATGAAAGGGCCCACCTAGTACCTATATAATTATATTATATCAATGTCACGAAGGTGGAAAATCGGTACACCTGTGAAAAACTGGTTTTGCTAAAAAACTAAATAAAATAAGCCATCACAGTCTCAACAAGTCTATAAATATTTCCAAAACATGTACCTGAACTGTAAAGCATCCGCGTGACGCGTCGGCTGACACACAAGTATCAATTTAGCTTTTTATTAACGAGTGGCGCGACAAGTATCAAACGTAGTGCAGTTGAACAAATACGAGTGTCGCATTACACTGTACACACCGACGCGGAACATACGGACTCTTGTTTGATATGTTACAAACAAATTATAAAAAACTAAACGGACAGGACAGGATGAAACGTTCGCGAGGAATTCCCAAACACGAACACGCGCGGACTTTATCGCCCGCAAATAAACTGTGTTATCGCCCTTAGAAAAAACCAAACAAAGTGGGAACTTAGCTCCTCAGTAACTAAATATACCCGCGACTTCGCGGAAGCGCGCTCCAACCTAGACCTCATCATTGCTTTTCATAAGCATGATCGACGTTAAGCTCAAGCCTATCGTGCAAAAAAGTGCCTATTTCCTTCCCCAGAATCCCTATTGGACAGAAAGGCAAACAAACGGACAGTTTTTATCCCGAATAATGAAAGAGTGCCCAAGGTTTTTTTTAAATCCTCAATCCAGTCGGATGAAGTCGCGGGCATTATCTAGTTTACAATATTGTTGTAGGCGCAGTTAGATTTCTGTTTTAATTAAAAACACACACACGCCCCCACGACCTACCATATGAAAACTGAAAGCTCTCTCAAGTTTTTTCAGTTTGTTTCGTTACTTTTTTGTGAGTTACGTAGGACAAAGTACAGTTCAGTAAACATCACCAGACAGATTGGGGTGTGTGTGGCGGGATAGAGTTACCTAGTTTGTAAAATTAGTCGTGGGGTTGTGGTGCTTACAATAAATTAGCTGCCAATTATTTAAAGCAGTCGCGTCAGTTTTAGGTGGTTTTAGACTATTTGACGATGAATTTTCTTGTCCAAAAAGTTTACAGGCAACTCTTATGCTTTTTAGGATTCCGTAACCAATGGAACCTTATTACTAAGCCTCTGGCGTCTGTCAGTCTGTATGTCAGCTGGTTCTCATAAACCGTAATAGGTAGACCACACTTAGTCAGTCAACTAAGTACTTATTACGGTGCGTAACGCGTGGTGGACTATGGCCAAATCCAAAAGGAGCCTCGTGCTCATTAATAACTAGTGAATAGTGAGCAGGCAGTGGGTTGAAGGTAGTACCTACTAGGTCTAGTAGTAGGTACTAAGGCTAATAGCTAGAGCCCTTCAGAGGTCCGTTCCCAAGTTCCCACGGTCCTGCGTGGGTAGTGAGTTGGACCTGCAAATAAAGTTGTAAGAATGCTCCTATTCGGAGTCGGTGAAGCGGTGTAGGTAAGCCGATTGACTCGGTGACATTTTGCACCCTTTGCTTTGTGCGGATTTCTAAAATCTCAATAAGTTGTGTAAAGAAAGTATGTAAAGAAAGATATAATACCTACCGTACTGAGAATAATTTACAATAAATATTAAATTCTGTAGTGTGTAAGGTTATTGTGTAGTTGGTACCTACTCGTACTAACAGGTGCGTTTTAAGTTTTAACTGCTATTATAAGACTTATGTCCCTAGGTCCCGTCGTGTCGTTTTAAGTAAGAACTGATACTTAGATAAGAACCTCCTTACTAAAACCATGGAAAATTACTTACTTGCCTACTACATTAGACCGGCTAGGTACTTAATTATTAAGTCTGTGCTGAAACTCAAGATTTCTCATCATAACAATATGTAAAGCAAATTTTAATCGAATTATAAAACAAACTGTTAAAGAAATAAATGATTTGATAATAAGAGATTCTGAAGAATAATTATTTTAGTTGGTACATTACTCCCATAATATGAATACAGTACAAATTTTATTGGACAAAATAATTTTAAAAAGTACATCGTTGCGCCATCTGCTAAGGAGTAGCAATTTTTGGAAAACTAAATCAGCGCCATCTAGTATTGGATAGCAATATTTGTTCCTAATTGTTCTATACTTCTCAAGTAGATGTCGCTTTTAGTTTAAAAAAATTAAGGTGCGATTCAACAAGAAAAAAAATGTGATAGAATTAGAAAAAAATCATTTGGATTGAGCAATTCCATCGATATCTGAATTCAAAGAGTAGGTACCTATAATATCTGAATTTTTAACCTCAACTATGTGCTATTACAGACTTCGTTTTTCCCATCCTGTAGGTATATATTATGTCACCGTAAGATTGTAAAAACCGTAAGATTGTAATCTAACGCTTTTTTTTCGATAGATTGTAAACAGTCGAAAGATTGTGTTTCAATGTTAAATGTGCCAATTTTTAAATATTTATTGTACCTATTTACGTTTTCTTGTCTCTTTTTTGTAGGTTAGGTTAGGGTTCGAGATAAGTAACCAAGTAGTGCACTTAGGTTCTATCCGGTTAATAAACATAACAGATTACAATCTACCGAAAAATAATCCGTTATATTGTAATCATTCGACAGTTTACAATTTCGCGAGTTAGATTATAATCTAACGGTTTTTACTATCTTACGGTGACATATACAAGACGTGTATCTGCATACTGTGTGTACAGGCATGTACAGGTCTATATCCTGTTGTTACATGACGTGTACCTTGTAATAACAGGATATAGACAAGATTCCAAACGTATTCAATAAATATTCAGATCCTTTTAGCTCTAGCCCTGCTTAGCAGCGGAGAAATTAATACTTGAAAATCCTACTGGATCCGCTAGTGGAACCTAGTAATAGTCTGAGATCCGGATATACCACGACCTTCACCGATCTGTTAACTCTGCAAATGAAACCTACTTTTTATTTTTATTTAATAATAGATAAATACGCCTAAATTAGGTTACCTATCAAATTCCAGATTTTGATATGCAACCTATTTTATGCGTATCCGGCTCTAAGACCATAAGCTATAATATTATCTCTATGAGTGGAACCAAGCAGTGGGCTGTGGGACCACCAGTTCAAAAGGATTTTAAAATAGAAAAATTTATGACAAGTCACTTGGTTAATATTTTGATACTCAGTACTCATCTTTAAAAACAGTGAAAGTATTTATTACACAAAAATTTAATACAAAATAAACAGAGTTTAATATAGTTACTCTAAATTAAAATATTAATAACTAACACACACAACACTGTTGCTGTGGCCGTAGAAACAAAGATACAATTATAATTAAAATTAGGGCTGCTGTACACATGCCTAGTTGGCTCAATACTAGTAGTGTTGCAAATATTAAAAAAATAAAACTTAATATTTACAAATTAAAAACAGTAAAATTAAATTCAACATTGTTGTACCTATAGTTCACGCGCGAGTTGAATGCAGAAAAAATGGTTGGTGTATGTATGGTGACACATACATTTACTCTGCATTCAACTCGCGCGCGAGTTGTATAAGTTTGATACAGTGCTCAATGTTCAATTTATTTGAAGTGCATATTTTCTAGAGCTTTTAATTTTCTCATCATATTTTTGATGTAAATTACATTATAAGGTAATATATAATTCATTGGTATTTAGAAATTATCAATATTATAATATATTGATAACATATTATGCAAAGAACTGACATAGTAGTTGGATGATATTATAATATACTAGATGATACCCGCGACTTCGTCCGCGTGGATTGTTTTTTTTTATTCCCGCGGGAACTCTTCAATTTTCCGGGATAAAAAGCCACCTATGTCCTTCCCCGGGGTACAACCTCTCTCTGTACCAAATTTCATCAAAATCGGTTGAACAGTTACATTTTTTTGATTCCCGCGGGAACTCTTCAATTTTCCGGGATAAAATGTAGCCTATGTCCTTCCCCGGGATGTAACCTATCTCTGTACCAAATTTCATCAAAATCGGTTGAGTAGTTGGGCCGTGAAAGCGTAGCAGACAGACAGACAGACAGACGGACAGACAGACAGACACACTTTCGCATTTATAATATTAGTATGGATTAGTAGTTATATTTTATTTTATCTTTTTTTCGTTTATATTATGATTAATATGATGTAAAATTGGTATTACTGATGAATAAAATTAACCTATTAAAAAATGCTGATATTATAATATTATAAAAATTTAACTGTATTTGACACTTACTGCTGGATACAAAAATGTGGATGAATGTTACACAAGAAGGCTGCTTAGCCAACCAACATAATATACAAATATATAACTGATGTAGTTGAATATTTCCAATTGAATGTTCCAACTGACAATGTGTTAGCAACCCTTATGTTGATTAAAATGGCACTTATAATACAAATATTGTACACAAATTTTATTCGTGTCCACATGTCCAATATGATGTGTGTTATGGGAAAAGTCCACTGCTTGGGTGTTTTATATATTCAATCCCAAATCTTAAAAGAAAATTAAAATCTGAAATATAATATAATCTGTGTCTTAAGAGGAAGTCTCTTGGAGGCAGCCCTGTAGTCACATGTTCATGTAATTAATGTATGTAAAATATATCAGTTCCACCAATCGCAGCAGGACTCATTACACAGACTTCACATTAGCCAACTTAATTATGGTTGTTATGAAATGTCAAAACAACCACTATCCTTTTATTTGAGGTAAATTACCTGCCTGTCTCACAAGTCTACAATGCCCATGAAGTATAAAAAATGCACGCAGACTTATCCCATAACAAATACAATCATTTTTATCACCTAAATCCAATAAATTAACATCGCACCTAGATACTAATTACACGTTCTTGTAATATAAGTGGGCCATATATTGATATCTACACAGCACTTGGCAATTTTCTTTTCCTACACAAAGGACTTGTTTAGAAGCAAGCTTTATTATAAATACATCAATATCACATTCAGTGTCTCTGATAATAATCACATTATCATTAAGGGATAGTCCGTTCTCTTCTATTGAGGCTTTTGTACAGAATGGCCCAATGCGTTTGCAAGCAATGTGTAAATATTGCTTGCAAAATTTGGCAAAACGGCTTTACATCTGTATGAAAATCCTGTCAGTGTCAATGTGTACGTTAACAAAGTGCATTGGGCCAATGTGTTCAAGCCTCTTTAATTTACAGACACTTGCCAATTTTGCTTGCAATTTTGCAAGGATATATCTCTCAATAACCTTGTCTATGTAAATTATAAACCGTATGGTTAAGGGTAGAGATATAGGCAACAAACCTATCTGCCTCCAATGGGTCCAATATTTATGCAAGAGAATATTTATATGTTATACACCAAAAAGGAATTTTCAGTAATTATTATGAAGCTCAAAGCTATTATAGAATGTGGTAAATTACAATGTAAATGTGACTTAAGTAGTACTTTATTGCACACTGTGCAAAAGAGTGGGACAAGTCACTTGCCACCTAAACTGCACACAGTTCATTTTTGTCCTGTGAAAAATGTAGTACTGGAGTGTTGGATATACATTAGTATGTGCATTACTATTTGTATGTGTATAATACACATAGTTATTTTACTATGTGTGTTATACACATACAAATAGTAATTCACACACAGTATATTATAGTGTGCAAGCGTAGTACACACTTGTGCACTATAATATCTCCCGAGCAGAAGGCGAATCTCTCTGGAGATTGGCCGCCTTGGCCGAAATTCGTTCAGTGGGACATTATTACCATGTGCAAGTTTAGGTCACATTACAGCACTAAGTATATAAAATTATGATGAACATTTTTAATATGCTAACAGAAAAACTTGCGTTGTTTCAACGGAGCAATGTCACTATCGCTGTCAGAGAAACATGCGGCAAAACCACTCCTGTCCCTCAGGGAGTCCCTGCTCACTGACTGTCCAGCTCTTGCCGGAGACTTTTTAACTTTTCTAACACATTTTGGTGTGGATTGCTCCAAGGCACTGGACAGGCCGTCAGAAAGTTTTTTAATGCTTCCTTCACTAGAGGACTCCTTGTAAAACTGTCCTACTTTATTAACTGTCCTGCTGCGGAGACATCTGGATGAGGCATTGTTTGTGCCCGTAGTCTTAGGGTCAGGACAGGCCACATTCACAGCTGGACTGGAAGACACCTGCTCCAAGGAACTGTTCAATTGTAGCACCGAAGGACTGGTGTCCTCAACATCCAATTTCAATCCTCTTCTTCCACTTCTAGTCCTGGGAACTACTTTCTCTCCCGAATTTTCATTCTGGTTAATGTTAAGTGTCCCTTTTCGCATGTTGTATCTCCGACTAGTGGTATTAGCTTTGGAGAATGCAATGTTAGTAGAACAGTTTGGTTCAGGAGTTTCTGTGTTTTTGTGCCGCCTGGGGTATCTGGATGCACCGCTGCTTTGAGACTGGAAAGAAATATTTAAATTATTTTTACTTTCTTGTTTATTATTTTTACTAATAGTATTATTTTCTTCTAGTTTTGTCTCCATGAATTTTAGTAAGGAAGTGCTTTTGTTGACCCCTGTGGGCTGCTTGTTGTTTTTTGCTGTTACTAACTTGACAACATTTTGAGATGAATCGGTGCTGCAGTTCAATGCAGCAGTGTCTGGAAACCCTGTGTTGATGGACTTATTAACACACATTATTATTTTGTCACGCTGCACTGTCTTTTTTGAATGCTTCGCGAGGGTCCTACTATTTTGATTCCTTAACTTTTGCGGCCTCTTTGATGAGTGTATTTTGGTAGACCGTATATAGTTGGCTGTGAAACCAGACACGTCACTCAAATCCTCAAACTGACCGTTTAGTATGTTACGCTTTCCTTTCTCAGGCAGTGTTACCTTGCTCTTGCTCGGGTTATCTGTGACGACTTTGTCAGACTGTTTGGCCTCCTCCTCGACAGTATCTCGTTTACCATTAATGATGCTAGCATTGAATATTTCAAAGGAACTATTGAGGTTACTATTATTCCATTTCTGTTGTGCTGTTCGCTGGCTTCTCCTCAAGTTCACAACTTTTGGTGTAGAAGTGGACACTTTATTCTTTTTAGGCACTCTCGTAGGGCAACTCTTCTGCAATTTAATATTTTTTGGCCTTTTTTGGGCTGACGCTGTATTTATGTTGAAGTCTATATCCGAGTCGGCTCCAGCAGACTTGCAAGCGCTGCGGGCGGGTTTCTCAATCTGTGGAGTCTTAAAGTAGATGTTCTGCTTCTCTGCTGATACAGAATCTTCATCTAACAACTTTTTCTTTTTCGGTGATGGCTCGATCACTTCACTCTTAACACTGGGGGGCTTAGTGGTGGAGCACTGTGGCTGTTCAGACTGCTTCTTGAGGATATTGTCATAGTTGAAGAGACAGGGGGCCCGCTTGGTGTAGATCCAGTAGGATATCTCGTCCATGTTGCTCATAAAGGGAGCGTCGTGGGGCGCGGCGCGGGGCGGCGGCGCGGGGGCGGGCGGCGCGCGGGGCGCGGGGGCGCGAGGCGCGCGCGCAGGGCGCGGCAGGGCGCCCCCAGCAGGCGCGCCAGGCACTGCAGCGGCGAACGCCAGCCGCACGCCGCCCGCAGCACCAGCTGAGCACTTCCGCTTGAGCCCGTGCCCGCCCGCTGTTCGGGCAGCCTGAGCGATCCCATCGTCATCACATTCCATGCACCTGTAAGCCGACAACAGCCAGTGAGCATTGTCCTATAACTATTTGATGTTTTATATTTTGTACCAGAAAGGCAGAAACTTTTTTGCTTAATGTACAATAAAATATCACTATCGCTATGTGTTTCACCCCTGTGCCTCGGAGAGCACGTTAAGCCGTCGGTCCCGGTTATTATCACTAACATGATAACAGTCGTCAAAGCCTGCCAACCCGCATTGGAGCAGCGTGGTGGGTCTAAGCTCTAATTCCCTCTCTCCTATGAAAGTGGAGGCCTGTGCCCAGCAGTGGGACGTTAATGGGCTGTAGTGGTGGATCGCTATGTATTCTAGAATCTAGACGTAGTATAAGCTACACTAATAAGTAGTTAGACAAAAACCAGTCCTGCCTAACCCAAGTTACAGCTTGAGCCGATTTTCATGCCAATACAGCAAAAGACAAAGTCTAATAGTTTCAAAATCTTCACATAAACCGCAAATGCTTCAAGAAATTGCGCTATTGCAGCTGTACACCTGAAAATCTGTCAATATGACGCCGTCTTTACATGAACAGTCTAAGAAGGAAAAAGTTAAGCTAATACTTACTTTTAAGGTTCTGACTGTAGCAAAACTTGTTATTTACAACTTCCCAATACGAACATACACACCAACGTATCTAATTTGTTGAAACTCGACGTACTTTTTACGAAACTGGTAAACTGAGAATATCTGACGACGAGACACAAGTGTCACTATGGAGTAACGAAGATATTTACTGGCAGTCACTGAAACGTTTAATCTAAACTAACACGCAAAATTCTTCAGATCAGACTGTATCTCAAAAGGAATTATTTAATATTTAGGACGAAATAAAAAAATTAAAAAGAAACATTACGGAACAATTCGCAGCAAAGCAAAGCTTGACAGCCACAGATTATTTTTCAGTTGACCCAGAGACTTAGACTATAGAAAAAAAAACCGGGCAAGTGCGAGTCGGACTCGCGCACGAAGGGTTCCGTACCATTATTAATAAATAATTACCTTTGTTAATGAACCGCAAGACTAACCTTGTTTGTAGAGGTTTATTGTTAATATCAAAAAAACTATACTAGTTAGAGCATTGGCTATAGTTTTCCTGTAAAATATACGTAAATTCCTATTGACCATAATTATTTCAAATTTTTCGACGGGTAAACTCCGGAGATAAGGGGGGGGGAACGGTATTTTTTTAGACATTTTCCCCGATAAATCAAAAACTATCATAACTAAAAATAATTAAAAATCTGTTTTAGAATATACAAAGTAAACCCTTTCATATGATACCCCACACAGTACAGTTAACTCACTTTTAAATTTCAACCCTCAGATTTTCCCCCCTTTTTAAATAAGAACAAAAATAATTTCAAATTTTTTTTAATTCCAGTGTCTTTGGGCCACTAATAAACACAACTATTCCAAATTTCATGTCGATAGCTTCGGTAGTTACTGAAATAATCGAGTGTGACGGACGGACAGACAGACGGAGAAAGTCGCACCATAAGGGTTCCATTTTACCATTTTGGTACGGAACCCTAAAAAGAAGACATGAAATACCTACGAAAAAAACGTGCATACCTAATGTGAGTCTGGCACAAAGATGGCGGCTTGCCGTAGAGCTGCGCGCATTTAATTATCGATAGTTGAATTGCACGGTGTTTATAGAATTCAAAATTTTCGAAAATGAGTTTCTTTTAGCTTTCTTCAGTTTTATTTACGTGGTAATGCGAGCATTAAAACGCACACGCTCAGAGTGTCATTTTATATGGCAGGGCACATGGTTAATGAATAGATATATATAAAATCAAGCAAAGTCCAAATCTCGTGAGCTGTTTTGCAGTTTTTTATTTGCTTCAATTCAGAGGGTGAAATTAAAAGTACTAACTCAGATTGAGCTAAAAGATCCTTCTCTCTCTTCTCTTCATCAGCTTGCTCAAGATCCAGCGGCTTCTCAACAACACTCCATAATTTATTTTTGATGAGTACGACCCTTGCTTGAATTCGCCATGTGTCGAAATTTTCTTTATTTATAGTCTCAATTTTTGTACTTGAGCCTGACGCCATCGCGATCAACGTATTTATCGCTTTATTTTTGCTCTGCTACCATATTCAAGTAAAATAAATACTGTTGGAACTTGTGACGAATGTTTTATTTTTACAGTAGTATGACAAGTTATATAATAATAAAAACTGTTGCTATGGAGACTGAAGGTACAGTCCTCCTAACATACATATTACGTATGTTCATAATAAAACTAATTTTACTATGGTATGTTTATCCCATTTATTCCCAATTGCCACCGCGGCGATCACGAATAAAACTGTGTACATTGCTAGCTTTTTCCAGTGGGCGTAGTATGCGACCGAAACTGCGGCCAGAATCACTGTGGCGATCACGCTCAACAAGGTGGTTACGAGTATAAAGTTTCCTCCGTGCGTCGGAAAGCACGTTTAAGCCGTTGGTCCCGGCTGTCATTAAAGATATTTGACAGTTGTTAATGTTAGTCAGAAGCTCGAAAGTCTGACAACCAGTCTTACGAAGGGGTATCGTATTACCCAGTTACTGGGTTGTGGAGGTCAGATAGGCAGTCGCTCCATGTAAAATACAGAATATAAAGAAGATGAATACTACTTATAATTATTTTTTATTTATTTATTTTATAGGTACTACTACTTGGCTCGATTATTCATAATGAAACAAAAATTATGATTTTACAAATATTTATTAAAAATAATAAAAGGCGTTGTTTCCAGTTATAATCAATTTCAAAAAATGCCGTAAACCGTCGATCAAAGTCTAATTCAAGTTCTAAAAATACAAATTTTATACAAATATACACATTAATCAAATAAGAGCACGTTGAACCCTCAATACCAGTCGTTTTCAACTTCTATAAGTACACAATAATCAAATAAAAGCATGTCGAACCCTAATAAAATTGCCAGTCATTCACTCATTACGGAATAATATGATTTTGTTAAAATAATTGCGAAACGAAATCTTTTCTGTGGTCTTTTTTCCGTTGTATTTAAACCTCAGATCCATGTACGTTTGGACTATAGATTTAATAAGTAAAAGCCTGTGGGTCGTGTCATGTTCGCAGTTCGATTTGAACAAATTGGATTCATCAAAATGTTCCATGAAAAATCGAAACGCATGCAGATAATACTGTTCAGACCGAAGCTGCTTTTGAAAAATACCTTTAAGAATTTTTTCGATTTTAATTAGCGTATTCGTTACGTCTTTTGACGGGTAAACCAATCCACCCCTATTTTTTAAAGTTATTAAGCTCTTTTGGTAGGCATCGGCATCTCCGAATAACAAATTTGCGCAAATATCACATTTTACAGAGCGAGCCAACTTTCTCGATATAAAACCGCCAATATATGTAACTACGCTTTCGGAGTAGTTGGGTAAGTTATTATACATGCAGTGTATAAATTCTTCGAACAACTCACTATCATCCTCTGGCAATTCAACAAATGAATTTCTTTCTGTTAGTTCGTTTATGGCCGTGACTGGGTTGGTCTTACTAGAGCAGGTTAGTATATTAATTTGCTCCAGAGGAACGCAGTTGCCAACGCCCGCATCCCTAATTTCAGCTCTTATTAACAATCTTTTAAAAGCGGCCCTAAATTGGACCGCATTGGGGTTATTATTAAAGCCGCCTCGAGCTCGAATGGCAGAAAAAAACAACTCGAGGTGGTCCTGGCTGACCTTGTACAATGGCAGGTACTGTAAAAGTTTGGTACCATCTATCAAGTATTTATATAGTTTAATTGCACTGATCATGTCCAGAATAAGCCCTACAAAGCCAGTTCTTCTTCTGGAATCGACGAGTTTCTGCTCAGATGGCAGCATCAGATTTTGAAGGTAGGCTATAGCACCTTCGAATAGAGCTTCCACCAGACCAATATTTCCAGAAAATATAGCCTTTTTCCACCCCGGTGGTCTAATTGATCGGCTGTTTAAGACATCAAAAACGTTGTTTATTAATCTAATGAAGTTTATTGTGCCTTCACTTCCTTGAAATTCTGGGATTTTTAAATCAGCACAATGCTCCAAGGCATCTGCCACCGAGTCGCTAAGAAGCTGCGTGGCAAGTCGTACCTTCATTTTTTGTTTTTGGTAAAGTATGTGGGCCTTTGTTAATTTTGTGGCCATGTGCAGTCCTGCGGCTTCCTGCAAATTTAGCAGATGTTCCAGGTAAATGTAATCTATTTTCCTGCCATGCATATCGTAAAACACTCTCAATTCACCGAAAGCATTTCGGACTAGTTTGATAGCATGACAGGGATCAATAAAAGCGTGTATGATGCTGTTACTGTAAGTAAAAGTCACCTGGCCTGAATTGAAGTCACATCCTAATGCTGAAAACATGCTAAAATTTGTAGCTGGACCATCGCAGGTCAAGCTCACAACTTTGACGCCAACTTCTTCACATTTATCGATACATGTTTTAACTAGTACTGCTTTTTGTTCCCCAGACAAAGCCGTTATGAAAAAGTATCCCACAGGCAACTTCCAACTACCGTTTATACAGGTCAGCAGTAATACAAGACACTCATTGGCTACTTCCAGTGAGTCCATATCGCAATCAATGCCGACGTTAACTCTTCCATAATAAGTCTTAGTTTGAGGATCCCAGCAAAGAGACTTTCTAATAGCCATTTCATCCAAAACCATAGCACATATCACTGGCATCTCACTTGTTTGAGTTTTGAGTTTTAAAGCATTAAAAGCCTCTGTACAAAACCCAGGTTCAGCGTTTACATTCTGGTACCACCTACTTAAAGTTCTTGGATGTGGCAAACAGGAACTGTACGTACGACGAACAAAATTGTAGGCCTTTGGAGACAAAAAGTGGAGCGTCAATGCGAATTTTCGAATTTCTTCGCTGTATTGTCTTTCCAAAGGCATTCCTACCGATTTCGCAATTTGTCTTTTTAGAAAATCTTTGGGGCCTGAACACTGCTCCAACACAGCCGCATGATCATCATTCACATAATTTTTGTCTTTTAAATCTTTCATTACAGTTTTAAAATCTGCTATTTTCTTACTCTGTCTTCTCACTTTTTCATTTAATCTTTTAATTGTTTTCTTCTGATGTTCACATTTTGATTTTAATTTTTGAATAATTTCAAGCGCTTTATCCTGAAACAAAAGAAAAACACATTAACTTACCGCAATTTCGTACAAGTTTTCTGCCGTAAATTATTTTAAACTAGCTCACATTCATTAAATTGGGCTGGTAACTGTAAAGGAGAAGTAAAAATAATTTTTAATATTGAGTGATGAGTGAGTTTGTATTTAAAAGTCAAGATTGTATGGTAAGTACCTAAAGGAATGTTCCTTTAGGTACTTACCATGTAATCTTCACTACCTATTTGTTATGAATGTGAATTCTATTTGATTAGATGGATGACCCAATGCGTTCCGAAGTTAATGCATTTTTATGATAGGCTGGATGATCTGAATGGAGATTCAGGATTGGCTGATTCAGATAAAGGATCTCTTTAACAGTCGACAGCATAGACACGAAATTTTGTCTCTGGTGATGAAGCCGGAAGGTAACTACAGGAACTATTTATCGAAACGATGCAACCCCATCGAGCCTACCCCATTGGCCTCATTTGTTTCGTACATATAATAATGTAATTATTATGAAATATTACACTTACATTTGCATAGTTAGAAGTGCTACAGACAGGTTTCTCTTCCAACACCCTGTGAGAAACAGATTGTTCTTGCTCACACTCATCAAATTGCACTGGTAACTAAACAAAGAATAACAATAAATGTTTAATAATATTTACATTGCCAATTTAATCACTAACACACACACACACATTTGTTTTGCTTGCATTTTAAAATTGGTACAACATATCACAACCTGAAAGTTAATATCATTCAACTTATATTAGGTTTTGATTCAGTCTGCTCGAGAATTTTAAGAATGTTTTATAGTTTTCAGAAAAAAACATTTATCTATTTATTCTGACTGATGAGTATTTAAATCTGAAACTTTAAACCAGTATTTCAGCTTCCAGCTGCTGACATGCTTCTCATCTCATCTCTCTCTCCATCAACTGGTTTAGTTCGGTTACTTGTCAGTAAGTAGGTAAACACTATAAACATACCTATCTTGTCAAATTACAATTTATAACAAACTTACCATCAACTCACTTGAAGGCAAAGCATCATCGCGCAGTCTTGTTACATTTAAAGTTCGGTTGAAACATTTATCTTCAAAATGCAGGGAACAAATAAAAATATGTTTGGTTGTAGTATTCAAATTTTCAATCCCAAGTATATCCAGCCACTGTTTTTTTCTTTCTTTACATGTTGGCAATCTAAAATCATAAAAAAAGAAATCAAGTTTAATTATTATTCACCTGTCGATATCGATATACTGAAAATGTGTAACCGAAACTCTATTTATGATTGACGAATGATTTTCTTAAAAATCATTAATTTTAATAGTAAAACAGTAAATGATTACAGAAAAGGAAGTTTGTCTTTATAAACTTCCTTACTAATAGCAAAATCTTTCAAAATAATAGAAAAAACAAGATATTTTTTCGAATTCTGTAACTAACCTGTGCAACGTTATATTGGGATGTTTTTTATTGCTTTTCATGCGGCAGCCTAACACACTGCACCTACCCATAATAAATGCAGTATTATGCAAGTTCAAACACTATACACAAGCACAATTTTCGCTTAATTATCACAAAATTTTCTTCAAAACACTGAAACAAACAAGTCGCGATGACAGCTGACTTACTTGTTGTTGGCTGTGACAAAACATGGCGACAGGCCACAGCGAGATATTTTGTGACGTCACCAAGATAATGTTGCCATTTTTAGTATTGATAAAACTACAGTTATCCTTTTTTATTTATGATTACCCTCATAAGTTAAAAAGAGATGCCGATATGTTAGTAACTACGCCGTCGAAATACATCACATTTCTATAACCTACTGTTCGTATAGATGTTTATGCCGAGTCCATTCTTTGTTCCCTAGTCTAAGCCCAGAGACCACCCAGAGACAAGTGCAGTTGACACTTTGACAGTAGTCCGTAGAACTACACAGTTATAGACTTATTTCTAGTCTGTGGCACAAACATTGCTCGATGCGGCTCTGAATGCAGAGCCGTAATTTAAAAAATCGATGCGGCTCGATGGGCCCATAGAGGTAGGAAATATATTCTAAAGGGCTGAAACTAGGCTGAAACCAGGCCTGTGTCACTCTTGGTACTTACGCGACGAAAATACCGACGATCGCGCTCATTCCCGGAATGCTTACGCAGACGGGGCTGGCGCGTTATAAGCGAGCGACGTGCTAGTGAATTTAACGCTGTTTTCGTAAATAGTTTTTTGAAAATATTTGTTTAATAGTTTAAGTTAAGTGTTTAGCATATTAATTATTTGCTTGCGTGTTTTATCTATTTAATAATCATTATTTAGGCTATTAAAGCTAGCAAGCAAGTCAGCAAGTAGTCAATACAATATTAAGTAGTCAATAGTACTTCTATCCAAGGGCGGATCCAGCTTTGGCGCCAGGGGGGGGTCACATAGTCGTGGTTAAGACACAAGAACTTATAATTTAATTTTGATTATAATAGATACAAGTATATTTAAATGACAAAATCAATTTTACTTTTACGTCTTCTCCCGAAACGCGTTATCACTTCATCTACTTCAATGGATACGTTTTTATGGACGTGGAGAAGTGCCAGTCCGGTTAGACGTTCTTCAACCATGGAAGCTCTTAGCCACAATTTGATTTTTCGTAACGTAGAGAACGATCTTTCCGCTGTCGCTACACTAACAGGTAGTGTAGCCTTAATAAATAATAAATAAATAAATAACTTTTATTTCAGGCAATACTTACAACCCATAGTAAAAATTATTATGACAATGCATGACAAATGAAACGGATAAGTTACATTAAATGTGAGACAAAAAAAAAAAATTAAGTTTAAAAAATAAATAATATTCAAAAATATGTAAAACATTTAAAAAAATGTATATAAATCGGACTAAAAAACTAAAATAAAAAAAACAATCAAGTGAATGTGTTGTTGTCGTACCGGTGCAGGTTAGACCAGTGTTTAGCAAAAGGATTACTCAAATCCTCGATAGCGGCACACAAGATAGAATTGGTACTTTGTCTTAGTCTTTCCCAGAAGGAAGCCGTCCTCGCTCTAAGTATGGCGAAGAAGTCAGGGACTCTCGCAGCAGCAAACATGGCTTTAGCACTGCAGAAACGCGGGAGCTTCATAAGCAGCCGACTTTGCTGGATTAATCTGGCCAAGATTTCTGTTATTCCAGATTATTTTACTATTATTATGGGTATTGCCTATGTTACAATCTACTTTTTTTACAATGACGTCAATATCAATATCAATTAGTAGCGGAAAGTGGTCTGACCAGTTTACATCATTGTGAACACTTATACCTTTTATTATTTTAAATGCCGCCTCCGTGCCTAAACAGTGGTCAAGCCACCTTCTTGAGCCACTCGATTCACACATAAAAGTATAAGTATTAGAGTTCAAACCTAAAAGATCTACATCCGCACACACCCAAGATTCCGCCGAACAGAATTCAAAAAGTTCCCGTCCGAAGCGGGCGCAAGGATGCGCATTAAAGTCGCCCAAAGCAAACACAACTTCTATGTTACAATCACTAACAATAGCATTTAGTTGCGAGAGACAGCTTGTAAATTCAATTAGATCATCGAGTTTATCACTATCGCAAGGCATATAAATACTAAATACTAATATATAACAATTTTGAGTCTTAATTTTTACAGCAATTAATCTGTTACTGTTGCAATCCACCACTGTTACATCCGGAAAGATCGATCTGCGCCACATTAACGCTAGCCCTCCGTATGGTCTGCCGCGCAACACGCCGGTGGAGGTATCCACCGAAGATTTCGAATAACAACTAATATCTTTATCAATTTCATTTACGAAATTAATGTCGTGAGGCAGCAGCCAAGTTTCTTGGAGGGCGATTATGTCAACGTTTTGACACAAGTGTCGTACATGCTGCGCAGACCGCTTTACAGACTTACAGTTGAAGGACGCAACAGTTATGTTATTATTATTTTTAATCGTACTATCCATTTAGTTTATTACTGGTGGCGGCGACGCTTTGCGCATTACGATCTCTGAAACGACGGAATACTAAACCCTTAGGCCAAAAATTACTATCCAAGAAGGTTCCCAGCTGGCTACTAGAAACCACTATTTTAAAAGAGTTAAAATCCACATCACGATAATACATAAAAAAATTCTTATATTAGGAAACATATCAATATCGCAATTTAAAGATTCCCGCGGGAACTCTTCAATTTTCCTACGTCCTTCCCCGGGACACAACCTATCTCTGTACCAAATTTTATCAAAATCAGTTGAACAGATACATTTGTTTGATTCCCACGGGAACTTTTCAACTTTCCGGGATAAAAAGTAGCCTACGTCCTTCCCCGGGATTCAACCTATCTCTGTACCAAATTTTATCAAAATCAGTTGAACAGATACATTTGTTTGATTCCCGCGGGAACTCTTCAATTTTCCGGGATAAAAAGTAGCCTATGTGCTATTCCAGACTATAATCTATCTCTGTGCCAAATTTCAGCCAGATCCGTTCAGCTGTTGGGGCGTGATTGAGTAACAAACATCCATACATCCATCCAGACATCCATCCAAACTTTCGCATTTATAATATTTATTTGATTATTTGATTTGATTTGATATTTGATTTGATTAAATATTGAAAGTACTTAAATAAAATCTATAAAATCAGTATGTTTAACAATTTTACTTAGTGGTTCACCTAGGACCTGGACCCAGCCCAGGGGGGGGTCATGACCCCCATGACCCCCCCCCCCTGGATCCACCCTTGGAACAGGTACAATTCATGTCAAACTTAAATGAGCCTCTTTTCAAGTAATTTTTTTGAATCGAGGCACGAGCTGTAGGAAGTACAAACGAGTCGCAGGGAATACGCTCGCCCTAGTTAGGCCCTTACTCCGTAATTCTTATTACACCTTGCCGATTTAGAGTAAGGGCACGGAATATATATTTATATATTTCCGTGATCGAAGTGTACCTACCTCTCCGAGCGAAATATTATGTTTCGCCGCACTGCTTCGCCGCGACGAATGACCTTGCAAGTTGCGTGCGTAGTGAAGAACTCACTGTGTAGCGACACACAGTAAACACAGTCGATCATAGTCAGAGTAGGTACCTTACTTACCAATTCGAAAAACCTACTGTATTGTTGTACTGTTTGCTGACAGCCCTAGACAAGCTCGCAATGTCGTCCGTGACGTAGGAAAGGGAAAAGATGCAAAGCAATACGGACACTCGCGCGCGGCGATAAAGTTTAATTTAGCTTGCGTGCGTGATTTATCTTTTTAATAATAATTATGTAGGCTATTAAAACGTCGGCAAGTAGTCAACATCAAAGGAGTGAGACTTCTGTACGTCAGTACTATTATATTATTCTGTGCTGAAACCTAGAGCCGTAAAGCCAGCTAATAAGAAATATATTTGTTTTTGTTATATTTTTTTTTGTAATATCAGTAATGATGTCCGAGTCAATTTTTTTCAACTCGTCTACTCGGAGCTGGACTCATGTTGCGAATTGAGTCGTAATGTATCGACTTAGTTTCATGAAGTGAAATGCGGTTGCAGAATGCAGATCGAACCTTGTGTCACCATTGAGCTCGATTCATGGTTAAGCCTTTCATGGTTAACACATGGTTAAGACATGGTTAAGATTCATGAAGTACAGCTCAAGACTCTAGTCTTGAGCTGTATGTCATGTACTACTGAAGGGCGCCAGCTACTACAACCGGAACCAAGTCTCAAACTTCAGCTCGTTTTAGGAATCACGTTAGCTTTAAGTCACCGAGTCACCAACTAGAGTCTGTTTGGGCTTGTGGCCCCAACTCTATTTTGAAAACGAACGTGGAACGAGGACGACTGCATTCGCGACGACGTGTGTCTGTGGCGTTACCTCCTTGCTAGCTGGCAACGCACACAAGCTACGCGTTCGGAATTCGAACTTGCTTTTGGAACGTTTTTGGATTCGGAACGTCCTACGCGCAGCCTACGAGCAAACAAGCAGCCGATGTGCAAGTTTTAATTTTTTGCCCGGCTTTTAAAGTTATCTTTCCAGGACGTCGTCTCTATGCAAGGACCCTATGGAGAAGTAATTATGAAGAAATGATGCATTATATCCAGTGATATTGCGATATTTCGTCGATCAAGCATTCGAGATTATTTATTGCAAAAGGATAAACAACAACGTTGTAAATATTGAATGACATGTGACATTGCAAGAAGTTTGTTCAAAAAAATTGAATACTCGTGAAAGATTTTTTTTTATGGACGATATTTTATTATTTTTATTTTTCAATAGATTTTGTTTTCTGTTTTTGACCATGACTGACAGACAACTCCAAAATAGCGAACATTGTAATATTTTCCGTGTATTTTTCTTTTCATTTCAGCTTAATCATTTATTTCAGATTAGCTATGTTGATAAATGTGGTAACGTTTTAGATTTTATACAGCAGTTCGAATAGTTTCTTAAAGCCAAGTTAGCAAGCGCCACAGCAATTTTCAAAATTTTAGAAAACAAGAAGAAGCAGATTAAGGCTTTGTAAGCTCCTGATGAGTTTATCAGTCGTGCTCTTCTTTGCTCAGGGTATTCTTCGCGTCGGTTCTGCAAAGTGACGTCGCCGCATTACTCATTGCGCTGCTTGACGCCCCGTCGGACTCCTTCACGCCCAAAGCTGTGTGACTCTTCCGACGTTTTTCCGTGCCCATCGCTGCACGACTCAACCCGACCGACGCGACGCCGCTCGTGCCCAACGCTGCACGAGTTTTGGAAACGTACGCGCCCATACGCTTCGTGATCTGACCGACGCCCCTTTCCCAACTAGCGATATGCTATGCGATTATCGACTGGCGATTTTTCGCGCTCAGCCTTATGCTGCGCTGCTTCTGCACGTCTCGACGCCTTTTCGTGCCCAACGCTGCACGAACCGTCTGACGTGGCTAGCTCGCCTCAGTCGCTTCGTCATGGTCTTTGTTTCCTTTTTACCTTGCCAAATTTTATTTTATTTTTCTCCCCTTGTTTTCTTTTCTCTCCGCAAGGGGGTGATGTGGCGTTACCTCCTTGCTAGCTGGCAACGCACACAAGCTACGCGTTCGGACTTCGGAATTCGAACTTGCTTTTGGAACGTTTTTGGATTCGGACATTCCTGCGCGCAGGAGCTGCGCTGTACCAACAGACGACACACATTCTATTGCTGGACGTCCAGCGCAACGCATCTTTTGATATATTCCTATTGTACAGTTTACATAATTTATTGTATCTAATTAATATACCTGTAAATGTGGACCAAGTCTATTATTTCCACATCACATTGGTGGGCCAAAGACCCCTATATTGGTGACCCTATATTGGTGACCACCTATATGTCGTTGAACCAATTCATTTTCGACTGTATTTTCTTAGTTGTAAACTATAAAATCGCACCAAGTTATTCGAAGACTGGTTTGTGCAACGAAGACTGTTTTACCCAGGACGTAAAAACGGTTTCACCGTCGCAGAACAGAGAACGATCTTTAAAAACAGTTTGTCGCGCAACGCCCACCAGTACCAACTACCGAGTCAACTTGAGTTCAGACTTCAGAGAAAAACGATACGAGTCGGCGGCAGCGGAGGCGCAGCCAGCGACTCGAGTCGCTCATCAATCGCGCATTTCAGTTGTAAACAATCAAAATATGGAAGTTGTCTCTGGCAGGCGTCAAGTGTCAACAAGTTTGTTTTTGGTCGGTGTACTCTGTACCTTTTTTTTCTGGTCGGTGCTCTGTACTGTCAAGTCAAGAAAGTTCAAGAAAATTGCGGGTAAAATTCTATTTACATTGCTTTCCTACAATTAAACGCGTAATGTACTTAATTTAATGTGAAAAATGAACGACATACAGAATATAATAGATCGTCAACTGGGAATATGTAAGTACACGTGATCTATCATTCATCTTTTGTGGTGTACTTTCAACGCATTTATGTAAACATTCGCGCGGGTTTTTCAGATACCCGGTTCAACTACGACAATGCGTTGAAGCGGCTAGTGGTAAACAGTGAAGAGTCATTCTACGGGCTGCAGAGTAATCCACTAGCGGGTAATTTTGATCAGGACCCGCCGATATTCGCTTGTCGATTTTCCGAAGCCCCCGGCTACGAACATATCCTTGCCCTCGCTAATGAGGATGGCAGAGTGGCTATACAGGTATATATTCTATAACACAGCTAAGTTAAATGCTAGCTTACCTATGGTTACAATTATCCTCATACCATGCAAGTGAAATGGACTAAGTTGACGTTTTAAATCGAAACAATTTGTATGTGTTTTTCCAGACTTGCTGATCCTAAAGAATATTATAAATATTCGTTACTTACACGGCCCATCTGTTTACACGGCCCATCAGACATAGGTTGTGGAACCAGGCAAGGACCTAAGCTTACCTGGGCATACTTTTTATCCTGAAAATTTATGGAGTTCTCGTGGCAATTAACAAAAAACTTAAACTACCCTGACAAATTTGCTGTTATCAGCTAGTTCATCATATAGCAGGTGATTCCAGCAACTTCGTTCATTTGGATTAAGGTGTCTTTTAAATCCACAGGGACCTCTGATTTTCCAGGATAAAAAGTCACCTATGTCTACCTCTGGGTTTCAACTTGCAATTTATCTTTTTATATAAAAGATAGACTGTGCAAAGGTAACAGACAGACAGAGACTTTTGAATACAATATAAGTACAGACTGTAGATAATAGTGTGTGTGTTAGTTTTCTGGTTATGTTTTCACAGCTCAATCCTAGAATGGATATTGTGTGATGATGACTTCATGAGGACTTTTTACCAGGATAAAAAGCCTACACCCATGTCTTTCCCATAGAAACAATCTATTGCTGTACCAAATTTCATCAAAATCAGTTGAACAGATGGGCCGTGAAAGCGTAGCAGACAGACACACACTTTTGCGTTTGTAAAATTAGTATGGATGATTTTTTACTTTGTCAAATACAAAACTAGCCTTTGTCATGTACTTACTTACCTAAACTTTTAATAACTTGTGTTTTATGGGTGCAAGTTAATCTTTAATCAGTAGTTAAAATTATTGATTATTTAAGGTTCTGGTTACCTATAATTGGTAGATTATTTAATTTGCAAAAAGGTTATTATATTAGTCTATACTGCCTTGTTGGTAGTGGTTAGCATAGTTGACTGCGGATCACGAGGTCCTGGGTTCGATTCCCGGTCGGGCATAAAAAGTTGGTATTGGGTTTTTCAATTAAGAAATTCTCAGTTCCAGCCCGGAGTTGGAAGTTGGCGGTGTTTCACCCCTGTGCCTCGGAGAGCATGTTAAGCCGTCGGTCCCGGTTATTATCACTAACATTTATTTATTTATTTATTTATTTATTTATCCACTTCTTACATCATCTTTACAGGTATCCCTAATACGATGGTGTAGTTACAATACTTATATCTAGCTTAGCTTATAAAAATGTGCAAAAATCTATTAAAAAATAACAAAAAACAAAAATATCACCTACTTAGTTATAACATATAGTCCACATTGCTACCTTTGTGAGTTCACTCAGAGAACAAGAAAATATGTCTATCTCTGCGGCTATAATATTAAGGGTGCCGAGTGCGCGCGTTAAAGGCGCCTTCTTGAGAAGGTCGGTGCGCCCGCACGGTACCGCCAGCAGCGGCGGCCGGCGTCTCCGCTCCACGTACCTCTCCGGGGCACACAGCCTCACCTGCGCCAGTAGGTCTGCATTGCATACTTTCCCCCTTATTATCTTAAAAATATACGTTACGAGCGTAAGCTCCCTCCTCACCCTCAGCTCGTTGTACCCAACCATCCCTAAAACGAATAATGTTGGGTACATCAACAGATAAAATGGATACACCCCATACATCCTCATATACAAGTACCTAACAAACTTGTTCTGTACTCGTTCCAACATAAGACTATATTTAGTTTCATGTGGAACCCAGATGACTGTATTACCTTCTAATTGACTCCTAACTAGTGCATTGTACAAGGCGACGATAGCTTTTATATTCGTGAAGCCGTGAACAGTACGGAGCATAAAACCTAAATTCCTATATGCTTTTTTACAGCATTTAATGATATGACCACGAAACGTCAGTCTCGTCATCAATTGCTAGAGAGAGCTTAAGGTCATCCGCAAACAGCAAACATTTAGCGTCCTTGACTACATTAGGTAAATCATTTATCATCAAAATAAACTGCAAGGTTCCTAAATTACTGCCCTGACTTACACCAGACCTCGTGAAATACGCCTCAGACTTATGCCCTCTGTATTCCACATATTGCTGCCTATCTCTCATGTAACTTGCAAAAAAGTGTAGTAAATATGGAGTGAACCCGACTGCTGCTAACTTTTTAAGCAATACATCGTTGTCCACTAAATCAAAAGCTTTTCGGAAGTCGAAGTATGCTGCATCAGTCTGGCCTCCCCTGTCAACTGCTGGCAGAACGCTAGACATATAGTTAAGAAGATTGCTGGTCGTGCTCCTAGCCGGGCGGAAACCGTGCTGAGCGTCTGAGATTTGCGCACTTACCTGACTTTATATACTCTTGTGGATAGCAGACTCTAAAACCTTCGCAGGAGTCGACAGAACAGCAACGGGTCTGTATCCGTCCACCTGTACACCCAATCCCCCCTTCGGCACTGGGACAACCCGAGTTGTTTTCCAGGTCTCAGGAAATACCGCTTGCTTCAGACATTGGTTATATATATACAGCAACGGCTCCGCTAGCACTGACCGGCAATCTTTAAAAATGTAAGGGGGTATGCCGTCCGGCCCCGCGGACTTTTTGGGCCTTAGTTGTTTGAGCGCCTGCCTTACTTCATCCAAAGTCAATCGGTCGAGATGAACACGCGCCGCACCGTTATTTCCTCCAGCTGCCGCTATCGCTTCGCAAACATTCAGATCAGCACGCTCCGTACTATAGACTGAATGAAAATAGTTTGCAAATTCTATAGCGCATTGCTCAGCAGTTAACAAGACCCCGTTTTTTAATATTTTTTGCGGACCTCTAGAACCTCTTTTAGATTTTGTGTAATTCCAGAACGACAATGGATCCCCCAACAGTTCATTTTGGACTTGTTGTTCATACCTTTCGTGCGCAAGAGCTATCATCCTTTTTACATTTGCCCTACACTGAGCGAACGCTTCGTAGTCGTCAGGGGCTTTGCCCGCCTTGTATCGCCGGTGAAGATCAGCTTTTAACATGATAATAGTCATTAAAGCTCGCCAACCCGTATTGGAGCAGCGTGGTGGGTCTAAGCTCTAATTATCTCTCTCCTATGAGAGTGGAGGCCTGTGCCCAGCAGTGGGACAATAATAGGCTGTAGTGGTGGTGGTGGTGGGATTAGTCTCTAACTTAATGTAAAAAATTCTTTTTAAACAACCAACTTCAAACTCCCGCGCCAACTTTACAACAACAAGCGCACGCTATTCAAAGTACTTATTTTATTGTTGATATTTAAAAACCGCTCGATCGATTTCGATAAAATTTATATGGGACCACTTGGGAAGTATGCCCTTTCAAATAAAAAAAGAATCATCCAAATCGGTCCCCCAGTCAAAAGTTCTGAGGTAACAAACATAAAAAAAAAAAAAAATACAGTCGAATTGAGAACCTCCTCCTTTTTTTGAAGTCGGTTTATAATTACCTATTCAACAAATTAACTAATGAACACCTTTGAAGATGAAATTTTTACATTTAAATTCATACAACCAAGGAACTAACATTGAATCTTAATAATATAGTTAAATCATAAAGTTTCATCTGGTGATCTGGAATGTGAAAGTGTCCGTCTGTCTTTCTGCGACGTTTTCACAGCCCATCTGTACAGCTGATTTTGATGATAATTGGTACAGATAAGTATAGGTTGTCAAGGGAAATTTATAGGCTACTTTTTAGTGTGAGGGATTCCCACAGAATTTAAAAAAACCTTAATTCCACTAATGTGAAGTCTAGAATCAGAACAAGATCACAAGAGGTCATACATGATTACATTGTGATTATGATTAAAAAAAAGTTTATTTCACTCCTGCTGTGAGCATATATGTATGTGTTCTCAGGACACATCCACAGTGGGCAGCGCTGGCTCGCTGGAGGGCTTCCAGTGCCACAACAACGCAGTGTTCGACCTGGCCTGGATGCCACACCATATGAACTTTGTCACCGTCTCAGGTGTGTAGCTATCTATACTAATATTATAAATATGAAAGTTTGGATGAATGCATGTTTGTTACTCGATCACGCCAGAACAGCTGAACGGATCTGGATGAAATTTGGCACAGAGATAGATTATAGTCTGGAATAACACAAAGGCTACTTTTTATCCCGGAAAACTAAGGAATTCCTGCGGGAACCAAGAAACCTCAATCCACGCGGATGTAGTTGCGGGCATCAGCTAGTTGAACATAAAACTAATAGGGGATGTAGAATGTGAATATTACGACTTTCAGGAGATCCTCTATTTAATAATCACAAAAAAAAATTATAATGAATGGTTGTCATATACCCAATTTAGAATTCATTAATTTCCATGTTTCTGGAAATCAAACCTTACTTTGGAGCCTCCTACTTTTGAGGCCTGTGCGGGAGGTCGTCAAAAGTGTACAATATTTTATTGAACACAACATGTTTTCATCTCTAGGCGATCACACAGCGTGCCTCTGGGACGTGTCACAATCCTCGCCGACACGAGTCCTCACATTTTCCCACCACACTAGGTCCGTCAAAACTGCGGTGTTCCGCCCCACAGAGCCGTCCGTGTTCGCGACCGGCGCCCGCGACGGACACATACTGATCTGGGACATACGCGCCAACAGCCAACCCGCTGTCGTCCTCAAACCAGACAACTGCTTGATGAGTTGCCACTCTAGCTTCACCCCCAAGACTCCAGGCTCCCACGGGAAGAGACCACGCATAGACAACCACAGAGCTATCAGCATCACTGGACTCGTGTTCCAAAACGATTTAACCCTCATATCGTGCGGCGAATGCGATGGCAACATCAAGGTCTGGGATCTTAGGAAGAACTACAATATTTACAAGAAGGAACCCCTGCCCAAACATTCCATCCCCTACTGCGGCAGTTCTACTAAAAACGGGTACACAAACTTGGTGATAGATGACGCGAGAGTTCGCCTTTACGCGAGCTGTATGGATAACGTTATATACTGCTTCAATATCTCCACATACAATTCCTTACCAGAACAGCGATATATCGGACACGAGAACAGCACTTTTTATATAAAAACCAGTTTAAGCCCAGATAGTATGTACTTAGTCAGTGGAAGTAGCGACAAAAACGCATATATTTGGAACGTCAAATACTCCCACCCAGTTGTGAAGCTAGCGGGACACAGAGCTGAAGTGACTTGTGCCGCGTGGTGCCAGAATGGAGACATGAAAGTCGTGACTTGTAGCGATGACGCGAGACACAAAATATGGAGGATAGGCAGAGAGTTCCCTGAAATCGATGTGGAGTTGCAAGGGAGAGCGGAAATAGTGCCGCGCGCTGATGTCACGAGCCTTCCGCAGTGGGGTGGGCTCGACAAAACGCCAAATAATTCGCTCAAACGGAGGATATCAACTCCCAGTTCGTACTGCGCCAAGCGCGCTCGCTCCCAGGAGAGCAGCAGCGCGAAGAAAACTAAACGGTGCCTCGCTGACCTCATGAACTCGTCAAAGGAGACCGACGAAGCCGAGACCATGGTCAAACGGCTCAAACTAGACCTGCCGTGTATCCCTGAGGAGCAACTCTTACCTGCTGGCATAAAACGGCAGAGGCATTCCATAGAAAACAACCCAGACTGCCCTACGCCTTGTAAAACTAAACATTTAGACCCGGACCCCAGTGCCAAATCCCCAGAATGGACATATTACACGCCTAAAGCGGGAACATCCTTCATGTCGCCAACGAAGAGTTACGAGAAGAGAACCTGTAAAGTTCTCACCGCCAAAAGTCCAAAAGCCATATCCTCAAGTACAATACCTCATAGGACTCCCGTCAAAGTGTCTCCAACGAAAGTTAGAGTCCTTAGTTTTACAACACCAACTAAAAATTTACCCAATTTCGTTATGGACGGCGAAGCACCACATTTGAGGCTAATGTCGCCCGTGAAGAAAAAACAAGAAACCACAGATTGGTTGACATTAATGGTGCGCGAGAAAAAAGGAAAGCCTATAGAAGCTATCGAAAAAGTGAGCCAAATTACGCCGCTCAGTCCTAAAGAAAATATGCCCACCAGAAGAAATTCTGTAACAGAGAAAACACCGAAGTCGGTTACGAAATCTTTGACTTTACTCAAATACTTCAGTGTCGTTGGAAAGAAAAATGGCGTAGTTTAACTCCTACGTTGTATTTGCAATTTTTGGATTAGTTAAATGAAATTTAGTTAAAAAAATAAATATAAAATTGAGAGAATATCCAAGATCTAGAAAACGATCGGGATTCTTATTTAAAAAATAAATTTTGTCATTGGGGTTGATTCTTTAGTGCACAACCTCTAAACTGAAATGACAGCATTAAAAATATTGCTAACCCTGTCATAATACTCCCTGTAGAAAGGGACAGAACTAGATTTAAAGCTGTCATTTTAGTTTAGTTTAGATAATGTGTGAAACAGAAATCGCCACATTGTATCTAGTGACATAATCTGAAGTTCAATTTCGAATCAAATATCAAATAAATATTATGAATGCGAAAGTTTGGATGGATGCATGGATGGATGTTTGTTACTCAATCACGCCCGAACGGCTGAACGGATCTGGATGAAATTTGGCAGCGAGATTATAGTCTGGAATAACACATAGGCTACTTTTGATCCCGGAAAACTAAGCGAGTTCCCGCGGGAACCAAATAACCTGAATTCACGCGGATAGTCGCGGGCATCAGCTAGTAGTATTATAAATATCTACTAAGAAATCGCATTTAACTAATAAGTATAACTTGCCTAAGCTATTACATGTTTATTCCAAGATTATGGGTACATACTAATATGTTAGGGGTCATCCATAAAGTACGTCACACGTTAGGGGGGGGAGGGCGGGGGCGTCGACGATGTGTGACAAGGGGTACGAGCCAAGCCATTATATATTCCAAGCTTTGTTAATTTTTCAAATGTTGTAAAATTGCAACTTAAGTGACGTCACACTAGGGAGGGGGGTCTCACAAATGTTACCAACTGTGACAAGGACGGGGAGGGGTCAAAAAATTACGAAATTAGTGTGACGTACTTTATGGATGACCCCTTAGATGAGATCGCAGGAAAGTTTCTAAATCTAAACCAACTACAAATTAATATCCCTCATTGCACAAACATGTAATATTTAAGTACTCCTATTACATTATTAGACTGACTGAATGAAAAGCTGATATGATTTTCTCGGGTATTTGTGTACAATGTAAGTTTTTGTGCTAAGTTTTATTACTATGAGTTACTAATTACTATTAGGTGTAAACAACCACTTTTTGAGACACCTTTTGTGGCTAGTATCTTAAGTATTTTACATTTTTGACTGAGTTATTTCAATAAAGATATTATTTGTCATGCAATGTTTAATTTTACCTACAAATATCTGACTCTGCTTATAACAGCACTCATATTTTTAAGTAAAATACTTTCTATTAAAATATAGATATGACTATTATTTTATTAATAGATAATCACGGATGGAAACTTTTGTTTTTGATCCATCAGTTATCATTAATTATTCATTATTTTCAAAAGTTAGCTCTGTTAATTCAAATCCATGCTAATTGCAAACTAATATTATGTCTGCCTGTCTGCTACGCTTTCATGGCGCATTTGTTCGACCGATTTTGACGAAAGGTACAGAGCTAGGTTTCCTACCGAGAAAGAACGTGGTGGTACTTCCTGTCCCAGAAAATCTGTAAATTCCCACGGGATTTTTAGTCATTTAAATCAACACGTACGAAGTTGTGGGTACCATTTAGGACCCACATAATATTAATTTAACTGATCTATCTGATATCCATAAACAGCTTTACTTCAAAACATCGGAGGCCCCGATAACCCATCAATTGCCCGAAGTCAACTCCTGTAGAAAGGTCCAATAAAACAACAATATAAGATGTGCCATTGCTCACTCTTTATTACGCTTGTTAATTCAATATTTAAAACATAATATAAATGATCTTGTAAACATCACCGAGGGTTGTCGCAGCGCATCGCTGCGAGCCTCCAATACTCGTGTTCATTTGCTGCCGCTAAATGTGAAACGGGCCTCATTGCGGTAAAATAGTGACGATCGCTATCATGTCGACGGGCCTAGTGTGAGATTTTTACCTATTCGATCGCGTAGTAACTGATTTGTATGGAATTGTCAAGCGCTTGATGACATATCATTTTATGAACAGTCACTTGATCATGGCGTTTAGTTTTCAATTCCATACTAATCGCAGTTAACTTTAACGCGAACGACTATAGGTAACAAATATCCCCCTAGGCCTACAATTACCTATCACCATTCGCTAAAATCCATTGTCGCAGCAAGAATTCCGTCAGCCACTCCGACCATGATTTCAGTCAATTATATACTTAATTGAGATTATGCAGCACGTAAAAGCTGCATCAATCATTTTTACAATCTCAATTGTGATTGGCTGAATTTATGGTGATCATGCCGTGACAATGAATGTTGGCCAATGGCGAGAGAGTGTATGCTAATCTGAGGTAATCCATAATTGCAATTGTTAAGTGTGTAGCTGCCATTTTACCGCAATAGGGCCCCAAAACAGTGGAATCACTATCAACTTTTGCAATGCAGTTCGATGCAATATTTTCGGCGCATCAACTATTTGCGAGAGGAACGTACCTACTTTGAGTGATCTTTAAATCCACGTGCAAGAATAGTTGATGGTACTCCCACTGTTTCTATTCTATTTATTATTTCTGCACAGTTTTTTTATAAAGTAGACAAAAGTGTAAAAATTTATTTCCAAATCTTTTTGAATATTATAAGTACTTACTTACCTAAGTATCTAAAACGCCTTGCGTTAATTTCTAAAGTAGGTAATTTCGCATTGAGTTGCAGCAAAGAAAACGAGTTGTTTATATTTTAATTAGGTAAATAATATGGTACAAAACTATAATTTGACAGCAAAAAATAGTATCTGAAGGGCTACCTAGCTGCTAAAAGTTTTGCAAGCATTCGCTCGTATGGTAGATCATAGATGTAGTTCACAGCGTTACCGCAAGGAGCGTTGATTAAATTAGGTACTATACAATTTAAAGCAAACGCATGGAAGTAATGGATTTCTTATGCACTGGAACCTACCTATTAGCTCCATGCGCTCACGTTAGTACATGATTGCAAAACTCATAGGATTGAGGGCATACTACCATCGCTTGGAACCGTATTATTTTAATATTGTTTACATTCGTGTTTTAGATATACAGGGCGTCCCACGGCTATGCCACATGGAGGGGAAGTACCTTAAATATCGTAGATAGAACATTTTACTGAAAGAAGACTTCATTTTAATTTAAAATACAATTTAAACTGCATTCATAGATTTTTAAATAATTGCCTGGTTGTACCGGGACTCGAACCCGCAATACAAGAAAAAAAAATTACCTGTAGCTATATCATACCGATCGAAAGGCTTCATTATAAGGATTATTTTTTGCTGAATAACTTAGCATCAGAAATAAAAGGAAGACCATGAATTTAAACATTTGATGTACAATTTTGTTCAGAAAAATTAAGAAAAGCTGACAACCGGTATCTACTAATTACATACGTATCTCTTTATCATTTATCATGCACCATCATGCACTTACTAAATTATAATAGGGAAATTATGGGTACTTCTCAAGTGGGTGCTCATTAATAATAGGTAATTAATTTAAAATGATAATCTCAGTTGCATGTCCAACTGAGATGGCAATGAAAAACTGGCAATGTCAGCTTTTCTTCCTTTTTCTGAACAGAATTTTACATATGTTTAAATTCATGGTCTTCCTTTTATTTCTGATGCTAAGTTATTTGGCAAAAAATAATCCTTATAATAAAGCCTTTCGATCGGTATGATATAGCTACAGGTAATTTTTTTTTCTTGTATTGCGGGTTCGAGTCCCGGTACAACCAGGCAATTATTTAAAAATCTATGAATGCAGTTTAAATTGTATTTTAAATTAAAATGAAGTCTTCTTTCAGTAAAATGTTCCATCTACGATATTTAAGGTACTTCCCCTCCATGTGGCATAGCCGTGGGACGCCCTGTATAATCCTTATTTTAGGGACGTCAAGGTACGTGACATAACTGTCATTTTGAAAAAATACTGTTTGAAGCGATGATAGTAACCCCCAGATCGTGTCACGAAAGTTGAACACAATATTCGACTCATCCGAGTTGTATTTCAGCGAAAACACTAGGGACCGGACAGGACAAAACGTTTGCACTGTCATACTAGTGTGTGCGTTAAATAAGTGAGTAACGCGGACATTGTCTGTGTGTTTTTGCTCATAGCTCCCGCGCATTTACCAGACATTGGACTGTTATTATTAGAATTCCCTATAGCTAAAAAACCTTTTGATTTCATCAAGTCTGTTCCAAACCAATCTCCAAGATGCCACTATAAGAAAAACATCATATTTCGGTGATAGACACCGAGTTATGAAAAAAACGCCATTTTGGGACACTTTCCGTAGTGTCTAAGTGTACGGCTAAATTACATAAATATATGGGCCACTAAGACACGGAACGGGTCTACGGATTGTAGATATTCAGTCCAACTATCGTGACGCATACTCTAGCCCTCAGTCGGCTCGCAGGGATGTCTCGCAAGTCGGAACAACACCGACGAGTCAGTAACGAAAAGTTTAGCGGAAATAAAAATAACACAAAAGAATTGTTAACAAAAGAGCAGGCGCCGGGCGCCTCCGCCATACAATTTGTTATACCTACTACATCTAAGACTGCGCTTAAGGTGCACCTCCGATTGTCATTCGGCCTCTGTCGAAGCTTAAAATATTAGACGCTTAAAATAATAGACGGTAGTTATACATTTCAGCAACCAATGAATATTTGCATTACTAGTTCCGTACCTTATCCACCACTGGATTTGTCGCCTCCATACTAATGATAGCTAAAATTACGAACCCATTATAACATGCGAGTGTCAGAGGAACGAATTGACGTATACTTATCTTCCTTTGTCTTTTATCGATGGTATTATTTTATTTATGGTATTGTATGATATGATATTGTTTGTAATGTACCTAAATCAAGCTTATGTAAAGGCTCTATGAAAAAAGATTAGCGAATAAACCAAGCTAGAGCCAAAATGGTTACAAGTTTTAATTAAACTTTTAAGGAATCTGATTTCAATCACCTATCAGCAAACGTTTGTCTGAGTTAACAAAGCATCAGTGTCCTTGGACAGATAGTACGAGTGTATCCGTTTTGCATCTAAATTGCGTCAATCAATTAGATACATAAAAATAATGGCAGCCAACTGAACAGTGGTAGGTAAGTCTCCAACTGATTCTCAACTTGAGATGCTTTTCATGCAATGACAATTCAACAAGTTTGGTTTGGACCGTCGCGTCGTGACGACCTTTCCTCCTTGGACAATAAGACCAATCAGGAAGATTACAAGGTCTTATGTAATACCGTAGTCAAGAGACCATAGACACATGCTCGATATGACAATCGGAAGTACCACTTAAAGCCCTACGTAACTTAACACTATGTACATACAATCTTTATCCAAGCGATTTAAAAAAAGTCTTAGTACTTTTATCGTATTAATTTGAAAATTTGTTAAATGTCTTTATCGTTAAATTCACTTGTATCCACTCGCACCACATTTTTATTATATTTTTTTTTCATTTTCGTTTATAACACAACAAGAGTAACAGAATTAGCCCTGCTAAATAAACTACTAACATAAGTTACAACTAGGTACAACCAATATATTGTACGAACGACGTGCGCGCCATTACTATCTCTCTCATCTGTCACTTTGACAGACGGGGGCGCGTCTTTGCGTCTCCCGCGCTTTTTTACAAAACGTTGCTTTTTACACGCCGGCTGGGAGACGCAACAACGCTCACCTTCCATATCATAAACCTTTTACAAATTCCTCCCATATTGCACAATAGGCAGCGCATCGCGTTCATATCAATTGACATTTTAAAAATGATAAAAATATTTTGATAATCTATTGTGGAATCGCGCGCGACTCGATGTCCGAGCCGAGCCGCTCGGTCGCGATTCGAGATCAAAAGCCGAGGCGATTCTACTGACACGTCACCTCCTATAATCCGATTCGCGCGATGCGGGTTTCGCCTGACGCGAGTTATGCGATGTACCATACTGTTACAACTAAAACCACATACATATTATTATTAGGACAGCTATATTAAATGTTAGCTTAACTACATCTATACAGATAGGTATTCTGTCTGAACAGTATATTTTCGTGTCAAAATCGTGTAAAAAACTGAACTCGGAGAAGAAACCCGCATCCCGTGAAATTCTTCTCCAATATTCGTCACATCGACGTCGCGTCGAGTGCTACCATACCACACCGCGTCGTCCCGACGACTAAATAATTATAATTTGTTTATGTAACTACCGATGGCCACGCGCGGACGCGTCTCGTCCTTCCCGACTTCTCCTACTAATACAAACATCCGAAACCGATTACGAGTGGCAATAATTTAAACACAGTATTCAAAACGAGTAAATATTTCCAAAAACTACATTCGGTCGGCGGATGCGGCGAACGCGATCGATATAATAGTATTAGTAAGTTTGTACTTTGATCATTATTTGAATGCAATTAAAGGAACTCGTACACTCGGACGGGCGCACCGAGTCGCTTTAACTTGATATGAGTCGCGCGACCGCGCGGCCGGGCGCCGCGCCGCCGCTCTTCTGAAACACAAAAACACACGGGTTAGAAAATGAAATTTACTGCATAAAATATAGCCTTAAAACTCTAAAGATAAGATTTGGCCAACATTTGAGAGTCTCAGATTGGGCGCCACTTTGTGTTATTGGCGCCCAATATGGGATCTATATGATAGATAGTAAATTAATATTATGCCTAGTGGCTTGGAAGTTTGGCTCCTGTTTTGGCGGACGGTAGTTCGATCACGCACTCACTTCTAACCTTACTGTGCGTTTTAAGCAATCAAAATATCACTTACTGATGATGGTGAAAGAAAATATCGCGAGGAAACCTGTAAGCCTGAGATTTCTCCATAATATTCTCATAGGTTTTTGCCTTTTGGAGGCTGTTAATTTGCACTTGGCTAGGCGCCGCGCCGCTGAGACTAGCGGTATACTATGGCCGAATCTTTTGAGAGGAGACGCGTGCTCAAAAGTGAGCCGTTAATGGATTGAAATGAGTATGTTGTAATATGTAGGTATAGGGCGTTCAGTGCACAACGCGCCCCGTTCTTATTTATAGTGACGATGACGCCACTCTTGAATGTAATTTAAACATCTGTTTATAATAGGGAAGCATGTACCTTATGCGACCATAAAACACACGAATTTATGAAAGTAAAATTCCTCGATGAAACGAAAAATAGTGGGGGCGCGTGATCGTGGATTGAACGACTTGACCAAACACCCATAACTATATTCTTCATTTAAACTCATAAGCGGCCCATTCTTGAGCAAGAGCCTCCTTCAGCCCCCCGATTGTGTAATGAAATCGCAATCGTAATCGAAACCTTAAAAAGGACGAATTATCTAATTAATTATTAATTCGACCTGTTTAAGGAGGTCATAGATGCCTGCACGCCAAAAAGCATGTATGAACTCCTTAAACAGTTCAAGTAATAATTTGCTTAAACAATTGGGCCTCTGGTTTGCGAGAAGGTAAAAAGAGTTTGGACATAGTCCAACATGGCCGAACCCTTATACAATGACCACTATATCAGTACCTGTGGTCGGGCATCACCAGCAGAACACGGACAGTTCTCCGCCGTGGGCGCCGCCCACCGCGCGCCACGAGCGCACGCCGCCGCCGCCCACCTTCAGCTGCGAACAAACAAACACGCGAACCGTTACACTACTGAACGAACAGTTGAACAACAATCAATGCCTCTCAGAACTAAACGCAGCGACACTTTACCGACATTGCTCGACGCGTTGCGGAGTTGAAGTGGCAATGGGCGGGGTACATAGTTAGAAGAACCGACAGACGTTGGGGTCCCAAAGTACTGGAATGGCGACCTCGCACTTGGAAGCGCAGCGTTGGCAGACCTCCTATTCGCTGGACGGACGACATCAGGCGAGTCGCAGGGAGCCGCTGGATCCAGGCGGCGCAAGATCGTGGCGTGTGGAAATCCTTGCAAGAGGCCTATGTCCAGCAGTGGACGTCTGCAGGTTGATGATGATGAAGGATTGTACGGCACGGATGGTATTGTATAGTACGAGCCCTGGTACTGGTATGGTAGCAACGACGTCACACGCAGTGCGGACCCAACACCGGAGACAACATCAGGCCTAGGCGCCCGTAGCCTTCCAGGCAGGACCTAGCCGACACACGGCTTAAAGACAATCACCGGAGAACAATGTTACCCCGCGCCCCGCCCGGGTATGAGGCTTGGCCCTCACGAACCAACCGGAGAAGACCCCTGCTGCTGTTGATCATCTAGAGATCATCTCTCTCTATCTCGATCATTCAGATTGAAGACCAAGAAGATCCGCTTATTATTATTGACAATATTACCCAGCTGACTCAATATTTGTGACACGGTATAGGTTTACCTACCCTATGAAATAAGTCCCCTTGGGGTGGCGCTAGTGGTCGTATGTTTTAAATACAAACATGTATTAGTTCCATTAGTTATAACACATAGTATTATATCCGTTCTCTATTTAATAATAACAATTTCTGGACGTCAGCAAGTGTACCTACCTAAATTGAATAAAAAATTATTTGACTTTGACTTTGACTTCGAATAAATAAATACTATTTATTTCAGGTCAGCCCATATTTATAAGTTGAATTCCAGTTTGAGATAAATCTATAACTGAAATAGCTGTTGATCATTTACCCACAGTTGGCTGTACCTTTTCGAAGTATAAATGATGTAGCAAATCAAGCAGACGATAGGTCGAATTGGATAGAATAGGAGGATAGGTAGGATAGGATAGGTAGGTATCTAAAAGTAGTAAAATAATCGGCGAGGGTCTAGCTGTGGTCAAACATAATCAAAATTCAAATACAATCAATAGCAACATGCCAAATAGAGTACAAGTACGGCGAAAGACGTAAGACGCCATACCCTCAGCATACTAACTTCATGTCGCGAATATTAATCTGATGTTTGCAAACATGGCGCATTAGTAATGAAGGTAATATACCTGAGTGATAAGTGTAGTCTCACAAAATTATCTGACCCGGTAACAGGGTCGCTAGTAAATATACCTATGATTGAATGACTGACTGACTGATCTATGAACGTACAGCTCAAATCACTGGACGTATCGGGCTGAAATATGGCATACAGATCATCCGCTAAGAAATAATTTTTGAAAATTTAAACCCTAATAAGGGGGTAAAATAGGAATTTGAAATTTGTGTACCTACCTAGTCCACGCGGATGAGGTCGCGGGCTTTTAAGGCATTAAAAAAATGAAAACAAACAGGCATAAAAGTTTTTGGCCACCGGGCCAGGTAAGTTAGTAGGACTGTAATGCTAGCGAGAAATATCTATCAAACTATATCTACTACATAGTGGACTTCTGTGGCTTTAAAAGTTGCAAAGCCGTCATGATTATACGAAGGTCATAGAAAAAGTCACATTATATTATTATTATCCAACTAAGCAATTCAATATATAAGTAACTATCTCGTTGGTATAGTGGTGAAAATATTGGGTCTAGTGGTGGTAGGTATTGGGTTTTTTTCTTAGTTTGGTAAAAATGTAGGTACTGTATACCGTATGGTAGGTTCAATTCAATGAAAATCTTAGCACCGACACTATAATTTTTTCTACATACTTAGTGGAAAAAATACCGAGTAGCAATTCTCAGTAATCATAATCACCACATCTCTATGATAGCGCGAACAATTAACAAGTTATGATGCAACTCATACAACTCAACCGCCCACTGCAACACCGTTTAAGGTAAGGATTGTGGAGACCTGCCTCGCATTCATAACATGTAAGTAGGTACCTACTTAATAATACAACGACGGTTTCAAATCAGTTCGTAGTATATCGATAGACAGCTAGGTACCTGTTGTCCTAGATGAGCGACGCGACGCAACGCAACAAGATACGACTTCAGAGAAAATGACAATTGACAAACTTACCTACGCGACAATGTAGGCCACGTGAAAGGTCAGGTACTGTTTGATACTGTCGCGCCGGGTCGTATCGAGTCACGTTGTCGCGTTTGTCGCTGACTCGGAACAAGGCCGAACCAGTAACATCAAATATCAAATCATCAATCAAATATCCTTACTTCCTACTACTATTATAAATGGGAAAGTGAGTTTGTTTGTATGTTTGTTCCGCTTTCACACCGTATAACTACTGAACCGATTACTTTGAAATTTTGCAGACGTAAAGTTAGAAGTCCGGATTAAATAATAGGGTACTTTTTATCCCGGAAAATTAAAGAGTTCCCGCGGGAACTAAAACTCCTCAATCCACGCGGACGAAGTCGCGGGTATCAGCTAGTAAATATTATAAATGCGAAAGTTTGGATGGATGTATGGATGTTTGTTACTCAATCACGCGCCAACGGCTAAACGGATCTGGCTGAAATTTGGCACAGAGATAGAATATAGTTTGGAATAGCACATAGGCTACTTTTTATCCCGGAAAATTAAGATGTTCCCGCGGGAACCAAAATAACCTCAAATGGATGTTTGTTACTCAATCCTCAAATAACTTTATTGTTCACCTTTTCCATTGCATTGTATTGCTTTGTATAATTTCAGGTTCTAAGGGAAATTATTATTGATTAATCACTGTATAAGTATATTCTAAGTTATATCCTGTGAATATAACTAATTTTATTTCGAATTGTATTACTGTGTATTTTATGGTCAATAAATGATTTATTATTATTATTATTATTATTTTAAAAAAAAACACGCCAGAACGGCTGAACGGATCTGGATGAAACTTGGCACAGAGATAGTTTGTAGTCTGGACTAACACATAGGCTACTTTTTATCCCGGAAAATTAGAGAGTTCCCGCGGGATCCACAAAACCTCGATCCACGCGTACGAAGTCGCGGGCATTAGCTAGTAACAACATATTGCAACAATTTTTTTTTTCGCTTTTGACCAAGTCGAAAGACGTTGGCGTTAATTTACTGGTCAAATGCGAAAAATCTGCTGAGCGTGGTCTTTGCAAGTGGAAGGTAGGTACGTGGTTCGATTCCCGGCAGGGTCAATTTAGGAATTTTATCATTTTTTTCTGGTCTGGTCTGGTCAGGCCGTTATAGTTAGCACCCCTGCCTACTGAGTACTGGCAGAACCTTGAGGCACGGCAAGCGATTTAACAGAACGATGCCTCATGCTGTATGGAAACTGATTAGGAGTATGGGTTTAATATAACTGCCATACCTCGAATAGGTTAGTCCGCCACCGTTTTAAACTGCATCATCAACTTACCAATCTCCCTCCAAATGAGAGTCAAGGGCTAAATTGTTGAAGAATAAAAAACAATATTCTTTTGGTACCATCTCGGTAGGATTGGATACGCAGATAAGAACAGTCTAGAATAAAAACACGTCAGTTAAGAGTTTCTTACGCCGGCCATCCTGGATAATTTCCGCAAGCCAATTACACCGCAAAAACTAAATCACGACACGAAACTACATCAATAATGCATTGAAAACGCTTTACTCTATGCCCATACGCGACTCCAGCACGTTAAGCTGGATACACAATTGGGATTTTAACCGCGCGATTTAAAAGCTTTCTGTCCACTTAATAGTAATGCATTTTAGCCAATAATGAGAGTGTTAGCAAATCAGGGGCCTGTTTATGGTAAAACGATAAATGATTTATGATTCCACTGTGGCAGCAAGAATATCCGTCTATCCATCAGCCTGTATCCATCCACGGCTAGACATAAGTTTTTGGATAGCGCACCACCACACGTGGCCCTCCGCCTTCCTCTTCCACCCAGTAGCACAGAATATAATTTTCGTACCACTTGCTCAAAAAAGTGACATTCTATGCCACAAAAAGCGAACATAACAATAGTCATTTTTAATCTGTTAAAAACAGGGAAAGAAAATTGTACTGAATTTCATTCATCCTCTAGGGGGAAAATGTGATTTAAATTTGGAATACTTACCGAAATTTATACCGAACTACATCTGCGTTTACACCATTGAGTTTGTATATAAAGCATTAAACATCTTTTTGAAAAAGGAATACGCATTTATTATGCAGTTATGATTATTAAATAAAATTACGAAAACCGACGAGGCCGTATGAGCTTGATGCCTTTGCTTTTCCGACAAAAAATATTAGTCTAGGAATTTGCCGTGTTTTTGTTTTCTTCAAATACATAAACGTTAAGTTTATTTTAATTTACTTTTATAAATAAGTTAATGTTCTAAACAGTTCCTCAGACGCAAGAACAGAGAAATACTCAAATCAACTCATCAACAATGAATGTACCAAACAAAAATGTAACTCTCTCTATCAATAATTGGACCAATGGTTCGAATGTTAACTTTTACTTTTAATTGTCATTATTTTTAATAAATGCTTATCTCATATTATTATTGTGTTAATTTTTTCGCAAATGGTACGAAAAGTAGAGTATTTTCCTCGGTGATAAAGCTGACTTAGTCTTGGGTGAACTTAAATGCCTCGCTACACTCAGGACTCATCTTAAATCCCTCGCTTTGCTCGTGATTTAAGTTTTTAAAACCCTCGCTACGCTTGGGAGTAAACCTCGAGTCCTTCGTTACGCTCGCGATTTAAATCGTCACCCGCGACAGAAGACACTGCTTTATCCCCTTGGTTAATAATCTACTATATAATAGTACCTACTATAAATTGAGCAAATCATAAATAATTCACAACAATTGAGATTGTAACAATGATTGATGCAGCTTTTACGTGAAAGAGCTACAGCCTTAACGCTAATAATTATTGTTTTAGTGTTTTTTAATCATTCTGTGTTTTAAGACGTTGGATAGTAAAGGCGGCTTGGTAACCAGAATTTTGCTCTCTTGCTATTTTAACATTTTAAATTATCGTTGTAAGTCTCAGAATACGTCTGACAATGAGGGCTACCGCGTTTAAATTCGCCGCTAGGGGCGCTAGTGTAGAGTGAGGTCTACGAAATGTCAAATATCACTGGGCTTTTATCGCGAGTCTAATTATTTAGTTAATGTTGTGAATATTTAGCAATAACCGATTAATTATGGAAGATGTAAGATACGTGTCAATAAATGCCAGCGCTCTGTGCTTTGAAAGCGGGGCTAAGAAAAAGAAGTGCAAAAATAAGCGGGCTGAAAGAACAGCTAATTCATAGGTTAGTATTTCCCTGGTTCCTGAATGTTTATTATTTACAAAAGGGTTTTTTTTTTCCAGAAATATGCTTGTTTACCGAATTTACAGCTATACTTTAGGACCTTACTCGCAAGTGGCGCTAACTAGTGAGCATAAAAACGGTAGCCCTCATTGTGGCCGTTTGATTTTGATAGAGAAATTTGGCAAAAAACAACTACTGAGTAATATTCCCCGCCATTTTTTTTTATCAAAAGCTAAGAATATTACAATTATCCGCCGCGCCGCCTTAAATCGCAGCGGTAAAGCTGTTGCATGTATGTAGTGGACTTTATAACCGGGAGTAGCCAGTTGGGGCAAAAAAAGCGTTTTGATTCCACGTCGGGCCATGTACGGGGGGCGGCGGCGGCGGGCCGGTCTGCGCGCGCAAGGAATGCCGTCATTGACGAGTGCTCAATGGCGCGCGACGCTCCATTGACTTGGTACCGGCTCGGGGTACCGAGTGAACCGACTGCCGATAACTTGATAAGTCCCGAATTCCAAGTTCTAAATACCAAGATACGGAGTAGGATACTAACTGCTAGGATCACTGACAGTGGAACGCGACATTTTTTTTCAAACTAAATGTACCTACTTACGAAAGAAAAGTTTATGATATTACTTATGGACTTTGTTAAAAAAAATATATAGGTAAAGGTACAATTCGTAGGTCTATCATAATGCTGTGATGAGATCCCCTTTTCGCATTACCGCAACAGCCAATAGGTACCTAATGAAAAAAAGCTCAGAAGTAGTCTTAATATCTACGTATGGATTTAACTAATTGGACCGCAAACGGATGGAAATGGATGGAATTTCTGCATATCCTATTCCAATGACCCACTATAAAAATCCAAATAATCCAAACGTACGATGATAGGTACATCAGTCAGCTAACTCATCAGTCATCAGTCAAGTCAATTTTTTTTTTTTGGTGCTTAAAGCCGAAAAACTTATCGGACCCGGTGACAGCGTTGCTACAGCTAGTGAAAAATAAAATGAAAACAAAAACTAAACAGGCATAAAAATTGGTTCCAATTTTGGCCACCCGATAAGTTTGTGGGCTTTTTAAACGGTTTAAAACAGATGCTTTACATAAGTTTAGGTAAAATATGTGATAAGTAAAGCAAAACATTCGTCATCGGTACATCAGACTACAGAATAACACCTGCAAACAATGTGACCTCGAAAGTAGCGAAATATCGATTCGGCACGCTGCGGCCAGGAGGCTAAGTACCTACCTAGGTATATGAAACATCTACTTTCTTTACGAACTTATTTTGAACTAACTGGTGCCCACGATTTCGTCCGCGCGGAATAAGTTTTTAACTCTTTAATTTTCCGTGATAAAAAGTAGCCTATCTCACTCTCCTACACGTTCTGTTCAATCCTCTCACCAAAGGTTGCCTGATAGGGACAAAAATAAGATTCTTTTTTTCTTTGCATGGACATATAGCAGAATTCAGAAAGTTAGGTGTGCGCGCTCGAGGATCGAACCCTCTACCACTAAATTTGCCACAGAGATTAGTCTGAAATAACACATGGGAAACTTTTTATCCCGGAAAATTAAAGAGTTCCCCCGGGATCCAAAGAAACTCAATCCACGCGGACGAAGTCGCGGGCGTCTGCTAGTAGCTTATACAAGCGGGCTCAGCAAGTTTGCCTGTGTCGGATGATTATCGCTGATCGTGAATATCGCGCCGAGAGGAGAGCTGCCGGGTCAGTGACCCCGCGCCAAGCCTCGCGCAGACTGCCGTGTGCCTAGTTCCACTAGTGCTAGATTTTAACCTCGGAGTCGGAATACATTATCGTTTTATGACTACACCGACAATAGATGACATGGAAGATTTTTGTAGGTATATTTATTCACAGTTCGATATTCCCGTCAAACATGGAAGCTACTGGCCTCTAATCCAGTAGCCCACAAGTCAGTGTAATACGTCTTGTAAGTTGTAACGTAATGTAAGATGATAAGACTTGTAAAAAAAATCTTTTTGAGAAAAGAGCAACTGCTGACTTTCTTGCCGGCTCTTCTCAGTAGAATCATTTTCCGAGCCGGTGATAGTCTTGACGTATCATAAGTGACACAAGTTGTTACGTGAAATAAATAAGTCATTTAACTAACCTCTCTCACTTACCGAGCTGATATAGTTTCTTCTATTAAAACAGTTATGTATTGGCTTGTATTGACGTTTTAGGGCGGTCAATAATAGTATTATGAGATGGTGATAATAAAAAAATAATAAGGTCGACCTCCTCGGCTGAGTAGGTATATTTTGGAGACTTTCTAAGACCTAACTCTTTCTCAGTGTTTTCGAATATTCAAAGCGCGTTCGAAAACATTTTAATAATCTTAAAACAAACGTTTGAAATGACGACGCACCTAACTAATTAAGTAGATACCTAATTAAGATTCTTAAAAATATTTTTAATTGACGGATTAAATCAAAATTCGTGCGGGCAGTTGAAGGTCATATCGGGCAGCCGGGAGGGTTCGCATATAAATTGAAACCTTAATTTACCCTTTATAAGTTTATACCCATTCCGTGCGTGTTGCGCGGCACACGGGCTAGGGCTGTCGACGAAACATCAAGCCTATTCTATAGATGCCTAAGATAGATATGATGCCCATTGCCCACCACTTCATCCGCGTTAGCTTTAGAGAGATATTTATTTTTCCCAAAAAAAGAACAAAAGTTCACTTCCATGAAAAAACTTACAATATTCTATGCTTAAACATATTAGTACTATAGTGTATCTATATAAGGTGACCTTATATAGAAACTACCAACTTACAAACCAATCATAACACTGAAGTTCATCTATAAAATGCTTGATAAATTTTTTCGTTAATTTTACGAAAGACTTCTCATTAAATACTTCTTTTGTCAAGTTATTGTACAGTAGCGCTCCCTCAAACTGTATATCCGCGTTAGTTAAGTTTTCTTTAAAATTCCAACGGGAACTATTTAACTTACCGGAATGAAAAATAGGTATGCTTATGTCCTTCCCCAGGATGCGACCTACCTAATTGATCTATACTAAATTTCATCAAAATCGGTTGAAAAATGGGCGGTAAAAGCATGTTAAGTGTTGTTTTATTTTATTAAGATCCGACCTGATTCTTCAATCGCCGAATAACTTTTACGCTTTTGGGCAAAATCCAATGTCGCATTCAAAATTTATAATAGATTCAGCCAATCACAACCATTGAGATAATAACAATGATGCAACTTTTACGGAATAGCATTCTTCTGACTTCGTCAAGTTCTTGGGAAATAAATGATTATATTAATTATTTATAAATAAAAATAAAATAAAAAAAGTAGGTACTTTTTAACTTTTAAGTGTTTAATTTATATATTTGTTTGGCAATAAAGAATTTATCTATCTACCTATTATAGATGGCTTTAACAGACCGATGGATGGACAGAAAAAGTGTAAATTCAAAATAGTGAAAAGAAGTAAATTCATCCAATTAAGACTTAGGTCGATAAGTATAATTGTAGGTGTGTGGCAGCCCTAGTTGCAGGCGTGGGAACGGCGTGCATGCGAGCTCATTATGCGCCGCCATGCACCGCGCGCCGTCACAAGTGTTGTGTTGTGTACCCCCTCCCCCCGCACGAGTACCGTACTATACACGTACCATAATACACACGCACCGTACATGCGAGTATAATATACAGCGGTAGGTATATGGTATAACACAATAATACTGAGTAGTTGAAGGTTTTTTTCCAAAAAATAATCTCCTTTCTACCATATTATTATCTTCAAAATGTAATAGGTGCACACACACCAAATCACCATTTAGCATAGTAGGGGTACTATTTACTTGACTACCCAAAAAAGGAGTGTTGCTTAAATGAACTGAACCCTGAAAATATTGCCTATGTACGTAAGTATGTACCTATGTTAGTTTCTTTATTCCACCATAACTCCTAAATCCCGGATTCGATCGATTTGGATCGAATCAGGGATTCTGATCAAATTCAAATTCAAATTCAAATTATTTTTATTCAAATAGACTTTTACAAGTACTTTTGAATCGTCGAGTGAATCTACCACTGGTTCGGAATGCCATTCCTACCGAGAAGAACCAGCAAGAAACTCGGCGGTTGCTCTTTTGAAAAAAATAATATACAATTTAATTAATTTGTAGAATACATTAAGTAACAGCTGTCCTTAGCATTGCTGGAGCGAGTCAAATCCATGCATGAGTCACGAGCAAGGGCGGATCCAGCTTGGGCGCCAGGAGGGGGTCACATAGTCGTGGTCAAGTCAAGAACTTATGTAGTTACATAACATCTGTATGGTGACAAAATATATAAATAAAATCATTATGTTCAATTAGTGGTCCACCTAAGTCCTGGAACCAGCTCAGGGGGGGTCATGACCCCCATGACCCCCCCCCCCCCCTGGATCCGCCGTTGGTCACGAGCTTATGGTTGCTTATATTTGCCTATCATGCAAATCGCATATTTTTTTGTAATTGTGAATGTGCTGTTTTACGAAGATTAGATTACTATAAATATATTGCGAGGCTACTGTAAGAATACCTATTTCCTTAAATTTCTCTCTAAGGGATTCGCGCGGTTTTAAATTATAAATTGCACGTATTGCCCTTTTTTGTAATACAAAAATTTATCGATTTCGATCGATTTGGATATGTCACCGTAAGATTGTAAAAACCGTTAGATTAGAATCTAACTCGCGAAATTGTAAACTGTCGAATGATTACAATACCTATAACGAATTATTTTTCGGTAGATTGTAATCTGTTAGGTTTATTAACCCGATAGAACCTAAGAATAGAATAGAACCTTATGCTACAATACTACACTATAAAATATAGACGACGCTCTGCGTGTTACATATTCAATCAATCAAATATTCATTTATTCAATTTAGGTACACTTGTAGCTACACATATTGACGTCCAATTACTTACTTATAAAACATAATGGTGATAATTAATTAGTTACGGTATCTTAAAAAATTAAAACTACGAGGGTCCCAAACGCGCCCTGGTCTGAGAAGAGCCCACAGGCCACAACAAACTCAGCCGGGTTTTTTTTGTAATAAAATAGATTATGTAAGCCCTTTTACCTGCTGCATCTTGTCAAAATCGAGCGCGGGGCGGTGGCGGCGCGGCGGCGGCAGCGGCAAGCGGCGGCGGCGCGGCGAGCACGGCGTCCGGCCCGCGCACCCGCACTCCGCACCCGCACCCGCACTCGCACCTACACCTGCACCCGCACCCGCACGCCGCGGCTTCAGCGCCTCGAGCGGCGGGGACGTGCGGAACCGCACCGGCGTCTCCACCTGCAAACGTGCGGGCTGCCTCTTAACACGGGGCCACAATACGGACTTTCCGTTCAAAGGTGTCATCTTCAACCACAATATGGCTTACGAGTCTACCAGCGACCGATTGTTGGTATTCAGGATGCACACTTCATCTAGGTTCCGTAGGTTTTAGTACATTGCGTAACTGACTTCAGATTCAAATACAGATACTTACTTTATTGGATAGAAGCAGGCGTTACTTTGCGGAAGTCTTCCAGTACCTAAATCTTTGGAAATAACCTTTGGAACATTAATTACAGTTTTGAGAGAACACAGCATAATATGTGGAAACTGGAAACTGGTCCCATAGTTTGCAGGTAAGTAGGTACGTGGCAGATTTTTTTTTCAAAAGAGCAACCACTGAGTTTCTTGCTGGTTCTTCTAGGTAGGAAGGTTCTCAAACGAGTAGGCTAGAAGTCGTCGTACCTTAGTGTCATCATCATCAGAGTCGGGCGCGCGGGTCGCCAGCTCGTCATCGTAGGGCTCCGCCGGCCAGCGCCGCTTCTCGGGCGCCGTGCGCGCCGGGGACGAGGCGCCGCGCCGCCGGCCTTCGCCCCGCGCCGCCGCCGTCGTGCCGGGCGCTGGGCTGCCGTTGATCACCTGTAAAAAAACTGACGTCACTTCACTCATTCATCGGCGCGAGCCCCGTTTACGCTGCAAAAAAGTAATAAGCAGGAAATGGCTAAACAGAACGGACAGTGTGTAGACAAAATAAGTTTACACTTCCACTAACAAATAATTTTGACAGTTACCGACCTCATTTTACAAGTCCTTTCTTTGTTGATGAAACTGCTTTACGTAGCGCCGTTAAATCAAGTGATAATATAATTATTAATTTCTTAAAAGTTAAAACGCACTTTACTCCGAAAAGTTCGAGGTGCTCGCCCGGAGATCGAAGCCCAGACTACCTGAATAAGGAGTCGGCACCTAAATCACTGCTTTTGGAGATGAGGAAATCCATCTTGTAGGTAGTCTTTAGATCAAGAAATTCACTAACGGCACTTAAAATAATCTTCGTGAAATCTTAGTCCATCAGGTGAAATTGTTGAGCTTCAGCTTGTCGTGGAATAACTAAAAGAGGGGGGATACTAGTGGGAGGGATGAGTGAGGGGTAAACAGGCAGAAAGGAAAGAAAAGCGCGGTGGCTAAGGCGGCCGCACAGCCGGGCGCGGGCCGTCTTCACTGAATATTTCACCACGTAATTGCGGACTCGCAATTGTCGTCTATCAAAGCGTCGCGTCATTACACGGCTGAATTAAAGGCCCGAGTTGTTTTCCCCCCTGCCTTCCACCCCCTGAAGAAAAATCCAGCTGGAAATAGCTGGCTAAAACGACGAGTACAGTCTAATGCTGCGGCCGCCCGCTCATTTATTATGGATACGAGAGTCCACGCGAAAAAAACCACTGCCTTTGTCGCTAGTTCACATTGTGCTAGTAGCAGTCCAGTCCAGTATCTAATCAACGCCGGCCAAACGGGCAGCGGATGACATGAAAAACACATTAGAATTAAATAGCAGCGATCTACGGTTTCTGTAATAAAACATTGTGTAATTGCAGTGAGCTGCAGTAATTATAGACTTGCAATGTCGTTTCCGATCTAGTGTACTTCATTCAGTAAACTGAAGTCATCTAGATATATGTCAAATCCATTATTTCTAATCGGTTCGTGAGATTTTCCATAGAATCAGTATCAATACATTTTGGCGTATACGTGTGAATTTTCCGTAAATTTTAAAAAAACCGTTTGTAACTCAATGGCATATAAATGGTTGGAAGTTGGAACATAAAGTAGGCAGCAATCGTTTAGGCATTTTGTCAAGACTATTTTTTGCTAAGGCTAGGGGATAACAAAAGCACAGGCAATACCTAGGCAAAGACGAATTAAGCGCAGGCAAAGACGACACCACCTATTTCAAATTTCAAACTACTGTTTGAATAAACTGGATTCAGAAACTGGAATGATGTGTACTGGTCTTATAAAAGTCCATGAGAAAATACTATCCACCCTTAGTTGCGGGCTCTATCTAGGCACCTCTCGAGTCTCGATCAACCGAGGGTTGGCTAAAGTTTAATAGAATCGCATAATTTACCGGGCGATTATGGCCGCGTGTAAATGCTGATAAAATTGATAAAACCTTTTTCGATCACGTGCTTTAACGGTTATGATGACGTTTAGTGCTTATCGCACCCTTTTACGTTTATCGTATGTATTTTATGGAAACCGGAGTGTTTTCTTTTTCTAAAACACTCGGGTATATGAGTAGGTAAAACAGAATTACAGAATTAATGCGCGCTTAGGGAGCCCATAGAGTCATAAAATGTAAATAAGCCTTTGTTCTGGGATGGTCAAGTAAATTACCAACCTCTATTAGAATATCCTTGCAAGTTATTAAGCCTAAACGTACCTACTCGACACTCGTTATAATGTACTAAAATATCTTTGACCTGAGCATTTTATTCCTATTAGCTACTTAGTTCTTACACTGCTCAGGGGCGAAGCTCTGAACAAAATCCACAATCGTTCCTCTTACTGATGGTAATGGACAGACGACATCAAGTAAATCGCAGGGTGAAGGGGATTCGGGCGGAATATCGCAACGTGTGGTAGTCCCTACAAGTGGATATCTATTTATCTGTCGACAATGGACGACAACGTCATATACCTATTATTCTAATCTTTTTCCGCGATAACATCATGTGAAAGCGTATTCGCACCGTGCGTGCTTGGATGGACTAGTGAGGTTACCTAAATATAAAATAGCTGCCTAAAAATAACAAATTCAACAATATATTTTTAATAAAAAGCTCCGAAATGCTTACTGGTATATAATGTTAATCAGATATTTAAAGATCTAACAGACATTTTTTGAAGAAGTAAAATGAAGACGACCAAACTCTACGGAGTACATAATTTAAAAGTTTAGCAATTTATTTCAGGGTTCCGGTTGGCGAACAGTAGGAATTTCCGCCAAGTTCGCATTATTCTAGTAGCATTGTATGTAGTCCAGCGATCTAACCTCTCTTTTAGGACACGGAGAGTATTCTCTAATGATTAAACTAAATCAAGAAACTTCAATTTTTTGGTCTTTTTTAACCGACTTCCAAAAAAGGAGGAGGTGCTCAATTCGGTGCGTATCTTTCTTTTAATTTTATGGGTAACATAAAGCAGCTGATATTTAACTGATAACCACCTCTTGACCTTCCTATTGACGACCTCCTTGGCGCAGTGGTGAGCGCAGTGGTCGTGCTAGTGGGATATCCCGGGGTTCGATCTCCGGCAGGGTAAATTAGGGAATTTATAATTTTGAATTTTCTCCGATTTGGCCTGGTGGAAGGCTTCGGCCGTGACTAATTACCACTCTACCGGCAAAGACGTATCGCCAAGCCATTTAGCGTTCTAGAGTTAGACTCCGGTACGATGCCGTGTAGAAAGAAACCGATTGGGGGTGTGGGTTTAATATAACTGCCCCATTTGCCCACTACTATCTTAGACTGCACCCCTCCTTACCATCAGGTATGATTACAGTCAGGGGCTAACTTGTGGTGGTGTAAAAAAACCAGCGACTGGACTCATACAAACCGGCCGTATCGGCCTGTATAGTATAGATGTAGCCCCGCGTCGTCTCGCCCGAATTTCACGGTTCACTGGATCACAAAGAGAGCATCCGACTACACTAATCCCACTGCAAAATTTTAGTTAGCTAAAAATTAGCCATGCCTATCCGTGGCGGGTCAAATTGGATGAGTTTTTAGCCCGTCTTCCCTTTGATGAGCTAAATAAAACGAGTGTGTAAATTAGCGGAATAGAAGCGATCGGCCATAGGCATGGCCCAAAACTGTGAGTTACATTTAACTTTTTTGATACGAATTTTATTTTACAGGTAATAACAGCTGGTATAGTTTGTACTATAACTTGGAAAATTAATAACATATTGTCATCAAACTATAACTAAATATGGATTTGAAATGAATAAGGAAAATGATTACGATTTTACATAAAATGATAAAGTTAAAGTTAGTGCAATAAAATATAATATAAAAGTAAATATAGTTATACAGGGTGTCCCTGGATAAAGTGCAACCCCGAAAGGGGGGGAAACTAGACCATAAATTATCGACAAAAAAAATAGAAAAAAAATTCTAAAAAAATTATTTTACTTTTTATTAGCAAATTAAGATTTGTATTTGATAAGTAGACTCTATGTAAGAAAAAAACGATTTCTTCAAAATTAGTGGGTCGATTGCTTTCAAATAAAAAAAAATATTATGCCACATACTTGGCGGTAAGGATTAAATAACAATTAGCTCGCAAAAAAGTAGCATCATGACATAAACTTTGCTTTTTATGAAAAAGAAACCCTTTTTTATGACTATTTTTTTCAATGATCTCTAAATTTCTCAGAAAAATGCCCCCAATACCAGAAGATTTTACGATTTATTATTATTCTCTATCATATTACCTTTCAAATAAAAAAAAAATCTTTGTTGTAACCCAAGAAATGAGCTGGCTATGAAGTGTTGAAAGTCGCCATTAAAAGTCAGATTTTGATTACAAGTTTTAATCAAGTCGTACATATTTTTATTTTTTTACAATTCCTATAACTATCACATTAAATGCTCAAAATGGCCACCTCGTTGCTGGAGGCACATTGCAGCACGTAGAGCAATTTGGTTTGTAGCTCTACGCACCATCCCTGGATCACTTTTTAATTCATTCGCACATTGAAGTATTCGATTTTGTAACTCGGCTTCGGTGTTTACTGTGGTTCTGTAGACTTTTTGTTTCATTGTACCCCACAAAAAGTAGTCAAGAGGTGTCAGATCAGGTGAACGCGCTGGCCAGCCCACTGGTCCTTCCCGGCCAATCCACCTGTTTGCATAGTTTTCATTTAAAAAACTCCGAACATTTCGCCCGTAATGAGCAGGACATCCATCCATCTGCAAAAACATACGCTCCCGCCGCCTTGTGGCCAGCGGAACTTCTTCAAGCAAAAATGGCAGTTGGTCTCTTAATAAAGATAAAAAACGTTCGGAGTTTAATGTTGTAGGTAAAATAACTGGACCAATTAAAACGTCATCGATTAGAGCCGCCCACACATTTATTGAGAACTGCACTTGAAATGTGGATGCCCTCTTTAAATGTGGATTTTCATAACGCCATTCATGTAAATTCCTGCAGTTTGTGATTCCATTCCGAGTGAATTTTGCTTCATCCATCCATAAAATAGTTTTTAAAAATTCTGGATCGTTTCTAATTTTTCTTTGAATCCACGCCGACAGGACGCACCTTGAACGATTGTCTACATTTTCATGCAAGTGTTGGACTCGCTGGTAATGGTATGGATGCAATCCCTCCTTTTTCAAAATTCGCCATACCGATGTTTTAGATAACCCGTGACGCAAAGCCAATCGTCTAATGCTGGTTGTAGGATCAGCAAACAAATCGTTTAAAACAGCCTCTTCTATTGAATGGTCAATAATTGTAGCTTGTTGTTCACGGAGATCTCGAGCTAATCCAAGTCCGATGTTGGATAACTTCCGGTGAACTTCTTGAAAATTCCGTGCTGATGGTATAAGTCTTCCCGGAAATGCGTTTATGTATGCTGAACGAGCGACTGTTGTGCGTCCACGTGACATTCCATAGTAATAATGGATGTCAGCGATTTCTCGCGGAGAGAACTCGGTCAATCGCGGCATCTCAACAATAAACAACAAAGTAGAGTTAAAAACGTAACAAATAAGTCAATAACAGAACAAAAACAAAATAACGCAACAAAAACAAAATAACGTAACAAAAACTCAACGCACAGGACAGTAGGAGTAGTAACAGGTAGTAGCGACGAGAATATCGGAGCGACTGGCTACCTGACTACTCCGCATTGTTAGTCCTATTTCGAACCCCTCCCCGAACCCCACCCCAGTCCTTGCTACAACACAAAAAAAGGACGCGTCCCGGCAAACGACGAGTGGTGACGTCATTTTTAAAAACTCTTAGCCAGCTCGTTTCTTGGGTTACAACGAAGACTTTTTTTTTATTTGAAAGGTAATATGATAGAGAATAATAATAAATCGTAAAATCTTCTGGTATTGGGGGCATTTTTCTGAGAAATTTAGAGATCATTGAAAAAAATAGTTATAAAAAAGGGTTTCTTTTTCATAAAAAGCAAAGTTTATGTCATAATGCTACTTTTTTGCGAGCTAATTGTTATTTAATCCTTACCGCCAAGTATGTGGCATAATATTTTTTCTTATTTGAAAGCAATCGACCCACTAATTTTGAAGAAATCGTTTTTTTTCTTACATAGAGTCTACTTATCAAATAAAAATCTTAATTTGCTAATAAAAAGTAAAATATTTTTTTTAGAATTTTTTTTCTATTTTTTTTGTCGATAATTTATGGTCTAGTTTCACCCCCTTTCGGGGTTGCACTTTATCCAGGGACACCCTGTATATGTGTATACTAACACAAATAAAATGATTTAATTGTATATAGGTATTGTAGTCAACAGAAGTTGGATAGGTACTCCAGAAGATATTATTTATTTAATTGGTTATTGTACAAACAATTTGCTTGAGAGTTGCTTGCAAATTTAATTTGAGACGGTAAAGTGCATATTAAGAATGGTTGCATATTTTCAAAGACGCAAGGAAGGGTATTCATTTCACAGAGAAAGCGTTGCGAAGAAAGGGAGCCTTGCGAGGATTCGTGAGGAAACGCGGAGCTAGTATGGTCTAAGGGAGGATGCGAAGCGCAACGGAGAGCTCAGGCGAAGCTGCAGCATTATAACACACGATTCACTTCTTTCAGAAGCTACCCATTGTCCTTTTAGCCTTCCATTTCCTACAATTAAAACATGGGTACAAACTTGTCGCAAACAAAGGAACTTTATCTCCAGCCACGCGCAAGATAAACAAAATGTTATGTAGATTTTCATTGTAGGTGCGCGGCAGACGAAAAAGGAACGAAACGATTGTTAGGTCACGCTCCCGCAAAATGATTATTCATTTTGCTTATATGCAAACTCGAAATGAAGACGAAGAACGGGTAAACTCTTGAAAAACATTCCAGCAGAAGATTTTAAAATTCAAAATTTAGATCATCACTAGGTACATCACTACAGCCTATTAACGTCCCACTGCTGGGCACAGGCCTCCACTCTCATAGGAGAGCGGGAATTAGAGCTTAGACCCACCACGCTGCTCCAATGCGGGTTGGCGGGCTTTAACGATTATTATCATGTTAGTGATAATAACCGGGACCGACGGCTTAACGTGCTCTCCGAGGCACGGGGGTGAAACACCGCCAACTTCCAACTCCGGGCTGGCACTGAGAATTTCTTAATTGAAAAACCCAATACCTAACTTTTATGCCCGACCGGGAATCGAACCCAGGACCTCGTGATCCGCAGTCGACTATGCTAACCACTAGACCAACGAGGCAGTGTAGATTTAGATAATTAATTTCAATTCAAATCAATGAAGACAATAATTATTTGGTTTTTAAATTATGTATTCGATTCTTGTATGAACGATTTCGGTTCTTATTTCTCAAGCAGTTGATCGTAAAGCAAGAATTAACTTACGAAAGAATGTGACTGAATCAAACCAGTTAATGCTATTTTTCAAAGACACAACAATTTACAGTACAACTATGAAGAGCATTTCAAACACCGCATGAAACGAAGTAAACAATATACTCCTTTTTTCAGGCAGTCGTATAAAAAACCTATTCCTTACTACAGTAAAATATCGAATAGCAAAGCTAAAAAATAAAGCCTGTTTCATACCGACGGATAAAACACCACGATGACGAATCCAGGCTGTAATGGCAAGGAACATGTCTATTAACATCGCTTTCAAGACAAACACAAGAATCAAGATCAAGGCAACAGGCATTTAGCGTAAAGTTGTAACAGCTCCTCTAGCCAAGTTACATACGTTTCGTGTCTATTCTCTTTTTATAATGCCCCTCCAGCCAAGTTACATACCTACTTACGTTTCGTGTCCTCAGATTACAGAAAAAATTTAATTCGTGTCTTTCCTTTCTATCTAGTCGCTATCGATTTAGCGGAGAGAAAAAATAAGTGAACAGTCTATGGTTAGCGTTTAGAAATAGACTCGAAACGTATGTAACCTGGCTAGGGGGGCAGGTTATTTAACTTGCTGCATTTTCAAAAATCTGTTCCAACGGAATCCATGTGGTACAAGCCGTTAAACCCCAAGGTTAAACCACAAGAAGTAGTAATCAACGTGGTTGCGTGGTGACCACGTGTGACTGTGAACCGTTCATTCTTTTTGTTTTGTTGTCTATCCATTTTTGTTGTCCGCTGCGAGGTCGTTCAACCGGCCCGCGATATTTTAAACTCTTTACGCAATGTGATTAGGAACTCTTTTTGTTTAGATACAAATACATATCGTTCACGTGTCTCATGTCCGCCGATGTCTTTAGCAGCATATTGAAGCAATAGGGATGATGACAACTCTTTTAAATCAGCAACTCTATCAATCTTAAAAACCCGCCAAGTGCGAGTCGGACTCGCGCACCGAGGGTTCCGTACTCAAGAAGTAGGTATAATTACCTTTGTTAATGAACCGCAAAACTAACTTTGTTTGTAGAGGTTTACTGTTAATATCAAAAAATTACGTTTGTTGTATGGGAGCCCCCCTTTAATATTTACTTTATTGATATTTAATTATTTATTTTGAAAGGTAATATACAAGTTAATATTCTGTGAAAATTTGAACCGTCTACCTGTTACCGTTTTTAATATTGAGCAAAAAAATACGAAAAAAACACGTTTATTGTATGGGGACCCCCCTTAATATATATATTTTTTTAATTTTTAGTATTTGTTGTTATAGCGGCAACGGAAATACATCATTTGTGAAAATTTCAGCTTTCTAGCTATCACGGTCTATGAGATACAGCCTGGAGACAGACAGACAGACAGACAGACAGACAGCGGAGTCTTAGTAATAGGGTCCCGTTTTTACCCTTTGGGTACGGAACCCTAAAAACGCGCTTCTAGTATGGAAATTTATATGTGATGTCATGGCTATGACTATGACCTTTGTCTATGACCTACAATATCCGTTTCCAGTTCAAGGTCTATCTGAACCAAATTTGTGTCAAAATCGGTCGAACAATTAAGCCGTGAAAAAGTAACAGACAAACGGATAGACAGCAGACACTTCCAATATTTATATGGATGGTGTAAAAAATTGTATTTAAGTAGCTACACCTTTCAACATTTGACGACATTTTGTGCATTTGATGTATGTTTAAAGTTTACCCATATCTGGGGACACGGGAGTGTCCCCGCCAAAGACGAGCCAAAGGAAACGGGGCACTACCTACCTTTTCTCGAAGCGTTTCGTCGAATTTTCGAACCGTCATAGCTTCGGTCCGAATGACGCTAGAAAGCTGAAATTTTCAGGATAAGATGTTGTTGGGGGACTTACCGAATATACCAAGTTTCAATTTTTTAGCATTTATAGTTTCAGTTTATTGATTACCTAAAATACGTCGATTTCGTACTCACTCACTGATGATCATCAACTGAAAAAAGGTACTTCCTGAAGTGCTAGAAGACTGAAATTTGGTATGTAGGCTAGAATTTGCATATAAACAACAGGAAAATTAAGAAATCTGAATCTTTTCATCTCCAACCCCTCGTATAGGGGGTGCAAATCTGACAGCATTTCCTTGTATTTTAGAACAGTCATAACTTCGGTACGGAACATGGTAGAAAGCTGTAATTTTCAGGATAACATGTCGTTGACAGATTTATTAAACTTACCAAGTATCAATCATCTAGCATTTATGGTTTCAGATTTATTGGTACTTGAAATACGTAGTTTAGGTTTTTTTTTTCACTTTTACGAAAAAAATCAAAATCTCTAGGACTCTAGGGTGGGCCATGAAAAAAGGATTAGCTGAAGTACAGGAAAATCAGCTAAAAAAAATCAAAAAATCTAGGGCGCCTGCCAAAAATAAATGAAATCCCACCAAAAACATTTCATGTAAAATTGGTTGCCAAAGACTCACAAGTGCATAATGCTTTCACTGTTAAAAAGTTATGAGATCTCTAATTAGAGCCAAGCCCGAAGGTGAGCTCCTCTTTGTGCTGCGCATCATAACCCACGGAGTCTGTCTCAAGTTCAAAGTACATACTTCTAAATGCTCTTTACTGTGTACCAAACTAATAATATTAAATAACATGTAAGTCTATATATAAAACTTGTCCCTAGAACCTCTACATCTTGGTAAAAAGGTACGGCTTGGCCGTTTCGTATATGTCGCCCTAACTATTCCTTAATGACTTAAATGTTATGTCAGGAAATGTTCGACGAATATTAAACGGCCAAGCCATACCTTTTTACCAAGATGTAGAGGTTCTAGGGACAAGTTTTATATATAGACTTACATGTTATTTAATATTATTAGTTTGGTACACAGTAAAGAGCATTTAGAACTATGTACTTTGAACTTGAGACAGACTCCGTGGGTTATGATGCGCAGCACAAAGAGGAGCTCACCTTCGGGCTTGGCTCTAATTAGAGATCTCATAACTTTTTAACAGTGAAAGCATTATGCACTTGTGAGTCTTTGGCAACCAATTTTACATGAAATGTTTTTGGTGGGATTGTATATCCTACTCACGTGTTTGAAAAGCGCTAAATTCTCCAGGTATGTAGTGAAAGGGGCTTTTAAAATTCAGAAATAAGACCACCAAAGCAACTTTGTAAGTAGCGAGTTGATTACACTGCACTGTGCAGCCTCCCGATTGCCTCTCGGCTGAGGAACTAGCGCGGTGCCAAGTCGCGGCATAATACCTCCCTTCAGGAGGGCGAGGGCACGGGTTACCAAACATACGTGTATAGCTCACTTTCTAGAACGTGCACTGAGTTTTGACTCTGAGACATATTAAAGTGTCTTTTAAAACAAATTAATAAGCAATCTTAAATTTGTTCCATCTATACTAATATTATAAATGATAAAGTTTGGATGGATGGATCATTGGATTGATGTTTGTTACTCAATCACGCCAGAACGGCTGAACGAATCTGGATGAAATTTGGCACAGTTCTGAAAAATAACCATATTTAACGTCAAAAGCTCTAAGAATCATCAGTTCTAAGAATCGAACCTTTTATTTCTGCAACAAAACTGTCGATTGTTAGCACTGTACCTATCAGCAAAGAGTCCGTCGATACTCTCGAGTTCCTTACCATGTTTTGCTAGCTGTTTAGAATTGTAAATATGCAATAAGTAACGCAGTGTCGTTTCCGGAACATGTAGTTTGCACTTCCAGTGAACTAAGTGCGACACTTTACACTTAGACAGGTACAGGTATAGATAAGACGGTACAATTTCTTAAGCTGCTTATAATTGCAACTAGCTTTTGCCCGCGGCTTCGCTCACGTCAGGTTCGATTTTCATACAAATAGAAGAATAATGTTAAGCTTGGACCACAAGACTTTGGAAGACTGGCAGCAGGTAACAGAAAATGGACTGATCATTTCAAGACATTTGTTGAGTCAGTATCATCGTTAAACGAATACACACAAATATACATACACACAATAGACAATATACGTGAGCATTGGTACATTATTTTACAAGCAAAAGAACAACTTGTGTGTATAGCAAAAAAAAAAATAAAGAGACTGGTTTCTTCACTGGAAACGGTTTCCTTTACAGATGCATATTTTAAAATGCATGCAATGCAATAAATAGAACACGCGGGAATTTTCCTGTGACACGGAAATAATTGTAGCTAGTAGCTACCCACCAACTGGAAGCTTCACGCAATAGAATACTGCACACAGTTAATAAATACAGTGTAGTGTAGATAGACTGTAGAGCAACACGGCTAAAGCTCGATATTTTACGAGCATATTAAATTATTGCGTGAAATTATGATATTACGCTGGCAACATACAATTCCAGAGGAAGATCAAGAGACTGATGATAATCTTAAAACTCTAGTGTTGATTTTTTTAAACTAACTTTTAGGTAATCAACTTTAGTTTTTTACTTTTGGTACCTAGAAACAAAACACCTTTAGGGACACGTGATATAAAAATCGAAAGGCACTCCTTCGATTTTGGCAAAAGATATCCTATTCTAACAAAAAACTTTTTTTTAATCCACTACAAGTTAGCCCTTGACTGCAATTTCACCTGATTGTAAGTGAAGATGCAGTCTAAGATGGTAGCGGGCTAACCTGTTAGGGGCAATATGGTTAACTTTGATGGTCAATGTATACATAAACGGTATTTATGTACAATTACGCATAAGTATTGACCTAAATCTCAAATTTACAGCTCTTTTGTTGTGTACAAAGATGAACGTGTTGGATGAAACTATACTTCAATTAGGTTCCTTTTTTCTACGGAACCCTACAAAAGTGCCAATTCTTTTCTACATCCGCACCTCGTCTCGACAAGACAACAAGGACCCAATTATATCCAGCGAACGGCGGGATGTCGCAAACTTCATTAGGCAACCAATTTCGCCAATTTTCCCTCAGTAGTGGCACAATCGTAAATTTATTCAGGTACGGTCGGCAAAAATGGCGTCGGGTGGCGGCCAATTACCGCATCAGCGATTCCCGGCAATTGTCTTACTGCACCGCCGTCAATATTGACGTCCCCCTCTGCTTATATCGACGAATTGAATTACTGCATCTAACTACATGGGCGAAATGACAAGCTTTCAGTTTGTGTACCTACACTGTAGTGTCTAGCTGGCTGGTAACGACGAATTCTAAACGCTTGTGTTTGTAAGATTCGCTAAGTTTATCATTGTCGGGTATCTCGAAACCAAGGTTGGCTTACACCTTGGTTAGTTCCGTGGTTCCCTGGGGGCTATGGTACCTACTCCTTTTTTTTGTTTAACATGAATAATGTGCATTTCTTAGACTGAATAATAGTTATTTGTTATACAAGAGTGAAAAGTTGTTTTTTAACCGCGTGCTCAATTTTGATGACCGAGCAAGCAAAGGATTCTAAAATTGAATCACGAGCGCAGCGAGTGGTTCAAAAATTAGAATCCTGAGCGTCAACGAGGGAATCAAAAGAGCACGAGGTGCAAAATCTTTTCACTCGAGTGCAACACGTAACTTTTCATCCCACCTCAGCGAGGAAATGACATGACGTGAAAGAAAATGGTGCGCGCAAAGCAAATTAAAAAAGTACACCAAGAAGGTTACGAGTGTGAGTTTTTAACAAATTAAACAAGGTTGTATTGAAATTCGGCACCATAGAGGTAGAAGTAAATAGGTTTTAATGATGTTTTGAATTCACAAACTTTATAGACGAGTGATATTTACTAACGTGCACACGATGTTCTAAATTCAATTTACTTTATCCTCAAGAGGATAATAACGGCTTTTTCATTCAGATATCGAAGCGTAAAAATACTCTTTCCGAGATGGTGGGATGAAAAGGATATTTTTTCATTGATACAAACTTTTCCGCAAAAATACAAAAAAATCACAGACAAACTTCATAACAAACCACCCTACCGGCAAGAGGATTAGCGTTCCGGCACGATGCCGTGTAGAAACCGATTAGAGTTATGGGTTTAATATAACTACCATACCCCTAACAGGTTAGCCCGCTATACCATCTTAGACTTCATCATCAGTTACAACGAGTGAGATCGCAGTCAAGGGCCAACTTGTAGTGGAAACTGTGGAATTAGGAAAGTATTTGAAAGCGAAAAAATTGGTTTCAAATCCAACTACACATTCTTACAAGTTGAGTGTCGTAGGGGGGCAGCACTGCCGGGTTACAAGACCCCTTGCTTCCCCTCCCCTCCCCTCCCCTCTGAGCACTCACAGTCGCAGAGGGTCGTGATTATAATCATCAGCAAGTGGGGGAGGGATATGAGAGGTTAAGTAATTCACACGCGTGAGGTTAAGTGGCTCACTCCTTGTGTTCTGATGAAAATGATAATCTGCAGCTTATACACACACAGCATATACCTATAAGCTTGCTCATTAAAAGATCAAGTGGAGAAAGGTCCTCAGGAGTTCGAAGTTGCAAAAAGGAGATGATGTATAATGCAATTAGATTGCACAATTGGAATTGAATGTATTGAAATGCCACCTGCACAGGAGGCAATGAAGTAGGAAGTAAGAAACGTCTAGTCAAAATACGACTGAGACTTAGGTACCTAACAATAATTGAGTCAACATTTTCTGAGGATATTCCGATATCGGAATACCTACATACGTTGAGAGTGCTTTAGAAGATTTGTGTGGCGTAGTGGTAGTGCGTTTTGCTTGCATGCTTACTGCTTAGGGGGAGGGCTGAAGGATGCATTTTAAGCATGTTTTAGAGAATTAGGTACTAGAGCAATTTAAATTTTTCGTAGTTTGGCAGAGGATTTAAGAAAGAAGTTTCTTACCAGTTATTTTCCGTAGAATCAAATTTTTGGACTAATAGTACAGTATTGATGTCATAAGAACCATATTCAAGATACGAATATTTTTCTGTAACTGGCTGTTTAGTGTTTACAGAATTTAACTTTTTTATAGAAGAACATTAGAATTTGATCTCCTGCCCGTACTAAGCTCCAAATTCTGCGCCTATATTGAAGAAGCGATATCCAAATTATTATTCGTACTAATTTGAACTTAACGTGCTTTTCAGATTGTTCCGACTTCCGAGTCGGGAGCAACAACCGAAAGGCAGATGAATAACTTCGTTCAATTTGTATTATTAAAGACAGGCTTGATATTAATAACCGAAGGAGTTATTAAGGTTACACTGTAAACGCTGTAAAGACTGTGATAATAGAAATTCTGCTGAAATTGGTATTTATTATTTTGCTTATTCTGCTTTTGAGACAAAAGGTAAAGCACTATAAAGGAATAGGAGGTCCCGCGTTCGATTCTCGGCAGGGTAAATTTGGGAGTTCATAATTTCTGAATTTTCTCTAGTCTAGTCTGGTGGGAGGCTTCGGCCGTGGCTAGTTACCACCCTACCGCCAAAGACGTGCCGTCAAGCGATTTAGCGTTCCGGAACGATGCTGTGTAGAAACCGACTAGGGTTATGGGTTTAATATAACTGCCATACCCCTAACAGGTTAGCCCGCTACCATCTAAGAGTGCATCATCACTTACCATCAGGTGAGATTGCAGTCAAGGGCTAACTTGTAGTGGAATAAAAAAAATAGTTTTTAGGGTATCTAAGTCTGCCAATCCTTTGTCCTCCTCATTCCAAGAGATACGGTTGACATTATGTAGTGTAAGTGTTAAGGTGGTCACCTCGAGTTCCTCCTCTGAGGAGTGGTGGTCGTAGAGCTGGTCGGGCTCCGGTGCCGCCAGCGGCGCGGGCGCGCACGAGCACGCCGAGCCGCCCATACCTGCGACAAGAGAAAACGTTCATTATTACTAAGTACTTGACTCAACCACTAACTCAGACCTTTTTTATTCAAGTAGACATTGACTCGTCGTTTTTGGAATCGTCGAGTGAATCTACCACTGGTTCGGAATTCTATTCTTAACGAGGAGAACCAGCAAGAAACTACTACTGTTTCCTCTTAAATAAGTACAGTCTTATTTTATCTTAATCCATACTAATCCATAGTATTATCCATACTTCCATACTTAATATAGGTATTTAATACTTAATTAACTTAATATTATAAATGCGAAAGTATGTCTGTCTGTCGGTCTGCTACGCTTTCCCGGCCCATCTTTTCAACCGATTTTGCTGAAATTTGGTGTAGAGGTAGGTTATATTCCGGAAAATTCATGAGTTCCCGCGGGAATCAAAAAACCTTAATCCACGCGGACGAAGTCGCGGGCATCAGCTAGTAATACTGTAAATGTAAAAGTTGGATGTTTGTTACTCCTTCGCCACAATAACTGAACCGATTTGGTGGAAGTTTGGAAAGGAAATAGTAAGTATATCTACCTATATCGTGAACTAGCACATCGGCTTTTTTATCCTGGTAATTTAAAGAGTTCCCGCGGGAATCATACATAACATATAAATAGTTTTGGCACAGAATAGGTAATAAATAGTACGTTGTAGTCTTGGGTGTAATCTCGACGCTAGCTAACAACGTAAGAACTAAGAATATTCATACAGAGGGTCGACACTCGACCCATAAACAAATGACAGACCCTGCATGGCTGCTACTGTGACCGCTGTAGCACCTAGACGGTACAACCATAGCTTGAGAGGGATATATAGAGGTAGGAACATACTATAATTATATCTATACTTTATTTACCTACTCTATACTATAAATCCGAAAGTTTAGATGGTTATTTGTTATTTAATCACGCCAGAACGGCTAAACAGATCTGGATGAAATTTAGCACAGAGATATATTATAGTCTGGATTAAAATAAAGGCTACATACTTTTTATCCTGGAAAATTAAAGAGTTCCCGCGGGAATCAAAAACCTCTATCCACGCGGACGAAGTCGCGGGCATTAGCTAGTGTCACATATAAAAAAAAATTGCATTGAAAATTCTGCTAGTTCCATTCGTCACGTCATTTCATTTCATTTAAGTAATTTCATTTCATTGCTCAGTCTAGCTCTAGACCCCACCGTCGAACGACTGGTAGGAAAGAGACTGTGTGACTCGCTATGCAGCCGAGATGTGCCTAGCCCTGCTCAGTGGTTAGTACGCCGGGCGCCGCGCAGTCTGCACTCTGCAGCGACACAAGTTCAAGACCACCCCCTTCCACCCCCACCCCTATACCACCATCCCACACCCACCCACCCCCGGGGGATCGCACGCTGCATGGCTAATTTCATGACTTCTTTAAACTGCGTTTTGAGGTCATAAGTGTCTTGCATTGCATTACGCCGATATAGACTTTAGTCACAGAATAATAACTAGTACTAGACTTTAGTGCAATAGAAGCCCATATGCGGATGCTTTTCAACCCTTCAACATTGCTGAATGTCTCGATCACATCATGATCTATTCGGATAAAAGGTGGATCCTGATGGGATATATTTTGTACCATAGCATTCTTAGCGCAAAATAAATTTGTCACTACAATTGTTAAGTAAGGGTGCATCCAAACCCAGATTGCCCAGATCATCTGAGTTTAACGTTAATTATAAAACTTTTATTACAAAACATGTCATGTAATAAAACATTTAAAAATTCGTAGTTTATTAACTTGATTTGCCCGCAACGTAACAACTAACGACCCCCTTTACAAGGGTGACCATATTTCTAATTAATTAGAGTAAGTATAATTATTCCACTTCATACTTGAAAGTATTAGTCCGGGCGCCAATTTAAGTAATACAATTTATCATTAATCATATAATTTATTTCGCCTAAAAGTCAATTACTTATCTTTATTACAGCTAGGGACGGAAAGTGTTTTAGCGTGCAAAACTGGCTAACTTATGACTCACGACTTTTAAAACTGAGTTTCGTGCCAAGAGCTGGCATTTTCGTAATAATGATAATCCCGTTTTATGGCATCACCGAATTAAACGGCTTGCTGGTCTCATAACGGTGATCGTATACTACTAACGATATGCAAAAGCCACAACAGCTACTGAACAAGATGTATTTCAAAAATACCAACACAGACGAAGAAGTTAATAATAATTATAAAAACATAATATGAGATAATATATACCAACTCAATATCTTGAGTAATTAGATAGGTATACAATGAAGCTTTTCATTTGATACCAATTTCTCTAAAACTACTGAGAGAGAGAGAAAGTGTCATAAAGACGTTATGTGGAATTTTCATGAAATCATGTAGCTTAATTACTCTGTTTTTCGTGTTCCCCATTAGCTCAGTCAGTAAAGTGGCGTCATGAGTACTTTTCAAGGATCCTTTAATCAAAGATTTCGCTCCTGTGCCTCAGTTTTTGGCGACATATTATTGTATTAATCCCAATTATATTTAGAGTTTGGCAATTATAAGGGAACCAATGATTTGACACCCATATATTATGCACTCATATAACTTCTAAACACACCATACCCCAGCCGTAGCCAAATAAAAGTGAGCCTCTAGCTGCTCTTACGCCCCCTGCAGGTTTTGCGGTTTTGTGCGATCCACATTATACCTACTCGTACATACCTATACAAAACCCTTCTAAAGCTAACCTGCTTTTGAAGGATTAAGGGCAGTGTGCCGGCATTTTATTACTATAACTATTAAATTTAAATGCTAACTAGGTAAGTATATTCGAATAATAAAAATGACTATTACAGCGCTTAATAGTAAACCTATTAGTAAATTAAACTAGTTTTGTAAGGAATTTATACCTACAGCTATCTGGATGATAGGGTCGTGTAATGTAAAAGCTCGCATAACTTGAAATTCTAGTAGCTTAATTCTTCCATTTTAATATAATCCTATAAGCAAAAAAATGAACGTGGGGACTTTCCCAAAATCCTAATTTTGGTCCTCAATTCGTACAGCGCAGCGGCTCAGCGGCAATTTTCATATCAGCTGAAAACCAAAGTGCTATGGTTTTACAGACTAGGTATTGATCCTAAGTATCTACTCCAATACTATTAGCATCGCGATTCACATATCATACGCTAAGATCACATTTTCTAATATAAATCTTAGGCTCCAGTACAAACACTCTAATATCTAATATGGCGGATATTTACCAAAGCATTTTTTAATCCAGTAATTATATCTTTCATTTTAAAATTATTTACTCATAATAATATATCGAGATAATTATTATGTACCGTCTTGATAATTATTATCATCACTGACATATATATTTCTCGATAGAGTCAAGTTTGGAGAGTCAAGGCTACAGGAAGCCGTGTGAAACAAATTAGAAAGAGTGGAGCTTAACACTCGCCTAACGAGAAGTGCTTAAAAATAACTGTAAAAATCGTTAGTTTAGATTATTTCCACCGCGGCGAGGCGGGTGGACATTTTTAAGGCTTGTCTGATGATTTATAAAACACACAGAGATACACGGTTCCGGTACTAAAACAGGATCAATTTATTATTATAAACGGCAATTCGAGAGATTACTGATTCGAATATTAAATCTTATACGGAGTGATTACTATCTGACCAACTAGAAACTGGTAATTTATTTACTTATTTAATTCAGACAAGATGTCAATAGTTTATGTTATTAGTACCCTGTAGTATAATTGTTTTAAAATACAACAATTTATACTGTAGTTCTTGGTAGGTAGAATGACCTTAAACCTAAATGAGTAAAAAGGTTAAAGGTATGTTAGGATTAAAAATAAACTCCAAATGTATAAAATATCTCTCGCACATATAATTTATTGATGCCGAAAACTACAATTTAGGAGATAAAAGTGTACTTTGAGAGTAGGGTGTCGTTTTTCAATAGATAGACGTAGATTAGGAACAGTTCCGTTTCAGTTTTTTTTTATATTATTTCAGCAAGTGGCAAGTCGCGCTTCGATTTGATTGATGATGTCACGCTATGATATGTGTTATGTTTATGTACGAGCTTCTTTCTGTTACGGTCAAGGAACCAAAAAAAACAACGGATTTCAACGGAACTCGAGGTGTTATATTATCTTCTTTTATACTGATGTGCGTATATCAATGGTGTTGTCAGAAGGTGGCAAGTGGCGACATCGTGGGTTGTAAAAGTTTCTATAAATGGCGAGCTATTTATTTCAACGGCCAGTTTGTTTCAACGCTCAAGCATAATCCCATGAAAACTATAATGCTTTAAGTTCGAAATTGGGAGGTTGAATTCAAAACTATTATAAACAGAATTTTCTAGATGTATCTAGAAAGTGATGAGAATCCCACTTCTGATTTACGAAACGTCTTTTGCAACTAAACAAGACTGTATACAGTATAAATGTCACATTAACTAAGTATGTACACAACCTTAACTATTTATAAGGTTAACCATTGTTTTTGCGGCTACATAGAAGGGCAGCCTGCGGCTCCCATAACAGTGTTGTTGTGAATAATTGAAAGACCTGCCTCCTAGCTTCACGCACTGATCTTATCTCCCGTCACAGTTTTCCCGACAATCTGGCGTTTATCCCACCTTGTGATCCAGGAATTACGGTAGATTTTGGTATGAGAAGTGCTTTCATGGCAGCAAAGTTGTCTTGGTGCTGCAGAGATCAAGATTCAATGCGCCGTTGACGGGAGCGAGTCACGAAACGACGGCACTGTATGGTTACCATACTTCTATATTATCAGCGACAGTTGTATCGATTATAATAATAACCTGCTAACAGCTTTTAAATAACAACTAAATAACGATAGTATAATAATATCATAGGATTAATCCATAGGAATAAGAAACTTTCCCAATAAAAAGCTTTATTACTTACTTACTTATGTTGAACTTGAATGTGATTAGTACAAAACAATTTTTTTTTATTATGTCGTTTGAGTTATTGTGATAATAGTTACTCACTAGTCTAGAACTTTAACATATCAAATGATAACTCTTATTTTCCCTACTTTCGGCTTATTGGAGTAAATCAACAATTACTTCGTGTTGGCATTTTTAGTATACTCGCTACTAGTAGTAAAGTAGAGAGTCGGGCATTAGTTTATGATCTTGCTTTGTATCGGAACGCCTACCGTAGCTACATAGAACATGTTTAAACATGTCTTCATGAAGACAGTTTCCGGGCCCCTCGCGCCGCGTTCAATGCGACGGCGCTTTTCATCAACTCTGCCTCATAAATAATATTTTATTAACGATGCCAGTCGTCTACATTTGTACTTGTCCCTTCAAGTCGTAGATATATTGCTCATGGACGGAGCCCTGATTCAAGAGTATGACATCCTCATTAGAAATCAATCTTAATTTTTTGCAAAAATGGCATTATTATGTAAGTACTTACTTATTCTACATTCTAGATATAAGGAAGTGATATGAAGGAGTCTTTTAATTACCTATTTAACTTCTTAGGATAATTGGTATGCAAAGGTAAAGACTCTTTATTTCACACAAATCCTTACTAATATTATTTTTAATGCGATAATTTGTAGGTATAGCTCTCTGTCTGTATGTATATCTGTCTGCTACACTTTCACGGCTCATATTATGTTCAACCAGTTTGACCAAAGATGGTACAGATAACAGAGATAGAATGCATCCCGGGGAAGTATACAAAGGCTACTTTTTATCCCTGAAAATGAAAGAATACCTACGAGGCTTTTCAGAGCCTAAATTCACGTTCGTAGGTATCACCATATTTTATTTAAAGTAAGTTAAGGCGTAAACGCGGCCTTGTCACTAAGTGTAATCTTAATTGTATAGGACATAATAAAGTGTTACAATTTGTAACAAAATAAGTTCCGATGCAGTACGTGTAACGGTGTACATCGTGGTCACCGCAATGCAAATGTGCCCACTCGGTCTCGACGTGACTGGCTGTGAGCGGGCGTGGGCTGAACGACGGACGTTTACTTCACTTCACTTTACCCGTCATTACGCCGCATACTATATACAATTCGACTATATACATACAAGATATAAGTAATAGAAGACTCGAAAAGAGCACGATTTGGACTTTGGAGTAGTAGGTTTAACAATTTACCAAATGTTAGTGGTAAATAACAGGGTAAAACCTTTCAAGACCCAGCGATAGGTTAAGTCCAAATAAGGATTTCCCCAACTTATGTCTGTACTCTGTAACCACAGGGTTACCTAAGTAAGCTAGCAGAGATCTCGTGACTTTCTTCTCGAAGATTTAGGTTTTTAAAACGTTGTTTGTAGTTAACTCTTTAAGTTTCCGGGATACAAACAGCACATACACCGGGAAGTAAGCAATCTGTATACCAAATCTTCAAAATCAGTAGTGAAAAGCTAACAGACAGACAGACTGACACTTTTGCATTTTTGGGTACGAATACGATACATGGGTATTGATAAAATAATAATAAAAAATTACGTAACTTATTGTGTCTTGGGTTAATCAGGCTTGGTTAAACGTTGCTTAACCAGGGTGTTATTAGGGTAAAATTATTGCTAAATCTACTATATAAAAATAAGTCGGGTTTTCCTTCCTGACGCTATAACTCCAGAACGCACGAACCGATTTCCACGGTTTTGCATTCGTTGGAAAGGTCTCGGGCTCCGTGAGGTTTATAGCAAAGAAAATTCAGGAAAAATTTCAACAGAAAAGCGGGAAAATCTTTTTAGCGGGAAAGCCATCTGGTGGCGAAACGGAGTTCGCCGGGTTTGCTAGTGCAGTATAATAATCGCAATCGATTTTATTAATAATTTTGATTAAAATCCAATGCCGTAGCGAGAAGCAACTGAGACTGAATCATATTTTATGCATCTTTTTAGGGTTCCGTACCAAAATGGTAAAATGGAACCCTTATGGTGCGACTTTCTCCGTCTGTCTGTCCGTCTGTCCGTCCGTCACACTCGATTATTTCAGTAACTACCGAAGCTATCGACATGAAATTTGGAATAGTTGTGTATATTAGTGGCCCAAAGACACTGGAATTAAAAAAAATTGGAAATTATTTTTGTTCTTATTTAAAAAGGGTCGAAAATCTGAGGGTTGAAATTTAAAAGTGAGATAACTGTACTGTGTGGGGTATCATATGAAAGGGTTTACTTTGTACATTCTAAAACAGATTTTTAATTATTTTTAGTTATGATAGTTTTTAATTTATCGGGGAAAATGTCTAAAAAAATACCGTTCCCCCCCCCTTATCTCCGGAGTTTACCAATCGAAAAATTTGAAATAATTATGGTCAATAGGAATTTACGTATATTTTACAGGAAAACTATAGCCAATGCTCTAACTAGCATAGTTTTTTTGATATTAACAATAAACCTCTACAAACAAAGTTAGTCTTGCGGTTCATTAACAAAGGTAATTATTTATTAATAATGGTACGGAACCCTTCGTGCGCGAGTCCGACTCGCACTTGCCCGGTTTTTTGGAATAGGGATGCAGCACAGTCAGGGATGGTGATCATAAAAAACCCCGGCTGAGTTTGTTGCGGGTTCTTCTCGGATCAGGACGCGTTTGGAACCCTCGTAGCTTTAGTTTTTATGATACCGTCATTAAGTAATTATTGTCACCATAACGTATACTTGTATCCTTGATGTTTATTAAGTGAACTGAACCAACCATTGGATTGATTTTGACTTTGACTTTGCACAATCGAGTGCAGTGTCACAACTAGGCCACAAGTCCCGATCAGTCCGGACTCGTACGGAACAGCTGGTCACCATACTCACTATCCAACCTACGCTCAAGGTCAGCGGCCGGAGCTCTCATCCTGTATCAAATCCATAGATTTAGGTGGAGCGAGACCAATCCTAAATCTATGGTCAAATCATTGTACGAAACTAAAAAGAATGTCCCGTGTTTTGATCGTTCCGAAAGCTCTAGAGTTTTATTACGATAAACATTACATCCAGGCAGGTAAGTCATTGTTGCTCATCGTAGGTTTGACTCCGTTGGCAGATGGAAGGGGTAATAGTCGTTGGTTATAGTTAGAATTCCCTTCATAGAACCCTTCTCATCCCAAAAGGAGATAAGATTTTTGACTCGTGCTTAGTGATCAGCCGGCATTGGGTTGAGAGTCTAAGAGAGAAGAGAGAGATAGAATAGCTAATTTACTATCTCATTACTTACCTGTCATTTGACAGTAACATAGGCTACATTTTATTTTAAAATAAATGAGAGATCCCTTCGAAAATTGCAATAATAAAATAAAATTTAACTTTTTACGTTAAACCTCTATTCGTATATTAATTAAGACTGTCTTTTATGTCATAATATTTGTCAAGACAAACGTACCTAATAAATACAAGAAAACTAACCAACATTTTTTTTAAACATTTTAATACCTAACTGCTGTAGACAGACTACGAAAAGCCTAAAAGATCAGGGCCTCAACTTTCTAAACATAGTTCCCAGGCGAGGGCAGTGAATTGGAGAATCTTCATTTGAAAATGAAAATCGTCTTGCAAGTCAGAGAGAATACTTAGGTATGTGTCGCAATCGCTAGCCACCTGTGGATTAAAATCGGATACCGACGGGTGCTTATAATATAATAGAAATTATGTAACATTAACCATGTAAACCTCATCTGTAAATTGTTTACTTTGTTGTTTTTTTTTCACGATAAAATTACAAATCTGAATTGGACCCGTGCGTAGCCGGGGCGGACTGCTAGTTCAGAATAAGCTCCTAAAAATTATCACCTCAAAAAATATAGTAATTTAATGGAAAGAGTAAAAAGACAAAAATACTTTTTTTTTAGTTACTCTCTTCTGGTAATTTTTTTTTCAGGTAAAATTTGAGCTTCTTTGCTCATAAAGCTTTTCTAGACCGGCTCAAGCCGGTCCCTCGCATAGGTTTGGTTAATTGAAATTTAAATCTTTTATTCAAGTAGACTTTGACAAGTGCTTTTGAATCGTCGAGTGAATCTACCACTGGTTCGGAATGACATTCCTTTGGAGAAGAACCAGCAAGAATCTCGGTGGTTGCTTTTTAGCGACCACTGAGCTATTTCCTAGAAGCATTTTCTTCTGAAACATAGTTCTAGATTTCGGGTAAAAACGTAAGGCTGCTAATTTAAAAAAGCATCCAAAAGCTTTTATTTTATTTCCATCTTGCGGTAATTTTCGTATGAAACGCGGCGGAGGCAGAATTTAATATTCCTGATATCCGAGCGCGCTGCCACCGTCGCTTAACTTAATGCGAGGATCGAGTAATGTTGCCAATATATAAATAATGCGCCTGATATAAAAAATACAATCTGAGCTCAACACTGCGCCACGCCACGGAGGTCGTAAACCTCCGTGGCGTGGCGCAGTGTTAAGCGCTGTTGTCTTAACGTGCGGAGGTCCCGGGTTCGATCCCCGGCAGGGTCAGTTTGGGAATTTATAATTTCTGAATTTTCCTTGGTCTGGCCTGGTGGGAAGCTTCGGCCGTGGCTAGTTACCTTTCTACCGACAAAGACGTGCCACCAAGCGAAATAGCGTTCCGGTACGATGCCGTGTAGAAACCGAATAGGGGTATGGATTTCATACAACTGCCATGCCCCTAACAGTTTAGCCCGCTACCATCTTAGACTGTGCATCATCACTTACCATCAGGTGAGATCGCAGTCAAGGGCTAACTTGTAGTGGATAGAAAAAACGACGTGTGGCACTCGGAGACTGCCGCGGTAAAGGTATTGCATAGCATTTTTTATCAACTTGCTATGACTACTTGTGTTGTTGACTTCAAGTTGTTGAAAATTTAAAGGCGAAATCATTTTAAACAATTATGTTTTCAAATTTTGTGTCCAAGGGGAATCAAAAGTTTTTGATTCCCCTTGGACACAAAATTATTGAAAATATAATTCCCCCCGGACTATTGAAAATATAATTCTTTAAAATTATTTCGCCGTTATATTTTCAACAACTTGAAGTCAACAACACAAGTAGTCATAGCATCTAAAATCATCTTATCATAAAAATAGTCTTTTTATTTTCAACAACTTGAAGTCAACAACACAAGTAGTCATAGCAACCAAAGTGTTAGGTTTTTTTTCGTTACGGAATTTCCGGATTCGGTCTCCACGCTCAAGGCCCGCGATAGAAGCTATGCAATAGCTTATACTACCTCTGTGCTTAAAAAGCTAGCGTGGCGTGACGTGTCACGGTAAGTAACAGCTCGTGGTATTTTTTTAAAATTCCACTACAAGTGGCAAGTGATGATGCATCTTGCATGAGGCATTACCATTTACCACCATGAGTAGCAAGAGACCAATTCACTCCTGCATCTACATAATAATATTATCTCAATTATCTACTCAATACGATGTCAAAAAACTGTTTAACAGTTTACAGACACAACAATACCAGTACGTCTTACTTGTCGATAATTAAAAACCTGATTTCTAGACGCCTGCCGCTGTAGCCCGCCCGCGGCCGTGTGGAGCATTTGGAAAGGTGTTAAAACCCGAGCTGTTTGCTTTACAGTTTACCACTTGGCACAGCCGTGGTAAGGGATATCGACGTACGGACGAGTTAGTTTGGAAATTGTACTTTTATGGAGATAGAATCAGGTACCGAGTTACTGAGTAACGCTTTTTAAACTGATTGTGTAATGCCGTGCCTCGGAAAGCACGTTAAACCGTAGGTCCCGGTTATTCGTTAGTAACATAAGAGTTGAAATAGTACTCTTCGAGACGTATGCGGTAGGACCTGGCAACCCACCGCATTAATATCCCAACAAACCCCTGCCATTATGTGGTTAATGATAATCATATAAAAATATGAGCTTAAAGTTTTCTTTAAGTGGCTGTATATCACAGGAGGGTCTGGGAAGATACATAATGTGTGAAATATGTCACCGAGGACATAGTAATTTTTGACCGTCTTCAAAAAAAGGAGGAGGTTCTCAATTCGGCGCGTATGTTTTTTTTATTTTTTTTTTATTTATGTTACCGCATATAGGTACCTATCTCTATCTTTTTTTTCAGTGTTTAGAGGAAGCTCGCGAGATGGTCCCATAAAAAATTCTGACTCCAAATCCTCAATCCTGATGCTGTAGGTATAGTAGGTATCAAGTCACGTGTATACGATTCAACTCTGAGTCCCAACTCCTCAACCCTGATGCTGCAGGGTACGGAACTCCTTAAAAATAGCGATTCAGGATTACCTACAATATGAATTCACCATAAAAAAAATTTATGGTGAATTCATATTGTAGGTGTCATGCAACGACTTCATACTTAAACTCAAGTCCCAACTCCTCAACTCTGATGCTGAAGGGTCCTAAGCCGTGGGTATTAAGAGTACTTACCAACACTAAAAAGTTAAAAATAAAAATTCTTTCCAAAAAACCGACTTCCAAAGCCACTGACTGTAAAGTAAAAAATAATTTTGATTTCTACACACTATGCTGAAGTCGGGCGAGTAGAGTATAACAAAGATAGCCATACCGCATAGTTGACACGTGAGGCTCGCCCGACTTCAACATAGTGTGTAGAAATCAAAATTATTTTTTACTTTACAGTCAACAGTGGCTTTGGAAGTCGGTTTTATTGGAAAAAAAATGTAAGTATGTATGACACCGTAACTTTACGGACATTGGACATCTAGCCAATAGGTATGCCAATCACCATTTGCCAAAACGATGTAGCATGGATAAGCAACTGGATCACAAAATATGTAAGTAGTGTAGGTATAGTTTTCCATTACCGGCGGGCTATTCTCATTGTGTACGATAATAAGCGGGTGCCGGTGTTCGGGCAGACTCGTGGGCGCATATGTAATTGCCGGTTGCCGTAACGCTCGCCTTGGCTTCGGCGAGCAAGGCCAAGGTCGTTCAAGCGTACCACGCCTCTCCCCTGGCCCGTGCCCCCCTCCCCTCCAAGCTCCAAGCGTACTGCATGCGCACGCGCATTTTTTGCGCAGTGATGTAATCGAAAATTCGGCGCACAACATGGCTGCCGAGCGCCGAGCGCTTGTCACGCACAGATAAGTCAACATTGTTTTTTTTGCAACTTATGTAAGTTTCTACTATAAACACCCATGTTTAGTTTAGTAAGTACTTAGTAGTTAATGTGGGTGTCATGTCAACAAAGTTATGCTTGGGCTAATAAATAAAATTATTCTTGGACTCAATTTAACTTTAGAACTAACACTAGAAGACGTGTTGAAAATCTATAAAAAGATCTTTACAAAATTGACAAACAAATAAATCCACCTTTAAATATAACAACAAAACAGTTCACCAAAGAGAAAATTCGGGAAACGCTTTGAGATTGAGAAGGTGAAAAACTAAAGAAATAGGTAATTTGATACTAGGTATTTTGAATACCAAGTAGGAGCAAAGATTACATACGAGTAGATATAATAATAATACCAACTAATAAAAAAAACAATTTGGAATACATTACTCAAGTGCTTAGTAGAAGTAGAACATTGTATTAGAGTTTAGAGCATATACAATTTATGTGACTGTAGAGTCCCAACTGCCAACAATCCACAGACCACCCATTTAATCTCAACTGTGTTGTACAAATCATTGAAATGCTATTCGTCTTCATGTTTTCTGCCAATGAAAAACAATTATGCGTTCAGTCGAGCAGTACAACACATGGGCGAAGTTTTATTAGTTTCATTATCAAAACCGGTACATTGGTCAACACACATTGCATACATCGGATACCTACATGCTACATGACATGTCCGAACAAGTAGAACCTGTTTGTTGATCCAACATCGTTTCTCGGCTTATGTTTGCGAATTTCAATTAGGTAAGTGAGTAGGTACAGAGATTGTAAAATAATAAGATCGACAATGAAATAGGTATCTACTTGTGCGATGAAGCAGCCTTTGGGAATAATAAGAACCGAGTTTAAACAAGAAACTTCAAGAACTTTGTGAAGACATGCAAATGAGAAAGTTGATATGCCCCTAAGAAAATATTAGTATCCAGCAAAGGCAAGACATGACTAATGTTAAGTGAAAAAGATTATTCAAAATGCCTACCGAAAGGTAGTAAAATTATATTCCTAGGAGTAATTAAACAAAAAGAAAATTCAATGATCTTAAAAACTGAATGTAAAAATAATTACCTAATTAGTTCAGATATACATATCAGATACTCTCAAAGTACACTTTCTCACAGACTGAAAATGTCAGCTGAAGAGCTGAGAACATTATTTTAATATTTCGGACCCTTTGTATTTGCTTGCGATTGCTCCAAACGTCCGGCCGGCATAATTTTGTCTCTACGGCACTTAGTATTAAACAAATTAGACCTGCAATAACCCGACAGTTGTGCTGAGAACAGGCACTCTTTGAGGGTCCTAACCAACAAAATCGATAAACGATAGCAATGGAGTGCCGTTAGTCAGCCGGCGGCCCCGACCGCGGAGCCGACCGCAGCAGCCACAGGCCGCAGTCTGCCCGCGACCACTTCCCTACAAACATTACATGAACAATTACATTGGAATGCCGCCCCCTACTGCGTCTGCAACTATAAGCCTTCCTTATTGAGAACTTCATTCTTTACGAGCCAACATTCCAAGTACATTTTTTTATCACTTGTGCTTTATTCATGATGACTTTGCGGTTATATACTATCATCAAAACTTTATTTTTTATTTATGACTCTATACAGCTATTTCAAGTGATCCCACATCCCAACCCTATAAATATCTAAAGCGCCAGTGGAACTGCCAATGCGAATTTGAACTAATATTAACCCTTTGAATAAACCCAGATGGTAGTTTAAGGAGTTATATAAAAATTGACTTAGTTGATTTCAGGTTATTCAAGCTTCAGCCTTCAAGGGGCTACCACGGTCGATGTATGTAAGTCCTGTAAGTCAGAGCTCAAAATGACGAAAGGGATATGCAAGGGAAAGGGCCAAGCATGTGGGTGCTGTGCAGATGAAAACAGGCCACGAAAGTTCACTAATTATTACTGGAGGCAGGCAAAGTAGACGTCGCGTCGGGAAAGACTTTCCAAATTAGAAAAGAAAATAAAAATATCATGGTGGAGTGTTACAAATGCGAAATTGTGTTTTTTAGGGTTCCGTAGCCAAATTTGGCAAAAACGGAACCCTTATAGATTCGTCATGTCTGTCTGTCTGTCTGTCTGTCTGTCTGTCTGTCTGTCTGTCTGTCTGTCTGTCTGTCCGTCCGTATGTCACAGCCACTTTTTTCCGAAACTATAAGAACTATACTATTGAAACTTGGTAAGTAGATGTATTCTGTGAACCGCATTAAGATTTTCTTACAAAAATAGAAAAAAAAAACAATAAATTTTGAGGTTCCCCATACTTAGAACTGAAACTCAAAAATTTTTTTTTCATCTAACCCATACGTGTGGGGTATCTATGGATAGGTCTTCAAAAATGATATTGAGGTTTGTAATATCATTTTTTTCTAAACTGAATAGTTTGCGCGAGAGACATTTCCAAAGTGGTAAAATGTGTGTCCCCCCCTGTAACTTCTAAAATAAGAGAATGATAAAACTAAAAAAAATATATGATGTACATTACCATGCAAACTTCCACCGAAAATTGGTTTGAACGAGATCTAGTAAGTAGTTTTTATAATAATTTAAAATTTACTACATGTTTGTACGGAACCCTCGGTGCGCGAGTCCGACTCGCACTTGGCCGGTTTTTTGTTACATTGTCCTTGAATCACGAAGATTTAGATTTTAAGACACCTGTGCTGATGTATGCATGTTTGGGTAGCGGGAGAATCATAGAATTAATAGAATATATTCTTACTCTGAGGGGAGAATAGATTTGTCTGTTTTTAGCAGATTAACGCAATGAGCTTATATCCAACAATGTTGGACCAACATTAATAGCTTCAATTAAGTGGACAAGTTTTCCTCCGGCACATCCAAACTTTACATAATAAGTGTTTTGGCACGCAGTGGAGGAAGTGTCGCGGGCGTGCACACGGATGCGTCTAGTACTGCCATTCATACAGAAATAGTATCTACCGGCACACCACGCCAAATGTCTGATGGCTCTACCATCTCTGATGTTGTAACCAGCTTTTAGCCGCGAATTTGTTCGCGAGTATTTAGGGTTTTTACATTTTACAGAATCCTTTCTTATTATTTTGAGAGAAATTCTATGCGAGACTCCTATTTTGAGTTGTAGCTTGATTATGTCCATTTCTCTTATAATATTTTGCTGTAGTACCATTCAATACATTGATAATTCACCTACTGCCTGGAGATTGATCTTATATATTATTATGTTAAAGAGAGAACCTCCATGCTATACCTCTAGTTCCTATCTTGAGTTGTAGGTGCCTTAATATTATATCAATTTTTGTCATATTTTGCTGTCGTACTAGATTGATAAATAACCTCCTGCCTGGTGATTGAACCTGCAACCCCGTTTAGGATCAGGTGTCTAAAAAACTCAAACTCATATTTTATAATTTAAATAATCTTATTACAAGTGCTTATGAATCGTCGAGTGACTCTACCACTGGTACCAGCAAGAAACTCGGTGGTTGCTCTTTTTAAAAAATTCATTTGCAATCACATCACTGTACCTATTGATATTTGATACATAAGTAACCGCAGTCCTAAGCATTGCTGGTGCGAGCAAGATCCATGCCTTTTTTCATTTAAATAATCTTCAACCGTATAATAACCTTTTTTCAGAAGCATACTTTTAATGGATTTCTTAAATTTGTGTAAACCACTAGTATATTCGATGAGCGAGTCAATATTAAAGCCGAAGTGGCTGGAGCGATTCCCCGCCCACACAGCGGCGTGAGGCGACCCACGCGGGCTTCCGTGTTCGCGTACTACGTGACACGTACTATACTAGTGTAGTAGTATAGCAAGCTATAGTAGTATAGTAACGCTGTAGTAGCACCGGCGGCCAAACGCCGCGCGCCGGGCAGGCAGCTCTGCCAAAATCTCAGAGTAAGAACATACGAAATCAACACTCGACATTATAATAAAACTAGCTGATGCCACCGACTTCGTCAATGTGGGTCTTTTGATTCCCGGGGGAACTCTTTAATTTACGGGAATAACAAGTAGCCCATGTGTTATTATCCAGACTGTAACCTCATCTCTGTGATAAACTTCATCCAGCAGGGCGAACGCGTATCTTTTGCATCAATCATTGATACATCGCAATCGATTGATGCAAAAGATACGCGGTCGCCCTGCCGTTCTGCCGTTTTGGCGTGATTAGTAACAATTAACAAACATCCATCCATCCAAGCTTTCGCATTTATAATATTAGTAATTATTAGTATAGATTATGGTCGTCGTTAATTCTATAGAGTGATATTTTATAACCGTTCAGAGTAAAATTTCCACTGGCTGCTGTCAAAATTCATGGCAGTAGTTTAAAAAGGAAAACTACTTAACTATATAAAGTAAGCGTTTTTCAAGTTGACGTGTAAAGTCAACCAACTTATAAAATAGTCGCATATTGTAACAGGCTGCTGCGGAACCCTGCACAGCGTATGGCTCGACACGCACTTGGCCGGTTTTTTTGTAACATTATAGTTATTCGATATTGTAAGCATTCGATGAATCACGCTCATTAGTTATTTATGGAAACACATTGCGTTAAGGGGCCGAAGTAAACACACAAAGCAAAGGTTAACTTAGAGTTAACTTACTGATGTCGGTGACGTCATTCCACTTCATGATGACGTCAGCGCAGTATTCACCTGAAAGAAAACATTATTTTGAAGTTAGCTTGTCCTGCTCAAATTATTTACTTATAGGGAAATTATTATATGTCTGGGAAAGTGTCGCTTGCAATTTATATCTACTATCGATATAAGACTTAAAATTTGACCACCTGAGTACCACTGCTTAGTGTTGACTCATATTTTTTACCGACTCGTGTTCTTAATTTTGTATTTAAGATACCTACCAACTTATTTATTCGGAAAACTGAAAGATCTTTATTCAGCTACACTGTAGTGATGGTGATACAGTAAGTAACTTAAAACTAAGGCTACGAGGATTCCAAACGGACCGGCCAACTCAGCCAGGTTTTTTTCCACCATCGAGGCTAAAACGAGCTGGGGGGGTTACTGCCATCGCTTTTAAAGCAGTATTATAGCAAAATGACAATTTTATGTCACGTACCTTGACTTCCCTAAAATAAGCATTATAATTCTAAAACACAAACGTCAACATATTAAAAGAACACGGCTTTAAGCGATGGTATATATATACTACTAGAGGTCGCCCGCGACTTCGTCCGCGTACAATTGTTGATTTCCTATCAGATTATGAAATTTTCCCACTGCAAACAGCCTATCTATACTACAGGCTTTATATAGCTTATGCAGGTTTTTTTATTATTTAAAACTAATTACTTAAATGCTGATTATCATGTCTATACTTCAAAATCATAAAAAATTTATGTAAACTTTCACCCCCATTTCACCCTCTGTGGGGTAGATTTTCCTAAAATTGCTTATACAGTTTATTATAACTTAAAACTAATAACCTTAATCCCGATTTTCAATTCACCTCTATTGGGGTACATTTTCATAAAATTACTTAAACAGGTTTTTATTATTTATAACTAATAATTTAATGGCCACTTTTCATGTCTCTAACTTCAAAAACAAAGGACTTTCATACAAACCTCCAACCCCTATTTTAACCCCTTAGGGGTGGATTTTCTCAAAACCCGTTCTTAGCTGACGTCTACACCGTAGAAGGAATCTACCTTCCAAATTTCAAGTCTGTACGCTTTATAGTTCCTGAGATATCGTGATTAGTCAGTCAGTGAGTGAGTGAGTGAGTGAGTAGTATTTCGCTTTTATATATATAGAAGAAGAAGATAGAAGATAGATGCCCCCTGAATGAGTTTAGTAAGCCCCTAAAAGTATTTTATATATGTCACCGTAAGATTGAAAAACCGTAAGATTGTAATCTAACGCTTTTTTTTTCGATAGATTGTAAACAGTCAAAAGATTGTGTACCGTTCAATGTTTTATGTGACAATTTTTTGAAATATTCATTGTGTGTACGTTTTCTTGTCTCTTTCTTGTAGGTTAGGTTAGGGTTCGACATAAATAATCAAGTAGTGCCCCCAGGCCGGGCACTTAGGTTCTATCGGGTTAGTAAACCTAACAGATTACAATCTACCGAAAAAGAATCCGTTACATTGTAATCATTCGACAGTTTACAATTTCGCGAGTTAGATTATAATCTAACGGTTTTTACAATCTTACGGTGACATAATATAATATGCCCCCTGAATGAGTTTAGTTAGTCCCTAAAAGTGCTGCAGGGCTTCTTACCGGTTTCTAGTTCCACTCAAATGTGCAAATGAGGCTTTAGGCAATTTCCACTCGCTAATCTTATGTATCTCGATCGATAAAATCGATATCAGTATACACAAATAGATTAAATCGTGTTGAGATACTTATTGATAATCGGCAGCAAATAGTACTTATCGGGTTGATTAGATTAGGTGGCTATTTTTAAATGAATTTGTATAAACAGAGAATAAAATAACCCCCATGAACGTTAGACGTGAATCATGATAATATATATTATATGTCGCGGTGCTCGTAAATGTTTTTTGAAGTTATAGGTACTTCTTTTGGCGCGTTAGGTAAAAAATATCAGAGTGAATTTTTACAGTATAGGTACGCGCGCACACCAACACCCAAACATGTTGGTCAAGTAGTTTTTTTGTCAATTAGTTGGTCAACTTAAAAGTCTTGCAGAAAAAGGCCTAGCAACAAAATAAAAATAAACACATTTAAGTACTGTATGTTGGGTGAGAACTGATAAGTATATTCAAGATATTTATTGCTATCAAAAAATATAACTTCTTGCGTGGGTGCTTAAGTATACAGACACACTTTTTTTAAAAATTGCATACTGTAAATTATATATTTGTGTAATAAGTATATAATTTAAAACACCATCACAAACCGCACTTGATCAGCGTGATGGAGTCTATCCAAACGATTCTCATTTTTACAGGATACTTGCGCTAAGTAGCGAGTAGCGAGCCGGCAATGGGCTGAAGTGAGTGATTAAAACCTCGTAGAACAAGACAAAGGCCGAAATAGGTCAATTTTTTATACATTGTGTGGAAGAAGATATGCATAAAATTGGAAAGATCCCATCATGGAAGAACGAAGCATAGGCATAAGGGATAGAGCCGGAGAAAAATCGTTGAGGAGTCAGAGTTGATGAAAAACACACAATTGTACGAACAGTAAAAAGTGTACAAACCTATAACTTCCTCATATCAACAAAAACAAATCCAAGAGAAAATTTAAGAGAACCGATCGACAGTCCCGTAAAATTTCTACAACATGATTCTTCCATTAAGAATTAGCACACAATGCAGTTTTTGCCCGACTGTGTGAAACTGAGAAGTGGTATAATTACAATGGCAGTTCCTTCGATTAAAAAGACGTGCTGAAACGAATTGAAAAAGTGTTGCATACAATGAACGCAGAGATTGCGGAGTCGATGTCTGCCGACTGCACGCGAGGCGACGGCGAAGCATCGTACTAATAATATTATTACTGCGAAAGTGTGTTTGTTGGTTTGTCCCTCAATCACGCCGTAAAGGAGCAACGGATCGACGTAATTTTTGGCATGGGTATACTTGAGGGCCTGGAGAGGAAAATTAAAAAGTTCCTGCTGGAATCAATAAAACTTAAACCACGCGGGCATCAGCTAGCTGCTAGTTACTTCGCAAATTATTCCAACAAACCATAAAAAGAAGTATTTATTACCAGATTGCACCAGAAGAAGGAAAAAGCGGTGATAAACGGTCTAGTAATAGTAAGTATTCTAAGTAGACCTAGTTCGAACTCCGCACAAACGTCATGTTTTTCGCCACGTTTTGTTTTTCGGTGACGACCTCCGTGGCGCAGTGTGTAACGCTGTTGCCTTAACGTGCGGAGGTCCCGGGTTCGATCCCCGGCAGGGTCAATTTGGGAATTTATATTTTATAATTTCTGAATTTTCCTTGGTCTGGCCTGGTGGGAGGCTTCAGCCGTGGCTAGTTACCACCCTACCGGCAAAGACGTGCCGCCAAGCGATTTAGCGTTCCGGTACGAAACCGGAAACCGAATAGGGGTATGGGTTTAATATAACTGCCATGCCCCTAACAGGTTAGCCCGCTACCATCTTAGACTGCATCATCACTTACCATCAGGTGAGATCGCAGTCAAGGGCTAACTTGTAGTGGATTTAAAAAAAAAAAAAAAAGATACTTGCGTTTTGAGCAATTAAATTTACAATTGCTTTAATGGTGATGAAAAACATGCTAAGGGTATAAAATAATAGATAATGTCTTCCTGACCTCATTTCGGCCATGGCGCCAAATCTCGACAGAGATTAGTAGATACAGCCAGATCTTTATAACGGGAGTTGGGACAACAGGATTCGCGAATCCCCACCCAAGATGCATTGGGATTATTAGTACTTGGAAATCCTACAGGACCTACTAGGTGAGACCAAGCAGAGGGTCCAACACTCAACAGCACGAACCGGTAAAATCACTGTTCTTCACTATAGGAAGCAGGAACTGCGTCGCGTAAGTCAAGTAGCCAAGTAGAAGAATGTTGAAAAGTGATTATCGTTATAATTATGCTATCATGTTCACCGAGCTGATGACAGTCAGCGAGGAGCTCATCCCCGGATTCTTTATGTTTTCAAAAAATAGGAAAATAAATATTTATATTATAGAACGAAAGAATGTCCGTCTGTCTTTCCGTTTGTCTGTGTGTCTGCTACGCTTTAACGGCCCAAATTTTCAACCGATTTTGTTGAAATTTGGTAGAGAATAGATTGTATCACGGCCCACAGGAAAGGACTTTCTCACTTTTCTTCTTTACTTTTATCTCGGAAAATTAAGGAGTTCCCGCGGGAATACTAAAAACTTAATCCACACGGACGCAGTCGCCGACGTCACCTTGTTGCTTAATTTTTTAAAAGTCCCTAGTAGGTACCTAACAACCTATAAATAGTTATTTGTTATACAACACGTAAGTTTTCATCCCACCTCAGCGAGGAAATGACATGACGTGAAAGAAAATGGTGCGCGCAAAGCAAATTAAAAAAGTACACCAAGAAGGTTACGAGTGTGAGTTTTTAACAAATTAAAAACGGTTGTATGGAAATTCGGCACCATAGAGGTAGAAGTAAATAGGTCTTAATGATGTTTTGAATTCACAAACTTCATAGACGAGTGATATTTACAAACGTGCACACGATGTTCTAAATTCAATTTTCTTTATCCTCAAAAGGATAGAGGAGAGTAACTAAATGTGGGCTAGTGCTTTAATATGGGCTAGTAACAATTCTCGAAAACCTATAATCGAAAGACACAACAAACGACGATCGTCTATCGCATTCATTCCCTCTAACATCGCACTCACTCATTCTCGTCGTCACGCGCGAGCTGTCGCCAGTATCAGCTATACTTGTGTTGCGGCTGTCGAAAAATTTTCTGCGGTACGTATCAATGTGTTATTTAATTAATGAAAATTAGGTCTATATTCTGTAACTATGTGTTTTATTGCAGAATATATGTTTAATTTTATGATTTTCGGTCGATTTATTGCTTGCTATATATGATTTGTAAAGTACACGATCAAGTTGATTTTAGTAAAGAATTTCAAATATGGGCTATGACTATGGTCCTGAATATGGGCTAGCCCATATTTAGGAATCACCGGACTTGAGGTTTAGGTCTGAGGCTCAAACAGAAGAATCTACTTCTGGAACTGGACATGAACCAACATATGACTGTCAACCTTCGTCTTCCGGAATTGATCGTAACAGTCTAGGTCTAGTATCTCCTTATGACATAAGTCCCGTGGCAAAAAAAGTCAGAAAGACATCACAGAACAAGACATCACAATAGAGGTAGAAAAGCTGCTCTGGCCTCGGTTATAACTTCGTCTCCATATAAAAATGACCTTATTGTAACAAAAAAGAAGAAAAACAAATGAAAAAGAAAATAAAACAAATGATAAGAAACCCAAGCAAAAGAAAAGAAGTATAGGAAATAAGAACGCCAAGACCAGGGACGAAAGTTAAGGTGAAGAAGATATTCAATTTGATTCAGATACCCCTATAGGAAGGAACCAGATGCCCCTATAGGAAGAGAGGTTCCTGACACTGCCGATGCAGCGTGTATGTTTTGTCAGGATTTTTTTTCCGAAAACGCAGCAGGAGAACTGTGGGATAGATGTTTAATGTGTCAGCTCTGGGCACATAATGACTGTGCTGGGCCAGAGTTTGACACCTGGATATGTGATTTTTGTAAGTAAATGATGTGATTTCTTCCATCTTCCAAAGTAGTTTGATCTCTTATAAGATAAATATTGATAATTGTTATTTTCGTACAAGATATTATAAGTTTTTATTTGTAGCCCATATTTGAGTACCTGTTCCATATTTAGCGTCTATTTTGATATTTTGTTTAATGCTCAATTTAATAATATATTATAATATTATGAACATAAGATTGTTACTTAGCTCTTTAAAAATGTATGTGTGATTATGTTGACGTCAATAAATGCTTAATTTTTTAATAGTTTTTTATTTATGAGGCAAAAACAAAATGGTAGCCCATATTTGGTTACTCTCCTCTAATAACGGCTTTTGCATTCAGATATCGAAGATTAAAAATACTCTTTCCGAGATGGTGGGATGAAAAACATCTTTTTAAATGATATTCGGCCGGTTTCTGAATTGAGAATTTCATGTTGAGTCTGTCTCAAAGACTACTTAAGGACTAATTAGGCAAATTTTTGTTTCTGAATTGATATTGGGTCGTTTTCTGAATTAAGCATTCAAGCAACAAGTATAAATTACAAATTAAAAAAAAACCCCGACTAGAAAAAAGCTGATGACCTTCAGACGGATGAACATATTTTCATGAAACATGGCTAAGAACACTCGGGATAAAATTATCTATGACACAAAAAATACTAAACGAAAATCGGTTAATCCGTTTGGGAGCTACGATACCACAGACAGATACACAGATATACAGACAGACACGTTAAACTTATAACACCCCTCTCTTTTTGCGTCGGGGGTTAAAAACAGCAAGTTCCAACTCTCAAACCTTACACAATATCATTTCACAAACAAAAATTTGCTTAATTAGTCCCTAAGTAGTCTTTGATGTAGACTCGCATCACACTTGCCAGTAATGTCTGTGCGGCGCCGCCGGGTGCCGCCGGTGCGCGTCGCTCTATGAACTGTGGCGCGATACAAACTGTTCAATTCAAAGGTCATCGACTGCTCAGTGCTCAGTGCTAAGGCCGAGCGCTGCAGAACTAAGTTCACCTTTCACGAAAGCGACGCTAGTTATTTGGAAGACTACTTACTTTAAATATTTGAGGCAGAGATACTCACAATAAATTAGATACATTTAAACAAAAATTGCGTAAAAATCCTTTCTGTCTTAATTTTCATAGTATTTCCATCCTGGCAAAGTATCAGTTCTGTTTAAATTTTAAATATATCCCAGATTAAATCCTACGCATACGTTATAACTTTTAAGAAATTATATCCTTTTTTTTACTGTGAAGGAAAACATCTTGTAAGAAAATTTAATGGCAGAGGTTTTTTAATGTTCTGGAAGGTGTATTCAGTCTGCAAATCTGCATTTGGTCAGCGAGGTGGACTATGGCCAATCTATTCTCATCCTGAGAAGAGACTCTTACTTAGTAGTGAGCCGGCAATAAGTTGAAATGTTAATGATGATAGCTTAGCAAGCGTACAGATCAGAGGTTAATAAATAGATGGTCATCTAGTTATAACCAAACGTCACCTGGCCACGTGCGGTGAATGCTCATACATAACATATAACAGGCGATGGCAAAGGCGTAAGTGGTGGGCATGAGAATTGAGAGCTGTTCTAACGCGGCATAGCAAGCGTACAGTATACAACTTAGAATATCAGTTATCACATTGCTTCTTTAGCAGCAAGGTTTTGACACTTGCGAGCGGAATGTTGAGCCGAATAAGTAGTACGACGAATTTTTATAAAACACGTCTAATTGTCTAAGTATTAAATCAGGAATTTTGTTATTTTCTTTAAATTTAAGTAGGTATTTACTAAATTTATGATTTTAACTAGCTGATGCCCGCGACTTCGTACGCGTGGATCGAAGTTTTGTTGTTCCCGCGGGAACTCTTGAATTTTCCGGGATAAAAAGTAACCTATGTGTTAGTCCAGACTATAATGTATCTCGGTGCCAAATTTCATCCAGATCCGTTCAGCCGTTCTGGCGTGATTGAGTAACAAACATCCATTTGAGGTTTTTTGGTTCCCGCGGGAACTCCTTAATTTTCCGGGATAAAACGTAGCCTATGTACTATTCCAGACTATATTCTATCTCTGTGCCAAATTTCAGCCAGATCCGTTCAGCCGTTGGCGCGTGATTGAGTAACAAACATCCATACATCCATATATCCATACATCCATCCAAACTTTCGCATTTATAATATTTATTTGATGAGACTTTAATATGGCAAATCCTTGGGCAGATCTCATTGCTATAAGAGTCCTTTGCTGTGAGTAATGTCAACAGTATAAGTTAGCAACAGTGTTTTGCAGTTTGTTTGCGCCGCGATCGGCAGCTATATCACAGAGTGTACCATTCGTCTATTTTTGTCAAGCCGTGTCGTCAGTCGCCGCTGTACATGGCTGTACGCTGGCTAGGCTGCGGCGCGATGCAGGCTAGGCTAAGGCTAGGGCGTTCACCCGAGCTGAAACCGGGTCGCGAAGGTTACCGCGCGCTCCCGACCCCGCTCGCTCTGTTCCCAAAACATACTCTATACCTGTGTAGCTGGCTTCATGGTAAGAATTTCTTTTTTATTTCACTACAAGTTAGCCCTTGACTGCGATCTCATCTGATGGTAGTGACGATGCAGTGTAAGATGGTAGCGGGCTAACCTGTTAGAGGTATGACAGTTATATTAAACCCATACCACTAATCGGTTTCTAGACGGCATTGTACCGGAACGCTTAATCGCTTGGCGGTACGTCTATGCCGGTAGGGTTGTAACTAGCCACGGTCAAAGCCTCCCACCAGACCAGACCAGAGAAAAATCAGAAATTATAAAATCCAAACTCGATCCTGCTGGGAATCGAACCCGGGACCTCCGACGTTAAGACAACAGCGCTCAACACTGGGCCAGGGAGGTCGTCAAAATACAACACCGTCCTCCAAACCCCAAAGCTAATAGAAAACATCCAAATTGGGCAACGACCAGACTTAATCGCAAATAAAGCTGAATTTTATCTTGTTTTTAATAACAAAGCCCATAATCTGTGGTGGCACAGTTCCACACAACACACACACAAAGTTAGGCAACGTCCTCCTCGCTGATAACAGCGCGATGTGGGTTGCCGAACCCGTGTTATCATCTTATCACGATAAACAGCTGATTTACTTGTTTGTTAACATTACCTACCTATTCGTATTGATCACATTGCAATGTGCAATGTCTCCAGCATAACTCGTTCATGGTAAGTACTAAGTATTATGAATTATATCTGTCTTCACTCAGAATGAGGAGGTTTAAGTCCATAAGTCCATAGCCCACCATTCTAGCCAATTGCTGGACTTCACACAACTATGAGAAAATTATACAAATATGGAGAACTGCCAGGTAATCAGGTTTTCTCACCATATTTTCATTCACCGTTAAAGCAAGTGATACTAATTAATTAGTTATTAGATAATTATAACTACTTCATTATTATTTTTTAATAAAAGCGAAATACCACTCTCTCATTCACTCACCCACTAATCACGATATCTCAGGAACTTTGAACACCTATAAAGCATACAAAGTTCCTTTCTTGGCGTAAACATCAGCTAAGTTTTGAGAAAATTCGCCCCTAAGGGGGTGAAATGGGTTGGTGGGGTTGGAAGTTTGTATGAAAGTGCTATGTTTTTGAAGTATAGATGTCACCGTAAAATTGCAAAGGCCGTTGGATTGTAATCCAACTAGCGATATTGTAAGCTGTCGACAGATTACAATTTAACACATTATTTTTCGGTAAATTGTAATCTGTTAGGTATATTAACCCGATAAAACCTAATTATTTATGTCGAACCCTAACCTAACCTACAAGAAAGAGACATGAAAACGTAATTACAATGAATATTTTAAAAATTGACACCCGGAACATTGAACGGTTCACAATCCGTCGACAGTTTACAATATCGCTAGTTGGATTATAATCTAACGGTTTTTGCAATCTTACGGTGACATAGACATGAAAATCAGTAAGTATTATAGTTTTAAATCTATGTATAGATAGGCCTTTTGCAGCGGAAAAATTTCATAATCTTATAGGAAATCAGAAATTTTACTCGAACGAAGTCGCAGGCGACCACTAGTCAATTATACTAGAAAGTTGAGACGAACAAAGTCCCGAAAACTCTGGGCTCGAAACTAGGAGCCACCAAATTCGTAACAGAGCCGAAGTCGTTAACTCGTAACCTATTTTCTATCCCAGCAACAGGGAAGTTCCCATTTTGTAAAGAGGAGTTTTTGCCACATTTAGAATATCTATATTTGAAAATCTATCATGTATAACGTAGCCTATCTCGCTTCATGATCAGAAGTTCGATCATGTTCTCCTTTTCGGGTCCAAACACGACACATCTGCTAGAAGTTTCCGAGGAGCTGGGCAGTCCACAGAAATCCTGAATTATTAGACGACACTAAAAAATTTAAAAATACGATTAGTTATCAATTTCTATATATATAAAATTCAAAGTCCTGACTGACTGACTGACTGACTGACTGACTTATATATCAACGCACAGCCTAAACCGCTAGGGTTAGAGACTTGAAATTTTGACAGTAGCTTCCTTTTCTAACGTAGGCGCTCACTAAGGAAGGATTTTTCAAAATTCCACCCCTAAGGGGGTGAAATAGGGGTTGAAAGTTTGTATGAAAGTCCGTCATTTCTCAAGTTATATCCATGAAACTTAGTATATGAGTTATCGGTAAAAAATAAAGAAATACGTATTTTACAGTTTTTGAAAATTCTACCCCCGAAGGGGTGAAATAGGGGATGAAAGTTTATATGAAAGTCTTTCATTTCTCAAGATATTTCTCAAGTTGTATCAACGAAACTTGGTATATAAAGAAAGAAGTTAAAGGTTAATAAATAAAGAAGTACGTGTGGCACAGTTTTTCTAAATTCCACCCCTAAAGGGGTAAAATAGGGGTTGAGAGTTTGTATGAAAGTCCTTCATTTCTCAAGTTATAGTGATGAAACTTAGCATTTGGGCTTTCAGTTAGATATGCAGAAGAAAGTGTTTCACCATTTTTGAAAATTCGACCCCCAAAGGGGTGAAATAGGGGATGAATGTCCTTCATTTATCAATATATTTTTCAAGTTATAACATCGAAACTTGGTATTTTGGCTTTCGGTATGATATAAAGAAGTAGGTGTGTAACAGTTTTTCAAAATTCCACCCCCAAAAGGGGTAAAATGGGGGTTGTAAGTTGGTGTAAAAGGCCGGCGTTTTTCAAGTTTAATAGCCGTGATACTTGATATTTGAGAGGTTTAAATTATGCAATACATAATTCACAGTTTTTATAAATTCTATCCCAAAGGACGTTAAATAGTCCTTCAATCACGCCGCAACAGAGCAACGGATCGACGGGTTTTTTTCATGGGTTCTTTTTATCCCGGAAGTCGCGGGCGTCCGCTAGTTAAAATATATACAGCTATGTAGCAGAAGTTTAAGAAGTTAGCTTGTAGTGGTAGAAATCATCATTTCCTCAAGAATTACTTAAGTACTGGAAAAGCAACATGAAACTTATCGAACTCAAATTGACAACCGAGTTGATGATGGTGGATCCAATTTTAGAGTCGTATCGAATTCGACGAAAATTGCTCTCTGATATACAAGATATCCCCTGAAGACGATATAGTGAACTTTACGACGAGACGAATCAAGGAGGAGGCGGGGAGACGGGCAATCGTAAAAACGATTCTGCTGTTAAGCTATCTACAGATGTTACAACAATTCGGATGCCGACATGTGCAACGTCCAACAAGAGTTGCTCGTTAGCTTGTTTTCATCACTTTAACGTTTACTAATGATGCCATCCATGCAGGTTATATTTGGGGGAGTTTACTCGGAGTCGGTGTCATCTGGACACCACGACTTTAAGAATAACGTGAGTAGTCAAGACCTAAGGCTTATGCAGATGTTATCATAAAAGTTAAAATTATATAACATAAATTGGCAACTGTAAACATGTGAGAAACAGCGTTTGATTTTTGAAACACCGACGAAAAATATTGAAAGCTACATCTCCAAAGTTCAACTTTCCATTTGTTTCATGACTATGCAACGAGTAAAATGTACTACAGACTCCACTAGACGACACCAGCACAATCAATTCCAACTTCAAACCTAAGTTGGTCTGGTAGAAGTCGGCACGTGTGAAGCGAGCTCGTAAAACTGGCTCCAGGGACCGGTCGCGGCCGGTTCACGTCTCGTGACATAAGTTATAATAACAAGCCGCGCTGTTGACGGAAATCACGATCCTGCGAGCCTTTTTACTTCGCCACATTATGACACACATCTTCTTAATTCACCGACGGCCGACGATTGACAAGAAGCGAGCTTCGCAACCAGTTAGCAACGCTTCAATGCACTCGAGACGTGAACGGGTATGCTTCCAGGAAGATGTACTGGATTTAATGGAGGCTACCTTAAACGGATAGCCGTTTTTATGGTATAAAAGTAATATTTATAAGAATCTGAACAATCGTAAGGAAGCACTGACGTTCAGGGACTCGAACATCGAAAACCGAAATCTGATAATCGGATCGAATAGACTTATAATTACTTACTCACATATATAATTAATAAGTTAATATAACTATTTGAGTGTAATGTTATAATTAGTAAACGAGAGAGTGATAATGACTGCTTGAAGATAAATACAAATATGAAAACTAAACAGCAGTTTGTTTCATAAAATACTTGGTCAGGCTCGGGATTGCTATAGTTAGTCCAAAACTATGCTAAGAAAATAATAATTCACTTGAGTAGTCAGGCAGAGGATTCTTTTAACTAGTTAATATCGACGGAGTTGCTAGATCAAATGTTAAAATCTAGAAATATTGTTGGTAAAAATTAAAATCAAATCTCTAGCTTGAAATACTTCATCAAGGTTATGAACATGTCATGAAGAAATATATAAATTCAGGGGTTATTCTTAGGTCAGTTTAATATCCTGCCACCAGATTAGAACATCCTAGAATACTCTTCCTAGAACACCTGCTGAAGTAAGTATATCCAGTGCATGTACCTACCTAGTTTTCCCCATATCGTCACTACAACATAATAACTGTCAATTAAAACACTCAACACTCACCGCGAACGGATTGATTTCCGCGCAATGTAGTTATCAGTGGTTTTGATTACGCTTCGGTCGCGCCAGCTGACTGCGCGGGGGCAGGGGCAGGGGCACAGAGCGAGGGGCAGGGGCAGGGGCAGAGGGAGGGGGGCGATACAGCCGCGCGATTGGCCGATGCACCGTAATCTCATACGAATGGGCTGCGCGTGCGACTACTTGTGTCATATTTTCTAGTTTTAAACGCAGGCCACGTTTTGGAGTCTGTTCCAACTTCTGGCTAAATAATGTGGTCAGCCACTTTAAGGAATTCACAGCCCCTGAACAGCTTGATATTTGCCACAAGCTAGCCATGCCTTAATTTCTTAAAGGTACAAGGCAGGGCATCTACTTTTATGGTCACAAGTTGCACGTGACAACGTCATAATCATTCTGATCCGAAAATCTAAAAGCATACAAACTTTGATGGATTTTAATCATTGACTTAGATTTTAATACTTAATTCAGTATCATTGAGCTTTCATATTAGTCGGAGGAGTCCATTACTTACAATGACAAAGTACGTCGAGTGTCGGCTCATTAGACTTGTTTCAGTGGGTCAATTTGTAAAATATTGTAAAATATTATTTGTGAATGAATTCCTAGCGGAATCTTAATTGAATGAAGATTCATAATCGTCATCATCCTTTCATCACCATAATCAAATAACAAAATAGAATCTTAGGCAAAAACATCACAACAATATTATCATAGTTATGCATATTATTAGTCGGTTTAAAAACAAACAAACAGAGCTATAATGTTTTGTAACAATATCATGAACCTGTAAATATAACCGCGTCGGAGTGTGGCACCAATCGAGGTCAGAGTTCAGAAGTAAATATCTAACTGGCGAGTTCAACCTCACACCAAAATAGATGGCATAAATTATACAAGCTGAACTAATATGCCAATACTTATTCACTAATCTTTTAAACTAAAGATACCTAGTTTTACCTACTAGAGACTTAGATACCTGTTTGGGGTCTCATTCTCTAAGATTCAAGTCCCATTTTGCACTTAACTACATATATTTTCATCCCACCATCTCGGAAAGAGTATTTTTAATTTTCGATATCTGAATGCAAAAGCCGTTATTATCCTCTAGAGTCTAGAGGATAAATTAAATTGAATTTAGAACATCGTGTGCACGTTAGTAAATATCACTCGTCTATGAAGTTTGTGAATTCAAAACATCATTAAAACCTATTTACTTCTACCTCTATGGTGCCGAATTTCCATACAACCTTTTTTAATTTGTTAAAAACTCACACTCGTAACCTTCTTGGTGTACTTTTTTAATTTGCTTTGCGCGCACCATTTTCTTTCACGTCATGTCATTTCCTCGCTGAGGTGGGATGAAAGTTACGTGTTGCACTCGAGTGAAAAGATTTTTCACCTCGTGCTCTTTTGATTCCCTCGCTGACGCTCAGGATTCTAATTTTTGAACCAAGAATCCTTCGCTTCCTCGGTCACCAAAATAGCACGTGGTTAAAAAACAACTTTTCACTCTTGTATAACAAATAACTATTAACAGTTTTCATAGTTATGCCTACAAGAAAAGTCTAATTTGGTATGTACTTAGAATATTTTGAATGTTGGGTGAACAGGATAAACTAGTGGTTCAATTTGCTATTTAGGAAGTCCGTAGTTCGAATCTCAGGCCAACCTCAGGAAACCAGGAAATGTTTTTTTTATTAATGCACGTAAATTAAAATGCAGAATAGTTAAAGTGCGTGTCCGAGCACCGAACCCTCGGTCAACTTGGCAGGCTACCGAACATCTGAACCACTAAGCTATGACCGCTCACAAAATCATGTAGAAAATATGAAATGGGTACAGTGTTGTGAAATCAGAAGCAAGTTGGCGAGCGCTGAGCGGGCGCTGATGTCGGTAAAACTAGTAATTTAGCGGAATGCGTGGCCGATGCTGAGCTCAACACCACGCATTGCCGCTCTACGGACACCGGTTACCAACTCTCTAACCACTCGCAGGATTACTTGATTATAATAATGTATGTAGTTTTTATCCGCAGGTTTCCAGCGAAGTTAAGTACCTATTTCAATTTGTTCATAAGCCATGACCCATGACTGAGAGACTACTTCTGATTTGTATCGAGCAGCTTGCAGAATGCTGAATGATTAATCTAATTAATGAACAATTAGTATCGGTGTAGGTAACTAGAGGCAGGATAGGATATGCAAATGATACTAATAAGTGTATAAGCTCACATCGCTGTAAAATTCACTTTTCGCAAACAAGTTTTTTTACAATTCCAAAGAGTTTAGGAAAACACTTCTGGTTCTTATTGATTCAGCAGAACAAAGCTTTTCTTCATAGATTAAATAGGATTTAATTTAAGTGATCTGTCTTCTATATATTAGAGAAGAGTCAAAAGTAAAAACTAGCTAGATCTTAGAGAACAGGGGCCCAGTCACTAGTACACTCTACAATAAATCAATTTGTAATAACGTATGCAGGTGAAATTGGCAAATAACCAACGTGATGCAACATTAATTACTGAAATCCGATTTCAAGATTTATAACTTGCCTATTTACTGGGAGTACCTACTGCAAAGAACCCATCATAATACTGAATCAGCAAGCCTAATGGAATTCAGCCAACTCGCAAACGGAATTCTAAACTATGGTATCCATCAGAATGGCGGGTGTAGGTTTTCCGATTACATTCAAACTTTACTGAATAAATGTACGATAAATGTACGTAATTGTACTAAATTATGGATAAATGTACTTTATTGTATATTGAGAAAACATGAAAAAAAACCGGCCAAGTGCGAGTCGGACTCGCGCACCGAGGGTTCCGTACTCAAGAAGTAGGTATAATTACCTTTGTTAATGAACCGCAAAACTAACTTTGTTTGTAGAGGTTTACTGTTAATATCAAAAAATTACGTTTGTTGTATGGGAGCCCCCCTTTAATATTTACTTTATTGGTATTTACTTATTTACTTATTTATTTTGAAAGGTAATATACAAGTTAATATTCTGTGAAAATTTGAACCGTCTACCTGTTACCGTTTTTAATATTGAGCAAAAAAATACGAAAAAAACAAGATTATTGTATGGGGACCCCCCTTAATATATATATTTTTTTAATTTTTAGTATTTGTTGCTATAGCGGCAACGGAAATACATCATTTGTGAAAATTTCAGCTTTCTAGCTATCACGGTCTATGAGATACAGCCTGGAGACAGACAGACAGACAGCGGAGTCTTAGTAATAGGGTCCCGTTTTTACCCTTTGGGTACGGAACCCTAAAAAAACAAAGTAAGTACAGAAAATCGCAATAAGAATTCAGGAGTACTGTGTATTCTTGAACAAAACGCAGCACCGCTAAGGTAACCTCGGTATCGCTGCGGGGCGCGGGGTACGCGTTTGCGATCACGCCAGTATATTGGCGTGTACGCCAGTATGGGGCTGACATCACCCAGGCTGTTCAACCTCTTTGTAAACCAGCTGATAGAGAGGCTCAGCAGAGCAGGTGTCGGTTGCTCAATAGATGGCGTAGCTATGAACAATTTTAGCTACGCGGACGATATGGTTCTGTTGAGCCCCTCGGTCGGTGGTCTTAGAAGGCTGTTAAAAATCTGTGAGGACTATGCGGCGGAGAATGGACTCAGCTACAACTCCAAAAAAAGTGAAGTTTTGATTTTCAGGGGAAAGAACAAACCACTAAATTTTAAACCATGTATTCTGCTATGTGGGACTCCTCTGAAACACGTGGCTGAGTTCAAGTACCTCGGTCACATTGTAACCGAGCGCCTGGATGATGACAGTGACATAGAACGAGAGCGCAGGGCCCTGTCGGTTAGAGGCAATATGTTGGCCCGTAGATTTGCACGTTGCTCGACACAAGTCAAGTTAACTTTGTTTAAAGCTTATTGCCAATCATTTTACACGTGCAGTCTATGGGCAGACTACACGCAGCGGACCTACGGTGCCCTGCGTGTACAGTACAACAATGTGCTGAGGGCGGTGCTGAGGAAGCCTCGACACTGCAGCGCGTCGGCAATGTTTGCGGGGGCTCGGGTGGATGACTTCTACGCGATCATACGCAAGCGTGCCGCGTTCATAATGAGCAGGCTATTGAGTAGCTCCAACACCCTCCTTGGCACATTGGCGGGCAAGCTGGACAGCCCTCTCTGGAGGTGCTGGAACGGTGCACACAGTCGCGCTAGGAGGCCCCAAAGGGCCTTGTAGTTATGTTAGGTATAGGTATAGTGTAGGTTAAGTATTTTTGTATTTACTAACATAGGATAAGGGATTGTAACTAACAAAATATGGGACAGTTTCCTGCATTAAAATTATATTATTATATTCGGGTTTTGCGCCCCGAGACACAGAGCGGGTCGGACGTGCTGCGTGCGTAGAATAATTTATATTTATGGAAGATCAGTGTAATTATGAAACGAATATGGTTATGTATGGATCGTAAATTGAAAACAAATTAGTTACAATAACCTATTGTGTCACATCACTATGTACATGAAACAATTTTTATTTTACAATTTACAATTTTAAAATAAAAATTGTAAAAGGTAGTTATAGCTAGGTACTTTTAAGATTCGTTCGTAATACTGTAGATGTAACACGACTAAAACTGTAACGACCAAAGATGTAAAACGGTAATAATTACCTTTGTTAATGAACCGCAAAACTAACTTTGTTTGTAGAGGTTTACTGTTAATATCATAAAAACTATGCTAGTTAGAGCATTGACTATAGTTTTCCTGTAAAATATACATAAATTCCTATTGACCATAATTATTTCAGATTTTTCGATTGGTAAACTCCGGAGATAAGGGGGGGGGAACGGTATTTTTTTAGACTGTTTCCCCGATAAATCAAAAACTATCATGACTAAAAATAATTAAAAATCTGTTTTAGAATGTACAAAGTAAACCCTTTCATATGATACCCCACACAGTACAGTTATCTCACTTTTAAATTTCAACCCTCCGATTTTCCCCCCTTTTTAAATAAGAACAAAAATAATTTCCAATTTTTTTTAATTCCAGTGTCTTTGGGCCACTAATCTATACAACTATTCCAAATTTCATGTCGATAGCTTCGGTAGTTACTGAAATAATCGAGTGTGACGGACGGACAGACGGACAGACAGACGGAGAAAGTCGCACCATAAGGGTTCCATTTTACCATTTTGGTACGGAACCCTAAAAAGTGAGCAGCCATCCTGACGTCAGAATGGCGGGTGTACTCTTACATTTCTGCAAAAATAAACTTTTTTTTTAAATTAGACATTACCACATAAATGTACGTTAAATGTACTTATGGAAACATAATATCAAAATTAAAAAAATCCACATTTGGCGAGGAAAAAAAATAATCTTCAACCAGAATATTGCAAAAGTGCACAAGTCCTCAGCTGCTATAGGGAAATTGAATGATTTGAGTTACAAATAATTATGCTCACACATCCATCGTAATTTCCAGATCTAGCTACCAATCTGAAATACAAAATGAGGCCACTCTGTTACCAACACTACAAGTGTGGATTGAGGTTTTTTGGTTCCCGCGGGAACTCTTTAAATTTTCGGGATAAAAAGTAGCCCATGTCCTTCCCCGGAATACAACCTACTCTTGTACAAAATTTCATTAAAATCCATTGAACGAATGAGCCGTGAAAGCGTAGCAGGCAGACAGACAGACACACTTTCGTATTTATAATATTAGTATGGAATATAAGTATGGATTCAGTATTTCGTAGTTATTGTTGATATGATTATGTTGTGAATAAATGATTTTTCTTTCTTCTTTCTTTCTATTGTTATTTGAGTTTTATTAGGTACAGTATCAACTAATATTTTTCCATAAAATATTAGTTGATACTGTACACTGATTCTGTTATCTCTAAACGATTCGATTAAATGAATTATTACACTTAGCGGAACTAGACTTTGATTTTTCTATTTTCAAACGCACCAAAATTAGCAGCCTTTCCAGTGAATGTTGAGACTTTTTTTTTAACCACTACAAGTAAGCCCTTGACTGCGATCTCACCTGATGGTGAGTGAAGATGCAGTCTAAGATGGTAGCGGGCTAACCTGTCAGGGGCATGGCAGTTATATTAAACCCACACCCCTATTCGGTTTCTACGCGGCATCGTACCGGAACGCTAGATCGCTTGGCGGCACATCCTTTGCCGGTAGGTCGGTCACTAGCCACGGCCGAAGCCTCCCACCTGGCAAACTGCATTATTTAACGTTTTTAGATACGGACAACATTCAGCCAATACAAAACGAACAAGTGTGTTGCGCAAGATTGAAATTCTTAGTTCACATGGCGATACCAGTATAATATAATATAAATTACCTACTCTAGATGCGGGGATACAGGGATACTTGTAGTGTTGGTAACAGAGTGGCCTCATTTTGTATTTCAGATTGGTAGCTAGATCTGGAAATTACGATGGATGTGTGAGCATAATTATTTGTAACTCAAATCATTCAATTTCCCTATAGCAGCTGAGGAGTTGTGCACTTTTGCAATATTCTGGTTGAAGATTATTTTTTTTCCTCGCCAAATGTGGATTTTTTTAATTTTGATATTATGTTTCCATAAGTACATTTAACGTACATTTATGTGGTAATGTCTAATTTAAAAAAAAAGTTTATTTTTGCAGAAATGTAAGAGTACACCCGCCATTCTGACGTCAGGATGGCTGCTCACTTTATTTTCATGTTTTCTCAATATACAATAAAGTACATTTATCCATAATTTAGTACAATTACGTACATTTATCGTACATTTATTCAGTAAAGTTTGAATGTAATCGGAAAACCTACACCCGCCATTCTGATGGATACTAAACTATGGAGTTGGAAGAAAAAAGCAGTTCTTGATTCTGCAGAAACACATTAACGTCGCTGTTACTACAGAATGACATTGCGATTGTTTTTGCCGGACGGACGTGGCTGTTTGCTCTCGCTTCCTCTTGTAGGGTTTGGTATATGTGTGAGGGGGATAAGGCTGATGGTTTTTGCGACCGTGGCTCGTCGCGCCGTGCTGGGGCGCGAGAGCAGGGGGCCCATTCACTGTGCAATTACCAATTGATGGTATAAAACGATTCACAATCTCCTAGGGCTGCCAGGTATGCCTGTCAAGCTTTCTTTGTACAGTATCTGTTCGATACCAACTTTCAGCGCCAAGTTAGGTCGGCACCTTCGTTTGTTGGTAGACTGGGATCTTTGCCTTTACCTTTACTTCAACCGGCTTGATCGTGTCTGCAGCCTTTATCAAAGCAGCTTTGATTTAAAAAAAACTGATCATATCGTGCCACCGTCGAGGTTTATAACCATCGAAAAGCAGATTCTACTGAGAAGTGTCAGAAATGCAGTAAGAACTCTTATTAGGTTCCCAAATCAGAATTGCTTGTTTTCCCAATTGATTCAATAGCAAGCCATGCAGCGTTTGACCTTGACGCCATTGAGTTTCGTAATATAAGAGTGAATCTTAGTTTTTATCTATACTTCTTATCATATTCTTCATGGAGTCAAAAGTATCGTAAGTAGTAAGCACTTACTACTAAGTATCCTGACTATCACCCAACCCACCTGTTGCGGACAGCTGAGCGGTCTGAAACAAAATGAGAAGCGCGTACGCCGCGTTTTGAGTATATGAACGTAGGAGTGAGCGAGTGACCATATATAAGACAGAGAGAGCATATATGGAGCCAGAACAGGCGTCAGGGCAAGACAAGGAAAGTGTATATGTCGAGACCGTTGGTGCACTTTGGACCGGTGGCTCCACCCCCTGGCTCCTGATTGGAGAAAAACTGGCATTGCTCGCTGGCGCCGACATTCATGTGCCGGTTCAGATATGGGAATATAACCGGCCAAAAAGCAAGGAGAAATCGTTCCAGTGCTTTGAAGTGAAATTATAACAGTGAAATAGTAAATAGGGCAGTATAGGGCAAAAGTACCTCCCATAGCTCAGTGATTAAATTCAGTGAAAAACAGCTCAGGGTAAGTGACCTGAATAACAGAGCGGCTGCTAGCCGAGTACCTCTCCGAAGCCAGATCCCTGGCTGAGGAAGGCTGTGATATTTATATCGCCTTATAGGTATATGCTCTGGGGTCACTACACTCTATCCAAGCTGTCGTCATCATCGGGTCAACGGCCCGCGGTCGGGCATCAACTACGTAGGGGTCACCGCCCTCCGCGATGGGTTCGATTCATACCTACTGGCCGGGTTGGGGTCAATAACCTGCCCCAACCAGTACCTAGGCTAAGACTAGCAGCCTTCGTCGGCCGGCCCAGACGGAACGTGGCATTGCTAACACGAACAGCTGACCCATATGCCCGAACCGTGCGAATACCGTCCACGAGTCATCGAGTGCGAGCTCCCGAGCTACGTATCTCCTTCGATCCAGGCCAGCTGGAACGCCGAGTGGTTGCAGTGCGGCGGCGTATACAGCGCCGTAGGCAACGTGTAGTAACGTGGAACCGTCGACGACGATCCTTGACGGTAGCTTCTCATAGTGCATCGCGACGTACAACGATAAGAAGGCTGCGTCATCCCATGCGGTTACGCTCGCAGCGCAGACGTCTGCGATAATGGTTCGGTAGTGCTAGTGAACACACCGTTAGTGATCAGTGAGGCCGTAAGTAAATGACTTTAATAAATTAACTTGTAATTATTTTAACGTAAAACTAGTTGCACATTTTGCTGAATACGGCCCCTTAACAGAAATTTTCATTATTTTCCCTAACCTTAATGTTACTGTACAAGTTGGTATTTGGTATGTTTGTTTATTAATCCGTATTGATAAGCTCTTAAATTAAATTCTTATTATCGTTCTAACAGTTATTCATTGGATAGTTAAATTCCTTCTTGTTTAATGTATAGGTGTTAATCTTAGCTGATATATACCTTTTCTGTGTATAATAGGTACTAGCCTTTATTGATGTGTACTTATTATAATCATATGTTTTTCCATATTTAGGTCATAATATAGGTATGTGTATTCCTATAATGTTGTCATTTATAAACTCCCTTTGTGTGTATGTCCGCGAGTAGGTCGTGTCGATACCTACTCGCGCAATAACCCGTTGTGTACTTTATTATTGTTTATAATTGACTCGTGTAATATGTTGTAGCTTTTAGATTCTTATGTGTTATGTTCTTGTGTGTTATGTGTATAACTTTTGTTGTGTTTGGCCACGAGTAGGTCGTGTCTAAACCTACCCGTGAGTCAGTCTGTTGTAAAATCAAAACTGCTTGTTGTATATGCTTATGAAGAATAAATGTGTCATGTTTTGTACATAGAGAACTGTTTTATTGTTGAGCAAATCCTTCCCGAGATCCAAGCATATACTTGTATAAGTTCCGTAGGCAACAGTGCGGAACATTTTGGTCCTTCGAGCCGGATCTCTGGAACAGTAGAAGGATTTAAAACAGTTCTCTATAATTTTATGTGAATTAATCTGTGTCAATTAATTTTGTTTAATTAGGTACAATGGTTGTAACTCGTAGCCAAGCTGGGGATGACCCAGAGACTGATGTGGAGTTCTCTGAAGCGCGTACTGAAGACGCGCCCCCAGCCGAAACCCAGGATGCCAGAACGAGGCACGGCGACGGACAGGACCAAGGTCAAAGGAGAAACGACCAACCGTCAACCAGCCGTCAACCTGTTTCGGAACAACCAGCTACTACGAGAAGACCATTGGAGCGAGCTATTTTGAGGGGGGTACGAAGCACATCAACACCCAAAGCACTGGAACCACGGGGAGAGATGTCACAACCCCGTCAACAACCTGCCCCACATGCCGCCGAGCAGTCAGGGAGTGTACTGCAGAGGATAAGAGCGGCAGAAGAGGAGGCAGAAGAACAACTTATGTCGCTGCATCTGGCTCACAAACAGGAGCTAGTAAGGAGGCGTTTGGCCCGAGATGTAGCGAGCATAAGAGGAGATGCACCGGATGTACAGGCCCAGACGGTAGACACTGAAGCCCCAGTGTTACGCATGGTTCAGGATTGGTTAAGAACACGTGAAACGCACGCACCGTCAACAGGGGCAATGGAACCTCGAACCGAAGCAGAGCAACTGAGGGAGTCGAGAGAAACACGTACAGCAGTGCATCGACCGGTTAGAATGAAACCGGTACGTAAGGTTGAGTGGGAACAAGCGAACATCCTACCAACCTTTTTCCCGCCACCGACAACGGCCAATGAGGGAGCGAGATCAGAAATGGATCATCTCGTCTCTACACTAAACCACGTGGTCAACAGACGACCACCGCTCAGAGAGCTGACGCAGCTACCCAAGTTTTCAGGAGCAGCGAACGAGTGGACCGGATTTAAAGTGGCCATGATACACAGTACGGAACAGTTCCAATTCTCACCGATAGAGAACATAGCCAGATTAAGGAACTGCCTACAGGGTAAAGCCAGAGAAGCCGTGTCAAGTTTGCTGAACGCTAGGCAACCAGACCCCGAGCGAATAATGAAAGCTCTTGACCGAACATTCGGGAGGCCTGAAGTAATAGCAAAGCAAGCAGTCGCAAGTATACAGAAAATGAAAAAGCCAGAATCACCAGTTGAGTTAGATGACTTTGCCATCGCATTGCAAAATATAGTGAGCACCCTTCAGGAGACAGAAGGACAGCGACATCATCTAACCAACCCACAGTTGGTGGACGAGGTATTGGACAAGTTACCTCCGGCGATTAAAGAAAAATGGGTAGACTACGCATATGAGTACTGCGATTTCAGCGAACCTGAAATCGTAACGTTAGCCAAGTTCATCGAGATGGAGGCTGACCGGAGGATACTATTCCTGAAGCCAAACGATAAGATGAAATGGGCGTCAGCAGAGCAACCACGTGAACGACAAAAGAATGTGCCTTCAAGACGCCAACCATGGGCTGAGAAGCAGTCTTTCACAATGTCGGCCGATGCTCAGAATTAGAAGCAGTTATGTAGCTCGTGTGGCGGGAACCACCAACTACCAACGTGTCCAAAATACCTGAAATTGGACCAGAAAACTCGATGGGAATTAGTTAGGGAATAAGGGTATGTTTCAGGTGCCTGGAAATTAAGCACTACCGGTATAGATGTAAAGCGAAGTTATGTGAGGTTGATGGATGTATTCAACCTCATCACGCCCTTCTGCACAACTGAGAACCAGCCAACGGGGGCGCCGCGACCGTAAGCGTCTTGAACACAACGGCGGTCCGAGCGCGCGATCGGATCCTGCTGAAAATCTGTCCAGTCACTATCAAGGGCCCGCAGGGTGAAGTACAGACCTACGCCCTGTTGGATGAGGGCTCTACAGTGACACTGGTAGACGAAGGAGTTGCGGCCGCCGTGGGAGCAGAAGGACCGGTAGGAAACCTCAGAATCCATGGAGTGAATTCGGTAGTTGAAGCAAGGGGTAGCAGGAACGTTAAGCTGCTCCTTAGAGGATCTGGACAGTTTGAAACAATAACTGCAAGTACGGTTCGGAATATGAAGTTGCATCCGCAAACCGTTCCCGCAAGTGTCAGACGGTACACGCACCTTCAGGAATTTAATGCAGAAGACGTGTGCTACATGGGGGCAGAACCGCGGATCCTAATAGGTGTTGATAATTGGCACCTAATTGTCTCACGACAAATTCGTGCGGGCGCACGGAAAGAGCCGGTGGCCGTCCGCACAAGCCTAGGTTGGATGATTATGGGACCCCTGCCTAGGATGCTCTTGGATGAACGGCTAGAAAGTGGGCTTCATCATCTTCACATGAGGCATCAAAAAAGTGATGGCCTGAAGAAAAAAGAGCATAAAGAGGGGAAAGCTCCTGATAGGAAGGAGCCGAACCTATGTACTGAGCATGGATTTGAAGCTCAGAAACCGTCGCACCTGTTCGAGGACCCAGGTGAGCGGTTGCAGCCGTCGCGTCTGTTCGAGGACCCAGACGAGCGGTTGCAGGAAATGGTGGATAATAGGATTCATCATCTTCACATGAGGCATCAAAAAAGTGATGGCCTGAAAAGAAAATACCATAAAGAGGTAAAAGCTCCTGATAGGAAGGAACCGAACCTATGTACTGAGCATGGATTTAATGAAGCTCAAGAACCGTCGCATCTGTTCGAGGACCCAGGTGAGCGGTTGCAGCCGTCGCGTCTGTTCGAGGACCCAGACGAGCGGTTGCATGAAATGGTAAAGACACACTTCCATATCGATGCATTGGGAGTGAGTATGGCACAAAAGGTGAAGCCAGAAGACGAACGTGCTGTTCGGGTTTTTGAGAATACAACCCGGAGGACTGGTCAACGATTCGAAGTTGGATTGCCGTGGCGTTATGATGATGTAAAGATGCCACCTAGCTTCGAAAATGCCTTCCGTCGACTGAAGACTATGGAACGGAAGATGGACCGTGATGCAGCGTTCGCCGAAAGTTATACGGCTCAGATAGAAAACTTGTTGGACAAGACGTATGCAGTAGAATGCAGCGGCCAGGAAGAAAATGAAGACAGAGCGTGGTTTCTCCCGCACTTCGCGGTTAGAAACCCAAACAAGCCAGGAAAGATACGGCTAGTCTTCGATGCTGCTGCAGTGTGCAATGGAACAAGTCTCAACCAGAAACTGTTAGAGGGACCGGACCTCTTGCAGTCACTGCCTGGCATATTGTATCGGTTCCGTGAACAACCGATAGCAGTGACGGCGGATATACAAGAAATGTTTTTGCAGGTCAAAATCCGAGAAGAGGATCAACCATCTCAGATGTTCCTATGGCGAGGGAATGACCGGCAACAGCCCCCCAAGAAGTATAAGATGACTTCCATGATCTTCGGGGCAACGTGTTCTCCGTTTCTGGCACACAGCGTACGCAACAAGAACGCGAAGGAATTTGAACTCTCTCATCCAGCGGCATTGGACGCAATCACCAAGAGTCACTATATGGACGACTTCGTGGATAGCTTCAGGACGATAGAAGAAGCTCAAAAGGTGGTGATGGATGTAGACTTCGTGCATAAGCAAGCAAGTTTTATGCTTCGTGGATGGAACTCCAACGAGAGAAGCATACTGAGCCACATTCCCCCAGAGCTTTGCTGCAAGACGCAAACGCTTCTCATGGCAGGAATGAACAATGAGGAAAAGACATTGGGTCTTATATGGGATTCCCAAAAGGATGAATTGGGATTCAACACGTCAATGCCACGAGTAAGGAAGGAGGTGAAAGACATGGAACGTGCACCTACCAAAAGAGAAACATTGAGTGCGGTAATGTCGATCTATGACCCGCTCGGTTTTCTAGGACCTTACACAATAGTGGCCAAAATTATGTTACAATCGCTATGGCGATTGGACGTTGGATGGGACGAGCCCATACCCAACGAACAGGCGAAGCAGTTCTTCACCTGGATGCAAGGATTGAACAACATCGGGCAGCTTCGACTACCTCGGTGCTATGAAACAATGGACGATGACAGTGAGAAACAGCTGCATGTGTTCTGCGATGCGAGTGAGCTAGCCTATGCAGCCGTGGCATATTGGCGTATTGAAAAGCCAGATGGGACCGTCACCGTTCGATTGGCGGCATCTAAGGCTAAGGTAGCTCCGCTGAAGAGTACCAGCATCCCTCGACTGGAACTTCAGGCAGCAGTCATCGGGTCAAGACTTGCAGATGCAGTAAAAAAGGAACATCGTTGGGAGGTAACGAGTACGACATTTTGGTCAGACTCCCGAACAGTTCTTATATGGGTAAGAACGAATGCCAAAAAGTATACACCCTTTGTGGCGCATCGGCTAGGAGAGATTGCCGAGCGAACAAACCCATCACAGTGGCGCTGGGTGCCAACCAAGGAGAACCCAGCGGACGATGCAACGCGCTCCTCGTACATATCTGGCCCACGAACAGAGTGGCTGGAGGGACCAGGCTTTCTGCGGCGACCGAATTCTGACTGGCCCGCGGAGACGGTCCAAGAACGGGGGGAGCCCGAGGAAGAAGTTCTCGTGCATCACGTAACTCAGGGACCGCCGAAACATTGGGAAGCGATGCCTGACATTAACCGAATACGTAAATGGGACGTGCTGATACGAGCAACGGCACGAGTCCTCTACATTGCGTCGAAATGGATACGTAAAAGCACGCAACTAGAGGTACGATGTGTTGGTGTACGAACACAAGGTGTGCTCCGAAGACCAACTAGGAAGCTAGCTGTCCTCCCGGTTGAGGAAGAGGCTGCGTCTCCTTAAGAGGGAGCCTGCGCCGGGGGGAGGATGTTGCGGACAGCTGAGCGGTCTGAAACAAAATGAGAAGCGCGTACGCCGCGTTTTGAGTATATGAACGTAGGAGTGAGCGAGTGACCATATATAAGACAGAGAGAGCATATATGGAGCCAGAACAGGCGTCAGGGCAAGACAAGGAAAGTGTATATGTCGAGACCGTTGGTGCACTTTGGACCGGTGGCTCCACCCCCTGGCTCCTGATTGGAGAAAAACTGGCATTGCTCGCTGGCGCCGACATTCATGTGCCGGTTCAGATATGGGAATATAACCGGCCAAAAAGCAAGGAGAAATCGTTCCAGTGCTTTGAAGTGAAATTATAACAGTGAAATAGTAAATAGGGCAGTATAGGGCAAAAGTACCTCCCATAGCTCAGTGATTAAATTCAGTGAAAAACAGCTCAGGGTAAGTGACCTGAATAACAGAGCGGCTGCTAGCCGAGTACCTCTCCGAAGCCAGATCCCTGGCTGAGGAAGGCTGTGATATTTATATCGCCTTATAGGTATATGCTCTGGGGTCACTACACTCTATCCAAGCTGTCGTCATCATCGGGTCAACGGCCCGCGGTCGGGCATCAACTACGTAGGGGTCACCGCCCTCCGCGATGGGTTCGATTCATACCTACTGGCCGGGTTGGGGTCAATAACCTGCCCCAACCAGTACCTAGGCTAAGACTAGCAGCCTTCGTCGGCCGGCCCAGACGGAACGTGGCATTGCTAACACGAACAGCTGACCCATATGCCCGAACCGTGCGAATACCGTCCACGAGTCATCGAGTGCGAGCTCCCGAGCTACGTATCTCCTTCGATCCAGGCCAGCTGGAACGCCGAGTGGTTGCAGTGCGGCGGCGTATACAGCGCCGTAGGCAACGTGTAGTAACGTGGAACCGTCGACGACGATCCTTGACGGTAGCTTCTCATAGTGCATCGCGACGTACAACGATAAGAAGGCTGCGTCATCCCATGCGGTTACGCTCGCAGCGCAGACGTCTGCGATAATGGTTCGGTAGTGCTAGTGAACACACCGTTAGTGATCAGTGAGGCCGTAAGTAAATGACTTTAATAAATTAACTTGTAATTATTTTAACGTAAAACTAGTTGCACATTTTGCTGAATACGGCCCCTTAACAGAAATTTTCATTATTTTCCCTAACCTTAATGTTACTGTACAAGTTGGTATTTGGTATGTTTGTTTATTAATCCGTATTGATAAGCTCTTAAATTAAATTCTTATTATCGTTCTAACAGTTATTCATTGGATAGTTAAATTCCTTCTTGTTTAATGTATAGGTGTTAATCTTAGCTGATATATACCTTTTCTGTGTATAATAGGTACTAGCCTTTATTGATGTGTACTTATTATAATCATATGTTTTTCCATATTTAGGTCATAATATAGGTATGTGTATTCCTATAATGTTGTCATTTATAAACTCCCTTTGTGTGTATGTCCGCGAGTAGGTCGTGTCGATACCTACTCGCGCAATAACCCGTTGTGTACTTTATTATTGTTTATAATTGACTCGTGTAATATGTTGTAGCTTTTAGATTCTTATGTGTTATGTTCTTGTGTGTTATGTGTATAACTTTTGTTGTGTTTGGCCACGAGTAGGTCGTGTCTAAACCTACCCGTGAGTCAGTCTGTTGTAAAATCAAAACTGCTTGTTGTATATGCTTATGAAGAATAAATGTGTCATGTTTTGTACATAGAGAACTGTTTTATTGTTGAGCAAATCCTTCCCGAGATCCAAGCATATACTTGTATAAGTTCCGTAGGCAACAGTGCGGAACACCACCAACAACTGTTGGACTTTTAGCTGCAAGTTGCAACAGTGGACAACCCTCACCCATACTGCGAGTTGGCACAAGGCGGTACGCAGAACAGAGTCTAATTAATTTCTTCAGTTTTGGCGCGATGTTTAGTCTAACCATCTCTTATCTGTCGACTGTCGAGCCCGAGAGTATATACTTCTACTGACTGGAAAACTGCTCTCAAAACAACTAGGTATGTATTACATAATATTATGAGTAATTATAATTACCTAATGATCATTTCACGTAGGACAACTTGTGTTACCTACTTATAAGAAACTCTACCACCGGTTCGGAAAGTTGATTCTAATGGAGAGGCGGCAAGAAACTCAGCAGTGCTCTTTTCATAAAAATAATGTTTTTACAAAATATACAATTCATACGTTACTTATTTGTGGGCTGCTGGATGCGAAGCCGGTTGCTTCCATGCAACTTTGTCATTATGAAAATCATCAATAGTTTAATAACCTCGACTCAACAAATGCTGTTTAACACAATCTTTTTTGTGCAAAGGCAAATCCAGAAACTCTTTTGGATCCATTTTATACTCGACCCCACAAAGGATTGTGGTTGGCTCTTATTGGAATTAGAACTTGTGAAGCATAGATTGTCAGTTACCTACTTGATAACCTGTTCTTAGTTCCGTACGTCAGTACTATTATATTATTCTGTGGTTCCGTTTACGTTGATTAATTATCCATAAAATTTTAGTACAATAATACCGCTAATAATATCTAGGCTATAATATGATGATAATAATATTATGTTCATGGAAATTTTCAGCGGTTTCAAAAACATAGATTTTGAAGAAGTGATTAATGATATTGCCCATCTCAAATCTAGAAAGGCATCTCTTCAATCAACATAGATTTTTAAGCACTAATAACCATTGAATGCTAAAAGAGTTACTTTTGTATTTAAAGGTCATAGGGGTAAGGGGCCCCATTATCCTAATGTGCCCAGAGCCTCCAAAAGGTTAAAGACGGCCCTTTGTAGACCGTACCTGTCTGAATAGCGTTAGCCCCTGCCACTCTCCCTCTAGTATAGATGGAAAGAGACAGAGTACATATTTGTTATTCTTTTAGCCACATATTTTGAACAATTACAACAAAGCCTTTGTTGCGTAGTGGTAGCAGAGTCGCGTTGATAGCAAGATGCCACAGGTTCGAATCTCACTGGGAATATTCGCTTTTTTTCATAGAATTACGAAAAAAATAACGCTCTTATGGGGTGTCCAATGCAACCACACGTCTTGTTTAATTAAGTGAAATTACCATAATATCTAAAACCAAATTTAGAATTCTGTGGGTACGACCACAAATCAGTTTATTTATTTATTATATCAACAACAAGTCAGCCCATGACTGCGATCTCACCTGATAGTAAGGGATGATGCAGTCTAAGATGGTCCTGTTAAAGGTATGGCAGTTAAATTGAACCCATACCCCTTATCGGTTTCTTCACGGCATCGTACCGGAACGCTAAATCGCTTGGCGGCACATCTTTGCCGGTAGGGTACTGAAGCCTCCCACCAGGCCAGACTAGAGAAAATTTAGAAATTATAAATCCCCTAATTTACCCTGCTGGGGCTTACTTCCCAGTTTAAGACAACAGCGCTCAATGCTACGCCAGGGAGGTCGTCAAGTTTATGTAGTAGTAACTACTACTTAAGGCCTCAGATAATAATATGCTCCAAGACTACGGCGGTACCATTATGAGCTGGCGCCATTGTACCGGCGGTATTCACAAGATACCCGCCGCGTCAAATATTATCATTTGTTTGTATGACGACGCTTTCATACAAGCTCCATACAAGTTCCATACACATCGCCCGCATCGCCGCGCCGCACCAAGCACTTCACACGTCTGATGGCTTTACAATGGTCTTTTTTGTGTAATAGCATAATGTAAGCTGAAATGGTTCTTTTAAAGCTTCTATTTTATTATTTGACTAGCTTTTACCAGCGGCTTCGCTCACGTTAGGTTCGATTTTCATACAAATTTCAAAGCCCCCTTTATTTTATCCCCTTACTAACTATCTGGTGAGATCGCAGTGCAGGACTAACTTGTAGTGGAATAATAAGAAAAGGTTTAGAAGGTAATAACTAGTTTAGTAGATTTAGTAAATGTCTGTGTATAGATTCAGAATGCATTATAACTCGTTTATCCTAACGGTGAAATCGGTATGACTGCCATTATTATCATGAGCATTGGATGCGCCTGCGCATGCAGACCGCGTGGCACCGTGATAAAATATTATAACTACTTACTACCTACATGACTTGGCAGGTAGCATCAATATCGATTGCTCTATCTAAAGTCGACGTTCATGTATTATACCTACAATCATTACATATGTACTTACATTATTAGGTACTTAGGTAGTTATACCACATGAGGTAATACCTATTACAGCCAGTAGGTATGTAAATCCGCATTTATGATTTTAAAATATTCTGCGTCTCTGGCTCTCTACCACACTCTAGCTGCTAGCACGAGTGGCCTGACCGAATGAGATGGGTTTGGAAATAGTCCACCACGCTGGTCGGTGAACTTCGCCCGTCAAACACATAGGTAAGTAGGTGTGTTGGTATTGTATGCACGTAGGTAGGTACTAGGTATAATGCCGGTGCTTCGCATGATTAAGCGCAGACCTTGACTTTGCCGGGACTTTGGTAATAGTAACGCGAGATTACGAGTAGGTTTATAATGTACACATCGGCAGCTTATTGGTACGGGCTATGGCTTAGCTCATCCTAGCACTAGTGTGTCTCCCAAGGTTAACCCAATCTCGAAGAAAACAGCAACCTCCGAGTTGGTCTTGAAAATACGCAAGCAATTTGTAAAAGTGTCTCTTCTATTCTGTTTTGTACATGCCCTAGGTTTTAAAAAAATCGTTTCAAACTTGTTACTCCTTATAAAACTACCTACTCAGCCAACCTAACAATTCTTACTAATGACGCTGAATGTAGAGTCCTAAGTAAAAAGGACGAAAACATGTCTCCTAATTTTCGAACGAAATGTTCTTAGGATTTTCTATGCTGTTCAAGATAATGTTTTTTTTGGCACATTCGTTAGTCGTTACATTCTCGAATCGTCTACAGACTTTTTAGAGCACCGAATGTTGTCAAAACCATTAACTTAAATGCCAATAATGCGATGGGGTACTTAGGTACTTAGGCAACGCATTGTAGATACAAGAGCCCCGAAAAAGTTGCTGGATAGCAATCCAGAGGGCTCAAGGGGCCAGTCAATAGTCAATATCATTTATTCAATTTATAGGTACACTTTAGGTACACTTATTGACGTTAAAAATTACTTACTTAAAAAAACATGATGGTGATAATCGGTTACGGTATCTTAAAACTAAAGCTACGAGGGTTCCAAACGCGCCCTGGTCTGAGAAGAGCCCACAACAAACTCAGCCGGGGGTTTTTTTCATTATCACCATCTCACAAATAATCTTAACTAAGGAACTATCAGATCCATTAGAGCAAATTATTGCCAAGCCTCCTTGTCATTCAAGTAATCCTTCACATGGTAATAAGATTGTTCAATGAGTTTACGTTTTACATTAACTTTGAACTTATTCAGAGACATCTTCAACATGTCTTCTGGAAGCTTATTGTAGAAGCGGACACTGCTTCCAACAAATGAATTACTAGTTTTACTAAGCCTAGAAGCAGGCATTACAAGTTTATTTTTATTTCTAGTATTGACATTATAACAATAACTTTTCATATTGAATTTACCAATGTGTACGTACGTATACTAAATTTTCAAATATATATTGGTTGTGCACTGTCATAATATTGATTTCTTTAAATTTATCTCATAGTGACTCTCTTGGTCCCATATTATGTATGGCTCGAACAGCCCTCTTCAGCAACACAAAAACAGAATTAATATCAGCAGCATTACCCCATCATAATATACCATATGACATAATGCTGTGAAAGTAACCAAAATAAACTAATCTCGCCGTTTCTATATCCGTCAACTGGCGAATCTTTTTAACCGCGTATGCAGCAGAACTAAGTCTGCAATGGATCGACAAAGTGGCAGACATGGGTTGGGGGAGTCCAGAGCTAGAAGGAAGCTATTTCCGACCCACACAGCTGGGTCCGTGACGCTTCGATGATGATGAAACTGTTTGGTAATAGCTTCAAGCGTACCACTACAGCCCATTAACGTCCCACTGCACACACACACAGCACGTCCCACTGCACTGCACAGGCCTCCACTCTCGTAGGAGAGCGGGAATTAGAGCTTAGACCCACCACGCTGCTCCAATGCGGGTTGGCGGGCTTTAACGACTATTATCATGTTAGTGATAATAACCGGGACCGACGGCTTAACGTGCTCTCTGAGGCACGGGGGTGAAACACCTCCAACGTCCTAACTCCGGGCTAGTACTGAGAATTTCTAGTCAGAAAAACTCAATACTTATGGCCCGACCCGGGACTCGAACCCAGGACCTCGTCGGCCGCAGGCGAACCTGCTAACCACTAGACCAACGAGGCAGGCTTCAAGCGTAACAGACTTCAAATCATACAAAATTTTTCAGAAAATCTTTGCTCTGGTTCGGCGATTTACGTTCCAGTACGGTGTGTCGTATGGGTGTTGTAAATACCCCTTTCAGGTAAGCTCACCGGCTGCCGTGTACACGTGTACATCGTCAATCGTCATTGCCAACCCGGTGAGATCGCAGTCAAAGGCAAAAAAATGTAAAAAGATACTAGGTACATGATACATCCTGTAAGCTAGGAAAGTAGGAAGTGTTAAAAATATAACCAGTTTTTGAATCAGCTACCTATTAACTAGTTACTACTTGTAGAAACTAGAAAGACACATAAAAAGACAAATACATCTAAAAGAAATACGAAACTGACCTAGCCTATCAATCTCCCCGTCTCTTATGAAATTGTTCTACCATAGGTAGTTATCTCAAGTTAGTGGTGTTATCACAGTTTTACTCTATTGATAAGCAATAAATAATACCTGAGTAGGTAGGTATTTATTCATTTATTTATCGTATTGCAACAACACCCTACCTAAAAACAAAAGAATCGCCGGTAGAATCAAATTAACTGTCTAAGTAATAGATACACCTCGAAGAGATTGCAAAGAAAACTTACCAGATAATATTTATACCAATAAAACCTTAAGAGTTCCAGGGAGCTGGAGTGCAGACCCTCCACCGGAAAACGAAGCAATTCTAGCGATTCAAGCAAGTCGATGGATAGTCGATTATATTGTACCTATAGAAATGATCAATAATGTACGAGAAAAAACTCAAGAAAATCACCAAGGCACTGAGTAAATCATAATAACTTTGTAAACCAAGGACGCAGGTGAGGTGTCGAAGGGTTTTACAGCGACTTCAGCCGTGAACTAAGGTACCTAATCATAATATGAAAAATGAACCTATGGTTGCTCAAATATTCTTTTCAATACTTGGAGATACAACTCCAGTATTAGAAGTAACTCTAAAACGCCGTGGATTGTTCCTTACTCTGCACCACAGAACGTTGTCAGCACCATCCACCAATAAGCAAATGAAAACCTTGATAAAAAGAGCCACTAAGAAATATCTGGCTTAGAAGGACCAAAGTTTATAACGAAGTCGACTAAACTGGAATTGAATATGAAATTCTCATTTCTAGCACAATTTGTTTAAGTTTTTGGCCTAGCGAGATTCTCCTCGCTAGCTAGGCCAAAAACTTTAAAAAATCGCTCAGGGCCTTAAGCCTTGAGATTGAATGAGGATAGGTTTATTATACAGCACTGTAGCAACTTTGAATTCATTCAGCGTTAACTTAGGTTATCTAGCATCTCGTTGGTAGCACCTACCACGTACTTAAGTACCGGCAGCATAAAATGGCGATACCTAGGTAACTAGGTATTACAAATGCTAATTCGTAACTTGCCACATGTACGTTTTCATAATTCCGAATTCTCTAGGTCGAGACTAGAGGGTTTGTGTGCTAACGTGCTTCTAATTTTGTAAGTAGGTATTTCGCATAATGTAGTGCCACCTATACAAAAGTTCAAGGTCGCGGTCCAAGGTCACAGTACGCTAACAAAGAAAAAAACACAAAATGAAGATACGAGAACTAAGTAAAAAGCCTTTAAACATCCCTGATGGCTATATTGAATAGTTAATAGGGAACAGAGACTCTTTTCCATTTGCAGACCAATCTAGTTGTCAATCAACAGAGTTGGTCGTAGATTTAGCTCGCTCGATAAACCGGTATGCTAATAGGAAATACCTACCTAATGCCGGCAACAATAATTTGTGAACGATTCAACCTTGTTTTTGCATTTTGTATTCCTACTCAATTATATTTATTTACCTACCGAACCAACGGGCAAGTTGGACGGGTCACACACGATTGCGATAACTAAAAGATTGTTTAATGTTTTTGCTTGAATACCTAATAAGTGTAGCGATAGGGAGCACGGGTAACGATGCCGGCCGGCGAATGTGAGCGTACGTACCACAGAGTACCTACGTACGCTCCAGATCGTTTTATGGGCTAGGTCGGCACCGGCCCGGGCACTCACCGGTGTCGGCGCGGTCCGCCTCGTCGTCAGACTCGGTGCCGGAGTCCCGCTCCTCCACCTGCAAACAGAAACGTTCCCTCAGACTCGGATCAATCGCCCGGCCGGCCGTCGTCGCACCGCCACAGAAAACCCGCTCCGAGAGCTCCTCCGTACCGAATAGGCGTGAGAGGATTATGCCGAAAGGTTCAGACGTAATCTCGGAACGAGCCTGTATTTCGTTCGGAGCTAGCGAGAGCGAGCCGCGCGCTGTGGAAGCCGGCGATCGTTCCGCTCCTTTGTTCTCGAGCGGGCGGCCATTTTCTGGTGGCGGTGTGACCTTCACGCGCGGAGCCGACACCCACCTTCTCCGATACGTTCTCCTCATTCAGCGAATGCGTTCGAAGCTTATGCGTCAGGAACTTGAGCATTATTGAGCCTCGGCTCGACCCGAGTCCTGCACTCACTCACTCGCGTCCACGACCCGCCCGGCGCGACCAGGCACGGCACCAGCCCGGCACGGCACGACCCGCACTAGCACGCCCGGCACGCCTATGGCGAACGTTCCCAAGACATCCTCAACCTCAGTAACATATCCGAAGAGCACTGCGCGCACACCCGTGACCCGACCGCCTCCCTCGAACGCCGGACTACTACTAGTTTAGTTGGAGTAGCCTTGCGTACGACGCAGTCAGCTGAAGTGGGTACGCCTCATTAATGCCGAAAGGGCCTATCCGTCGCTCTCACCGATCACCACCGCTAGCCACTTGATCACTCACTGGACCTTTTCGAATTTTGGATATTAGCTCGAACGATCTTTTAGAACACCGCTTAAGCTAAAAATCAGCTTGAATTTAGCGTAAATAGTTCTCGAGTGGCACTCAAATCGGTCTCGCCCGGCGACCCATTGATGACAAAGAACCGGAACACGCACAGATCGGACGCGATTGGACAAAACATTACAGAATAGGATCGAAATTTAATGCAACATCGTGCGTCCCGCTCTCGCCACTCGCGGCGGGAGGCTCGTCCCGAACGATCGCGCGCGCGACAGAGACGGCGATACCGATACAGGTCCGCGTTATGTAACACGACTTGATAATATTATATCGCTGATAAAAACTTGCGTGTGCAAGAATAGCATGGATACGCCTCGAGTGCTCACAATAATTATACTATGTTAATTTCATTCACTCGTGTGAATTCGCACAGTTTATGCATTACAATCTGTAGAGTATTGAACGAAGTAGAACAACTTACTGGCGAGGATGAGAGCTTTTACTACTTTAACCTAAATAAATCATAATAAAAATAAAGAATATTTTACTGGGTAAATGTGGTAGAGACCACCTTGACTTCTACTACCATCATTACGACAACAAAACCATACATACGCCACAAAACTTCAAATAATTTAACCTGCAGGCCGAGCATGGGAGGGGACAAAAATCTTATCCGATTATATCCACTGACAAGAGATAAAATTATGCTAGAGCATGGCAACAGGGGAAAGGAGAAGTATATCCCTGTTTGACTTGTGCATAGAACGTAGGTTTAAGTTTATTTTCATATCATCTACTATATAAAAATAAGTCGGGTTTTCCTTCCTGACGCTATAACTCCAGAACGCACGAACCGATTTCCACGGTTTTGCATTCGTTGGAAAGGTCTCGGGCTCCGTGAGGTTTATAGCAAAGAAAATTCAGGAAAAATTTCAACAGAAAAGCGGGAAAATCTTTTTAGCGGGAAAGCCATCCGGTGGCGAAACGGAGTTCGCCGGGTTTGCTAGTTAAATTATAAAAAAGCCGAGCCAACTGGGACATCTTATCCTTTCCCCGTGGATAAAATCTCCCCGCCCATGCTCGGCCTACTGTAGCGGATATCCAAAGGCACCAAATAAGCATGTCTATAGCAGCTACCGCCGTACATCTACACTTGGCATAATGAATAGGCCATACCTCCCCACCTCGCGTGCTCCGACAACACCCGACGGCGGCCGAGCGCGCGCGACTGCGCTGTGTACACGCGCCGAATTCAAACACCGTACAGCTGGTAGATTCATTATCGTAGATATAAATACTGTCGCACTCAGAGTCGCTTAATCATTACTTAAAGAACTCCCTAATAAAGATTATGTATTAACCTGTGGAAAAGATGCACCGACTTGCCTTGTAATCGTTTTTCAAACGGATAATTCGACCTGTTTATGGATATGTATATGCCTGCATGTCAAAAAGCATGTCAAAAAGGAAGTATTTTTTTTTTTTTCAAAAAGGATTTATTATTATTCATTTTATTTCAGTCAACAAGGCCTATATTATAAAATACATAAATACTTAAAAAATAAAAACAATATTATAAAATAAGATACAATCTTAAGATACTATAAGTAGGTAAATACAATATGTATTAATAAAGACTAATACTACGGTAGGGATTTTTCTCTCCCTTCCCTATAGCGACGAATATACTTTATAGAATATACTTTTAGAATATGCTTTTTAGAGGTATGAATACAACAGAAATTAGTTTAGTAAGCCGAATTAACCCCTCTTGTATTATTGCTAAGTAGTAACGGATATGGGGGAAAGTTGACACCTACCTATCTGGTGAAGAGTCGCAAACTTGGGACTGGAAGGGTCGATTTTCAGAATGAGACCAATTGCGTGTTAATAGCACATTTAATATCAAAACTGTAACTATAATTGACATATTTTGGACAACATAAGGCGAAAAATAATGATCTGATTTTACTTGTTTAATATTTTATGACAGACTATTTTCCTAAGGGCCTGTTTCACAATCGTCAAGTAAACCTACTGACAAATAAATATTAAATTTTGACAGGATACCTACACAACATCTGTCAAAACATCATTCGTCATCATTTATTCGTCAGCTAAGGTTTGCTTGGCGATTGTGAAACAGGCCCTAGATGTACAAAATGATCTTAGAAAACACAGATTAATCTTCAGTTGCAAGGCACTAACGCTTCATACGAAAAAAACAAAATGGGTTGCAATAGTCAGGATCTTTGACTATTTTGGTCTAAGGGACCTGTTTACAAAACCTTAATCATAGAAGGCTGAATACTAACATGTGCAACACACAATCCGCTTTATTCATAGTCAAAGTTAAACGCTAGTCTTAATGCAACTTAGCCGTCAGCTGTGCAACTGGACCTAAAACATAAAGTAAATACCTAACCTAAGTAAAATATTTTTTATATAATCATCAAGTAACTTTTCATAATAATAATTTCAGAGCTTAAATATAATGGGAGCTTTATAACTCCAAAAGCGTTTGTGAATCAGGCCTTATTTAATTTTAAAAAATAATTATTTTTTAATATTTTATAACATTACTAGCGGACGCCCGCGACTTCGTTCGCGTGGCATAAGTTTTTTAATTCCCATAGGCATTCCTTAATTTTTCGGGATAAAAAGAACCCATGAAAAAACACCCGTCTATCCGTTGCTCTGTTGCGGCGTGATTGTAGGACTATTTAACGTCCTTTGGGAAAGAATTTATAAAAACTGTGAATTATGCATTTCATAATTTAAACCGGTAGCCCAAGTTTCACGGCTATTTAACTTGAAAAACGCCGGCCTTTTACACCAACTTACAACCCCCACTTTACCCGTTTGGGGGTGGAATTTTGAAAAACTGTTACACACGTACTTCTTTATATTATAACGAAAGCCAAAATACCAAGTTTCGTTGTTATGACTTGAAAAATATGTTGATAAATGACGGACATTCATCCCCTATTTCACCCCTTTGGGGGTCGAATTTTCAAAAATGGTGAAACACGTACTTCTGCATATCTAACTGAAAGCCCAAATGCTAAGTTTCATCACTATAACTTGAGAAATGAAGGACTTTCATACAAACTTTCAACCTCTATATTACCCCTTTAGGGGTGGAATTTTGAAAAACTGTGCCACACGTACTTCTTTATTTATTACCTAAAGCCAAAATACCAAGTTTAGTTGATACAACTTGAGAAGTATCTTGAGAAATGAAGGACTTTCATATAAACTTTCATCCCCTATTTCACCCCTTCGGGGGTAGAATTTACAAAAACTGTGAAACGTATTTCTTTATTTTTTACCGATAACTCATATACTAAGTTTTATGGATATAACTTGAGAAATGACGGACTTTCATACAAACTTTCAACCCCTATTTCACCCCCTTAGGGGTGAAATTTTGAAAAATCCTTCCTTAGTGAGCGCCTAAGTTACAAAAGGAAGCTACTGTCAAAATTTCAAGTCTATAACCCTAGCTGTTTAGGCTGTGCGTTGATATATAAGTCAGTCAGTCAGGACTTTGAATTTTATATATATAGATGATGCCCGCGACTCCGTCCGCGTGGAGGTATGAAAAATAGATGTTGGCCGATTCTCAGACCTACTCAATATGCTCACAAAATTTCATGAGAATCGGTCAAGCCGTTTCGGAGGAGTATGGGAACGAAAATTGTGACACGAGAATTTTATATATAAGATAGATTTAAGTGCGTAAACATCCATACTAATATTATAAATGCGAAAGTCAGTTTGTTTGTTGGTTTGTCCTTCAATCACGCTTCAACGGCGCAACGGATCGACATGATTTTTGGCATGGTTATAGTTGAGAACAGGAGAGCGGGAATCAAAAAAACTTAAATCACGAAGTCGTGGGCATCAGCTAGTTTAACATTGATTCTGAAGGTATCATACACACAATAAAATATAGTAAGTATATTTTAACGATAATGCTGTTAAGCCTTTTTTGAAATGGAAATGCTCCACTCTGAAATGGATGGACACACACACACACACACACAACAATAATCCAATGTTCAGTAATATTAACATTTAAAAATTATTTATTTGATTAATTATATATATATTTAATATATATATATATATATATATACATTAATTAATCAAATAAATATAAAGCTAATTAAATAAATAAAGAATATTTAATTAATAATGTGCAAAAATATTTTTTACAATAATTTTATTATTATATAACTAATGAAATCATATTACTGTAAAAGGTTCGGAGGAAGGTGACGACACCCGTAATACAAGTTATCTTAGTACGGGTGTCTCAACTCCTTTGTTCTTAAGTATCGGAATAATAAAAACCATTGTCTAGTTTTTAAGGAGTATATTGTATTTGTACATATAATTGTGTTGACAATAAATAAATTGAATTGAATTGAAATTGAAATATTGAGGAGGTGAATTTATATTGAATTGATGAGCTCGTGAACTTTTGGTGGTAATAAGGGCGATGACAACTCAATCAAATCAGCAACTCTTTATCAAACTTAAAAACGCGCTTCTATAATGGGAAGGCAGAATAACTTTGTAAACATCAAAAAACTTACGTAACATACTTATTGTTCTAATATTTGCATTGTAAAGTGCCTAATACAATAATTGTTATTAATAAATATTTATAATAAACATTTGTATATAACCGCGGTATAATATGTACAGATATCAGAAAACAAGTTGAGCAAATGCACAAGATCGATTTATAGGTCTCTTAGGACTGAAGGGACCGCGAGAGGATTTCTACCGCGCGCCCGTCTGCGTTTTACGTCACTACAAGTTAGCTCTTGACTGCAATCTCACCTGACTGTAAGTGAAGATGCAGTCGAAGATGGTAGCGGGATAACCTGTTAGGGGCATGGCAGTTATATTTTACCCATACCCCTAATCGGCTTCTACACGGCATCGCACTGGAACGCTAAATTGCTTGGCGGTACGTCTTTGCTTGTAGGGAGGTAACTAGCCACGGCTGAAGCCTCAGAGAAGATCAGACCTTAGAAAATTCAGAAATTATAAATTCCCAAACGGACCCTGCCGGGGATCGAACCCGGGACCTTCCACGTTAAGACAACAGCGCTCAACACTGGACAAAAAATACTGTACAGATCGTTTCTACAGTGGTATCTATGCCAACTGTTGCTTGAACCAATCTCAGGCCAAGGCGCGTCTGGAAACTTTTTTTTTCAAGATTATTTAATTTAAGTAACAAATACAAACTATGTAGAAATTTTGTCAAATCATAATATTGTACATATTTCCAGATATGACGTTACAATATGGGGCAAGTCTACTCCTTAGGGTCAGCTTTCCCCCGCTATTGCGCTATTTGCTCAAGTTGTTTGTACGTATATCACCCAAACAGACAAACGGATTTCAATATCCATCTGCTTAGCAGTTACAGTATTATAAAAAGGCAAAATTCATTATCAAAACGACACGTTTAAAACTTAGTGAGATCAAGGAACTTTGCTCACATTGTGAGTTAAAACGGGACAGAAATATACTTTTTTTTTCAATATACAGACTAGCGCTTGGCTGCAATTCGACTTACTGGAAGTAGTGATGCAGCCTAAGGTGGAGCGCGCTTGCCTTGAAAATGCCTATTCACTCTTGATTTAAAGATACCAATATTATAAGCGGATCGAAAAACGGAAGCCGGAATATTATAGGAGATAGATAACTATCGCCAAGGCTGATTTAGTATTGGGTGGGTTTAGGGCTCTCCACTGATGACGATAGTGAAGGTCTGCCCGCAATGCAGATATGGCCGCTCAAAGATGTGCTATGGTTTCCAAAAATGAACCATAACTAGAAAGGCTGATTCTTGTGATAAACTGACAAACTTAAAATAATTATAAGCAATTATTAGTCACGTTGATTGCTAATAAATATTATGGAGGCGTAAAAAAATTGCTGTAGGATAGCAATTAATTTTATTAGGATAGTCTAGAAGGGCGTTCCATATCCTAGCGGTAAGAATTAGAACTTGAGACACAAGCCTGCCTTTCCACTAGAAATAGCTTAGTAACGTAGCACATCTCCGGTGAAAGATTTGAATTTTGAATTCTCGTAACTCTATCTCGTTTTTACTCAAAGTAAGTATGAGCTAAGTCCAAGCATGCTCTGTACATTTCAGCATAAATCTCTCTTATCATAATATATAAGCATTTGTGAACTAATAAGACAATGACACAATCTATTATATTGCTGCCCCTTTCATAATACTTCTTGCCACAGCACTAGATTTAGAGCTGTCATTTTGGAGATGGTGTACAAAAGAATTGGCCTCATTGCGACTTCAGTGCCGTCTCTTTCCAGAGCTAGTGTTATAAAAGGGATAGTAATATATTTAGAGGCGTCATTAAAGCTCAGTTTAGAAGTTCTGTACAACAGAATTGGCCACATTGGTGGTACAAAAATATATCACTAATATTGTGAACAAACTTTGGCTTACTCTTACGTAAATCGTAATAAAAATGTTGTTTTAATCAACAAAATCTATATAATCATTATAAAAAGGGTTCAACTATTAACTAGACAACTGACAATATAACAGTCAGCCATTCAACCGCCACTTGCTGAGATCTACAGAGCGTACTTTGAATTTGGCTCAGACTTTACTTAGAGTTAAAACGAGATGGACTTATGTGAGTAACATAAATCTGTCTCGTTTTAACTATGTCTTAAGTCTAAGCAAAGTCAAAGTTCGCTCTATAGATCTCACACTTAGGGTCTCACCAAACATATCGACACGGAATCGGCGATTTGCCGCGTTTTAAATAAATTGCCAAATGTAATACCGTATACCTACAAGCCGTGCGCATTAACATGGCACCTGGCTCGAAAACAACCCTCCTCCCGCTTCCCCGCGCGGTGCCCCGCTCTCGCCAGTAGCGTCAGCATTACTGTAACCGTTGCGCGTATCATTCCTTCCGTTTGAATTTCGGAGTAGGTAATTTGTTTGATGTTATTTGTTATTGTTATCGGATTTTTGTTATAATAGTTAAGTTTGGATGTTTTCTTCAGTGTTGTGGTTTTTTCCACAAAGATGGTGGGAAAAGTTATAAAAATAATATATAAAATAATAATAAAATAAAACATATATATTTTTTTCCACTCAGTACTTTCGTTCGCACTAAACGTCATTAATTCGAGCCAGGTGCCATGTTAATTCGCACGGATTATAAATAAAGTTTTTTTGATCGGCTCAAGCCGGTTCCGAATTCCGCGTCCATAGGTTCGGTTCGACCCTTAGCCACCAGCTATTCCACCATTGTATATCTCACAACGACCAGTAGAGACTAGGCTCGGTGCGGGATGAAATTATTTACGCCCGAATATTTTAATCAATATAAAAGAGCTCCAAACAATCACTCATTGTTGAGATTGATTGTTTTTAACACAGTTTAGACCAGGGATGTTATGGAACTCCGTAACCGCAACCGAAACATTCGGATGTCCGAAATAAAAATTAAAATAAGTAGGCAAATCGCAGACGGAGTTGCAGTGAACTAGCCAGTTTTCTTAATAAAAACAGTGAAATATTTCAAAATCAATTATTCGGTATAGTTCTACACTTATCTACAACACTTGGAATGGATGTTGATGTAATTAGGTGTTTGCGACTTCATTCGTGTGGTTTCTGCAAACCCGCATTTCCTTCCTCAGGATTCAAGAACAACAATACCTGTACCAAATTTCGTCAGAAGCGGTTGAAATGATTTTATTTTTCCTTAAATTCTAGTTATCGATTTATCTTTTTGTAAAAACGCAAACTTTCGTTTTTTAAAGTAAAACATGAAAATACTCAAAACCAAAATGTATACATTTTGATCATAAATTATCTATCCCGTGATGTAGATATAATTATCGCTATCTAAAAATTGTAAATTAAATTTAAAATTTAAAATTGTAGTAACCGCTACAGAAGTATCCAACAGAGTGCACCTATCAGTGGCACAGGATTTGAAGCAATGGTAGGCATTTGGGTATAAACCTATTTACTGGCTGGTCACATTGGAAAATTAGAGTAAGCTATGCTTTAATGCCTCTATGATCGGCACGCCACTGGTCACTACCTATTACCGGTATTATAATCAGTCGAGCACCAGATCGTGCAGCAGATAGTCAGGGTTGTCAGTCGCGTACTCGCGGAACTCCTCCAGCGCCTCAGTGAACTGCTGCAGCAGGTGCTGCGCGGCGGGGTTGAGCGGGGGTTCGGCTGCGGGGTCGGCGGGGTCGGCGGGGTCGGCGGGGGGCGGCGGCGCCAGGTCGCGCAGCAGCAGCGCGGCGGCGTGCGGCAGCGCGTAGCGGCGCTGCGGCGTCAGCGCGGGCACTACGTCGTCGTGCTGCAGGTCCGACACGCTGCAACCACAACATCGAGGAAATATATTTTTCTAAAAAATTATATGAAATGTGCACATTTCATACCTTGTAAATGAGTTCGAAAGTTAAACTTCCCGGCCTAGGCCAGTAAAGAATGTATGTATTTTCATTACATAACATAAGTTTGAATTTGGAATTTTTCTTCCTGAATATCTTTTAACTTGTTATAATGTTCTTTGGCCTAAATAGTTTAAATTTGGAACTCTACCGTATTACGCGTTCAGCACTCACAGCGCAAAAATAAAAAAATAAAAGTATAATATTTATTTTTATCTTTATAATATTGAAAGGCGGGAATTAACTACATACCTAATCGATATAATTTATTATTTAAAAGTGACGAAACAATGAGTTCGAGTGAGGATATTATGGATTTAGATTGTACGCCTCCTTTTCTGAGAGCGGAGGCCGAATTAGCTAAAAATAATTTGCTTCCGCCGAAATCCAAAGAAAAGTCACTTGTTTCATTAGAAAACCACTATGTAACACACCTCACAATCACAACTCGCGATGTAATGTACTATTTCAATACACTTGTTCGAAAAATGCACTTACAGATGCAGTAAACAGGGCTTGTAAGTTAAATTTACTGCCCTCGTGCAGTAAATTTGCAGTATTTTTAAAGTTCACTTTACTTCTAAATAAAAAGTTTTCTTGCAAGAAGGTTCATAACGATATGGAATTTGTAAGTAGAAAACCTACAAAATAACAACAACAAAAAGCAAAGGCTGATTATTCCAGGCTGGGAGTTAAAGAGCTAGGAACCAAGAGCCATGAAGCCAATAAAAAAACGCAATTACAACAACGCGCCGTAGATACATAAATCTTTAATCTGTGCGCGCTATTTTTAAAAGTTTCATTGAGTTTTTCTCTTTGTTGACTTTCGTGTTTTAGAATTATTACAATCCATATAGGGCGAATTTTGCTAGAGACCATGGGTACACCAGTAGAAATAGAGTGCCAAAAGTCCCTATCGAGCCCACGTGTACTAAAATTTTCGGATTTTTGGATTTTTCTCAAAAATGATAAGTTGTATCAAAAATATAGCCCAGTAAAAAATTGTAGTTCATAAAATGATCTACAAAAAAGGCCCCAATACTTTTTTTCCTAACAATCACCATCCCTACGATATCGCGATTTTAAAAGTTTAAGGTGTTACGGGTTTAAGTGCGGAAATCTGCCCAGGGAAGAAGAAGATATGTTTGCCCTAAGAGGTTGTGTGTTTGTTTGTGCACTTTCTTGTTAACATTTTCCTGAAAAACTACCGATTAATATGGGGTTTTTGCATTCGATATGCATAATAGACTAAGAGATAGCTGCACTTTTGGCTTTTGGTAACTATCGGCAGGAAGGCTGATTAGGTGGATTTAGAGCTCTCCACTGATGACGATAGTGAAGGTCTACCCGCATGCTGATGGGCCTCTCACTAGATATGGCCGCTCAAAGACGTGTTATGGTTACCAAAAATGAACCATAACTAGAAAGGCTGATTCTTGTACAGTATTTAAGTATGCGCAGTACCTATATAAACAGTATAAAAACTGACGCTATTCATTGGGCCTTTCACTAGATATCACCTCTCAAATATGTGTTAAATTTACAAACTTAAATTATTATTACTTTACTTAATAATACTTTACTACTTTAATAATACTTTACTTAACTTATTAGCAATTTTTAGTCACGTCGATTGCTAATAAATATTATGGAGGCGTAAAATTAATTGCTATCCTATTCTTATTACACTTGTTTGATTAAAAGGAAAAGGTTCATTTTAGGCCTACTCTTGTACACTCTACCATGAATAGAGGAAAATACATAGATTGTATTAAAAATATAATAATTTGGAATAGTAAAGTAAATAACGAGCAAAAAATTAAAAATGTATTTCAAATTTTCAAAGCGTTTCCAAGATGGCAACCCTCAGCCATAGAGAAGGCAGTTGGCGCGAAATGTATCAAATGTCATTTCTGACAGTCACTGTCAAAATATCGTGAATTTCTTTTGAAAACGTCAAAAAATATGAATCCGCCATTATTACCCACTCATGTTTAGTGTTCCATAACTTGGAAAGATTAAATAATTTTACCACTGAAATTACGACGAATACGTAGATTTTACCAATAAAAACTGGTCTAGTATTTTATTTTCCTTCATTTCTCTGCTTGTACAAGACTTGGCCTACGCCCCATACAAATCTGAACCGTCTTCTTTAGTTTTCCTTTTTTAAGTTAGTATTTGTGTGTAGTATTTAAATATCAATTTTCCTGTATCAGATGGTATATTTACGATTTAAGTATTCATTAAAAATAACATAATATAACACCTTTTAGATCGCCTGTGATAATACTACAATAGTATATGACAATATTTTAGGTACGTGACATCAAACTGTAATTTAGAGTAATATTTCTTCAGAATCGCTTTAGAGCGTTGGCAGTATGGCAACAGCAGTGTGGTGTACTCACTGCGCGACGTAGTACTTCTTGTAGGGCAGCGGCTCGTGGTGCGCGCTGTCGACCAGCAACCGCAGCGCCAGCAGAAGCTGCGCGTCCGCCGCGTGCGGACACCGCCAGGCCGCGCGCGCGCCGAGCAGCGGTGCCTGCGGGCAGGGCGGACATTGAAAGAAAGAAAAACAATTTGTTTGCCAATGGTGTCACAATCAAAGCATAGATACAGATCAAACTAAAATCTTTTTTACTAAAGTAGACTTTGACAAATGCTTTTGAATCGTCTACCGAATCTACAAGTCTGAACGACTTCGGAACGCCATTCCTACCGAGAAGATCCAGCAAGAAACTTAGTGTTTGCTCTTTTGAAAAAATTCAATTACCTCAACGTGTAGATATGTCACCGTAAGATTGCAAAACCGTTATACTGTAATCTAACTAGCAAAATTGTAAACATTTGACAGATTACAATTTAACGCATTATTTTTCGGTAGATTGTAATCTGTTAGGTATATTAACAAACAACTACAAAAAAGAGACAAGAAAACGTAAAAACAATGAAATGTTACACACGTCGCCTCAACCAATCACAAAGCGGTTATTTGCAAGCAGCCAATCATAGTCAATCATAGCCAAGCCAGCCAATCACAGGCAAGCCTGCCTGTTGCTACTACTCTTTCTACCGGTAGCCACCGAGTAGAGCGGGTAATGCCATGCCTAGCCGATAGTGCTACGACAACCTCAGTTTGTGTCGTTAACGCCGTGGATCACAATGTAAGACGAAACTCTGTCCAATTGTGTGCAGATAATATATGAGCGTGATTGTGCAGTTATTTGTCTTTCATTTACGCCCACTGTTTCAGAATGTTGCACAAATTGATACTCAGAACATTGAACGGTTCACAATCTGTCGACAGTTTACAATTTCGCTAGTTAGATAACAATCTAACGGTTTTTGCAATCTTATGGTGACAGATACATAAGTAACCGCTGTTCTTAGCATTGCCGGAGCGAGTCAAATCCATGCTATTTTATCATTTACATAATATTATGAGAGATAGCTGCACTTTCGGTAACTATCGTTAGAAAGGCTGATTTAGTATTTGGTGGGTCCTAGGCTCTTCACTGGTGGGAAATGTGTCAGTCTGCCCGCATGCGGATGGGCCTTTCATTAGATATGGCCGCTCAAAGACGTGTTATGGTTACCAAAAATGAACCATTACTTAGAAGGCTGATTCTTGTACAATATTAAAGTATGCGCAGTACCTATGTAAACAGTATAAAACTGACGCTATTCATCGGGGCGTTCACTAGATATCACCTATAAAAGACGTGATAAACTTACGAACTATAAATATTAGCAATTATTTGATCGTATATAATATGACATGTCGTCACGTTGATTGCTAATAAATATTATGAAGGCGTAAAATTAATTGCTGTCCTATTCTTATTAAATAAATAAATAAATAAGCCTTTATTAACTGAAAATTGTTTACATGTTCAGTGTTTGTCTTAAACTGCATTAGACTTAAACATATGTTAGTAGCTCAACAGTATAGGTACACAACTCACATACAACATTTATGTACATGTCACATTTTGCTAAACATCTTCTAGATAGTGGGCACAAATTATCTTCCAACCATTCATATGAAATCTTACACACTTGCGATAAAGGTATTCGACTGAGCATGTTGGAACACTTAGAAATAATAAAACATAATAATAATAATCAATTTAAATTACTCAATGAACAATGTTAATGTTTCAAATTCACCACTGCTTCGATTTTTTGGAGGGGATAGGTTTCCCGGGGGTAATGGGCGGGGCAATAGTGGTGGGGGTTTAAAACACGCTATATAACACCGCGCATTTGACACGAACGTCACTAGACAATCTTGCATTGTAAGGTCGACATCTCCTGAAGATGCTCCGGTGTCGGGGCGAAACGTGCGTCGAGAATAGTATAAAAGTCTTGTGTGGTGGTGCATGTGAGTGGTGGTGGCATTGCTTGCTTGGGAACTTAGCTTTCTTGCTTGGTTGGGAAGGTAAACGGTGCTTCTCTTGTAACTGCATGCTTGACCATACAGAATTTTTTTCTGTTGGCGGATTATAGCAAAATAATTGTATTCTTTTCTTGCTAGAATGGTAATAAATGAAAGAATATTATGTCAGCACTGATGCTGATGGTCTGTGTTTATGCCAATTAATGTTATATGCGTCTGTGGTTCTATGGATAACCATAGAATCACATACCACATATAAATGTGGTCTGTGGTTATATGGCTAAATACACGGCGACAAAGTCGCAACTGTCGTGATCGTGTGTTCGACTGGCAACATTTATTTGTTATTTATAGAATGGCAATGCTGATTTCATGTTGGTATTGCACTATTAATGAATTCAGAGTTGGTAGAGGGTAGGCGAAGGAGACATTGTGTGTGGATACGGGCGTCATTCTGTAAACAAAAAGTTGAGTATCGCTCGCCATCAGAGGTGCACGCCTGTGCTGTATACATTCTTATATATCATAATATATACAGTGTTATACTTTTGTGTATAGAGTGAGTTGAGACGTGGTGTTGGAAAGTAAAGTGTGTGCGAGATGATAGCTGAAATGCCAGTAAGTCCTTTGTTGTATCGTTCCAATTTATTATTTATTTATTATTTAATCTCTGATGCATTTTAAGAGTAATCTTTAACACATGTGTTAGTGTGCTATTTCAGGATTTCTATAAGGTACATTGTGGGTAGCGAAGTTGTTCGCTACTACCCAAAAATATGCCCGTTCTATGCCCACGTGTAGTTTTATGAACTTCCAAATAAAGATCCGTAGTTAGTCAATCGGTCTTAGGTTGTATCTAGTCATGGAATATATAGACCTTAACGGGAATTCGTGACAACTTCAGAAGTGAAAATGAACCCAAGAAAACAATATTTTTTTAACACGAGAAAAATATTGTTCACTAAGTAGTTATATTGTGACACAATTCTCTGTGTCGTACCTTCAAAACTTTTAAACAAAGAGTATTCCGTTTACTTAGTTCAAAAGAGATTCACTACTTTAATCAAAGTTAGCATGTACTTGAGATCCATTCTTGCTATGCTATAAAGATAACGTGCAGCAAAGAACTTTTGGATATTGTTAAATCTGTTTTGACACCTATTGTGTGGGTACATTGAATAACATTAGTTCTGGGTGAACTCTTAGATTTGCTATTTTGGCTATAATATTATGTTGTATTCCATTTGAGTAGAGGTTAAATCGAGTGTTTGGTAATGATCTCGTGCGATAATAATTGACATTGTATCAAGGCAATTAATATTTGAATTACATTTATATTTCGTATTTAGTTACCCACAAATTGGAAAAGAGTTTGCTGTAAACTTTAATATTACGTCATCACGACGTTAAGACTGTGAAGTCTCATCTGAATGAATTGCCAACTCAAACCAGCTTGGCGACTGGCTTCCATCGAGGAGGATGATCCCCGAATTACGATTTTGTAAGCAGTTTACTTTAGTGTCGAAGTAATTCTGATTCTAAGGTATTTAGTTTAGATAAAACACATCTATAGAATTTTCAGTGAATTGAGTTTTGAATATAGTGTCCATAGTATTTATTTATGATAGATGATGTAAAAAATGTCATGTCCTGGACATGAGTCCAAGAAATTTTGTGTTATTTAGCTATAATCAACAAATAAAGCGTCAAGCGAGAATTTCGCCAGTATGAGAGTTGACATACTGGAATAAATTTCACTAGCACCGGCCGTCTGAGCAGCCATTTTAGATGATTAAATGCGATACCATACAGCTTGGTTATTACTACTGGTTAACCTGAGGTACTCCTAGAGATATGAAATAGGTAAATAATTATCAGTTCTAATTAACTCAAGTATTTGTGAATTATTCTCTGGACCATTACTTTGGATGAACGTTACCTAAAGTTTTATTTAGTGTAAATGTAGTTAAATGATTATTGAATTTTAAAGCAGCCTCGTGCCTTCAGACTAGTGTACTGAATGAGATTGTAGTTTTTTTTTACGCACTGTTTAAGTTTCGAATTTTGATTTTACAAGGTTTTTAATTTTAATTTAGTTTTTAATTTGAAATTTCTATTAACCAGGCATAGATTAGATTACTGGTTATTCACGAAGAGAATTCATGGAGTGAATAATAGTAATAAAAAAAAAAGGAGAAGTGAATATGTCAAATAAGATACCCTCATGTCAATACTAGGATGCAAAGCAATTTATCGAACTCTGATTAGTTTCATGTGTGATTTATAAGAAATACGATACAAGTATGATTTAGTTTTAAATTCTCGATATAAAAGTATACTTACTGGTATACTTATTTTATGTGATCTAGATAGTTTAGTCTGGTAGTACTAGACTCGATCAAAACAGGTGTCTTAGGAATTTGTAGTGTTTAAAAAGTAATTTTTTTGAGTGGCAGGGCAACTATTTATATTAGTGCCGCGAGTGAACTTAAATTACATTAGTGAAGTACATTGGCCAGACATGTAATTTATGATAAGTTTATTTAAGCACTTGCTTAAAATCATTTGCCCTTTTATTAGTGATCTGTTCGATGGTAGTTGTACCTATGCTGAAAGAATAATAGTGGTTTTACTGACCAAGTCCATTTGCAACTCTTAATATGTGCTATTATCACAGCATATGTATTTTAGTACTGTATTGTATATCAGCTATTGATATCATTATCATTTGTAGTTTTAAAAAAAAGGGGAACCTCTTTCTATCGCATTACAGGTTGATTGACATCAGGGGTTCCGCTTTCATGTACGGAAGCCTTAGTGTCTCTTGACAGATTTATCAGTGATTGAGGTTAATAATGAAGGATTTTGGAAGAATACAAGATAGAGACGTTAGAATATCTTAGATTTCAAGTTGAAATTGACGATTTTGCGTAGCTGGTATTGTGGGAGTAAGAATAAAGATATTGAATGATGGTCAGAGAGCTCGTATACGTTTTAGTCATGAGTGTATCTACTCACTATTATAGAGTGGCCAAGTGTGTCGATATTTTAAGGTGGCCATGTGAGTCACCATTTTAGAATGACTATGTATGTCATTTGGGCCATGTGAGTCCATAGAATGTAACCAAGTGTGTTACTAGAGTGGAACAAGTGTTTCCATAAGATGTGACCTAGGTGGCCATGTGAGTCACCATTTTAGAATGACTATGTATGTCATTTGGGCCATGTGAGTCCATAGAATGTAACCAAGTGTGTTACTAGAGTGGAACAAGTGTTTCCATAAGTTGTGACCTAATGAGCCGATAGGTTGTGAACAAGTGTGTTACTGTTTTTGACAGTATGTTATCTAACTGTTCGTGAAAGATCTAATGTATTTTATTTACTTAATTTTACGTACATATCAAACTAAAGGGATGTACATAATGAAAGCAAGTTTTCTAGTCCAGAATTATTAGCTGCTTTAGTAGATTACTGTACAAGTAACTCGTTCTATCTAGAACTACCATGGCATTTTATTCATTTTTCATAGTTCCTGTGTGCCTTTAAATGTTTTTGATCAGGGAAAGTTCTACATTTTTAAATTTTGAATGATTTTAGATAGATTTCGGTTATTTTAAACGACTAAGATCAATTTTTACGAGTAGTATAACTGTACCTAATGGTACAGCCGCAAAAATTGATTGTATTTGTATGGACTTTAAAATGGATTAATTAGTGATCCCGATGTAAGGCGACCGATCCTCGACGTGTTTCGGATGTATATAATTTGAATGCGCCGAAATACGAATGAATTATAGTTATTTCAAAAAAAAACTATGATGATCAAACGAACTTGCAAATTGAAATTAGATCGATATTATATGAGTACGCTTCATTTGAAGATATACAACAACATAGTTATTATATGTACACTATTTATAATAACGTACCAGATCGATGTCGATGTGGTTTAGGAAATGATGCATTTAATAGCCTTATTTTCATTGGTTCAACTTATCAGTTGGTCACTCACCCATTCGTTATATTTGAAAAATTTGTGTTTCTCAAATATATAACTCACTTGTAGACTATGCTTAGTAGTTTAAAAAGTTAACAAGCAAGGAATGCATAAAGTAAATTGAAACAAAGGTTCCAAGTTTGTTGTTGTTAATAGATCTTTCACTCGTTTGTTTACACTATTTTATGGCTTTCAACATAATGCGGTCCGATGTTCGGAATGCGTTAAGAATTAAATACGGAAGGATATATACTTCAGCTTTTAACGGTGAAGGTTGTAGTAATTTTGAAATTCTAGATATCGCAAAAATAATAATTCCAAAAATAGTTCAAACGTGTTTCGTCAATACTAATTAGCATTCCAGTGATTCAGTTTGACCAAGTTAGTTCATTAAATGTTAAATTGAATTTAATAAAAAGATTAAAATTTTTGGAACATTTACTAATCACAAAGAAAGATAAATAAATAAATATAAGGGCTGAACATTTGAGGCTCGAAGTTAAGTAGCTTGCTAGAAACTACAGTCACGACACGAGAAGCCCGTTTAATAAAGTAATGAAATTGTAAAAATGCGCCATTCTCGAAGTCACATTGGGTTTTCTTTCTATATATTTATCTGAGTGATTTGAAATAATGAACTGGATGATAAAATTTAACAGACTATTATTTGAATTGAAAATGAAATCGCGCAATTAATTATCTTTTGCCGTCCAAAATCTCGAGAGTATAATATGATGTAAAAATTATATTTTCTAGAGAGTGACTAGTGCGTGCTTGCTTACTCTAATTTTATCTCCATATTGTTTTTCTCAAATTTATTGAATAATGTCGTGTGATGCACGGGCGTTGTGGATCCGCAAGCTCGTGACGAAGGTATACCCTCACCTAGCGGCTCCGGCCTACAACCGTCAGTTAATTTGTAAATACTTACTTTAATTATTAAAAGACGCAGAAAAGTAAAGCAAAAAGTATTAAAAAGCAGAATGAATAAAACACTCAGTATATATACTATATTATGTTACTGACGTAATATATTATAACTTGGTGTAACGTTTTTGATTTATAATCGGTTTGATTTTTGTTCATATGTTGAGGTAATGATTCTGAAAAAAAAAGACAAAAGAGGTTTTGAGTATTAAATTCAAATTTCTGAATTTGGGGTTTTCATCTAGTTTTTTTTATTATTTAGTTTTGTATCTAGCTTTGGATTTACAGCAAAATTTGAATTTTGTATTTTAATTTGAAATTGCTATTGAGTAAAGTTAATTTAAAATAATTATATGATAGCGATTTAGTATTGTACAATAATTGCAAGCCGATTCTACTTCAATTCATACAAAAGTTTTGCATTTCAAAGAAGCCTTTGATGAAGAGTTAGATTTAGTTTTGGACTAAGGTTTAGTTTTGGACTTTTTGTTTGGTTTTCAATGATGATTGTAGCCAAAGTTCAGGTATTTGACCCAGTTCAAAGCATTGGGTAAGATTCTAAGTATTTCACAAGTTAAAGATTGTCTTGGACAACATAACCTGAACTGATTCGGTTGAATTTTGTGGTGCTGTCTCTTTTTGATGGGTTTATTCAGAGGTTAACACGGAAAGGAAAGGTTAGGAAAAGAAGGGAATAAACTAAAACAACTTGTGTTTTGAGGCGTGTTTAATAGAATTGAACTCTATTTGTTAAAATTTTTTGAATAAGCTACGAAAAATTTCATTTCATTTATTAAAAACGTTGACTGTTACATAGTTAAAGATTTTAAAATAGTAATAATTTAACATAGTGGGAACAGTCTACCGCCAACAGGTATACGATGTCAGGAATTTAGAGCAGATAATTTAACATAGACTTAATTTGATTCAAACGATTAGTAAAGATTAGTTAATGGTACAGCAGATCCAACTGAATTGAAGAATTGATAGATTAGTAATCCTGATTAATGTTTGCATTGGATGCAGTTGTAGATTTTATTGTGAACTCTGGGGTAGTGTGTGATACTTATTTCTTGTCAAGTCCTAAAATTTTAATAAAATCAGCTTTCCTTTACGTTCTGCTAAATTTTTCGATTTCAATAAAGTTTTTTAAAAAAAGCAGGCATGACACGTCATGTATGACACATGATAGGTGGAGCTCAGGATGATGGACCTGTTGGTCTGTTACAGATTGTAATCAGGGTTTAGATATTTACTTAGCTTTAGATTCAGCGTCAGATGCTTGTAAGGTATAAATAACTGAAACGGTATAAGAAATAAAATAAATATTGGGTATTTTATTAAATTTGAATTCAGTTTTAGACTTTTGCTTACGGTATATGTAACATACTGTTTAGATTATGTTTTAGACTGTAACTGTTCCAGACTTTGATTAAGTTTCAGACTAGATTTTTATTCAGCTTTAGATAATTAATCCTTTATTTGCCTAACTTTATTCTATATGAGTTTTAGATTTAAATTGCGATATTTTTATTTCTGTTGTGAAATTTCGACTCAGCGATATCAATCAGTTTAATTGCACTTCACACACACTTCACAAATCTCAAGATCAAAAGCTCGATAGTTTTGGATTTCAGATCGGTTTGAGGTTTTAAGTTTGATATTACTAAATTGAAAAAATGTAGGTTTCCTTTTTGTTATCCTTTTTAATTATCCCGAATGTCGTGATTTACTAAAACTAAATGTCATCGTGCAAGTATGAATGGATGAAGATGTTTTGTTGTACACTACAGATTGTTGCAAGGAGTGAAGCGAACTAAGCTTAGCAAAGCAAATGTTTGGTGGTTGTGCACCGGGAGGTTGCACAATGTCGGATGGCCGAATGTCGTGATCGTGTGTTCGACTGGCAACATTTATTTGTTATTTATAGAATGGCAATGCTGATTTCATGTTGGTATTGCACTATTAATGAATTCAGAGTTGGTAGAGGGTAGGCGAAGGAGACATTGTGTGTGGATACGGGCGTCATTCTGTAAACAAAAAGTTGAGTATCGCTCGCCATCAGAGGTGCACGCCTGTGCTGTATACATTCTTATATATCATAATATATACAGTGTTATACTTTTGTGTATAGAGTGAGTTGAGACGTGGTGTTGGAAAGTAAAGTGTGTGCGAGATGATAGCTGAAATGCCAGTAAGTCCTTTGTTGTATCGTTCCAATTTATTATTTATTTATTATTTAATCTCTGATGCATTTTAAGAGTAATCTTTAACACATGTGTTAGTGTGCTATTTCAGGATTTCTATAAGGTACATTGTGGGTAGCGAAGTTGTTCGCTACTACCCAAAAATATGCCCGTTCTATGCCCACGTGTAGTTTTATGAACTTCCAAATAAAGATCCGTAGTTAGTCAATCGGTCTTAGGTTGTATCTAGTCATGGAATATATAGACCTTAACGGGAATTCGTGACACAACCATCTGGTACAATATAAATCAAGGTTTTCCTAAAGACTACACTCAGAATAAAAAGTAAAAAGCTGTAAACATAGATCACCGAACATCCTGTGATTTTTAACGGAGTTTTGCCATTTTCAAAAGTGACCTTAACACATAACCTACAAAACTTTAAAACGAAATATCTTTTTTTTCTAGGTTCATTAAAAAAAAATTTTTGCTTCTGAGAGCTTCGTATTCGACGCTTAACTAAATATATTTTTTTCACACGTGTACATTTTTTTTTTCTCAATACTATTGATGTATGGAACTTCGCCATTGTTCTTTAGTTTTCCTATTTTATGTTGGTATTTGTGTGTAGTATTGAAACATCTCCTTAATTCTCCTGTTTGAGATTGTATTTACGATTAAAGTACGCACGGCACGCAGGCGACGACGACGACGCGACACACACCGGGCTAGACACTGACTCCGCGCCCGACGGCGATTCTGTCGCCCGCAATGTGGTGTCCACCGGCATTGACACAATCTAAGCGCGCGAGGGAGACCCCATTGCCCGCAGCGGAGAGAGATCTGGACAAAACACGGGTCCTGCACGCGGAGGTGCTAACGTCACCCGCAGTGCGGGCCCAACACCGAAGACGACACCAGGCCTAGGGGCTCGTAGTCTTCAAGGCAGGCCCTAGCCGACACACGGTTACAAGAAAATCACCGGGGTACAAAGAAGGCCTCGAATCCCGTACCCCGGAGAAGATCCCTGCTGCTGAACTAATGAACACTGAGCTCACCTCTAGCGCGGTCTCGCCGTCCTTGTCGCGCGCGAGCCGCGCACGGTACAGCGCGAGCGCGGGGCTCTGCAGCAGCAGCACGCGCGTGTCGGCGCGCTGCAGCACGGCGCGCAGCCACGGCGCGGCGGCCGGCGCCCACGCCGACACCGTCGCCGGACTGTACAGGTCTACCACCTGCGGACATGTTGCTCCAAGTGACAATTTGCCGTTGATTACAGCTTTTTTATAACTTTCACTGCCATATCGAAAAAAAAAATCAAAACAACGTGAAGTCTTGACATATGGATGCGAGGCATGGAAGGTCACGAAAGCCATCTCACACCAAATCCAAGTTTTTGTCAATCGATGCCTTCACCGCATTCTAGGTGTCCACTGGCCTGAGAAGGTCAGGAACATATCGATCTCTTACTACGATGCAAGGAAGCCCCAATACACGACCACGTTTTCTATGAGTGAAGGTTTCGATTTTTTTTATTTTATAGGTCTACTAACGTTTCAAGAAGAAAACTAGCGTCTTTCCAAAGTGTTTGATGCTTAGTAAGCCCACCTCAATACCGAAATTTAAACATCGCTATTGTATAGCCTCTATATGTAATAAAGCTTTACATAAAACCTATAAAATCGTGGGCCCTTTTCCAGGTTATAAGAGAGTTACAGTGATATAGTCCTTCTGTGTCTGTATTCCAGACTTCAATAAAACCCAAATACAGCCCTTATGCATCCAAATTTTAATGCTGTGTTAGTTGGGTGACAATGCCTCGAAAGTAGGAAGGTGTGGAGGGAACAAGATGAAAATGTAGTTTTGCACAGTCACCTCGCAGCCCGCAGCCTGCTGCAGCAGCGCGGCCAGCTGCGCGGCGGCGCGCTCCATTCGTGCACAGTCGCGCGCGTACAGGAGCAGAATCCGTCCCGGCGCGCGCGCCTGCCCGGGGCGCTCTAGCCGCCTGCAAACAGTCACACGGAGTTACAAATACCCAAAGACCTCAATTTACGTAGACGGGCCCTGTCTTAAATTAGGCGAATTAAACTTCTAGTTCCTTCATTATCATGGACTTCCGCAAAGTTAAGCCTCTGCTTCTATCCAAATCGATTGTTATTTTATTATTTTGTAAGAGTGTCGTGCACGAGTGAAGTACTCACCGAGTGATGTCGTTAATCCAAGTTTGCAGTATGCTCTCCTTGAACCGGCCAGCGCGCGCGGCGCGGACCATGCCCAGCGCCGCCAGCGCCAGCGCGCCGAGCAGCAAGGCGCCGCCGAAGCCGCCAACCATCCACCACAACTGGGAATGTGGCACCACGTGATCCGGCGTCTGGGAGCCCGTGTGACCTGATCACACCACAATCACATATTGTAGCGAAACAGTTTTTTTATATAACCTGCATTGAAAGTGCTAGTTTCAATGCCTGTTGAAATTTCAGACGGATATGTCATTCAGCGGGTAGAAAACCATCACTTTCTGGCCTAGAGCAGACTCTATCTAGTGAATATCCCGCCATATCTAGTGAACGCCCCGATGAATAGCGTCAGTTTTTATACTGCTTACATATGTACAGCGCATACTTTAATACTGTACTAAAATCAGCCTTCCTAGTTATTGTTCATTTTTGGTAACCATAACACGTCTTTGAGCAGTCAGATCCCCAGCCGCATGCGGGCAGACCATCACTATTTTAACCAGAGGAGAGTCCTACATCCACCAAATACTGAATCAGCCTTCCTGGTGATAGTTACCAAAACTGCAGCTATCTCTTAGTCTATAAGTTAAACTATCCTGTGGGGCGCTGGACCTAAAATCGATTGCTTCTATACATTTTTGTCATCAAGAAACTCGTCAATTGTATAATAGCCTCGACTCAACAAGTGATCGTTTATTACACACCCCTATGTGGAAGGCCTAGTTGTGACAACGCATATCAGTCGATTGCGATTGTTAAGCAACGTTGACCCAAGTCGGTAACTGGATAGGAGACCGAATCTGGAGATTCAAATTTGGCCTTTTCGTTTCCTCCGTGCCTCGGTGAGCACGTTAAGCCGTCTATCCCGGTTATTATCACTAACTGATAATAATCGTTACAAAAACCTAAGAGTTAAATACTCTCAGTCGAGTCGTATGCGGAAGGACGTGGGAACCCACCGCTTTATTATACCAACAAAAATCCTACCATTATGTGATAAATGTAAAAGGAAAAACCCTCAGAAATGAGGAATACAATGCCAAGAGAGAGAGAGAGATACATACTGCCTTCAATTTATGTATATTATAATATCTGACCCGATAGACGTTGTCCTGTCTTACTGTGAAACTGGCAGTTATGTCAAACGCCTTAAGGTTATAAAAGGAGAAAGGGTTATATTAAAATTAAAAAAAGGTTATATTCTGGTTAGAAAAGTTAATAAGACCGTTAAGTTTTCTTAAATATTCTTATATTCCGCGAAACTTTCTAAGTTTTTTCTTCTTTCTCTTAACAATAACAAACACAACAAAAAAAGAATGAGCGAATTTGGTCCAGCCGTTCACGCGTGATGCCGTGACCAAGGGAAATAGGGACTCATTTTTAGATATACTTATCTTTATTTTCTTTATATTATACTAGATGATGCCCGCGACTTCGTCCGCGTGGATTAAGGTTTTTTGATTCCCGCGGGAACTCCTTAATTTTCCGGGATAAAAAGTAGCCTATGTCCTTTCCCGGGTATCAAACTATCCCTATACCAAATTTCATCAAAATCGGTTGAAGAGATAATTTTTTTTATTCCCGCGGGAACTCTTACATTTTCCGGGATAAAAAGTAGCCAATGTCTTTCCCCGGGATACTACCTATACCTGTACCAAATTTCATCAAAATCGGTTGAACAGGTGGGCCGTGAAAGTGTAGCAGACAGACAGACAGACACACTTACGCATTTATAATATTAGTATGGATTCAGCCGCCGTTTTTTGAAGTGAAAAGCCGCGTTGAGCACTTTTTGGTAGGGGAAAATCTTATGGGTTCGGGTCACCGACATGCTGTGACGTATTGTGCAACATTATTTAATATGATTGTATGTATATTAATTGTTATTTTAATTAAATTGTATTTATATTTTGTCAATATCTTGTACAGCCCGTAATATATTTGAACAATAAATAATTAATCATATAAACATGTACCTATATAATTGTTGCTCGGAGTGTCAATAGATGAGAAAACCAGATTGATGTTGATAATTTTAATTTAAACATGAAATTTCAAATTTTAATATTTAAATTCCAAGTTATAAGTTTTCACTTCTATCGGCAGTCCTTATGACTGGCAATTTTTTTTGAAGTAATAACTTCTTTAGCCGCGTTGAACACTTTTTGTCAGAGGTAAAAATCTATGGTAAAAAATTCTTTCCAAAAAACCGACTTCCAAAGCCACGGTAAAGTAAAAAATAATTTTGATTTCTACACACTATGTTGAAGTCGGGCGAGCCTGACGCGTCAACTATGCCTATCTTTGTTATACTCGCCCGACTTCAACATAGTGTGTAGAAATCAAAATTATTTTTTACTTTACCGTGGCTTTGGAAGTCGGTTTTTTGGAAAGAATGTTTATTTTTAACTTTTTAGTTTACTCTAAATCCCTACTGCTTAAGAGTGCCGTACCCTGCAGCATTAGGGTTGAGGAGTTGGGACTTGGGTTTAAGTATGAAGTCGTTGCTTGACACCTACAATATTAATCATACCTACTAATATTATAAATGCGAAAGTCACTTTGTTTGTTGGTTTGTTGGTTTGTTGGTTTGTCCTTCAATCACGCCGCAACGGAGCAACGGATTGACGTGATTTTTGGCATGGGTATAGTTGAGGACCTGGAGAGTGACATAGGCTACTTTTTATCCCGGAAAATTAAGGAGTTCCCGCGGGAATAACAAAAAACTTAAAGCACGCGGACGAAGTCGCGGGCATCAGCTAGTTCATCATAAAAAAATCTTAAATCGCTATTTTTAAGGTGTTCTGTACCCTACAGCATCAGGGTTGAGGAGTTGGGACTCATATCGTATACACGTGACTTGATACCTACTATATGAATTCACCATCAAAATTTCCCAACTCACTAGTTTTGATGATTTCATGTAGTACGGTACACCTACAGCATCAGGATTGAGGATTTGGAGTCTAAGCAATGAAAAAATTGTTCAAATCGGTTTAGAAACCACGGTTTAGAAAAAAAGATACACGCCGAATTGAGAACCTCCTCCTTTTTTGGAAGTCGGTTAAAAATGCGGATTCGCGTCACCGACATCGACACCGTCCCCGCGTTGCTACGAAGACAAAAGGTCTTAAATATAAATATACCACATTCGTAATTTAACTTTAATGTTTAAGTTTTAAGGTTTATGTTTTAATGATTTATAAAAAAATTAGATTAAAATAAATATTTAAAATAATTTAAAATAATTTCGGTTGTCTGTGTCGGTTTACGGACGATAGTTTTACGTGATAACTAGAAGTTCTCTCGCGCGCTCGCGTGGTGGGGTTCCAGTAACAGAACAATTGGAAGCTCGACGTTAAGCGAGAAGAGAGATAAATGTGTCACAAGCCAACGCTTGGGCCGATCGTGCCTCTCTATCGCTAGTTCCGCGCTCTCACTTGCACGATCAGGCTCAGGCGGAACGTGACACTTTTTCGTCCGTGCAGCCGGTGTTCATCTTATATATAAAATTCTCGTGTCACAATTCTCGTGTCACAATTTTCGTTCCCATACTCCTCCGAAACGGCTTGACCGATTCTCATAAAATTTTGTGAGCATATTGAGTAGGTCTGAGAATCGGCCAACATCTATTTTTCATCCCCCTAAATGTTAAGGGTAGTCCACCCCAAAATTTTTATTTTTTATTTTTTAGACAAAATTTTTAGTTTTTAGTTTTTTTATGTTTTTAGTTTTTTTATGATACAACATACAAAAATACATACAATCCTAAATTTTCACCCTTCTACGATCAAGCCTTATTTTTTATTTTAGTAATTTAATCATTTTTCATCTCCGGTCGATAACTGATCAATCGTCATTTAATTAGTTATTTTAATATGCATATTCAGTAGGTCTGAGAATCGGCTACTATCTATTTTTCATACGTCCACGCGAACGGAGTCGTTGGCATCAGCTAGTCGACTTATAAGACGTTATCACGCTAAAATATTCGTTTTCACTTCTATCGGCAGTCCCTATGACTGGCAATTTAGTTTTTTATCCACGTCTCGGAGGGAGATGTAGAAGCGGCCACTCACAGAAGCTGTGGTGGAAGTTGATGTGCGGGATGGCGTCCAGCGACATCCACGGCGCGGTGTGTCTGAACGTCGCGATGTAGCAGACGTGCGGCGCGGCGCGCGCGCGGCACACCACGTGCATCGGCGTTACCGTACTGCAGTTCATGTACACCTGGAATGTGGGACATTATTTTTTTAAATGTATGTAAATATGTATTCCTACATCTATGAACACCATAGACTTTGATACGTCACATGACTGTCACCTGTCAGAAGCCTACGTCAAATAATAAAAATAATAAATAAAACTCTATTTAGAAACATTAACCAAGGACTTAAAAACATATTGAACGATTATCCTGCAAAAGTTAAAAACTGCGTTGCAGTGATTATCGCCTTCCACAAACATTGTACAGTGTTTAAAAAGATACTCTGTGGATTACGTTTTGTGAATAGGTAAGTATATTTTTTTTAATGTTTTTTATTTTATTTATTTTTCCTCAATTTTCCAATGTTTTAATAGTTATTCTGCTATTCGAGACGGAGACAAATACAACAAATTAAAAACCATAAAAATCGGTCCAGCCATTCTAGAGTTATTTAAGACGTGTTCGAACAAACCCGACTTTGTTTTATTTAATACTAGCGGACGCCCGCGACTTCGTCCGCGTGGATTGAGGTTTTGTGGTTTCCGCGGGAACTCCTCAGTTTTCCAGGATAAAAAGTAGCCTATGTTTTAATCCAGGTTATAAGCTATCTGGGTAAGGCCGCGAAAATTGTCAATTATATCACAAAAGTAACACAACACCATTTGTGTTATCGTCACACAAATGTAACCCAATATGTAACGTATGTTTTGGGTAAAGTTTGGTTCATAATGGTGATTAATAGTGTCAGATATTTTATTTTATGTTCGAATTTTTAAGAATGTGATTAGGTACTTATGTAAAATAGATAGTACTTAGTCCCTTGTTTAAAGGACCCTACGGAACCCTAAAAAGGATAATGAAAAAATACAATTTATGAGAAATACTTTTAATTTATTTATTCATAAAATCAGTGTTTTTAGTACGCGAAAGTTTTATGTAGTAAACGCAGCGTTTTTATATTGACGTAATGTTCTGTCACTGTTTTTCTTTTTCTGCTCTTGAAATTTTTCTGGATCCGTAGATTTTAATTTTTGACGGTATCTCTTTTGGCGTTCTGCAGCAGTTAACGGCATTTTCTAAAAAAAATACAAGAAGATTATGTTGACTGATAGATTTATTTACAATGAGAGGTTAACAAACATAAAGGGGTATGAATATTTGAATATACAGTATCCATCAATAAAAAATATAGCGGCCATTTTGTAAGTTTTAATACGCATCACAAACTTAATTTTGCAATCAAAAATTATATAATAATGTTAATAGGTCATTAATAAAAATCCTATATTATATATCCTGGATAAAAAACCTATATTATGTTAATCCAGGGTTACTTCCATTCCAAATTTCAGCCAAATGGGTTCAGTGATTGCGGCGCGAAGGCGCAACAAACATACACACACACACACACACACACACACACACACACACACACTACACAAACCCATTCAAAGTTTTGCCTTCATAATATTATTACTAATAAATTATTAGTGTGACATATGATGAGGCGCTGAGATCGCAAGAGTAGTGTAAGCCGCCTACTACTGCTACTACTATTTTATTATATAATATAGTTATTAGGTACATAAGATCACACACAATTAATGTAATTAATTTAGTTTCGTCAACATTATGAATAAAGCTTTATAGGTCTGTTGTGATACGTAACACAAAAACCTGTGTTATATGAACACAAATGTAACACAGAAGTATCACGAGCGTGACACAAATACAACACAAAAGCAACATAAAAGTAAAAAAAATAATTCAATTTTAGCTTATATCTCGGTTATTTATATTAATTAAACGCTGATGAATACTTTTAATTATACTCTTTATACACTAGTTATCAAATATGGTTAAATAGTAATAAAATATCTGTTACTTACCTCATTAATTCTCAATTATTCTATTTTTTTCCAACCGACGACAACTTGACGCGCTCATTTGACACCTCCCTCTGACGAAACAATATGGCTGATTTATTTTTTAATGCTATACGGACAATAGGGTTGCCATATTAAAAATGAGGTTTTGCAGTTTGGCTCTTTAAATGGTAGGATTGGGGTAAAAATTCGTAACACAAATAAATCGTGACACAAAAGTAAAAGTTTTTTTTAATTTTTATCTATTAATAATTGTTGACCTTTAAAGTATTTTTGCACAACGATTATTTTAATATAGAGGCTAGATCTTTAAACTTCAAATTTTAATACATATAAATAATGTTTACTTTGAAATTTATTAAATATTCCCATTAGAGGTTATCGCCCAAAAAAACGACAAAATAGTAACACAAAAAATTGACAATTTTCGCGGCCTTACCCATCTATGTTCCAAATTTCAGCCAAATCGGTTCAGTAGTAGCGGCGTGAAGGAGTAACAAACATACACACAAACTTTCGCCTTTATTATATTATTAGTGTGAAGAAGTAAAATAATAACGTTAGAAATGTTATGGAAAAATAATTACCTACTTTAATTGTAAGTATTATGTAACTAGATCTTTAAAAACGTAATGCACATGTAAACAAGGTTTTGATAAATAAATGATGAATGATTTATAGCTTTGTCCTGCCCTGAACCTCGAACCTCGAACCCGATTGCAGGGCCCCCTATCGGGTCCAATTGGCATGATGACTGATTTTGAAAAATGGTCAGATTATGTTCGGAAGTATCTACTATTTCGAAAAAATATTTTATTTCAGCAAAAAAATAAGGTTTGGTACATAAAATTGGGCTTTGAAATTTAAATTTTAAAATTCACGCCAAAACGCTCGGCGGTGTCATGGCGTCGTTTGTGACGTCACTATTGTTTTTACCAAGGATATGTCCCGAAATACACTGCTTGCACTGTAAGGTGTGACGTCAATTTAGTACACTGCGAAACCGTTCCTTTATAGTTAGCTATACTGGTCACTGTTTAAAACGGAACGCAGTCAGCACCGAGAGCACCTTACCTCGAAAACTCCAGTGCTCACAGTACAAAAATGGCGACGATTTATGACGTCATATATTTCCCTAGGATACTGCGGCTACTGTCAGTCCATAACGGGACGAATTTCTCCCCAGTAAGAGCACTGAACAGTGCTCTCAGTGTATATCGGAACATATGTATACGGAAATATGGCGGATTGCTGTATTTTATAGTTTTATTTTATCAAATTAAATAGCAATCTCACTCGAAATAGAAAAACAAATACGTTTTATAGAATCCATGAATCCTATTTCATTAGAGAATTCATAATTTCATTGATTCTTGGTTACTGTCATCATGCCTATTGTGTATATGTCACCGTAAGATTGCAAAAACCGTTAGATTGTAATCCAACTAGCGATATTGTAAACTGTCGACGGATTGTGAACCGTTCAATGTTCCGAGTGTAAATTTTTGAAATATTAATTGTATTTACGTTTTCTTTTCTCTTTCTTGTAGGTTAGGTTAGGGTTCGACATAAATTATCATGTAGTGCCCGGCCGGTGACATATATAAACCATCCCGGGATCCAAACAATCACAACAAAAAAAGAATTAGCGAAATTGGTCCAGCCATGTTCACGCGTGATGCCGTGACCAAGAGATATAGGGATTCATTTATATACTTATATATAATAAAAAGATATAAAGCTATGGCAACTAGTATCACTTCTATATTAATTGAAATAAAACTACCCTTTTAGAGCAACGCAACTTGGTTTTTATTTCGTCAATACTAAACATAATCATACTAATACTAATAATATTATAAATGCGCAAGTGTGTTTGTTTGTTGGTTTATTGGTTTGTCCTTCAATCACGCCGTAACATAACAACGGATCGACGTGATTTTTGCCATGGGTATAGTTGAGGACCTGGAGAGTGACTACTTTTATCCCGGAAAATGAAGGAGTTCCCGCGGGAATAACAAAAAACTTAAACCACGCGGACGAAGTCGCGGGCATCGGCTAGTTTATAATATTACTTAGTATAGATAGGCTAGCGCTTGGCTGCAATCAGACTTGCAAGTTATAATGCAGCTTATGGTGGAGCGCGCTTGCCTAGAAGATGCCTATTCAATTGATTTGAAGGTACCAATATAAAAAAGAGGAGGGGAAAACGGAAGCCGGAAGGGCATTCCATAATCTAGCGGTTCGAATCAGGAACGAGGAAGCAAATCGCTTCGTACGAGTCCGCGGAATTTCGACTGCGTAAGGGGGCAGCCCGTGTCATTGCCTCGCGGTTCGATGTTAAAAAGGCCATGAACCGACTGTAATGTATTATATTTTTAGTACATTTTCCATATGCTTACTTACTACCGCAGATAAAACTATAACGTAGTCATTTCCCGCACCCTATGGGCGATAAAAACATTACCACACAGTTATTAGCCTACAAAGAAGTGCGGCAACAACCATTTAAGCACTAATGCGTTTAAATTAATGACCGCTGTACAGAACCTAAGCTATTTCGTTGGGATAAAAAGTAGCCTGTGTGACTATCCAAGTCCTGTCAAATAATATGGAAAAAACCACGTAAGAATTACTATTGCAAGTAATATTGGGATTGTCTACGAGTCGAACTGCCCGCCTTTGAATCCGGTCAAATGGAAGGAGCTGGTACTGGGGTGCTCCGGCCCAGAGGTGAGAGCATTACTCCATGTGGGGCCGAACTTGCGCTTTATACAGCAGAAGCCAAGCCACATGAAAATTTTTTACTTAGAGAACGTTTTTTTAAACTTTAAAATTGATATAGTAAGCTACTAGCTGATGCCCGCGACTACGTCCGCGTGGATTGAGGTTTTTTGGTTCCCGCGGGAACTCCTTGGTTTTCCGGGATAAAAAGTAGCCTATGTGTTACTCCAGACTATAATTTATCTTTGTGCCAAATTTCATCCAGATCAGTTCAGCCGTTCGGGCGTGATTGAGTAACAAACATCCATCCCTACATCCATCCATCCAAACTTTCGCATTTATAATAAGTCAACCGGGGATTTGCGTCTTGGGGGCTATTGAGTCTATTCGAGATTATTTAAAATCTGGTCGAAATACAACTGCTTCTGCCAACTAGTCTTGTTTATTTGCACTAAAATGGCAACATAAAACTTCAGTAGAGGGCTTTGTGACCCACAAATTCGAAATATAAGCCATTTTTAAAATCACATGTTTTGTGACAAGTGGTGCTGCGCGAGGTGAGTGATCAAAATCCTTAAAAATCCACATTTTTCTTGAATCTCTTGTTTTAATTATATAGTATACGTAATCAATATACTATAGCTTATATGTGTAAACAGTTATTTTTATTGTAATAGTTTTAATTATTGAGAAATTATGATCTTAAATTTAAAGGTTATGATTGGATTTTTGAGGTAAATGCGTCTGCTGTTTTGAGGTTATTGCGTCTATTTATCGCAATAGCCCCAAAACCAGGGTTCTTAAACCTTTTTTTGTGGTGTACAATAGACTAGCTTGTGCCTGCGACTTCGTCCACTTACGACTACACAAATTTTAAACCCCTATTTTACCCACCTTACGGGTTGAATTTTCAAACATCCTTTATTTTTTAAAACATATTATTGTGATTTTGATAGATTAAGATAGATTTGATCTCATAAAAGTAATAATATTTAGATTTTTAGATTTTTATTCAGTGTCAGGCAGGATAGCTTATTTCATATTTTCTTTAAAATAAGTATACTTACTAATAGTTTCCTATAATTAAGATTAAAAGTATACTCCTTAAATATTTCAAGTGCCTTGTTACTATAGTCATTTATTTTATAAAAATATGGTAAAGTATTACAATTTGTGATTTAACTTAATTTTAATCAAACTTTTTTGAATAATATATATGTCGGGGGAAAGACAGAAGGGCGTCGAACTCTCAACCTGATCTGATTACTTTTATGATAATATTAGCAATTTACTGTCAAAGTTTATTCATTGTTTCTAACATCGTGAGATTTAAAGAGGAGTTTATAGATTTAAAAGGCTAGTCTTGGCCGCATGTACTATTTAGTTTCCTATTTATTTTTATGCAGAGATTTTGCTGTTTAATTACTCGTAAATCTAACAATGATTTGTTTTAATAATTTTAGAGACTATTTGGGCTCATTTAATACTGTAGTTAAGTTATTTGTTAATAATAAGAGTTTCAATTGTTTATCCGCTATATCGTTCCACCAATCGGGGCGAGTCGGCTATTGCAACGCCGCGAGCCGCCGTTGGGGGCGCGATAGTGCGCTTTAAAAGCATTGTAATGGCCGATTAGAAGGAATTATTGTTCGAGCTCTGGTAAGAAAAGGTTGTAAGACCAATTTCTACTTGATTTTCCATTTATATTGTGAGCTAGGTTTTAGTTTGATTTTAGACCAAACTAACTTTGTTTATTATTGTTTAAGTTGTGATAAATATTTGTGAATCGGTTTCCATCTTGAATATCGTAAACTAAGTTAATATTGTAAAAATTATTGTCAAATGTTTTAAAAAGAGCTACCGCAGAGTTTCTCGCCAGCTCTTCTCTGTGAGAGTGGCCTTCCGAGCTGGTGGTAGACTCATTTGATCATTTGAATAAAAACCATCTGAATTTAACATCTAAATCGGTGTTTCTTTTAAGTAATTAAGGATTAGAATCTGTGAGGTTAAATCATTATTATTAAACTACCTACGTACCTATCCGCGTATGGTAATTATCGTAGTATTTCTTTTGATCACCTTTGCTATCGATGATTTCCTTAATTGTGTTAATAGTAAGGCTTTTGCAAGTCAATGATGGATTAACTATTAGAATCATTAATTATAATTACAACCTATGTCTTATAGTGGCGTAGTGTTTCTATGAGTTGCATTTGTAGGTAGTCTATTTATTTAGTGATTGCAAATACCAGTAATAGACTAGACAACTATTAAAATCAGTAATTAAAGCTATTCATTCAAATAGTAACCTTCAGTTGCAATCTGTGACGTATCTGCATTTGCGGTGGTCATTGTCAAGATCGGAACGTTAATCTTGTTCTGCTTTTCGATAATTAACTTCAGTGCCTCATTTGGATGGCACTTGCTTGTGATATCAGTTCTAGTACTGTAGATAGTGACAGCAGAGACGGTGACCTACTAAGGGTCAGCGGTTCTGCTGATTTAAAAGAAAAATGTGACGCGCTTTACCGACGCGTCACGTCTTTTCTGACATAGACCGCCGTTCAAATGCGACATATACGTTGTTTTAGTTCAATTTTTGTAACAATTTTTTTTCTTTGAGAGATAAGTAAGTAAGACATTTTAATTTTACTTTAACAAACAAAATGTTCTAAGACATCTGGATTTCTCATCGGGTAAATGCGTCTATGACTTTTTAGTCGCATTTTCCCAGATTTTATAAAATTACTTCTAACAGACTGAATTTTCAATTTTTTTTAGATTGACTTGGATAGATACATACACAAAGGTGTAATTGTATTAAAATACATTAATTTCAACGTTCAAAAGTTACCAGTTGGTAGATATTTAATAAAGACGCGTTAGCCCCAATAAGGGGCCATCGCAGACGTCGCAGTATTTTTTTTTATTACTTAGCCTTTATTGACTTCCTTATCTTTAACTAAACTGTAACATTTTTAGGGTTCCGTACCTCAAAAGGAAAAAACGGAACCCTTATAGGATAACTTTGATGTCCGTCCGTCTATGTGTCAAGACCCTTTTTCTCAGGAACGCATGGAGGTATCAAGCTGAAATTAATATCAAATACTCAGGTTTACGGTCCCTTGGAGCTGTGAAAAAATCAAGCTTCTAAGCTAACGCAATCAAAAGATACAGCCGTTTATGCTGGAAATTTTCGACACTCGCAACGGAATCAAAACCTACAGGGTACCTACTTCCCGTGAACTCAGAATCTTGAAATTTGGTACGAAGCAACGCCATGAAGCACATATAGATAGGAATAATTGCGAAAAGCTATTATATTAGTTAGTTGTTATATGATGTAACAAAAAAAATTTTTTTTTTACATCATATAATAACAATATTTTTATTAATTTTAAACTTGTTTAAAATTAATACAAGTTTAAAATTAATAAAAATATTGTTATTCTCTTGCACCACTCTGTCCATTTGTGAAAACCGTATGGAAATCGGTTTGGTACTTTTTGAGTTTATAGAGTAGGTACAGACAGACAGACAGACGCGGCAGGTGGAACTTTATCTTATAATGTGTAGTGATATTGATGAAAGCAGTTGAATAGAATGATCTTCAGAAGAATATTAATTTGAAAAATCAATAAGTAGTTGTAACATGTAACATTACAAAAAAAAAGCTAACTGTAAACAGAAATAACGGGATAGGTATACTGATATCATAATCAGTAGGTTATTATAAGTTTTCCTCATAGCTGGGTTTTTTGGATACATTTTAATCACAATAATATTTGGGTATTTTTGCAATATCAAATATGTAGGTCTACCCACAGTGGGCACTAGTAACTATCGCGGAGATATATAAAGCGCAACTTACAATGTTTGATAAAGAGTTGCTCAGTTGATTAGTTGTCAAGTACCCAATTTTGTCTGCCAATATGCACTTGACCAGCATAGTGGGCTATGGCCAAACCTTCCTCATTCAAGAGGAGACTCGTGCTTGGTAGTGATCCGGAAATAGGTTGACATTACCCAATTTTTGTTGTTTTGGGAGAATTTTAAACAAGGAAAAATATTACTCTTATCTCCTTTGTTACCTAATACCTATAAACGAGCAATTCTTGTATCAATATACATATATATATAATTACTAGCTGATACCCGCGACTTCGTCCGCGTGGATTGATCAGTTTTAGTTCCCGCGGGAACTCTTTAATTTTCCGGGATAAAAAGTACCCTATTATTTAATCCGGACTTCTAACTTTACGTCTGCAAAATTTCAAAGCAATCGGTTCAGTAGTTACGGCGTGAAAGCGGAACAAACATACAAACAAACTCACTTTCCCATTTATAATATTAAATATAATAATATAATAATTATATATAGTAAGGATAATCTGTGTCTCGGAAACGGCTCCAGATGTCTCCACTCCAGTTTTTTTTTTTAATTTAAATACTAGCTGATGCCCGCGACTTCATCCGCGTGGTTTTTTATATGGAAAAATAAAGGGAAAATGTTTTTTCTATTATTTTATGTTTTCGTTAATTTTCCAATGTTTTTAATAGTTATTCTGCTATTCGGGGCGGAGACAAATACAACAAATCAAAAACCATGAAAATCGGTCCAGCCGTTCTAGAGTTATAAGTGTTTGAACAAACCCGACTTTGTTTTATAAGATAATTTTAAAAAAAACCTGGCAAAGCTCTGTCATCCAGTTACTTGTGTTAAAAGTAGATAAACTATAGGCTAAGAGAGAAACTGCTCATTACCGTGTCTAACGTGTCAGTAGAGTGGGTAGTGCCATTGCGGTCCATCGTCACCTCATATTGAGTAGCAGGGATGCCGGGGTACCAATTTAGCACCACAACCTCACTGAAAGTGCATAATGAGTGCATCAGCTAATGCAATATATATGTCACCGTAAGATTGCAAAAACCGTTAGATTATAATCCAACTAGCGATATTGTAAACTGTCGACGGATTGTGAACCGTTCAATGTTCTGAGTGTCAATTTTTTAAACTAGTATGGCGCGTGGATGCGCAGCCCGCTGAAGCGGACCGCGTACCTACGGCATCGTACCGGAACGCTTAATCACTTGGCGGTAGGTACGTCTTTGCCGTGTAGAAACTGATTAGGGGTATGGGTTTAATATAACTGCCGTACCCCTAACAGGTTAGCCCGCTACCATCTTAGACTGCATCATCACTTAACATGAGATGAGATCGCAGTCAAGGGCTAACTTGTAGTGGAATTTAAAAAAACCTATTAAATTTAACAGCCTTAACAATATGGTCAAAAATTGTTTAGCATCTATTTTAAATATTAATTTGAAAGATCGAGTATGGATGCAGGCGTCGCTTCCTGTGCGACTGGGGGGCCTGGGCATCAGATATATCTCTGGTGCCGCTCTCTCCGCTTTCTTGTCCTCAGTCCATGGCACCCTTTTATCCCAAAAGATTCTTGCGTCCTCTCTAGATGATTTCGTCATTAGTTTCATGGATGAGGCCAAGTACGCGTGGACACACGCCTGCCCAAACCGCGAATTCCCGATATCCCTCTCGTCACAACGGCAATGGGATGGGCCGATCTGCGAGCTAGCGCGGAAAAAGCTTATTGACACGTGCTCAAGCTCTGCAGATCGTGCCGCCTTCTGGCCGTGGGGGAGTGGGAATCCGGTCTGTGGCTGCAGGCCCTCCCGTCGCCCAACACAGGAACCTTAATTGACTCTTCCACTTTTCGGACAGCTGCAGCGCTTCGCCTGGGCGCATCGTGCTGCGCTCCACACCGCTGCCATTGTGGTTCTGTCGTCGGCCGACTCGGTCACCATGGTCTCTCCTCACCAGCGCAGGGCGTATCCCCCGTCACGCCAGCCTGAATGATATAATCCGTCGGGCCTTTGCCACTGCCGGATATGCGGCTATTCTGGAGCCAGTTGGGCTCATGCGAGACGATGGCAAGAGGCCCGATGGTATGACGCTGGTTCCTTGGAGTTTGGGGCGGCCCTTGGTGTGGGATGCCACATGTGTAGACACCTTGGCTCCTTCCCACCTTCCAGGCACTACCGTTAGGGCTGGTGCGGCGGCGGAATCAGCGGAGGGCCTCAAGGTGCGTAAATATAGCACACTGGATAGTGGCTATATGTTTGCGCCTTTTGGGGTCGAGACGCTAGGGCCTTGGGGGGCTGGGGCGCGCAGAATCTATAAGGAACTTTCTGCGCGCCTGGTCGAGGCAACACGTGACCAGAGTGCTGGTATATATTTCGCTCAGCGAGTGAGCATAGCAATCCAACGCGGCAATGCTGCCAGCATTCTGGGCACGCTACCCACTGGTAGCGGTCTTTTAGATTAGGTTTTTAGTTTTTAGTTTTAATTTTTTGTTGTCAAATTGTAATTACAATGTTGTAATAACAGAGTACCAATAAAAAAAACCTAATTCCCAACCCAACCACCTATCTTTAATACCCTGCTCTCTAGCTAGCTCTTCACCCATTTTGCAAACCCTCGATCTCCATATGTTTTCTCCGAATCATTTGTCAGAATGACAGTACGAAGATACAAACTTTGAAAAGGTCTTGCATAATTTCCAAATCCTAGTCAACATTCGCCATACATTTTCTATGGAAAAATAAATTCCGGCATCTTGAATTTTTTTCCTGTTCATCAAGTAGACCTTCATGTCCTGATCATCTTTTGCCAAGAAACCACTCTTCCATCTTCTATACTCTCCGAGATAGACACCGACGAAATTTGTATGGCGGCCATCTTAAATCCGCCATTTTGAAAATTTTTTCAGCTCACTGTCAATTGGATGAAGTTTCGAATGACATTTGGTCGAGCACCCCCCACCTATCTTCAATACCCTGGCTGTGCTGTTCACCCGTCTTCGAAATCCTCAATCATCAGCTCTCTCCGTATTTTTCCTCTTCATGAATTTTTCCCCTTTATACGAAATGGTCAGTGAAAAAAATTTTTTTCATACAAAATTGTTCAGGAGAGGTGATCAATCAATGAATCAGCACGAGCAGCTATATATATCAATTTTTTAAATATTCATTGTATTTACGTTTTCTTGTCTCTTTCTTGTAGGTTAGGTTAGGGTTCGGGTAGTGCCCAGCCGCAAAATTCAAAACTCAATTCAAAATTCAAATGATTTTTATTCAAATAGACTTTTACAAGTAATTTTGAATAGTCGAGTGAATCTACCACTGGTTCGGAATGCCATTCCTACCGAGAAGAACTAGCAAGAAACTCGGCGGTTGCTCTTTTGAAAAAAATAATATACAATTTCATTAATTTGAAGAATACATTAAGTAACAGCTGTCCTTAGCATTGCTGGAGCGAGTCAAATCCATGCTCCTTTGTCATTTACGTAATCTTCAACAGTATAATAAGCTTTTTTCAGGAGCATACTTTTAATGGACTTCTTTAACTTGTGTAAAGGCAACTTTAAGATAGGTTGTGGAAATTTGTTATAAAATAGAATGCACATTCCCACGAACGACCTTCGGGCCTTCTTGAGGCGGAGCGATGGAGTCACGAGCTTATGGCGGCCTCTAGTTTGCCTATCATGCAGACGGCATATTTTTTTGTAATTGTGAATGTGCTGTTTTACGAAGATTAAATTACTATAAATATATTGCGAGGCTACTGTAAGAATACCAATTTCCTTAAATTTCTCTCTAAGGGATTCGTGCGGTTTTAAATTATAAATTGCACGTATTGCCCTTTTTTGTAATACAAATATTTTTTGAATATCTGCCGCTTTACCCCATAGTAAGATTCCGTAAGACATAATACTATGAAAGTAGGAAGCAAAATACACTATTTTTGCAGTTTCAACGTCAGTAAACTGTCGAATCTTTCTGACAGCGTAAGCAGCAGAGCTGAGTTTGCCAGCCAGAGTTGATATATGAGTGCCCCATTGAAGCTTTGAATCTAAGGTCACCCCCAGGAACACAGCGGTCTCTTCTATTTTTAAAATATCATTATTTATAGTTAAATTTATGATTCCTGTGGACTTGATATTCGGCAATGCGAATTCAATGCACTTGGTTTTCTTTGCGTTCAAAAGTAAATTGTTTACTGTAAACCAGTTAGTGACTTGAGAAATTGCATTATTTACGTATTCATAACTGTCCTTGTTTCTATCCACTTTAAAAATCAAGGACGTGTCATCAGCAAATAGCACAATATCGCAAGTATTTTGGACGTAATATGGTAAATCATTTATATACACCAAGAACATGAAGGGACCTAGAATAGAGCCTTGAGGAACACCCATTTGTGAGGCTGATCCGGACGACTTCACATCGTTGACACATACCGTTTGAATGCGATCACTGAGATAAGATGCAATGAGGCCAAGTGCAGGGTCTTTGATTCCATAATGGTTCAACTTAACTTAAAGCGTCTCATGCTCAACGCAATCGAATGCCTTAGTCAAATCACAGAAAATACCAATAGCATTTTGTGATTTCTCCCACGCATCGAATATATGCTTTAGCAGCATAGCTCCCGCATCGGTTGTTGATCGGCCTTTAGTAAAACCATACTGCTCTGAGTGAAGTAGTTTATTTGAGTTAAAGTGCAGAAGCAGTTGGTTGAGCATAATTTTCTCAAATATCTTGCTGAGTGCTGGTAAAATAGAAATTGGTCTGTAAAGTTATTAGGGTCACTTCTACAACCAGATTTAAAAAGTGGAATCAATTTACTGCATTTCATAAGGTATGGAAAGGATCCTGAATCTACAGACTCATTAAATATGAGAGCAAGATATGGTGCAATTATATCAATAACATTGCTGATTATTTTTACTGATATCCCCCATAGATCCCCGGTTTTTTAGGGTTCCGTACCCAAAGGCTAAAAACGGGACCCTATTACTAAGACTCCGCTGTCTGTCTGTCTGTCTGTCTGTCTGTCTGTCTGTCTGTCTGTCTGTCTGTCTGTCTCCAGGCTGTATCTCATAGACCGTGATAGCTAGAAAGCTGAAATTTTCACAAATGATGTATTTCCGTTGCCGCTATAACAACAAATACTAAAAATTAAAAAAATATATATATTTAGGGGGGTCCCCTACAATAAACGTGTTTTTTTCGTATTTTTTTGCTCAATATTAAAAACGGTAACAGGTAGACGGTTCAAATTTTCACAGAATATTAACTTGTATATTAACTTTCAAAATAAATAATTAAATATCAATAAAGTAAATATTAAAGGGGGGCTCCCATACAACAAACGTAATTTTTTGATATTAACAGTAAACCTCTACAAACAAAGTTAGTTTTGCGGTTCATTAACAAAGGAAATTATACCTACTTCTTGAGTACGGAACCCTCGGTGCGCGAGTCCGACTCGCACTTGGCCGGTTTTTTTTGCATTGCAAAGATTTGAATATTTTAATAATATCACATGAGGTCACATATTTAAACTTAAACAACACACTGCACTCGGTGACATACTCGGTGGCAGGCCGGGCACTTGGGTTTTATTGGGTTAATATACTCGTACCTAACAGATTACAATCTACCGAAAAATAATGCGTTATATTGTAATCTGTCGACAGTTTACAATATCGCCAGTTAGATTACAATCAAACGATCTTTGCAATCTTACGGTGACATATATAACTAGACGATGCATACAGCATATCATTGCTGTATAGATTTAGTTTTTGAAAAGTCCCATGGGAACTCTTTAATTTTGGCGAGAAAAAATAGTCGACGTCTCTCTAATAACCTCTACCCTGTAGCCTGTAGCAATAGTATTTCCTACGGGGTAGGTTGTAATTTTACCCCATAGCAAGTAGTCTAAATTGGTTGAATTAGCCTTCTACCATATTAGACTGCATCACCAATTAACAATCAGGTGATATCAAAGTAAAGGGCTAACCCGTTGTCATAGTTGAATAAAAAAAAGTTTGACACACACATTGTACAAATCCATACCTTCATACTTAATTACCTATTATTACTTAACTACCTATTATCTCAGAAAATTAAAAAGTTCCCACAGGATTAAGAAAAAAACCTAATGAATGTGAATGAAGTAACAGGCATCATCTAGTTTAAGTAGGTAAAAAATATATGAATAAAATTATGTCAAAAGTAAATTCTTACTTAATGATCATTAAATAGAGGGTCTTCTAAAAGAACTCCAAAGGACTTACAATTCACCTCATCTATTAGTTTAAGTTTCAATTTTCAAACCATTTTAAACTATTGATTAAAGAAAAGACTATTTTATACAAGCACACTTTTTTGACATTTACCTATAAGAAGTTTCTGATTTGACTAGTAATCAAATACCCAAGTATGGATTATACTCACCCGTCACTTTCATAATGAGCACTTGCGGTCATGTTTGTGAGGCCTTGTAATGTGAGGACAGTACTGGTATCATTTTCTCTCACATAGTGGTAGTAGTTATCGGAGGTCCATTCATAGGCAGACCCACCGGGAATGTCAATGACTTGCTTTGTGTAGATGTGGTAGCATGCCGAGCTGAATATGGCATCCATGGTGGTTGAGAAACAGACCTGCAACTTGGCAAGACACCAAATAACTACTACATATACATACTAATATTATTATAAATGGGAAAGTGTATCTGTCTGTCTGTTTGCTACGCTTTCACAGGTCATAATTTCAGCCGATGTTGATGAATTAGGCTACTTTTTATCCCGGATTAAGGAGTCCCCACAGGAATGAAAAGAAAGTAATCCACAAAGTTGCGGGGATCATCTAATACTAAGTAAGTACAAATAAGACAATGGATTATGAGTACAATAGGCACAAGTAATAAAATTAAAATTTTTAAAAAAACCCACGACGAACTGCTGAGCTCCATTATACCTTTGACCTTTATAACTTTGAAACAACAATTAGAACTTAGCAAACGTATATATTATACAATATCTAAAACACAAAACTGCATCTTTGACGGCTCAGTAGTTTTTTGACCAGCGTGGTGGACTATGGCCAAACCCTTCTCTTTCCGAGGCGCGCTTGTCACGACAAATCAAAAGAGTCCAAATACGACGGGTTTACGATGAGTTCCTATGACAACCTACTAGCTCCATCATGGGACCAGCATGGGATCAGCATCTAGGTACAAGCTAAATATATCTAAATCAGCACAGTAGTTTTTGAGAAAAATGGTAACATATTGAAAAAATAAAATCATAGACTACAGCTCAGCTTTGTTGTCTATGGTCCTAAAATATATCTAAGAACCTTCTCACAAGCTATACACATCTAATGAAAAAAACCGCATTTCAATCAGCCCGGTACTTTTTGTGAAAAATGGTAACATATCGAAATATTAAAATCATAGACTAACACTCAGCTTTGTTGTCTATGGTCCTAAAATATATCTAAGAACCTTTTCACAAGCTAAACTTATCTAATGAAATAAACCGCATTTCAATCGGCCCAGTACTTTTTGTGAAAAATGGTAACATATCGAAATATTAAAATCATAGACTACAGCTCAGCTTGGTTGTCTATGGTCCTAAAATATATCTAAGAACCTTTTCACAAGCTAAACATATCTAATGCAAAAAACCGCATCTCAATCGGCCCAGTACTTTTTGTGAAAATTTTTAACATATTGAAAAATTAAAATCATAGACTACAACTCAGCTTAGTTGTCTATGGTCCTAAAATATGTCTAAGAACCTTCTCTCAAGCTATGTTTATCTAACTAGTATTTCGCCCTGTGCGCGAGCTGCTAAAGCAGCTCACGGGTTGTGGTTAGACTTACAAGTAGTACAGAATTTACTGTACTAAACTGAATTCACTTATTATGGTGATAACAAAATAAATAAAAATGGCGTTGATTTTTTAAAACTTTGGTAACAGTTTCCTGTTTCGTAACCCCAGGGAGTCCTAAATATCGATTTTGAACGAAATCGGTCAATTAACAAAGAATTTCAAAATGGCGCTGTTTTTTTAAAGTTTGGTAACAGTTTCCTGTTTTGTAACCCCAGGGAGTCCTAAATATCGATTTTGAACGAAATCGATTAATTAACAAAGAATTTCAAAATGGCGCTGATTTTTTTATATTTTGGTACCAGTTTCCTGTTTTGTGGCCCCAGGGAGCCCTAAATATCGATTTTGAACGAAATCGGTCAAGTAACAAAGAATTTCAAAATGGCGCTGATTTTTTTAAATTTTGGTACCAGTTTCCTGTTTTGTAATCGCACGATGTCTTAAATGCAATAAACCGCATCTCAATCGGCCCAGTACTTTTTGTGAAAAATTAAGCATAGACTACAGCTCAGCTTTGTTGTCTATGGTCCTAAAATATATTTAAGAACCTTCTCACAAGCTATACACATCTAATGCAAATAACCGCATCTCAATCGGCCCAGTATTTTTTGTGAAAAATGGTAACATATTGAAAAAATAAAATCATAGACTACAGCTCAGCTTTGTTGTCTATGGTCCTAAAATATATCTAAGAACCTTCTCACAAGCTAAACATATCTAATGCAAAAAACCGCATCTCAATCGGCCCAGTACTTTTTGTGAAAATTTTTAACATATTGAAAAATTAAAATCATAGACTACAGCTCAGCTTAGTTGTCTAGGGACCTTAAATATGTCTAAGAACCTTCTCTCAAGCTATATATATATCTAACTAGTGTTTCGCTCTGTGCGCGAGCTGCTAAAGCAGCTCGCGTAACCTTTTTCACTATCTTCGGGTAACTGCTACGCGAGAATGATCAGCTCCTTTTGTAATATAAATATTTAAATAGGTAATTTACAACTGCAGTCGCTGTGGACACTTCGACATTAATTTGAGAGTTGTACTTAAGGAGTAAGGCGGCTTTGTATGAAACTACCCAACGATCATTGATTTTAATATTTCTACGTCTATATCTATATATTATGTTATTTTTAATATTTCTACGTCTATATCTATATATTATGTTATTTCAGCTAACTGCCTCAAAAACGTGAACGAAATTTTCAAAGACACAAAAAGAATACAAAATGGCTGCCATCTCGTTTCACAGAAACATTTTACATAGTTTTATAATTTTTATTATTTTACCCAGCCGAAATATGATCGCCCCTGAAAAAATACCATGTCGAAAATCACTTTAAATCACAGACATAGTAAAGCTTTAAATTTGATAAATTCCAGTGTTGCAAGACCTCGGCGACAAAAATACCTAAATGTCATTCGTACAAGTGAGACACGTGGTTGCTTGTACTCGAATTGTGCAAGGAATACATATTTAGATTTTTTTATTTTTGGGTTATATCTTGAAAATTTCCCGAGAAATGGAGGTATTTATTTTCCCAATCTGACCTACCTCGAGTCTGTACACACCATCGCCCCGTATTAGTCGAAACGCTCTGACGCTGCCAACTGTGAGAAATTTGAATTTTAAAATTGTGTTTTTTCGTACCTCGCAAACCGAACGACCACCACGACAGTCGACATCTTTAATTTTTAAAAACCACTCCCATTCTGCCAAATACAGGATAATTGTAGGCGAAAAAAGAAAAAATATTATGCTCGACCACGCAGACAAAGTCGCGGCAATCAGTTAGTACTTCACAATGAGGTATCGAGGCGTTAAACTTTTATAGATGTATAGGTAAGTAAATTAAAGAACTGTATAATATGATTAAACCCAAAATTTTTAAATAATAAAAAATATAAGTATGACCAATTTTATCGACAATAATAGCACACGATACATTTGTTGTGAACACTGCTGCACCTCTGGTATATTGGTAGCCGGGTATCTTGTTAGGCGGGCATGTTGGTAGGCGAGTATATTAGTGGGCGGGTAGGTTGGTAGACGGGTATGTTCGCAGGCGGGTATGTTTGTAGGCGGGTATGATGGTAGGCGGGTATGGTGGTAGGCGGGTATGTTGGTAGGCGGATATTTTGACAGGCCGGTATGATGGTAGGCGGGTAGATTGGTAGGCGGGTATGTTGGTAGGCGGGTATGTTGGGAGGCGGGCATGTTGGTAGGCGGGTGTGTTGGTAGTTTTATGGCAAAACCCTGGCTGTGCTGTTCACCCGTCTCCAAAATTCTGAATCATCAACTCGTTCCATATTTTTGCTCTCTTTCTTTCTCTTCTTTCTAAATGATAAGCCGTACGTTCAAAGGTTCCTGTAAATTTCGCGATTTAAGTTAACTGGACCTAATAATGAAAGAAAGAAATAAAGAAAGAACCATTGTTGCGACAAATGCTAACGCAAAGCTTACACCAATGGCGATGATTTTTTAAAACTTTGGTATCAGTTAACTGTTTTGTAATCCCAGGGAGCCCTAAATATCGATTTTGAACGAAAACAGTCAATTAACAAATAATTTCAAAATGGCGCTGGTATTTTTAAATTTTGGTAACCGTTTCCTATTTTGTAACCCCAGGGAGTCCTGAATATCGATTTAGAACGAAATCGGTCAATTAACAAAGAATTTCAAAATGGCGCTGCTTTTTTTAAATTTTTGTACCTAACAGTTTCCTGTTTTGTAGCCCCAGGGAGTCCTAAATATCGAATTTGAACGAAATCGGTCAATAAACAAAGAATTTCAAAATTGCGCCGGTTTTTTAAATTTTGATAACTGTTTCCTGTTTTGTAATCCCAGGGATCCTCAGATATCGATTTTGAACGAAATCGTTAAATTAACACATAATTTCAAAATGGCGCTGATTTTTTAAAATTTTGGTAACAGTTTCCTGTTTTGTAATCCTAGGGAGTCCTAAATATCGATTTTGAACGAAATCGGTCAAATAACAAAGATTTACAAAATGGCGCTGATTTTTTAAAATTTTGGTAACAGTTTCCTGTTTTTGTAATCCCAGGGAGCGATAAAATGATAATAATAATGGAAAATCGACGACAGTACAATTGCAGGATGTGTGCGATTTGGGGTGTACTTACGGGTATGTTGGTAGGCGGGTATGTTGGTAGGCGGGTACGGTGATAGGCGGGTATGTAGGTAGGTGGTTATGTTGTAAGGCGAGTATGTTGGTAGGCGGGTATGTTGGTAAATGGGTATGTCGGTATGCGGGTATGTTGGTAGGCGGTTCGTAGACGTAATTTTATGTTTTTTTATTTTCATGCAATTGGTCCAACCCCATCTTTCTTCCGGCCGTGCTCTTCATCCGTTTCCGAAATCCTTAATCATCAACTCGCTTCACATTTGTGCTCCCAAAGATTCGTTAGAATGAGAGCCCTTTAATTAAAACAAAGTTTGAAAAGGAACCATAAGTACCCAGTCTTTTCCTTTATAATTTGGTATGGAAAAAAAATCCGCCATCTTGATTTATTTCACATTTCGCTAAATAGACCTCCTCGACCTGATCATCTCTTGCCAAGAAACCACACTTCCATCTCTTATACTCTCCGAGATAGACACTGACGAAATATGTATGGCGGCCATCTTGAATCCACCATTTTTTTGTGAAACTCACCGCCAATTGGGTGAGGTTTCAAGTGACATTTGTTCGAGCACCCTCCCACCTATCTTCAATACCTTGGCCGTGCTCTTTGCCCGTCTCCGAAATCCTCAATCATCAGCTGTCTCTATATTTTTCTTCAAGTTATATTTTCTGACTTCAATACGAAGCCATCAGTGAAAGAAAAAATTTTCATACAAAATTTTACGGGAGCAAATTTTTGGGGAAAATCTCGAAAACTACCCCAAATGTGGCAACACTGTAATTAGATATCTCGATACTGCCAGTCGAGTTACACAATCAATACATGTCAACTTTCCCAAATGTTGCCAACTGCCTCAAAATCGTGATCGAAATTTTCCAAAACACAAAAAGAATACAAAAAAGGCCGCCACCTCGTTTAACAGAAATATTTTACACAGTTTTATAATTTTCCCGTAAAGTACAGGATATATCGTTCCTGAAAACCTTTCAATTTTTCATCTCGCTCGCACCCAGCCGATATGATCGCCCCTGAAAAAAGCCCATGTCGAAAATCACTTTTACTTTGACAAATTCCAGTGTTGCTAGACCTCGGCGACGAAAATATCTAAATGTCATTCGTACAAGAGAGACACGTGGTTGCTCGTACTCGAATTTTACAAAAAAAATTACAAAAAATACGTATTTCGATTTTTTTATTTTTGGGGAAAATCTTGAAAATTTTCGAGAAATGGGGTAATTTTTTTTCCCTATCCATACCTCAAGTCTGTACACACAATCGCCCCGAAGAAGTTGAAACGCTCCGACGTTGCCGACTGTGAGAAAATTGAATTTTAAAATTGCGTTTTGCGTACCTCAAACCGAACGGCAGCCACGACAGCCGCCATCTTGAATTTTTAAAAACCACTCCCATTCTGTCGAAATACAGGATAATTGTAGGCGAAAAAAGAAAAAAATATTATGCTCGACCACGCCGTTTCGGATCTGTGGCGCCGCGGTTCGGGGTCGAAAAATCAAAAATTTCAAAACACTACAGCTCGGCCGCCATCTTGTTTTTCCAACTTTTTCCACCTTTTTTATTGATTGTTTACTAATTTCTTCAACAGTCCGAGTTTTAACGAAATCGATTGAAAAACATAAGAGTTGCAAGAATCACGTCGGCCGCCATCTTGTTTTTCCGAAATGTCATAATTTTTCCTCACTCGAATCCCGCACTCGAACACATCTCTGGTACATCATTGTATTGTTTTCTGGCTCTTTCCGTATCAAAATCTTGCATAGTTCTACACTTGTAGTCTCTTCAATATTCGCCATATATTTTCTATGAAAAAAAAAATTCCGCCATCTTGAATTTTTTTCCTGTTCATCAAGTAGACCTTCAGGTCCTGATCATCTTTTGCCAAGAAACCACACTTCCATCTTTTATACTTTCTGAGATAGACACCAAATAAATTTGCATGGCGGCCATCTTAAATCCGCCATTTTGCATTTTTTTTTTGCTCATTATCTATTGGATGAAGTTTCGAATGACATTTGGTCGAGCACCCCCCACCTATCTTCAATACCTTGGCCGTGCTCTTAACCCGTCTCCGAAATCCTCAATCATCAGGTATCTCCATATTTTTCTTCAAGTTAAATTTTCTGACTTCTATAAGAAGCCACCAGTGAAAAAAAAATTTTTCATACAAAATTTTACAGGAGGAAGATTTTGGGGAAAATCTCGAAAACTTCCCCAAATGTGGCAACACTGTTTAGATATCTCGATACTGCCGGTCGAGATACACAATCGATCCATACTTTTCAACTTTCCCAAATGTTGCCAACTGCCTCAAAATCGTGATCGAAATTTTCAAAAACACAAAAAGAATACAAAATGGCCGCCACCTCGTTTCACATAAACATTTTACTTAGTTTCATAATTTTCCCGTAAACTACAGAATATACCGCTCCTGATGACGTTTCAATTTTTCATCTCGCTCGCACCCAGCCGAAATGTTTGCTCCTGAAAAGAGACCATGTCGAAAATCACTTTTTCTTTGATAAATTCCAGTGTTGCCAGACCTCGGCGACGAAAATACCCAAATGTCATTCTTACAAGTAGGACACGTGGTTGCACGTACTCGAACTTTGCAAAAAATACATATTTCGATTTTTTTATTTTTGGGGTAAATCTTGAAAACTTCCCGAGAAATGGGGTAATTTTTTTCCCCACTCCATACCACGCCGTTTCGGATCTGTGGCGCCGCGGTTCGGGGTCGAAAAATCAAAAATTTCAAAACACTACAGCTCGGCCGCCATCTTGTTTTTCCAACTTTTTCCACTTTTTCTATAGATCGTTTACTAATTTCTTCAATAGTTGCGAGTTTTAACGAAATCGGTTGGAAAACAAAAGAGTTGCGAGAATCACGTCGGCCGCCATCTTGTTTTCCGAAATGTCAATAGTTTTTCCTTTCCCTCATCCCGCACCCGAACACATCTCCCGTACATCATTGTATCGTTTTTTGTCTCTTTCTAGGAGAAACAATTCTGTCAATGAGTGAGTCAGTCAGTGAGTGGTAATTGAGCTATATATAGTATAATGCAATAAACCGCATCTCAATCGGCCCAGTACTTTTTGTGAAAAATGGTAACAGTGGTTGAAAAATTAAGATCATAGACTACAGCTCAGCTTTGTTGTCTAGGGTCCTAAAATATATCTAAGAATCTTCTCACAAGCTATACACATCTAATGCAAAAAACCGCATCTCAATCGGCCCAGTACTTTTTGTGAAAAATGGTAACATGTTGAAATATTAAAATCATAGACTACAGCTCAGCTTGGTTGTCTATGGTCCTAAAATATATCTAAGAACCTTCTCACAAGCTATACGTATCTAATGCAAAAAACCGCATCTCAATCGGCCCGGTACTTTTTGAGAAAAATGGTAACAAAAAGTGCACAAACAAACAAACAAACAAACACACAACCTCTTAGGGCAAACACATATACCGTCTCCGCTTCGTCGAGGGTAATAAATATAACAGAATTAGTAGAACCTACATGCTAGACAGTTGGTGGTAGTCAAAACAAGACAGTAGAGACACATGTATTACTTATGTCCTACATGAAATGAGTACTTAAACCGTTTGAATTTACATAAGCTTATTAAGTTGTAGTAAGTACCTACTTTGTTTCACATAGCTTACCCGCCCTCACACAGGTGTGTTAATCTTTTAAAGTACAGGCTTTACTGTGCATTGTTAAGGGGGCAAGCTTTCAAAAAATATATAGGCTAAGAGATAGCTGCACTTTTGGTAACTGATGTGATTTTTATACTATTGTTATGTTGGTATTTCAATTAATATGATTTTTATATAATATTGTTAAGTTGGTAAACTCGCCGGCATATTTAGCGGAACATAAAAAAAGGTTTAAATTAAAAAATATGGTTTTATTTTAAAATCAACTTACTACACTTCTTTTGTTATTTAAAGTTTCATTTGTTTTACTTAAAATGAGATCACGTCATTAAGAACAGATTTTGCGAGTAAAGGCTATTTGTGAAAAATGGTACATTTTTGAACTTTTCATGTAACCGGGATAAGTGAAATTTAATATTAAAATAAAAATTAATTAAATTAGAAAAATGGTGATTAATATCGCGTATTTCCTCCACGTGCTCTTATTAAAGTTTCTTCCCGTCTAGGCATACTGAGAATGATGTTATCGATGGTCTCCTGGGATAGAGTCCGCCATTCCTCAACTACGGCGATTCGCAGTTCACCCACGTTGGCAGGAGCTGGAATTCTGGACTTAACTTTTCTTTTCAGCAAGTCCCAAACGTGCTCTATTGGGTTCATATCCGGTGATCTCGCCGGCCGCTCCATAACAGTGATATTCATATCATTAAGATAAGCTTGAGTTACCCGAGCGGTATGCGGCCGGGCAAACGGTACGACATTTTCTTCTAAAACTTCTCTGATATAGCGGTCTGCAGTCAGACTCCCTCTGTCAATCACTACCAAGTCTGTGCGAGCTCCCAAACAAATGCCCGCCCAAACCATTATTGATCCACCACCGTATGCAACTGTAGTTTCAAAATTTGTCTGAATGTATCGTTCTCCTTTGCGTCTGTATATTCTTTGCCTGCCGTCAATTTGATTTAAGAGAATTCTGCAATCATCACTAAAGAATACCTTACTCCATTTTTCCGCGTTCCAAAGTCGATGTTCCTGAGCAAAAGTTAATTTGTTTCTACGATGATTTACCTCGAGCCTTGGAGCCTTGGCGGGCACAAATGAACCCAAACCAGCTTCTTCGAGCCTTCTTCGTACCGTACGCTCACTTACGGTTACACCCCGCACTGCTTCTAACTCATGTCGGGCTTGGACGGCCGTCAAACGGGGGTTCCTACGTACACGAAGCCGAATGAAACGATCATCCCTACTCGAAGTGCGTCTTTTTCTGCCTTGTCCTGCTCTTCTCACATAAGTACCGGTCTCCCTGAACCGTTGGATACTGCGATGGATCGTTGAAACTGATCGACGAAGATCTCTGGATATCACTCTGTAGGTTTGACCATTTCTTCGCATTTCGAGTGCCCTGGCAATCTCCGTTGGGGCTAAGTCAGGCATAATTCAGTCATCAACTCCAGAAAGATACGCGATTAAAAAAAACTAACAAAAAACAGTATTTCAATGAAATTTTAAATCAAACTCAGAAGGAAGAAATACTCGAAGTTCGCTCCAGATAAGGTGTATTTGAATAAAATTAAAACAATTGCATAAAATGTGATGTTCAGTTGTTTTCTTAATTTGAAAATATTTCTTTTTAAATTAAATGACGTATAAACCAGCCAGCAACCTTATATGATACTGATATTAAACCTTTTTTTTATGTTCCGCTAAATATGCCGGCGAGTGTATTTCAGTAATAATACATTAGGATTAGATATGTATTGTTTAAATATAATGCCATATCTAAGCCAATTATAAAATTACCTATAGTAAAACTAGATGTACTAATCAACCAAAATAAATCAAATTTAGAACCTAAACAAGAAAGATGCCCGCAAGTTGGATATACAAGGATATACAAGTTGAACAAACAGGAACTTACCGAAGAACTAGAAAATAGGAACATTGAAGTTTTAGCCATTAGTACAGTAGAGGATCTACGAAAACAGTTGGCACAAATAATAAAGACGGAGGACGAAACGTCCGAAGGTAGTAAAATGTCCGGCGAGAACGAGACAAAGGAATTCGACAAAGCAATATCTCGGTGGAAAATACAGTTCGACACCACAGGAGATGCCGTGGAATTCTTAGAGAGGGTGGAAGAAATAGCTGAAACTCTAGGCGTTTATAAAAACAAAATTGTACAAGTAATACCAAGATGTTTGAACGGAAAAGCGTCATTGTGGTATAGGAATAATAAACAATATTGGAAAAACTGGGATGATTTTGTAGAAGCCTTCAAACTTTACTACTATCCAAGACAATATGAAAAGAATTTATTAGAAACAATTATAAAAAGGAGACAACGAATCCCAGAAAGATTTATTGAGTACCTGACTGATATACAAACCCTGATAAGAAGATACGGGAAGTTAACTCCGGATGAACAGCTGGAAAGAATCTATGACAACATGAAGCCAAATTACCAGTACTACATAAAGAGAAAAGACTTCAACTCGATAGCGGAACTGATCCAACTGACAGGAGATTACGAAAAGATAAACATGGACCGATACAAGAACATGGGTTATAAAAGACCAACGTACCCAAGAAGGGAGACCCAACCAGAATATGTCGAAACACGTACGAAATACCAAAAGCCCGAAGAACAGAAAATAGACGGCAAAAAGATCCACCACTATGATCCAGAGATGTGCTGCTGGAAATGCGGGAGAAGAAACCATACGGCCCGAGAATGCCGTGGTCTATTAGAAAAACTAACCCGAGACTGTTGCAAAACGAACGGGAAAATAGCAAAAACGAACACAAAATTACACGACACAAAGCAAACAAGGAAAGGATAATCGAATATTCATGGACGTTAAAATATACGGGAATCCGTTTAGGGCATTAGTAGATACGGGGTAAACCAATTCGTACATAAATAAAGAAGAACACATATCACATCTAAGAGAAATATTCCGAAGAATACGAGAAGCAGGGCTAAGAATTAATAAAGAAAAATGCGAATTCTGCAAACACCAAGTAGAATACCTGGGTCACATTGTAACAAAAGAAGGACTAAAAATGAACGAAGGGAAAATCCAAGCCATTAAGGAACTAAAAGCCCCAAACCGTATCAAAGACGTCCGACGGTTCATTGGCATGACATCTTGGTACAAAAAATTCATACCATAAAAATTCTTTTCAAAAAACCGACTTCCAAAGCCACTGTAAAGTAAAAAATAATTTTGATTTCTACACACTATGTTGAAGTCGGGCGAGCCTGACGCGTCAACTTTGCCTATCTTTGTTATACTCGCCCGACTTCAACATAGTGTGTAGAAATCAAAATTATTTTTTACTTTACAGTGGCTTTGGAAGTCGGTTTTTTGAAAAGAATTTTCATTTTTAACTTTTTAGTGTAACTACTCTTAATTCAGTACCCTGCAGCATCAGAGTTGAGAAGTTGGGACTTGGGTTTAAGTATTAAGTCGTTGCTTGACACCTACAATATGAATTCACCATAAAAAATTCTAAATCGCTATTTTTAAGGAGTTCTGTACCCTGCAGCATCAGGGTTGAGGATTTGGGACTCAGAGTTGTATCGTATACACGTGACTTGATACCTACTATATGAATTCACCATCAAAATTTCCTAACTCACTAGTTTTGATGATTTCATGTAGTACGGTACACCTACAGCATCAGGATTGAGGATTTGGAGTCAGAATTTTTTATGGGACCACCTTGTGAGCTTCCTCTAACCAATGAAAAAAAATTGTTCAAATCCGTTTAGAAACCACGGAGATATGCACCGACATACATTAAAAAAAAAAAAAAAGAAGATACGCGCCGAATTGAGAACCTCCTCCTTTTTTGGAAGTCGGTTAAAAATACGCCGAAGTGACAGCACCGTTAGTAAAACTATTAAAGAAAGACACAAAATTCAACTGGGGAGAAGAACAACAAAAACACTTCGAGAAAATAAAAAGCTTATTAATGGAAGACCCAATATTAAACCGAGCAGACTTCTCCAAACCATTCATACTACAGACAGACGCGAGCGACACAGGTCTAGGAGCCGTCCTCATGCAAGAAGACGAAGGAAAACATAAAATAATAATGTATGCCAGCCGAAAACCACAGAAAAAGAATGCCTTGCGGTTATATGGGGAATAAGGAAAATGAGACCGTTCCTAGAAGGATACCATTTCACCGTGATAACACACCACCAAGCCTTAAAGTGGTTAAACACCCTGTTGCGGATTGCGTGTAGGTTGATGTGAGTTGAAGCAGAATTGATACACACAGACTCGGTGTTAATATGGCATATATTTACAAATTAATTCTAACCTTATATACTAAGAAATTAGGTATATTCGAGTGGGGGAAAACCTTGTAATGATCATGAAGTGCTAACTAAAATATTGCTTATTTACTACTACGTGACAAGGTGTGATCTAAATATAATTAAATTGTAATAAATAAATTGTAACCTACATATCTATGGTCACGTATTGGTAAGTGCCATACACCCTAAAAAATCCATCAGGCAGGTTAGCAAGATGGGCACTAGAACTACAACAATACAACTTTGACATACTATACAGACCAGGAAAACAAAACGCAATAGCCGACGAACTATCAAGGAATCCGGCATGTACGACAAAATAAAGAATAACCCCGAAATGGACCCCGACTACTGCATAAAAGAGGAAAAACTCTATAGAAGAATAAGCAATCCAAAATACGGCGGAAAGCTAGACCCAGCGACAGAGTGGAAACTATGTGTAAAAAAGACCGATAGAGAAAGAATCCTAACCCAGCACCACGACGAACCTAACGCAGGACTTCTAGGAATATATAAGACGTTTAATAAAATAGCACAGCGATATTACTGGCCAGGGTCATTCAAAGATGTAGCCACGTATATAAACAGATGCGAGATTTGCCAAAAACACAAAACATCACAAGAAAAAAACCAGGACTGATGCATATAAGAAATGCAGGAGAACCCTGGGAACTAGTAACAACCGACCTCATAGGACCACTTCCTCGATTCACTAAAGGATTCCAATGGATAATAGTCTCCCACGATAAATTCCCAAAATGGACAGAAATAAAACCATTACGGACAGCAACATCGAAAACAGTCGCCAGCGCCCTAAAAGAATGCATTCTCATGAGACACGGCGGAATCAAAACATTATTAAGCGATAACGCGAAAATATTTAGGTACGAGCAAATACTTCAAGGAGGCACTCGCGAAATATGGAATAGAACAGAAATTAACGGCACCATACATACCACAGTGCAATCCAACAGAACGAGTGAACAAAACACTCGAAACAATGATAGCTGCATACATAGAGAAGAACCATAAAAAATGGGACGAACACCTGACCGAATTCAACTTTGCATTAAACACATCGGTACAGGAGACGACAAAATACTCCCCAGCATTCCTACTGTTCGGAAGAGAACTAAGAAACATTCACGACGAAAATAAATTACCTACACCAGCACTAAAAGAAAAAAAAAACTAACAGAAATCTACGAAATAGTCAGAAACAACCAACATCGAGCCTCCATCCAACAGAAAAACTACTACGACAGGAACAGACGAGACTGGAAACCGAGCGTAGGGGAACTCGTCCTAAAAAGGGAATTTCCATTATCAAATGCAAACAAGCAATTCTGCGCAAAACTAGCTCCGAAATTCGCAGGCCCATATAAAATACTAGAGCAAAAATCACCAGTAATATTCCTAATTAAAGCACTACAGGGAAATAAAATATGTACGGCACACGTAAAGGACATAAAAAAATATCATACATAGCAGCGCGGTACAGCAATAATATGTCTATGGCATCATAAAAATGATAGCACAGCCCAGAAGTAATACCTCCATGGCATTAGGAAAAAGAAAGGATATTATATATAGGTATATACGTCTATGGCTTCATATATAAAACCTGTAAACAACAAAGAGAACGAAAGAGTAAAAGCGGAGAGTACCAGGCATTCGTGGCAGAAGTAGAGGACCCAGGAACCAAGCGCAGCGCAAGAGGAAGCGACGGGAATGGCAACGCATGGGAAACCATTGACGAGGCATAGTACGCCTCCCCCAATATAAGGGAAAAATGAAACCAGGAGGATAATATAAGGAAAAAAAAAGTAAAATAGGGACACTATTGGAGGTTGATACTTCTTGTAGACTGTTACTGGCTGTTATTCGTAATCTGTCACATAGTGACTTGTGGTGTTTTTGGTTGTCACGATTTAAATATATTATTCAAAAAAAATGTCTGCTGATAAACGGTGTTTCTGTGGTTTACAATAATCAATTAAGATATCTGGCTTAGGCACTGCGGGGACTCTGCTAGGCACTTTTCATCAGGCTATGGGCCCAGGACCCAGATAATTGCAGATATCGTAAATTGTAAAATTGGGAAATACGCACTTTCGATTATGACGGATGACCAGAGTTCGTCAGGTTCCATTTTTGGAATAAGGAAGCTTGGGGGTGCAGATGGCTTCGAGGTTTGGAAGTTCCAAGTCCAAAACTACCTGGAGTGTAAAAACTGGTGGGTGGCTGTAGAAACCAAGGAAGTCACTGCAGAGCTCAAAGATGCTGATCGACAGGCGCGTATTACCATGTGTTTACTGTTGGAGCCTTCATGTTTTTCGAATATCTACAATTTGAAGACCGCGCATGAGGTATGGCACAAGCTGTGCGGTGCATACGAAGATAAAGGCTGGGGTAGACGTATATCACTGCAGCGTCAATTATCGTCATGTAAGTTGGAAAACTTTTCAAGTATGGAGAAATACGTCTCAAAGGTACTATCCATAGCACAACAATTGGCTGCAATAGACGCGAAAGTCTCAGACGATTGGATCATTTCCATTTTGCTAGCCGGATTAACATCAGACTACAACCCGATGATAATGGCAGTGGATAATAGTGGAAAGGATATTAGCTTAGAGCAGATTAAAACTAAACTGCTGCAGGAAGCTAATAGACAAGCTGAAACAGCTGCAGCTGAAGCTGGTGAACAAGCCCTTGCCTCTAAACAGGAAAAGGCACCCAAAAACAATGCTCGTAAACCATTGCGCAAGTGCTTCAAATGCCACAAAGAAGGACACAAGGCAGCTGAGTGTAAGAAGCTGAATGCCGGTATCGTCGGTGTGTGCATGAGTACGACGGATACCAAGGTCAAAAGCGATTGGTATGTAGATAGTGGATGCTCGACTCATATGACTTACGATGCGAAAAAGTTATGTAACTATCAGAAAGTTAAGGGTAACTTGAAAATTAAAGTGGCCAATGGAGATGAAATACCAGTTGAAAGTAGAGGAAATGCTATGCCAAAAGTTAGCGAAAGTAAAGATTTCACATTGAAAAATGTTCTACATGTTATTCGTTTATCTTTGAACTTGATATCAGTGAGCGATCTTGTTAAGAATGATTTCGCGGAGTTCGGAGTGCCCGGTCGCGGGCGACCGGGCACTCCGAACTGAACTGTTGTAAGTGAACGGTCGCGCTTCTTAGAACTCTCAAGTTTCACTGTGCACGGACCGAATATCGTAACCCATGATTGTCTGACGTGTTAAGTATAGTAAACATTGCCTGACATCGGCCCGCTTTGCGCAGCCGCGTTTTATTTCGCGTATCGCGCAGCGGCGGTGATTGCCCAAGCCAAACGGATCGCCCAGCCTTATGAGGTTGACGGTCGCACATCGGGGCACCCGCCATGGACCCAATAAAGGAGTTCCAAACCAAACCAAGCCAAGCCAACCAAGCCAGCCTAGTACTAGCGCACGCACCAGCGCTGTGCGACACAGGTCTCGCTCCATTTCGGAGAAACCTACGCGTGAACGAGAAGCGAGAGGCACCCTAGTGGGCACCCCCCGCACCGCTCCGCCTCTCCGCGAAGTAGTACCAAAGAAGACCACGGATGTAACTCCACACCGTGCGGCGTTACCGCCGCCCGCAGCCATTCAGCCCACACCAGCCAAGGCGTCGTCGGAAGCACACATACGAACACGTCCGGCCGGATCTCCCAAATCAGACTTGGAGTCTGATAACGTTATCGCACAGCGACTTATTGAATCGGGTGCGATATCGGGAGAATTCGCTAAGGATATCGCCATGAGTCTCTCGAACCGTGAACGGCGACTGGAGGAACAAGGTGAACAAGCGCAGCCAGACGAACTAGAAGCAGCTCGCCGCTACGCCGGACTGATGCCGATACCGGAGGCGAACCCCGTGTCACTGAAGCGCCAGCGTACGGAGGAGGACATAACCGGACAAACCAAAGTACTGTGTACTGCAGAACAGCCCATGCCGCAGCGCGAACGCGACCCTCGCCTTCGCGCTAGGCCTGCCGCCACCCCACGAGTCGTGCCAATGGATACAGCGGAAGGCGAGGCCTCACAAGCCCCACGCACTGACGCACCCACACGACCACCAACACAACCAACCAACAAGAATGACGACAACCCAAGGCCGTCCACATCATTCGCGGACGCCGCCAAGTCCCCACGCCCACCGCCGGACACCGCTACGCCCGCAGGTACGAACCGAAACCCCCCGCCGCCGGCACCCGACGGCAACGTTAAGAAAACGCCTAGATACCCGCCACTGGTTGTTGAAGTGCTGCCCAACTGGGCACACCACCTTAAGCAGCTACGCACGAAGCTAGGGAGACCCCCCAATGCCAGACCTTTTGGTAAAGGTATTAAATTTTCTCCCACTGAGGATCACGAGTACCGTACAATTCAACGGTACCTCACAGAACTAGAGAAGACAGAGAAAATCTCGTGGTTTTCATACTCCCTGCCGCAGGAACGCAGCCTAAAAGTGGCAATCCACGGCATTCCAGTCGACACCAACACGGACGACATCGCTGAAGAACTCCGCACCCTGGGCTTTGAACCCGAGCTTGTTCGACCAATTAAAGCTCGTAAAGGGCGCCCGGGATGTATATACTTCGCAATCTTAAAGCGAACTGCCACTCTTATACCCGCTATCTACGAAGTAAAAGAGCTTCTCTGCATGCCGGGAATTTGCATTGAAGCATGGCGTGGCAAGAAAGGACCAGCTCAATGCCACAGATGTCAAAAATTTCGGCACAGCAGTCACAATTGCCACAGACAACAAGCATGTGTGCGCTGTGGAGGTGAACACAGTGCACATGAATGCCCTAGACCCAGAGAAGAACCGGCTACATGCGCAAATTGCGGTGGCGCTCATCCGGCAAATAATCTCGCATGCCCAGTTTACCGAAGGGAAGCAAGAAACAAGCACGCTGGCACAGTCGCCGCCACGACCACTACCGACAACTCCGAAAATAAACGTAGACCTACATCAGGATCTAGGTCACGGAACAAGGAAAAAAAGACCGCAACTGACTCCTCAGAGAAAAAGCGAAGACCCACATCAGAATCCAGATCACGGACCAGAAGGACCGCATCTGCACCGCCGCATCCGACTACAGCGGGTTCAAATCTCAGAACCCCTGCAAATGATCCTACCCAAAGAGGAAGCAAACCAAAGGGCAAGAAGAACAAAAAGAAATCCAAATCCAAACCAGAAACTGCCCCTTCAAAAAACGAGAAAGAGAAAAAAAGGAGCACACACAGAAAGCAGCGAACGGACGCTTGGCAGTGATTGATACGGCGATACAAATTCTGTCAGAAGTCCTTCTCGCTCTACGCGCTGGAGATGAGCCGGCGGATGTGGTTCTTAGAGGAATGAGCAACCTTCTAAAGCTCAATGGCTGACTCCCTAAGAACCATTTTCTGGAACGCCCAGGGATTGAGACACAAGGTCACCCTGTTTCGTGAAGTCCTAAAAGAACAAGACATAGATGTTGCTTTGATCAATGAGACCCAGCTCGGCACTACACATAGAGTGAGCTTCCCTGGTTATTTCACGTACAGAATGGACGACGAGGCTACAGCCGATACGTACCCAAGGCGAGGATTGGCAGTGCTGGTGAGAAGGAAGATCGCACACCAAACCTTACCTTCTATAGAATTGAACTCCATGCAGGCGATGGGCATAGAACTTCTTATTGCTAACGTAACCCACCGCCTATACTCTATTTACCGACCTCCAAGGGGCACTCTTGATACCACAGACGTACACAAGCTCCTGGACTCGGACATCCCCACGGCACTTGCAGGGGACTGGAACGCCAAAGATACCACGTGGAACTCCAGCAGGACCTGCAACAAGGGGAGACGTCTCCTGCAAGACGCCGAGGCCAGGGGATACATCATCACCGACTCAGAAGCTCCAACACACTATCCTTACACAGCAAGCCATGCACAGGATGTTATAGATCTGGTCGTCTCTAAGGGACTAAGACAGGAACCTGCGCTAAAGGTCCTATGCGACTCCATGGGCTCGGACCATGTGCCTGTCATAGCCGTATTCAGGCCGGATGTTGCCCGCGCCCTCCAGGCGATGCCTCGCAAATCAATGGATTGGGGGACTTTTGAAAACTGCATGGCAAGGAATACCCCTACTAGGCCGACATCGACACCCGAGGATGTAGAATTGCTCGCCGGCGAGCTGAACATTGGAAAGGCCCTGACCGAGGCCACGTCAGTCTTGCCCCCCAAAACGAAGCCGTTGCTACCTCGCAGACTCCGCGACATAATCGACAAAAAGTGAAGACTAAGACGCCAATGGCAACTCACCCGCTGCCCAACCCTCAAAGCCGAGCTGAACAGACTTATTGACCAAATAAAGAACGAGCTAAGAGCAATGGCCGCAGAGGACTGGGACACGCGCATAGAGATCGCTTCCGAGGACCTGAGCTCACTTCACGGATTATGCCGAAGATTTACAGGAACTCCGGCCCCAATCCGCCCCCTATTGCATCCGGATGGAGGTCTACGCTACAGGGCGGCGGATAGAGCTGAAATTCTGGCAGAGTACCTAGAGAAACAGTTTCAACCTTTTCCATCACTAGACGAAGCCCACTCCGATATGGTCGAAAGGAGCAATCGAGAGTATTTCGAAACTCACGCACAGGCCGACGTGAACCTGATCTTCTTCTCCCCGGGCATGGTCAAGACTGCCATCAAGAACACCAAACCTAGAAAGGCCCCTGGTATCGACAACATTACCAACGCTGCCCTCAAACACTTGCCACGAATCACAGTCGTGGCAATAACACGTCTCTTCAATGGCAATGCGCACGGGCCTTTTCCCAGACATATGGAAGACTGGCGTCGTCATTATGATACCCAAGCCCGGGAAGAACGTATTAAAGCCAGAAAGCTACCGGCCAATAACGCTCCTCCCGACCATATCGAAAGTCCTCGAAGCTCTGATTCTTCAAAAACTTGTGCCCCATCTGACTCCACGCCCAGAACAATTCGGCTTCCGGGCTGAACACAGCACCACACAGCAATTGATAAGAGTGATCCACCTTATCACATCCACGTTCAATAAAAAAGAAAAGGCAGCGGCGGTCTTCCTCGACATGGAGAAGGCGTTCGATCGAGTGTGGCACGCTGGCCTATTATACAAGATCGCCACCTCCTCGACGCCTATCCAGATCACCAAGGTTATTAAATCCTTTATCGATGGGAGAAGCTTCAGAGTCAGGGTGGACTCCGAGCTCTCCTCCAAGAAACCAATACTAGCGGGCGAACCCAAAGGCAGCTGCCTCTCTCCGGTGCTGTACGCCCGTTACACTGATGCCATCCCCGCACCGGACTACACCACCCTGGCCCTGTACGCAGACGATGCAGCATACGTAGCAACATCACTATACATTTTCCATGCAGCAAAAAAGCTCCAGAAGACCATGGATCTTCTCCCAAGTTGGCTGGCTCAATGGCGGATGAGCGCGAATGCCAAAAAGACGCAGGCTATATGCTTTGGCCCCCGCCAACAGACTCCCCCTCCCAAACTTACCCTGTTGGGAGAGTCCATAGAATGGAATGACGCAATAAAGTACCTAGGACTCACCATTGATAGGAACTTAAACATGAAGCCCCACATAAAAAGGATCGCCGCCAGGACAAAAGTCGCAGTCACCGCTCTCCGTCCGGTGCTCAAATCAGCGCTCCCACTACGCACTAAGATAGGGGTGTATAAAACGTACATACGCCCCCATCTCACGTACGCCGCACCAGCGTGGTATGCGTTAGTGACGGAACAAACAAAAAGACGCTCAGAGCCCAGCAGTCAAAAGTCCTCAGACTGTTAACGAACGCCCCTCGATACGTGAGGAACTCCACCATCGCGAGAGACTTACGTATCGAGAGCCTAGATGACTTCGTCACCCGACTGACTGACAGAGTCTTTGCGCGGGCTGATGCCTCTATGCTCCCACATATTCGAGACATCGCCCCCTGGCACGCCCGCCCACCGGACAGGAAGGCTTATCCCAGGGACCTCCTGAGTGGCGACCAAACCCCTCAACTAAACTGAACACCACTTCAACACGGGGCTGATCCACCGCTTACGCTGGTCGCCTCGCTGGGCTTCCCACAAGCGGGTTCCACCCGGCGGGGCTTGACCGCGAAACGGATTAGTATCGCCCCAAGGCCCACCAGGGGCCACCCTAATGACCGTGCCGTATTAACGGCATGCGGAAGATCCCATCCGCAGGGGGCAAACCGCCCCGAACGGATTTCCCCATACCCGTGAGGGTGTGTGTGAAGAGATAATGGTAACAGTTCAGTTCACTTGCGACTAGTCGCTCGGCCTGATCTCTCTGGAGGTCGACATCGAGTAGTACTTGTGGACGCTGGTAGTGTTAGCCGCACCTTGGCTTCAGAAGCCGGGCCCGTCTAACACCTCCGCTCCCCCTCGCCCCGCGTTCCCCCCTTAGGCGCCTTCCGCGCACCCGCGTAATCCGAATCAACGGCCATCGGTGGCCTACTGCCTGCGCGTAACCCGAGCTGTGTTGCCCGCCGCTCGTACCATAGTATAGGAGCTCCTTCAGAGCAAGCCGGATTGTAGATCGGAACGTAGGTTAAGACATGTTGTAATTAATGTGAATAAATCTTAACTAACTTGTGTGTATTAATGCTGTTTGATTTCAATTTCCCCATTAGGTAGGGAATATCAAGGTCGTAGGTTCGCACTCTATCTTTAATGTAAGTAGCGAACGCGTGCTGGGCCATAGACACTATCAGCTACTTTACAGCCCTAAAACATATTCAAGAACCTTGACAGACTTTATGCATATCTATTGCAAAAAACTGAATACTAATCGGTCCAGTAGTTTTCCACAACCTCTTAGGTAAGGCAAACACCGCTCCGTCGTGGGTAAAAAAATAGCAATAGGGAAAATTGAAGAGTTCCCGCGGGCAGTGGCGGCCTCAGCCATTGCGAGGCTCTGGGCGGTAGATTTTTGCGAGGCCCATAAGCTTTGTGGAATTTATGTGAATTGAAAGTGTTTTTATTCTAGATGCTTGACGAGAAATGCAGAAGTTATAAATAAAATTTAATTTGGAGTTTTAATATTGTACACTAACTTTTGCCCGCGACTTCGTCCATGTGGAACTAATTAGGTTTCTAAAAAATCACATACTTACAAACTTTCATCATCATTTAACCCCATTAGGGGTGGAATTTACAGCACAGACCTGTAACCCAATAATTTGGTAACTTTACCTGGAAATTTTCTCGGGAGTTTTGAAAATTGGTGTATTTTATAGATTTGGACGTGCTCTTTCCGAATTTTCACTTTGCCACCTCGTATCTTTGCCGCTCGCGCCGCCACATTAAAATGGCGCCCGAAAACAGTTTTTGACAATAACTCCTTTCGGTCTAATTTTACGATGAAAATAGGTATGTATTAAATTAAACTACAGAAAATTTCCTACAATTTATGTAGTAACATTTTTTTTTTGTAAAATCAATAGTTTCACGGTACGAAAGCCGCAAACCAAAACCTAAATTCACCTTCCACAGTTTAAATAAATTTGTATTGTTAGTGTTAGAAAATTGAAATTTTTAGACTTTCTTTTGTGGCGATGGCACTCACTAAGGAAGAATTTTTCAAATTCTACCCCTAAAGGGTGAAATAGGGGGTGAAATTTGTATGAAAGTCTGTAATTTCTCAAGTTATATCACATGAAATCTGGTATGTGAGCTACCGGTTAGAAATAAAAAAATATTTGTTTCTTAGTCTTTGAAAATTCCACCCCCAAAGGGGTGAAATAGGGGATGAAAGTTTGTATTGTCACGAATTCCCGTTATGGTCTATATATTCCATGACTAGATACAACCTAAGACCGATTGACTAACTACGGATCTTTATTTGGAAGTTCATAAAACTACACGTGGGCATAGAACGGGCATATTTTTGGGTAGTAGCGAACAACTTCGCTACCCACAATGTACCTTATAGAAATCCTGAAATAGCACACTAACACATGTGTTAAAGATTACTCTTAAAATGCATCAGAGATCAAATAATAAATAAATAATAAATTGGAACGATACAACAAAGGACTTACTGGCATTTCAGCTATCATCTCGCACACACTTTACTTTCCAACACCACGTCTCAACTCACTTTATACACAAAAGTATAACACTGTATATATTATGATATATAAGAATGTACACAGCACAGGCGTGCACCTCTGATGGCGAGCGATACTCAACTTCCTGTTTACAGAATGACGCCCGTATTTATACACAATGTCTTTTTCGCCTACCCTCTACCAACTCTGAATTCATTAATAGTGCAATACCAACATGAAATCAGTATTGCCATTCTATAAATAATAAATAAATGTTGCCAGTTGAACACACGATCACGACATTCGGCCATCCGACATTGTGCAACCTCCCGGTGCACAACCACCAAACATTTGCTTTGCTAAGCTTAGTTCGCTTCACTCCTTGCAACAATCTGTAGTGTACAACAAAACATCTTCATCCATTCATACTTGCACGATGACATTTAGTTTTAGTAAATCACGACATTCGGGAGAATTAAAAAGGATAACAAAAAGGAAACCTACATTTTTTCAATTTAGTAATATCAAACTTAAAACCTCAAACCGATCTGAAATCCAAAACTATCGAGCTTTTGATCTTGAGATTTGTGAAGTGTGTGTGGAGTGCAATTAAACTGATTGATATCGCTGAGTCGAAATTTCACAACAGAAATAAAAATATCGCAATTTAAATCTAAAACTCATATAGAATAAAGTTAGGCAAATAAAGGATTAATTATCTAAAGCTGAATAAAAATCTAATCTGAAACTTAATCAAAGTCTGGAACAGTTACAGTCTAAAACATAATCTAAACACTATGTTACATATACCCGTAAGCAAAAGTCTAAAACTGAATTCAAATTTAATAAAATACCCAATATTTATTTTATTTCTTATACCGTTTCAGTTATTTATACCTTACAAGCATCTGACGCTGAATCTAAAGCTAAGTAAATATCTAAACCCTGATTACAATCTGTAACAGACCAACAGGTCCATCATCCTGAGCTCCACCTATCATGTGTCATACATGACGTGTTATGCCTGCTTTTTTTAAAAAACTTTATTGAAATCGAAAAATTTATCAGAACGTAAAGGAAAGCTGATTTTATTAAAATTTTAGAACTTGACAAGAAATAAGTATCACACACTACCCCAGAGTTCACAATAAAATCTACAACCGCATCCAATGCAAACATTAATCAGGATTACTAATCTATCATTTCTTCAATTCAGTTGGATCTGCTGTACCATTAACTAATCTTTACTAATAGTTTGAATCAAATTAAGTCTATGTTAAATTATCTGCTCTAAATTCCTGACATCGTATACCTGTTCGCGGTAGACTGTTCCCACTATGTTAAATTATTACTATTTTAAAATCTTTAACTATGTAACAGTCAACGTTTTTAATAAATGAAATGAAATTTTTCGTAGCTTATTCAAAAATTTTAACAAATAGAGTTCAATTCTATTAAACACGCCTCAAAACACAAGTTGTTTTAGTTTATTCCCTTCTTTTCCTAACCTTTCATTTCCGTGTTAACCTCTGAATAAACCCATCAAAAAGAGACAGCACCACAAAATTCAACCGAATCAGTTAAGGTTATGTTGTCCAAGACAATCTTTAACTTGTGAAATACTTAGAATCTTACCCAATGCTTTGAACTGGGTCAAATACCTGAACTTTGACTACAATCATCATTGAAAACCAAACAAAAAGTCCAAAACTAAACCTTAGTCCAAAACTAAATCTAACTCTTCATCAAAGGCTTCTTTGAAATGCAAAACTTTTGTATGAATTGAAGTAGAATCGGCTTGCAATTATTGTACAATACTAAATCGCTATCATATAATTATTTTAAATTAACTTTACTCAATAGCAATTTCAAATTAAAATACAAAATTCAAATTTTGCTGTAAATCCAAAGCTTGATACAAAACTAAATAATAAAAAAACTAGATGAAAACCCCAAATTCAGAAATTTGAATTTAATACTCAAAACCTCTTTTGTCTTTTTTTTTTTTCAGAATCATTACCTCAACATATGAACAAAAATCAAACCAATTATAAATAAAAACGTTACACCAAGTTATAATATATTACGTCAGTAACATAATATAGTATATATACTGAGTGTTTTATTCATTCTGCTTTTTAATACTTTTTGCTTTACTTTTCTGCGTCTTTTAATAATTAAAGTAAGTATTTACAAATTAACTGACGGTTGTAGGCCGGAGCCGCTAGATGAGGGTATACCTTCGTCACGAGCTTGCGGATCCACAACGCTCGTGCATCACACGACATTATTCAATAAATTTGAGAAAAACAATATGGAGATAAAATTAGAGTAAGCAAGCACGCACTAGTCACTCTCTAGAAAATATAATTTTTACATCATATTATACTCTCGAGATTTTGGACGGCAAAAGATAATTAATTGCGCGATTTCATTTTCAATTCAAATAATAGTCTGTTAAATTTTATCATCCAGTTCATTATTTCAAATCACTCAGATAAATATATAGAAAGAAAACCCAATGTGACTTCGAGAATGGCGCATTTTTACAATTTTATTACTTTATTGAACGGGCTTCTCGTGTCGTGACTGTAGTTTCTAGCAAGCTACTTAACTTCGAGCCTCAAATGTTCAGCCCTTATATTTATTTATTTATCTTTCTTTGTGATTAGTATATGTTCCAAAAATTTTAATCTTTTTATTAGATTCAATTTAACATTTAATGAACTAACTTGGTCAAACTGAATCACTGGAATGTTAATTAGTATTGACGAAACACGTTTGAACTATTTTTGGAATTATTATTTTTGCGATATCTAGAATTTCAAAATTACTACAACCTTCACCGTTACAAGCTGAAGTATATATCCTTCCGTATTTAATTCTTAACGCATCGAACATCGGACCGCATTATGTTGAAAGCCATAAAATAGTGTAAACAAACGAGTGAAAGATCTATTAACAACAACAAACTTGGAACCTTTGTTTCAATTTACTTTATGCATTCCTAACTTTTTAAACTATTAAGCATAGTCTACAAGTGAGTCATATATCTGAGAAACACAAATCTTTCAAATATAACGAATGGGTGAGTGACCAACTGATAAGTTGAACCAATGACAATAAGGCTATTAAATGCATCATTTCCTAAACCACATCGACATCGATCTGGTACGTTATTATAAATAGTGTACATATAATAACTATGTTGTTGTATATCTTCAAATGAAGCGTACTCATATAATATCGATCTAATTTCAATTTGCAAGTTCGTTTGATCATCATAGTTTTTTTTGAAATAACTATAATTCATTCGTATTTCGACGCATTCAGATTATATACATCCGAAACACGTCGAGGATCGGTCGCCTTACATCGGGATCACTAATTAATCCATTTTAAAGTCCATACAAATACAATCAATTTTTGCGGCTGTACCATTAGGTACAGTTATACTACTTGTAAAAATTGATCTTAGTCGTTTAAAATAACCGAAATCTATCTAAAATCATTCAACATTTAAAAATGTAGAACTTCCCCTGATCAAAAACATTTAAAGGCACACAGGAACTATGAAAAATGAATAAAATGCCATGGTAGTTCTAGATAGAACGAGTTACTTGTACAGTAATCTACTAAAGCAGCTAATAATTCTGGACTAGAAAACTTGCTTTCATTATGTACATCCCTTTAGTTTGATATGTACGTAAAATTAAGTAAATAAAATACATTAGATCTTTCACGAACAGTAAGACAACATACTGTCAAAAACAGTAACACACTTGTTCACAACCTACCTACCGGCTCATTAGGTCACAACTTATGGAAACACTTGTTCCACTCTAGTAACACACTTGGTTACATTCTATGGACTCACATGGCCCAAATGACATACATAGTCATTCTAAAATGGTGACTCACATGGCCACCTAGGTCACAACTTATGGAAACACTTGTTCCACTCTAGTAACACACTTGGTTACATTCTATGGACTCACATGGCCCAAATGACATACATAGTCATTCTAAAATGGTGACTCACATGGCCACCTTAAAATATCGACACACTTGGCCACTCTATAATAGTGAGTAGACACACTCATGACTACTCCAAACGTATACGAGCTCTCTGACCATCATTCAATATCTTTATTCTTACTCCCACAATACCAGCTACGCAAAATCGTCAATTTCAACTTGCAATCTAAGATATTCTAACGTCTCTATCTTGTATTCTTCCAAAATCCTTCATTATTAACCTCAATCACTGATAAATCTGTCAAGAGACACTAAGGCTTCCGTACATGAAAGCGGAACCCCTGATGTCAATCAACCTGTAATGCGATAGAAAGATATTCCCCTTTTTTTTAAAACTACAAATGATAATGATATCAATAGCTGATATACAATACAGTACTAAAATACATATGCTGTGATAATAGCACATATTAAGAGTTGCAAATGGACTTGGTCAGTAAAACCACTATTATTCTTTCAGCATAGGTACAACTACCATCGAACAAATCACTAATAAAAGGGCAAATGATTTTAAGCAAGTGCTTAAATAAACTTATCATAAATTACATGTCTGGCCAATGTACTTCACTAATGTAATTTAAGTTCACTCGCGGCACTAATATAAACAGTTGCCCTGCCACTCAAAAAAATTACTTTTTAAACATTACAAATTCCTAAGACACCTGTTTTGATCGAGTCTAGTACCACGAGACTAAACTATCTAGATCACATAAAATAAGTATACCAGTAAGTATACTTCTATATCGAGAATTTAAAACTAAATCATACTTTTATCGTATTTCTTATAAATCACACATGAAACTAATCAGAGTTCGATAAATTGCTTTGCATCCTAGTATTGACATGAGGGTATCTTATTTGACATATTCACTTCTCTTTTTTTTTTTTTAATTACTATTATTCACTCCATGAATTCTCTTCGTTAATAACCAGTAATCTAATCTATGCCTGGTTAATAGAAATTTCAAATTAAAAACTAAATTAAAAATTAAAAACCTTGTAAAATCAAAATTCGAAACTTAAACAGTGCGTAAAAAAACTACAATCTCATTCAGTACACTAGTCTGAAGGCACGAGGCTGCTTTTAAATTCAATAATCATTTAACTACATTTACACTAAATAAAACTTTAGGTAACGTTCATCCAAAGTAATGGTCCAGAGAATAATTCACAAATACTTGAGTTAATTAGAACTGATAATTATTTACCTATTTCATATCTCTAGGAGTACCTACCTCAGGTTAACCAGTAGTAATAACCAAGCTGTATGGTATCGCATTTAATCATCTAAAATGGCTGCTCAGACGGCCGGTGCTAGTGAAATTTATTCCAGTATGTCAACTCTCATACTGGCGAAATTCTCGCTTGACGCTTTATTTGTTGATTATAGCTAAATAACACAAAATTTCTTGGACTCATGTCCAGGACATGACATTTTTACATCATCTATCATAAATAAATACTATGGACACTATATTCAAAACTCAATTCACTGAAATTTCTATCGATGTGTTTTATCTAAACTAAATACCTTAGAATCAGAATTACTTCGACACTAAAGTAAACTGCTTACAAAATCGTAATTCGGGGATCATCCTCCTCGATGGAAGCCAGTCGCCAAGCTGGTTTGAGTTGGCAATTCATTCAGATGAGACTTCACAGTCTTAACGTCGTGATGACGTAATATTAAAGTTTACAGCAAACTCTTCTACAATTTGTGGGTAACTAAATACGAAATATAAATGTAATTCAAATATTAATTGCCTTGATACAATGTCAATTATTATCGCACGAGATCATTACCAAACACTCGATTTAACCTCTACTCAAATGGAATACAACATAATTATTATAGCCAAAATAGCAAATCTAAGAGTTCACCCAGAACTAATGTTATTCAATGTACCCACACAATAGGTGTCCAAACAGATTTAGCAATATCCAAAAGTTCTTTGCTGCACGTTATCTTTATAGCATAGCAAGAATGGATCTCAAGTACATGCTAACTTTGATTAAAGTAGTCAATCTCTTTTGAACTTAGTAAACGGAATACTCTTTGTTTAAAAGTTTTGAAGGTACGACACAGAGAATTGTGTCACAATATAACTACTTAGTGAACAATATTTTTCTCGTGTTAAAAAAATATTGTTTTCTTGGGTTCATTTTCACTTCTGAAGTTGTCACGAATTCCCGTTATGGTCTATATATTCCATGACTAGATACAACCTAAGACCGATTGACTAACTACGGATCTTTATTTGGAAGTTCATAAAACTACACGTGGGCATAGAACGGGCATATTTTTGGGTAGTAGCGAACAACTTCGCTACCCACAATGTACCTTATAGAAATCCTGAAATAGCACACTAACACATGTGTTAAAGATTACTCTTAAAATGCATCAGAGATCAAATAATAAATAAATAATAAATTGGAACGATACAACAAAGGACTTACTGGCATTTCAGCTATCATCTCGCACACACTTTACTTTCCAACACCACGTCTCAACTCACTTTATACACAAAAGTATAACACTGTATATATTATGATATATAAGAATGTACACAGCACAGGCGTGCACCTCTGATGGCGAGCGATACTCAACTTCCTGTTTACAGAATGACGCCCGTATTTATACACAATGTCTTTTTCGCCTACCCTCTACCAACTCTGAATTCATTAATAGTGCAATACCAACATGAAATCAGTATTGCCATTCTATAAATAATAAATAAATGTTGCCAGTTGAACACACGATCACGACAGTATGAAAGTCCTTCATTTCTCAAAATATTTTTCAAGTTATAGAAAGTTCTTTATTTTTCGGGTTACACCCATGAAAATTGGTATTTGAGCTTTAGCTTTAATGCAATGCTTACTATATTCTATGATAAACTTAACTCCATTATTGAAAAACATGTTCCAAAAACAAAACCCAGAAATAGCAAATTTCCTGTTTGGTATAGCAATATACTCATTTCGATGTTAAAACTTAAAAATAAATATAGGGTAAAAGCAAAAATTTACAAAAATCCGTTAGATATACTCAAATTCGAATCTTTAAGAAGTGACTGCAATAACCTAATCAAGGAATGCTATGATAGATATATTGTATCGATAGAAAACAATTTATCAAAAAATCCTAAATACTATTGGACTCACTTAAAAAATGTCTTCGCCTAATACTTATCCAGCAAAGATGATGCTTGCTGATAGGATCGCCACTGACGGTCCCAGTATGTGTAATTTGTTCGCAGACTTTTTTGCCTCTGTTTACGATTTAGGCGACCCAGTTACCAGCCCTCATGTACCTGTCAACTCTGACAATTTTCTCTGCAATGTTAATTTCACTATCAAGGAAGTACTTATAAAATTAAAAAGACTTGATACAAAGAAAGGTGCTGGGCCTGACGATATTCCTCCATTGCTGATTAATAAATGTGCAAACTCACTATTGTTACCTGTATCTATGATATATAACAAATCTTTGCATACTGGAACTTTCCCAGATTTTTGGAAACGTGCAAGAATAGTGCCCGTTTATAAAAAAGGGGGTCGTGAAAACATTACCAATTACAGGCCCATCTCGATATTGTCTACCTTGGCGAAGGTATTTGAGTCTCTGGTACAGCCAATATTATCACGCCACGTTCTCCGTGAGCTCTCAGAGGCACAGCGTGGTTTCGTAAAGTCAAGATCCATAACTAATCTGGCGAACTTTGTGAGCTTTGTTACAGCCTCGGTCGACTCTCGTAAACAGGTGGACGCAATCTACACAGATTTCTCTAAGGCCTTCGACAAGGTCAATCATAAGCTATTGGTGACAAAACTTTCTTCCTTTGGACTAGGTGGATCACTCTTATCATCGCTCTCTTCATATCTAGTGGATAGACGCTCATACGTAGCAATTAAAGGACACTCTTCCCGGTTATACAGTGCATTGTCAGGCGTGCCGCAGGGATCTATCTTAGGACCCCTTTTATTTAACATCTTTATAAATGATATTACTAACTGCATACTAAATTCTAAGTGTTTAATTTTTGCGGACGACCTTAAATTGGCAAAGGAAATCACAAAACAGGATGATGCATTGTTATTACAAGAAGATATAAGTAGGGTTGCTGACTGGTGTAAAACTAATGGTATGGACCTGAATCACACCAAATGTTCCTATATTAGCTTTACACGAAAACGCTCGCTAATCGAGGGCAAATACACAATTAATAACAGTCCGCTCCAAAAACTGGAATCTGTCCGCGATCTAGGGATAACCATTGATGCCAAACTACGCTTTAATGTTCATATTGAAAATATCTGCAGATCTGCGCGAAAAATGCTGGGCTTCTTATTTAGAAATGCAAAACCATTCAAAAATTATTTAACTAAAAAAATACTTTTTGCGACACAAGTGAGAAGCAAACTCGAGTACGGTACGGTAATATGAAACCCCAATTACCAGATCCATAAGGATCGTCTGGAAAGTATACAGAGGCGATTCACACAATTTTACTTAATTGAACGCGATAAAAGATTACCATATATCTCTAGGCTAAAAAAGTTTAATTTGCACTCACTTTCAAATGCACGACATGGTTTTCTTACATAAACTTGTAAACGGTACCATGGATAACCCGGAACTGTTGAGCCAAATATCTTTCAAAGTCCCCTCTCGAATGCCTCTGTATCCTATCTCACTGCTCACCCATCGAACCCACAAAACTAATCTTGGCCATCATTCCCTTGTACCCAGGCTAAGCCGTCTTTACAGGGAATTTACAATAAAGGACAAGTCCATTGATTTGTTTTGTGAAAAATTACAAAAATTCAAAGTCAAACTACTCAAATCACTTGACTCTTGATATCATATTGTCAGATGATCCTCTTTGTGTTGTTATCTTGACCCTGTATTGTAATTTTTAAGCATCTTATTTATTTATTTTCTTTTTATCTTGTTTTTTAAATACATTTATTGATAGTTATTTTCATTGATTTATTGTAGTCTTGCTTTAGTAATCTTAATAGTTGCCTAATGTAAGCTTATGTTATTTATGTACGACTTTTCTTATGTGCACGATGTAACTACCTATAATTTGAATTGCATGTTCACCTAGTGCCTAAGCCATTGAACATTTTGTATACCTACTACTTGTAATTCTGTTGGTGGTTCATATAAAATAAATTATATTAAATTAAATTTAGATAAAAATTAAGAAACACGTGTTTCAGAATTTTTGGAAATTCCAGTTCCAAGGAATTTGTAGAAATTTCACCCGAGCGAAGCAGGGGCGGGTCCGCTAGTAAAACATAAAACTTAAAAAAACAGTGAACAGACTTTAAACATACTGAAAAGCATTAAATAAATTTTGATTTTTTATCCAATTTATTCGACTTGGTGTTTTAGAATTTTATTCCTTATTTTAGGAACGTCAAGGTAACGTTGCATCAAACTGTCATTTTGAGTATTGTGTTTTGTTTTGTAATGCGCGGCGGGCGCAAAATTCAAATACACATTAGTACGTAATGATTTTTTCTACTTGGGCTTGTAGGCCGCGAGGGCGCGAGGCCCCGAGCGGTTGCCCTGCTCGCCACCCCCTAAGGCCGCCACTGCCCGCGGGAACCGAAAAACCTCAATCCACGCGGACGAAGTCGCGGGCATTAGCTAGTACTAATATAAATACAATCTGAAACAGGAAAATTAATAGCAAGGAGATATAATTATAGTTACCAAAAGATAGTTACCAGAAATACAGAATCTCTTAGGCTATAAGTATTGACATTAGAGTTGCACAAGCCAGTATGTGTGAAAATGTATGAAAAATTCGTGCTGTAAAAATGAGGGATCCTTGGAACCAGATTGTACAAAAACTTTAAGTTGTATTGAAAATATTGTTTAATTAAAGTGTTCCTTGATCTTTAACGATTAATTTGAAATAACTTTTTCAATACAGTTGTCAAACATGGCGCACTTTCAGAGGCTGTAGTTATGATTCGAAAATTGAATCTTTCGCATATGCATCTTACTTTTACTTCATCATTAGTACTAATGATGAAATGGAATTAACTCCACCAGATATTTTATCTGAGGCGAAAACTGCGCAAGATGGAATTTTGCCCCCAAAATCGGGAAAGATATATGACGGCTTACAATAATTTTATTTCATGGAGAAAACATAAAAAAACTCAGAAAATCTTACTCATTCTCAGAAAATGTTTTGTTAGCAATTTCATGAATTGAGTGGAAAATATAAACCATCTACATTGTGGTCAAGTTATTCCATGTTAAAAACTACTCTCAAAACAAATAATGACATAGATCTCCAAAGTTACCTAAAATTATCAGCTTTCATGAAACGGCAGTCTGATGGTTTTATAGGCAAAAAATCAAAAGTATTGACAACTGATGACGTGGAGAAATATCTAAATGAAGCGCCAGACGATAAATATTTGTTAACAAAGTTGTTAATTGCTCAAGCTTTACTCTGAATTTTCAGAACTTAATTACTATGTACGTATGTATGTTGAAATAAACTTGTAATTATTTGATTTGTTTATTACTATTTCCCACAACTGTATTGAAAAACGTCGTGTGATACACGGGTGTGAAGGTTATTGCAAACTCGTGACATTAAAAACCCTCACCTTCGGCTCGGGCTTATTAATGACAGCTCGTTTGCAATAACCTACTTTCCACCCTTGTATCACAATATACTATTGTTTAAATAAGGTCTCAGATTAAATCACAATAGTCGGAACGCGATAACGCCTTTTTTTGAGATTTCCATGAATTTCGCGATAATTTTCTAGTTACTATACGATTTTATGACCATTTTTTTAATTATGTCATACTTCATTTAACTGAGCAGCGAATGGTATTAATTTGGTAATGAAATTTTCATTTTTCCTATCCTAAAACGTTGGAACAGAAAACAATGTTTCAGTACTTGGGCTCTTAAACAACTTATCTTTATAAAGCTACTATATACTATTCATCTGCTCATTACTAAATTAACATGAGACTAGCCTGCAGCAGACTAGACAGCAACTAAGTCAAAATAGGTACAGAATTCAGGCCCGGACTCCACCAGAGCCGAGATGTGCGGAGATGTCTGAAATGGAGAGGAGGAGAAATGTTTTTCAGCTAGGGTGTATTCACCGAAGCTGTGTGGAGATGCTTACTGGCTAGACTGGAGCGGAGATGTGTACTGGCTAGAGCAGATATGTATGCTGGCTAGAGCGGGACTGAGCTGCGTGGGGTGAGCATTGGATGTTGAGATGAACGCGGCGCCGCTCACAGCACTCCACTCACATCTCTTCTTGTCTCTGCTGCGCACCGCCGCCAGCTTGCGAGCCACAGCTCACATCTCCGCATCGATCGCCCCATACAAATATGATACATCTCCGCTCAGTGGTACCCACTGAAGCTGAGCGGAGACGAAATTCTATTGGTTGTTTAAATCATATCTCCTCTCCTCTCTGGTGGAGTCCAGCCTTATTGGTTAAAGTTAATTAGATTGGCCCCTTGTTAGTAGCAAATATATTGTGATTCGTCTAATAGCTCAATCAAACCTAGAGGTATGTAAGGTAAGCCCATCTGTGTAAAGCTAGGGTCAACATGTTACTGAAATAATCAAATTAGTAAAAGTACAAGATATACATACATTTGTGCAATTTGAGTTGACCTGGACAGGTTGCTCGAAGTTTGAATGTATATCACTGTGCCTATCGAAGTTGGAATCCAAAAAATCTTTTTTGCACTGTTCAGGCTCCAACGATGTATAATATCGTAATTGTAGCGTCCACTTAGTGACCGTCTCGTTGGCTGAGGTACACCACTTTAGAGCATATCGGCTGGGAATATCAGACACGGGCTTAAAATACAAACCCTTGTCGACACTTTCGTCACATATCACATCGTAAAAACTATCATCTGCCTTCGAAACCGCACAAGAAAACAAGAGCAGTAACACAGTTTTCATTGTATAATTAACGATTGGTTATAAACAGGACATAGCTACTGAGATCCTGCCTGTACAGCGAAAATTGTTACAACTCTATTTAGTATTTAACTGGTATTTAATTTAATAATAGTAGCAGAGACAAGTTAACCAGAATAGTAGGTTTATTTATTATTTAGTGCCAAGATTATCAACAAACCAAAGACAAGTTAACCGCAGTCCGGCGTCCGCAGGGCGACCGCGTATCTTTTGCATCAATCATTGATACATCGCAATCACCTCTGATTGGTTAAACACTCTTCCACTATTGGACGAAATCCATTGACGCAGCAAGAATACATGAAGAATACCATAAATTTAGCCAATCGGCGGTGATTGCGACGTATCAATGATTGACGCAAAAGTTACGCGGTCGCCCTGCAGCCCTACCGGCTAAAAATTGTCGCAATATCACATTCAAAAATATCCGGATATTATTTGATAAAGTCCTTATAACCGGCTTCGCGTAAGCTTTTTCAGGAATGTAGCAATGCGTCGCAAACCACAGATTACTAGTCACGAATGCTGAATATCGACATTTTGGTGGTGCAAACCTACTTATAAGCCGACTAATTTGAATATCTATGGTAAATCGCAGTCTGCCAAATTTAACTGCGTTACCTATCTAACCAAGTAATATTTTTGTCTTTGGTATCTTGTGATTTTCTATTTATTCTTTGGTTTTGTTTTTTGATAAATTAATATTACAAAATACCTACTTGCGTAGAAGCCATGCACGTATGTTAGTAAATTTTCTTTTTACGGTGCAATCATAGGTACCATATGCTAGAAGTATCTCTAGATACTGAAATTGTCTATGGATATTTTACTAGTTTTTTGCGCAAAGGATCAGGAGAGGAAAGTGATTTAAAATAGTCAGGGGGGAGACACTTTCCTATAATATCATGATTTACATAGATAAAACTGCCATCTGTTTTATGGGGTGACAAACTTTTCGGCAAACAGTATGCAAGAGCCTCAACAGATGGCACTTTAATTCAGAATTTAATTAAGTATTCCCATACCAAAAATTTACTACCATTTAGGTACAACTTCAAGGTTCTAAAGTAAAAAAAATAATATTAAGTATATTTCAATTTAATATTAGATAAAAAAAAACATTATATTTTTTCTACATTAGTCATAAATTAAGATAATTTGAACCATAATGTTCAAGTCTTCTTTATTTTGTCCTCTAAGTTTTAAGTAGTATTTATCAATTAAAAAGTCAAAACTGGCAACCCTAACTGGACGTTATACTGGCTTCTATCTATCAAGTCAGTTGCTTTATAAAATTTTGAATTTTTTTAAATTTTATGATTCAGTTTTGCCTTGGTAATTTATTTTGCCCTTTAATTTTCGTTTTGCGTTGAGTTGAGTTGTTTCTCCTCCGTATTGCCGAAAGTAATTGTGATTTGCGCTTCATTTTCCTTCTACGTTGAGTTACGTTTTGTCTTCTCCGTATTTACTGAAAATTTAGTGCTTTAATTTGAGATAGGACTCTAGAATTGCGAGAAAGACGCTTGTTTTATTGTGAAAGTTTGCGAAGGGACGCTGATTCGTGTTAGATACTAAGTGTGCCTCAAATTGCAAGAATGCCGTGCTCCTGCGCTTTTGGGTGCAAACCTACAGCCGGTAAGCTTTCATAGTAAATTAAATAAAGTAGGTACTAAATTCTTAAGAAATACTTATAATACATACATACATACTGTAAATTACGAACTATTTATAAGTTTAAAACTATAAGCTTTGACTATATAAGTCATCTGAATGTTATAACATCTTTTCTTAGCCAAACTTACTCAAAGTTTAGTTAACTTAAGTTAGAAAGAAAGGAGAAAGTAATAAATAGGAAAGAAATACCTACAAATTGATTAATTACATGACACCAGTAATCTGTGTCCTAAAACAGGAAATTGGATTTAATATTCCATAAACAAGACTGATCGACCGCCTGACCATAGCAGATGTCTCCTCGTCAAATACAATTCAATGGATAAAAATCAGACACGCTTAAAATTCAGCACACACATTTTTTTTTCAGGTGTTGCAATGCACAGATTCCCCAGTAAAGAAAAGTTTCCTGAGCGCTTTAAGACTTGGGTTACTCTTTGCGGAGGAAAACTTGAAACATCTGCTGACTATTATAATTATATTATAATTAAAGGACTCTTTAAATGTAAGTACTTTAAATATACCAGATGGTAAAATTTTTAAGGGAGCAGTCAAATATAATTCGCCCCACCATGAGCTATGGAAAGAAAGCAAAAAAGTTTTGAAAACTGTAAAATTTGTACAAAAAAGAGTTTCAGGGAATAAAATTCGATTAATTGAAGCAACTGTACCATCAATTACAAATCTCATCAGAACCATAGAGGGTGTGGAAGCAATTTGGCAAGTTTTGTTTAAAAAGTATGGTCTAGACGCAATGTTGACAAGAAATTTCAATCAGGACCCTGTTGAAAATTTTTTTGGGAATATCAGAAGTTATGGAGCGAGGAATAATGCCCCTAACACAATTTGTTTTGAAGGTGCGTTTAAAGCGTTGCTTTTAAATAATTATAGCGCTCCTCATTCGAGGAGAGCTAATTGTGAAGAGGATGGAAACGAATGTTTGCAAAATTTAGACTTTTTTTTAAGAGAAAATTGCAACACCCTTATTCCAGAAGAAACTTCTGATATTCCCGAAGAAATACATTTGAATGAAGATTTGTTTGTTGAAATGCAACCCCAAGAAGATGCAGGACAGAGAAATTATGTTTGTGGATGGGTCTTGACAAAATGCTTAAAAAAAATTTGTAAATCTTGTCAACAATGCCGACAAACTTTACTTAACACAGCCAATCAAAAAAATAAATATATAAAAGCAAAAGAATATTGCAACAAAACTTGGCTGTGTTATCCAAGCGAAGTTGCTGAAAAATGCTTCCATAGTATTCAAAATGTAACAAAATCATTTTTAAAAAAGAATGTTCCCAAAAAAGATGTTAAGAAAAGTATAATCGTAATTTGTGATATGTTGGTAGAATATCCCTTTGATTGTTTAATCCACAAAGAAAAGCTAAAAGCATGTTTTTTAGATTCCACAATTAATATTATTTTGTACAGTTGGTGCAGAAACATTAATCGAATTTTGTCCGGAAAAATCACATATGAAGGTGAAGAAGAACTAAAGAAAAACGCTGCTATTTATTACAATAAACGTAAACATTATAAAAATAAAAAATAGTTTGAAAATTAAACTTTTCTTATTTTAGCTATAAATTCCTACCCTTCTGTAAATTCAGAGAATACCAGTTTTGTTCTAGTAAGCTAATACATTATAATATATTATCTAAAAGTGGCAAGCCCATAATAAGTATATATATTATTTTTTTGTCAGTTTATTTATTGGTATAGGAAAAAAGTTCCTTTGCCACAATATTAATTTAATAGCAGACTGGAACATTATAGTGGTATATTTTTTTGATATCTGAAAACTTTTATTCTGTCGTGTTAGCATTGTTCACAGGAAATCAATATTTTGGCGCCAAACTATAAGTTCTTCGTTATGGAGTATTATGGATATCCTGACTTTCTGTGAATATTATCTTAATGTTTGAAAGTATACAATAATGGCAGAAAGTCCAAATCCAAAAGTGTTATCCATTATATTCCTAAACAAAGAACTTATAGTTTGGCGCCAAAATATTGAATTCCTGTGAATAGCATGGTAGATACCAACAATACGTAGTAAGTATGTATATATATATATAACAATTAGTGTTGGAACCAAAAACCAGATGGCGTTTCAAAATGAATTGGCATAAAATGCTGCGAGAGGGCTCTCTTTTCCCTGTATATTATTATACTCTTTGAAAATAGTAATTCGGTTAGGCTAGCTAGCTTTAAGTTCTATTGTATTGTTTTCAACATAAAAAAAAGTAGTTAAGTTTTTTTTAAAGTTTTTTTAAAGTTATCAATAACTAGCTAATGCCCGCGATTTCGTCCGCGTGAATTGAGGTTTTTCGGTTCCCGCGGGAGCTCTTTAATTTTCCGGGATAAAAAGTAGCTTATGTGCTATTCCAGACTATAATCTGTCTCTGTGCCAAATTTCAGCCAGATTCGTTCAGCCGTTGGCGCGTGATTGAGTAACAAACATCCATGCATCCATCCATCCAAACTTTCGTTATTTGATTTGATTATTTGATTGATGTAATATTATTACTTTTTTTTTTATTATTTTTATTTATTCTTTATTCAACAAGAATAGGTTATTACAGATTACATCTTCACGTCCTGAAACTCTCGTGGGTTTATGTGGACGTTGCACATTCCTCTTATACACCTTACTAAAAATAACTTATACATCACATTATCATAATACTAAAACTTAACTATAATCAGTAAAAAAGGTGGTTAGTGTATACCTATATTGGCGTATTACAATGAATGGAGCGCGCGGCCACATTCGAGTAACATCCGTATGATGCTAGACTATAGATAATGTCAAACCGGTTTTGTGCATCGTGAAACGCCCAAGCATATACAGGTTGATTATATTTTAAAAATGTAACCATTTTATCTATCTGTTAATTTATAGTTTCTTTAAAATATTTTTTTTAAATTCGCTTTAAATTTTTTACCGTAATCGAATCTCTTAGTGCTAATGGTAAATTGTTTATTAGCCTAGGTACAAGATAGTCGGTCGTTCTTTCACCATAAAAATTATTAGCTCCTATTGTGTTAATTTTTCGAGCAGTTACTTTTCTAGTTAGTTTTGTAGTTTTATATAAATCGTCTTTGTAAAACAGTAGGTTCTCTATAAGTAATCGTAATTTTACTTTTTGTTTTATCGGAAGAACGTTACATTGTTTGTATATAAGTGTTTCGTCATCTTTACAGTTACCTACCGTTTTCTTAGGTAATATTTGTTTTAGTATTCTTAATTCAATTTTTTCTATTTGTTCAATATATGTTTTAAAAGTGCGGCCGTAGCTGCTGAGACCGTATAATATTATGCTTTCACCTAATGCTTTGTACAATTGTAGCTTTATGTGGTATGGGATTTTCCTCTTGAGTAAACAGATTTTGGCTAAAATTGCGCGCAATTTAGAGCATATGTTATTGATATGGGGTCCCCAATTGAATCGATTATCTATTGTTAATCCTAGGTACGGATGCTGGGAAACTTGTTCTATACGTTCACAGCTGCAATTTTTAAAGTTTCCATGAAGGCAAAAATGGTTGTGGGCTATAAGTTTTAATTGACCTGAGCTTCTTAGATGGCATGAGTGTATGTGTATTAGTTTAGTTTTTTGTGTGTTTATAGTTAAACCATGATCATGTGACCATTTGCAGATAAAGTCTGCTTGTATCTTTCTGAGAGCTTCGTTTGCATCTCGATCTGTTGCAATAATGCAAGTGTCATCCGCGTATTGGAATGTTGTACAGTTTTTAATAACGTTATTAATATCGTTTACGTATGCCAGATAGTGGAGGGGGCCCAAAATTGAACCTTGAGCCGTACCAACCGTAACGTCAGCTCTATCGCTAAGAGAATCTCCTATTTTAACGTAATATGATCTATCGGTTAGGTAGTTACGGCACCAGTTCAGAAGTGGTCCTCTCACTCCTGTATCGTCTAATTTTTGTATTAGTAAGTCGTGTCGCAGTGTATCGAAAGCCCGGCTAAAGTCAATAAAAACTGCTACCACGTGATTTTTGTCGTTTAGGTTTTGGCAGATATAGTCTGTAAATTTTGAAAGTAATTGAGTGGTGCTTTTTTTTGGTTGGAATCCAAATTGATTCTTTGATAGAATATTGTTTTTACTATAGAAATTATGTATTACGTTGCTTATATGTGTTTCAACCAATTTGTCAATTATAGGAAGTATTGTAATCGGCCTATAGTTTTGATACTCGTCTTTTCTATCCTTCTTGTATATAGGTCTGACTAGTCCTGTTTTTAGTTCTATAGGATATACACAATTTTGAACGCACAGATTAATTAGTTTCGTTATTATATCTGCAATTTTCAGGGATAGATTTTTGATATTTATTGGGCGAATTTGGTCAAAGCCTGCTGATTTATTAGTTTTTATTTGTTTTATTGCATTCTGAATATCTTTGGTTTTCGCCTTTGTATATAACATCGATATATTACTCGAAATTGTGTACTCTTCTTTGGGTAGTAAAGGGGTTTTACAAAATGTATTTCCTTGAGATGTGATTTGCTGAAACGTGTTTTTAAAGTTATTTGCTATGGTATTTTGATAATTTTTTGACGTTTTAAAGTTACTTAATATTATTTCGTCCGGAGATACTTTAGATCTTCCTGTTAAGTTGTTTAAGATTTCCCATAATTTAGCCATATTTCCTTTATTTTTATTTATTTCTTGACGGTAATACTTATTTTTCTGATTATCTATTAACTTGTTATACTTGTTCCTCATTTTATTATATTTAACTAATAGAACTTTATCTGAAGGGTCTTTGACTAATTCGGAGTATATTTGATCTTTGTATTTACACATGGAAATAATTTTATTACTTATCCAATCCTCTCTTTGTCGTTTATGTTTTAGTGTTACGGTATATTTTGACTTATCGTAACATTGTTGTATATTATTTTTTATACATTCGTAAAGACTAACCGGACAATCTATTTTTATAATTTCTTCCCATGAGATCTCATCGAGAAATTTGTTTAACAGATTATGATTGTATTTCGTGACACAAATAGGTACATCCTGTATATTTGTTGCACCTAGCATCGATACGTCATACGATGGTTACGCGATGGTCAGCCAGTACAGTACCTAGCGCTGCGCAATAGACATCTTGTGTGGCATTTTGTGTGACACTTGAATGGCATTATTATGTATTTGTCGTACAATTATTATATTTCTTAGTAGTTTTATAAATCAAAAACCCAATGTCCATTTATATACTTTATTCCTCCCAATAATAATACTTTCTAGTTTTTAGAGTACCTAATTTGATTATTTTTCGACAATCCTTCCATGCTCCGTTTTTCTTTTCGTCCTCCGCGCTTAATTGGCCGGAAACCAACTCATTGGCCCCAGAATACCCTTCTTTTTTAATTAATTTGTTCTACGGCTTTGGATTCAAGTCCTTTATGGCCTTATATTTATTGTGAATGTCGTGCCACAGTATATAAAACTAGAAAATCATGACATTCCACTTTGGGGCAACCTCCCGGTGCACAATAATTAAAATATTGTAAATATAAAAGTAAGCCAGTTATTTACAAATCAATTTTTAGGAACGTAGCTCGACATATAATTAATTTAACACACAAAACACTTTCAAATTTATCGCTATTTACCTAAATAATTAATTAATTAAATTAGAATGAAATTCCTTATACAAATCAATAGCAATCGTTTTTGTCTGACGAACGTATCGATCAAACTAGGTACACTGTACATTAATTATAAAACATGATGGTGATAATCAGTTACGGTATCTTAAAACTAAAGCTACGTGGGTTCCAAACGCGCCCTGGTCTGAGAAGAGCCCACAACAAACTCAGCCGGGTTTTTTTTTTGTATCACCATCTCACAAATATCGTAAATTACTTTATTAAATTTATAATTTCAACAATTACATGATAAGCCACTGGAACAATTCATACCCATGCCATTCTAATTCTATCATGCAAATAATTATTTATATTGTAAAAGGAATTTTCAATTAGTTGACGTTTTACAACAAAATTCAAATACATTAATTATATTCTTAGATACATGTTATTGATTATAAACATATTCTTAAAAAATATCACAGAAAATCATGACATTCGGTTCCTTCCACAAATATGTTTTCTGAAATAATTACTCTTGCAATTTTATTTACGTATCTACCATTGATTGATTTTGATTTTAGAAATTATTTATTAACAAATAGCGATATAAACAACATTTTGTAATAATCTTACAAAAAATTAACATGGTTATAAGGATACTTACAGACTAACTTACGCCTATTAAAGTTTACATACAGAAGAAGTAAAATAATAGGTATGTTACATTTTCAATCGTGGGCTTATTCAAAGTACCATAAACTAATATTTAGGTATTGCGAAATACTTGTACAGAAATTTCGCTTTGCAAAACAGTATCTACCATTGGAAACCTTCGTTGCAATACAGATAGTGTACTTCATTATCGTCATCCAAAGACTCAATTGTTGATTCTATCATTATTCCATTCGGAAAGCCAGTTCTAAAATGGTTATTTTGTATTTTTATACAGGAATAGTGCTAATTTGATTTCTGTAATATCCTATAGCTTTTAAAAATAATTTTGTAAACCCTTATATACCTTTTGATTACAATTTCTTGCTATCGCCGTTATTCTACTAATCTATATAAATAAAAATCATTCGCTAAATGTTTTTATTATTTTTATTTATTCTTTATTCAACAAGAATAGGTTATTACAGATTACATCTTCACGTCCTGAAACTCTCGTGGGTTTATGTGGACGTTGCACATTCCTCTTATACACCTTACTAAAAATAACTTATATATCACATTATCATAATACTAAAACTTAACTATAATCAGTAAAAAAGGTGGTTAGTGTATACCTATATTGGCGTATTACAATGAATGGAGCGCGCGGCCACATTCGAGTAACATCCGTATGATGCTAGACTATAGATAATGTCAAACCGGTTTTGTGCATCGTGAAACGCCCAAGCATATACAGGTTGATTATATTTTAAAAATGTAACCATTTTATCTATCTGTTAATTTATAGTTTCTTTAAAATATTTTTTTTAAATTCGCTTTAAATTTTTTACCGTAATCGAATCTCTTAGTGCTAATGGTAAATTGTTTATTAGCCTAGGTACAAGATAGTCGGTCGTTCTTTCACCATAAAAATTATTAGCTCCTATTGTGTTAATTTTTCGAGCAGTTACTTTTCTAGTTAGTTTTGTAGTTTTATATAAATCGTCTTTGTAAAACAGTAGGTTCTCTATAAGTAATCGTAATTTTACTTTTTGTTTTATCGGAAGAACGTTACATTGTTTGTATATAAGTGTTTCGTCATCTTTACAGTTACCTACCGTTTTCTTAGGTAATATTTGTTTTAGTATTCTTAATTCAATTTTTTCTATTTGTTCAATATATGTTTTAAAAGTGCGGCCGTAGCTGCTGAGACCGTATAATATTATGCTTTCACCTAATGCTTTGTACAATTGTAGCTTTATGTGGTATGGGATTTTCCTCTTGAGTAAACAGATTTTGGCTAAAATTGCGCGCAATTTAGAGCATATGTTATTGATATGGGGTCCCCAATTGAATCGATTATCTATTGTTAATCCTAGGTACGGATGCTGGGAAACTTGTTCTATACGTTCACAGCTGCAATTTTTAAAGTTTCCATGAAGGCAAAAATGGTTGTGGGCTATAAGTTTTAATTGACCTGAGCTTCTTAGATGGCATGAGTGTATGTGTATTAGTTTAGTTTTTTGTGTGTTTATAGTTAAACCATGATCATGTGACCATTTGCAGATAAAGTCTGCTTGTATCTTTCTGAGAGCTTCGTTTGCATCTCGATCTGTTGCAATAATGCAAGTGTCATCCGCGTATTGGAATGTTGTACAGTTTTTAATAACGTTATTAATATCGTTTACGTATGCCAGATAGTGGAGGGGGCCCAAAATTGAACCTTGAGCCGTACCAACCGTAACGTCAGCTCTATCGCTAAGAGAATCTCCTATTTTAACGTAATATGATCTATCGGTTAGGTAGTTACGGCACCAGTTCAGAAGTGGTCCTCTCACTCCTGTATCGTCTAATTTTTGTATTAGTAAGTCGTGTCGCAGTGTATCGAAAGCCCGGCTAAAGTCAATAAAAACTGCTACCACGTGATTTTTGTCGTTTAGGTTTTGGCAGATATAGTCTGTAAATTTTGAAAGTAATTGAGTGGTGCTTTTTTTTGGTTGGAATCCAAATTGATTCTTTGATAGAATATTGTTTTTACTATAGAAATTATGTATTACGTTGCTTATATGTGTTTCAACCAATTTGTCAATTATAGGAAGTATTGTAATCGGCCTATAGTTTTGATACTCGTCTTTTCTACCCTTCTTGTATATAGGTCTGACTAGTCCTGTTTTTACTCTATAGGATATACACAATTTTGAACGCACAGATTAATTAGTTTCGTTATTATATCTGCAATTTTCAGGGATAGATTTTTGATATTTATTGGGCGAATTTGGTCAAAGCCTGCTGATTTATTAGTTTTTATTTGTTTTATTGCATTCTGAATATCTTTGGTTTTCGCCTTTGTATATAACATCGATATATTACTCGAAATTGTGTACTCTTCTTTGGGTAGTAAAGGGGTTTTACAAAATGTATTTCCTTGAGATGTGATTTGCTGAAACGTGTTTTTAAAGTTATTTGCTATGGTATTTTGATAATTTTTTGACGTTTTAAAGTTACTTAATATTATTTCGTCCGGAGATACTTTAGATCTTCCTGTTAAGTTGTTTAAGATTTCCCATAATTTAGCCATATTTCCTTTATTTTTATTTATTTCTTGACGGTAATACTTATTTTTCTGATTATCTATTAACTTGTTATACTTGTTCCTCATTTTATTATATTTAACTAATAGAACTTTATCTGAAGGGTCTTTGACTAATTCGGAGTATATTTGATCTTTGTATTTACACATGGAAATAATTTTATTACTTATCCAATCCTCTCTTTGTCGTTTATGTTTTAGTGTTACGGTATATTTTGACTTATCGTAACATTGTTGTATATTATTTTTTATACATTCGTAAAGACTAACCGGACAATCTATTTTTATAATTTCTTCCCATGAGATCTCATCGAGAAATTTGTTTAACAGATTATGATTGTATTTCGTGACACAAATAGGTACATCCTGTATATTTGTTGCACCTAGCATCGATACGATGGTTACGCGATGGTCAGCCAGTACAGTACCTAGCGCTGCGCAATAGACATCTTGTGTGGCATTTTGTGTGACACTTGAATGGCATTATTATGTATTTGTCGTACAATTATTATATTTCTTAGTAGTTTTATAAATCAAAAACCCAATGTCCATTTATATACTTTATTCCTCCCAATAATAATACTTTCTAGTTTTTAGAGTACCTAATTTGATTATTTTTCGACAATCCTTCCATGCTCCGTTTTTCTTTTCGTCCTCCGCGCTTAATTGGCCGGAAACCAACTCATTGGCCCCAGAATACCCTTCTTTTTTAATTAATTTGTTCTACGGCTTTGGATTCAAGTCCTTTATGGCCTTATATTTATTGTGAATGTCGTGCCACAGTATATAAAACTAGAAAATCATGACATTCCACTTTGGGGCAACCTCCCGGTGCACAATAATTAAAATATTGTAAATATAAAAGTAAGCCAGTTATTTACAAATCAATTTTTAGGAACGTAGCTCGACATATAATTAATTTAACACACAAAACACTTTCAAATTTATCGCTATTTACCTAAATAATTAATTAATTAAATTAGAATGAAATTCCTTATACAAATCAATAGCAATCGTTTTTGTCTGACGAACGTATCGATCAAACTAGGTACACTGTACATTAATTATAAAACATGATGGTGATAATCAGTTACGGTATCTTAAAACTAAAGCTACGTGGGTTCCAAACGCGCCCTGGTCTGAGAAGAGCCCACAACAAACTCAGCCGGGTTTTTTTTTTGTATCACCATCTCACAAATATCGTAAATTACTTTATTAAATTTATAATTTCAACAATTACATGATAAGCCACTGGAACAATTCATACCCATGCCATTCTAATTCTATCATGCAAATAATTATTTATATTGTAAAAGGAATTTTCAATTAGTTGACGTTTTACAACAAAATTCAAATACATTAATTATATTCTTAGATACATGTTATTGATTATAAACATATTCTTAAAAAATATCACAGAAAATCATGACATTCGGTTCCTTCCACAAATATGTTTTCTGAAATAATTACTCTTGCAATTTTATTTACGTATCTACCATTGATTGATTTTGATTTTAGAAATTATTTATTAACAAATAGCGATATAAACAACATTTTGTAATAATCTTACAAAAAATTAACATGGTTATAAGGATACTTACAGACTAACTTACGCCTATTAAAGTTTACATACAGAAGAAGTAAAATAATAGGTATGTTACATTTTCAATCGTGGGCTTATTCAAAGTACCATAAACTAATATTTAGGTATTGCGAAATACTTGTACAGAAATTTCGCTTTGCAAAACAGTATCTACCATTGTAAACCTTCGTTGCAATACAGATAGTGTACTTCATTATCGTCATCCAAAGACTCAATTGTTGATTCTATCATTATTCCATTCGGAAAGCCAGTTCTAAAATGGTTATTTTGTATTTTTATACAGGAATAGTGCTAATTTGATTTCTGTAATATCCTATAGCTTTTAAAAATAATTTTGTAAACCCTTATATACCTTTTGATTACAATTTCTTGCTATCGCCGTTATTCTACTAATCTACCTATATAAATAAAAATCATTCGCTAAATGTATGTAAGCGCATGACTTCAAAACGGCTGCACCTATTTGGTTTTGTTTTTGTGTTTATAATTGTCTGGAAACGGTATGAAAGAAAATGTTTGACAGAACTATACGGAAAAGTGTGTTAAAAAAAAAACTCCATAAACAAAAGTAGGTAAATAAGACATACGAGACAGTGGGAAGATTTCAAATAATATATCGACAGATTGACGGTCAGTTGTGCGGTTTTATATATTAAGTATATACATTTATTCTGGAAATAAAAAACCAGTTCCCACGGGACTCGAAAAGATCTAAAATCCACGCGGATGAAGTCGCGGGCAAGAGCTAGTTTCTTCTAATTACTATTCGAATCTCCCTCTTTTAAAAACGGCAGCATAAGTTCATCTCGAATCATGACATTGTTTTGTTGCTGACTGTATTTTATATTTGCTTTATTTAATTTATTAACGATTTGACATCAGTCGGTTGTACCTACGTTTGAATTTTTGTCATGCGTAACTGCAGCAATCTATCCCGAAGCCTACATCCTAATAAAACTTCTGATGCCGTTTTCTGATTGGACGCATTTATGGTGTTGTTAATACCCCACTGTATCTGACTCAGCTGCATATCCCAATCACGTTCATCCTTACATGAACTATTTTTAACGGTTAGCCAATGAATTTAAAATTGTTTGATTTAAATTTTAAACGGTCAGTTTAGCCGTTGGATCTAGGACATGCTCCTGTATAGGTATGTATTATACAGTTACAATGAAGTTCACAAAACTTACTAAGTAAATTCATTAATGATAGTCAAAATGTATGCACAATTAATACACGATCTATATATATATCTATTTTTTTGGATTTGCGTAATATTTTAGTAAACCAATAACGAGCCTGTATTTTGTCAACTGTCTTCGCCTCACCCGAGTGTCTGATGTCATCATAACATTACTGTATCAATCGCATAGTTATCAAGCGTTTCATTGGGGTGTAAATGCTTCAGTAGTACTTTGTGTGCTTTCTTAACCAACTATCTATAATTTGTGTTGTACTTGATGGGTTGAATTCCGGAAATACATTAAAGTGATTGCTGTGCAAAATTTTACTCTAGCCAGTCTTTGTTTGCATTGACTTGATAAATTAAAGTACATCGCCTGCTGTGAAACTCGTTGCCAGTGCTATTGGTTGCTGTCCAGGCTGCCGCGATGATTGGGTGGACAATGCCAAGGTATGGGAACCTCTGATGTGAATCTTGGGTCGCTGGAATCGATGTCTTTAATCGTTCGTAAGACTGAGAGGAGCATCTATGTGCTACGCTTATCTGGTGGTGACGGAGATCGCATTCTTGAAGACTCTAGTCTCTGCGCCGTGTCCACGATTGGCTCGTTCCATGTCCTCGGCAGTAGAAAAAAAAACAATTTTAGTAAAATATTCTAATTCATGAATATATTGTACCTACTCTATATAAAAGGAATAGTTGACTAACTGGCTGATCTATCAACACACAGCTCAGACCACTGGACAGATCGGGCTGAAGTTTGGCGTACAGTCATCTATTATGACGTATCATCCCCTAAGAAATTTTGGAAATTCAATCCCTAATTGGTTTGAAATTTGTATGAAAATTGAACGTAACGGGAGCGAAGCCGCGGTTATATGCTAGTCCTATCCTATAATTGATATAAACAATATAAATATCTATATTATAATAACAAGTAAGTAGTATTTCTATTTAATTTATTAATTTAATATTGTGGTTTGCATTTGTATAACTCTTGTTTTTGGTGTACAATAAATAATAATTGTTCATTAAGTTCATTCATTATTTGATTTGGTTGCTAAATCCAGAATCATTCAGTCACGGCACACATAACCGAAGCTTAACGTATGGCACACAAAACCGCTTTTTTAATATATATCTCGTGCTTTTAGTATACAATAATTAATTTTTCATTCAGTTCATTCATTATTTAATTTGGTAGCTAAATCCACAATCATTAAGTCACGGCACACATAACCAAATTATAACGTATGGTACACTGTGGGGTGCTGTTCTTTGTGGTGATAAAATGATAGAAGTTATATGTTTAAGTGGACTATATTTGCTGATGCTGATAAATGATAAATGATAATGATAAATGATAGAAATTGATATTGATTTCGAGTACTATCCGCGCGGACGATCGAATTGTACTGTCTTTTACCGCACTGTCCCACTTAACGTGAGGCAGTTGCGTAAAGTGCTGATTGCGCGGTGTTCGGTTACACGCAGTGTCCCGAACATACACATAACCGCTTTTTAACCATTGTACGGCCCACTTAACCGTATCCAACTTATGTACGGCCCACTTAACCGTATCCAAATAATGTACGGCCCACTTAACCGTATCCAATCAATGTACGGCCCACTTAAGTCTTAACCGTATCAAATCTGCGTACGGCCCACTTAACCGTATCCAACTTACGTACGGCACACTTAACCGTATACAAACCTATGTACGGCCCACTTAACCGTATCCAACCTACGTACGGCTCACATAACCGTATCCAGCAGCATACATAACCGCAGTCAAGCAATCTATCAAACATTCCCTTGAGAATAACACATACACATAGAAAAATAAAATAAAATAACAGTATTAAAATATTTCTTTGCCTTTCGGCTCTTTTTCCAAATAAAAATCTTTTTTTTTTTTTTTAGCTTACATACTTATTCGCATACATCCAACCAACAGGAGTAGTGGCAACTCAATCAAATCAGCAACTCTTTATCAAACTCAAAAACGCACTTCTAGGAAGTTTTATGAAATTCATAGTTGTGACGTTATCATAAATGTCAACGCACTTTTTTTCTTTATTCTATATTTTAAAATGGTTAACAAACTTAAAACTAACCGAAAATATGAAATTTAGGTATTTTGGAAGACCCTCTATTTAATACTCTAACTCTAGAAATAATTTATTTTTGATTTATGCCTCATCCCTATTAACATTAACATTCCCTCAGTACAAGTTGCGTCCATTTTCAAAAATAACTCTAATGTTCATTGTCTAAACTAATAACGCCCGTATTCAAAAACATTATTGAGAGGTCAGGGTGAACCAGGGGCGAACGAGCGCATCAGGTTCAGAACCTAGAAAATGAAATCCTATACAACACTTGAGGAACAAACGACATATTATATAAAATAGAATTAAATATAGGTTGAACGCTACGTATAGACCATAGTGCACAGTATTATAGACTATAGTATCTGCTAACGTCAAACTAATACCGATTTTTCCTTGTCATGAACTTGTCTCTGTTTAACCGGCAGAGACAAGTAACATAGGTATAGGATATTTACCAGAGACAAGTTAATTTACCGGCTACTATTCAAGTTATGCGTGTTTCCTTGATTTTCAGCAATTTAAATTGAAAACGTGAAGTGAATGGTTTCCAGTAGTGAAGAATAATTTGATACTTATATCCATGAGAGAGTAAACCTACAAATAACTATCAATACAAGAATAGTGAAATCCTTTCGATCATTGCAGTGCTGATGAATAAAGACGATATAGATTTTGTAAAGATTCATCTCGTTCTGAAACTTTTGCGTTAAGATTTTATTCATCTAGGAATTTCCAGGTTAGTTACGAGTACATCAGCTTATGATTTAGTTAATTTACCGAATGATACTTTCAAATTCTCACTTTGTAATCACAATAAATAGATTTACTTCTTAAAACCTGACCTAATTAATTTATAGGTAGGCTAACTACACTTCTACTGTATTTATATATAATATGTTACTTAAGAAATTATATAATTAATAAAGTAGAGTATGTACTCATCATCCTAATACTTTCAGATGATTACTGGAGAACTCATTAAAGTAAGCCAACCTAACTAACATATCAAGGATAGTAAGAAAAGTTTAACTTTTGTTTTGTTTACAAATGCAGTAGTTTTTGAAGTTTCTCAGCAATCTGGAGACAATTGAAGAACAATTCTACAGCATAGGATGCTTTCCTGGTGTTGTTGGTGCCATTGGTTGTAAATACCTACCTATTCAAAATCCTGGTGGTTCTTATAACAGGAAAAAATGTATTTATCTAAGTATAAATGTACAGATTGTGTGTGGTAGCTACAAATATATGACATTGTTACAGAAAAACCTGGATCAGTTCATATGATAATATGTTGATATTCCAAGAATTTTATTAATTGTTCACCTACTGACTAATACTAATCAATTAATAATGTTATATGTTACATAGATTATTTTTAAGTATTGCAATGCTCTTGGTAACACACTTGTCTTTTTATCTTCTGTACCACCTTTGTAATATTATGTGTGTAGGGACACATGCATTGTGTAACATGACTTCTGACGCCTAGTCAGCAGTCGGACATCGCGTATGCAGTCTGTAACTAGTAACTAAGTTGTTGTCTCACAGAGTGTCTCTCGGTATCTTGTACTATATACACGCGGAATAAATATCAGTGAACTATCTGGGAATTATTAATTACACAACCCTTAATTAGGAGATACTAGTAGCACCTTCTGGTACCCACATCCCCATCTCCTAAAGTGGTGACCCCGCGACGGTCCTAAAGTGGTGACCCGCGTTAGTCGTGTGTGAAATAGTGCAAGGATGTACGGACTACAGCAGCCCCCGGCCCAGCCCAGCCCAGCGGAGAATAAAAATTCAGCGACGGCTGCGGAATTAAGGAGTGCAGCTGCGGAAAAGCAAGACGGTTTGGCAGCCGTGACGGTGTCGTCACGGATCCCAGAATTTTGGATGGACAAACCGAAGCTATGGTTTGCTCAGTTTGAGGCCACAATTTTTGGTCAAAAGTTGTCGGATGCAGCCAAACAAAATTTAGTCGTCACGAAGCTCAGCAAGAGCGCCATAGAGCAGGTGACGGACCTAATATTGGAACCTCCAGAGGTTAACAAGTACGAATCCCTTAAGACACAATTACTCCAAGTTTACGAGGAGACCAAGGAGAGTGAATTTAGGAAACTTCTTAGTGAAATGGAGTTAGGATCGCAGAAACCGTCCCAGCTGTTGCGCCGGATGAAGGATTTGGCGAGGGGCAAAATAGCGGAAGACTCGCTAAGGATGTTATGGATAGGGCATCTACCATCATCCGTTAGGGCGGTGCTCGCGGTGACTGAGATGAGCCTCAATGGGCTGGCGGTGGTAGCCGATAAAATAATGGAGACCACCAAACCTATTGAGGTAGCGGAGATACAGCCCGAGAGAACCTCGCAGACGGACCTAGCGGCGCAGGTAGCGAAGTTAACCCTGGATGTGCAGGCTATACAACGAGGCCGCACAGAACGTCGCGATACGCGTTATCACCGCAGGACTTCGGCGACGAGATTTCGCGATAGGACGCCACGCGGCAGGTCACAAGAAAGATCACGCAAGTGTCCAGAATGGCTTTGTTTTTACCATTATAAGTACGGGACCAAGGCCAGTAAATGTGTAGATCCATGCAATTGGGGTAAGAAAACGCAGGAAAACTAGACGCGGTGCAGCCAGCGGCGGAAAACTGCATCACGCCGGCAAATCACCGCCTGTGCGTAACCAACTCGAAAAGTGGTTACCAGTTTTTGGTGGACACCGGAGCCAACGTATCGGTAGTGCCAGTGAGTGTCGTTAGTTCTAAGTATAGATCATCCGTAAGTGATTATAAACTATATGCGGCAAATGGGACCGAGATAAGGACATACGGATTGGTCACCCTAACATTAGATTTTAAGTTAAGAAGACCCTATAGATGGACATTTATTATAGCGGACGTCAAACAGCCGATATTGGGTGCAGACTTTTTAAAATACCACGGACTTATTGTCGATTTAAGTGCGCGAAAATTGATAGACCAGATGACCAATTTGAACGTTATTACGTCAATTAGTTGTAATAGTGATATTTTTACTGTTAAGTCTGTTAACGTTAGTGACCCTTGGCATGAACTCTTACACGAATTTCCAGAGATTACTAAACCTGTGTCGTATAAGGAATTGCCAAAGCATTCCGTATTCCATCACATAGAGACTTCGGGACCCCCGGTATTCGTCAAGGCAAGGCCCTTACCTCCGGATAGATATGCGAAGGTAAAGGAAGAGTTTAGGGTAATGACCGAACTTGGTATTTGCAGACCTTCAAAGAGCGCTTGGTCTAGTCCACTTCATGTTGTGCCGAAAAAGAATGGCCATCTCAGACCGTGTGGGGACTATAGGCGTCTCAATGCAATAACCAAGCCTGACCGCTATCCTATACCGCCTTTGAAAGATTTTACGTATTTACTCGCGAATAAAAATATATTTTCGAGGTTAGATTTAAATAGAGCTTATCATTTTATACCGGTGGCCCCAGAAGATATTGAGAAAACCGCCATCATAACTCCATTTGGTTTGTTTGAGTTCCCGCGTATGACCTTTGGTTTACGAAACGCAGCTCAGACATTCCAAAGATTTATGGATACAACGGTATTAATTGGTTTAGATTTTTTGTATAATTTCATAGATGACGTAATTATCGCGAGCTCGGATATCGAACAGCATAAAGAACATTTGAAGACGGTTTTCTCAGGACTCAATGAGTACGGAATTACTATTAATGTAGCTAAATGTAAGTTTGGTTTAGATAATTTAGAATTTTTAGGTTACGAAGTATCCACGCAGGGTATTCGACCATTGGGCGAGAAAGTTGAGGCTATTATCAATTTTCCCCGACCGGAAACGGTGGAGCAGCTCAGGAGATTCCTAGGCATGCTGAATTTCTACATGTCGCACATCCCCAAGGCGATAGAATACCAAGGTGAGTTAAATACTTATTTACATAATTCTAAGAAAAAGGACAAGACTACAATCCAATGGACAGAAAAAGCCATCGAAGCTTTCGAGAAATGTAAGGTCAGCTTACAAAGCGCAGTTACATTATCTCATCCGTTACGTGATGTACCTTTATCTCTGATGACAGACGCTTCTAACACATGCGTGGGAGCCGTATTGCAGCAAAAGGTAGACAACGCATGGCAACCGTTAGGCTATTTTTCTAAGAAATTGACTGACGCTCAGAGAAAATATAGTACATATGATAGGGAGCTATTGGCTATTTTTATGGCAATGAGGCATTTCAGGAATTTATATGAAGGCCGTCCTTTGACTATTTTTACCGATCATAAACCCTTAGTGTACGCGTTTACTAAGAGTAACAGTAATGTTGACAGCCCTAGGCGAGTTAGGCAGTTAGCTTTCATTAGCGAGTTTACCACCGATATTAGACACGTAGGTGGGGAAGACAATGTTGTAGCGGATACGTTATCGCGAATCGCAACAATAGCATGTCCTTCTTCGGTAAATTACGAAGAATTGGCCACCCAGCAACTAGGCGACGAGTACCTATCGCAAGCGCTGCAAAACTCACACAACAGTAAGTTGCAGTTTAAGCAAATGCATTTACCATTGTGTAATAAACCTATTTATTGCGAAATATCGGAAAGTAGATTGAGACCATATTTACCTAAATAATTTCGACGTATAGCTTTCGATTCGGTGCATAATTTAAGTCATCCGGGAATTCGAGCTAGTAGGAAATTAATGTCGCAAAAATTCTTTTGGCCTAATATGAATAAGAACGTGAGTACATGGGCAAAATCCTGTACCCAGTGTCAACGCGTCAAAGTTCATCGACATACGGAATCTGAGATAAATAAGTTTCCGAGATTTAGAGGCAGTTAGGAATCTGACACGGTTAGCTCGGCGTGCTTGCATCAAAATGACGACCCCAGTGAGGACGATCAGCAGGAGTCGTCGGGAGAAGACGCATTGTCACCTCCCCCTCCACCCCAACCATCGCAGAGGGCTGCGCGACATGCGAACCGTAGTCGAGCAGCGACCGCGTCGCGCGAACAGGCTCATGAATAAGGGCCCCGAACGGGTTCGAAACTAGTCGGGCACTTTTCCGACATAAAACGTGAGTGTATCCGGGTTATGTATATTTATGAAGTTTCCGAGAGTTGATCGATTTCAGCATCTACATATAGATATAGTAGGACCCTTACCCGTTACTTCGGATGGTTACAGATATTGTGTTACACAATATCTGTAACCATCCGAAGTAACGGGTAAGGGTTGTGTAACCATGATAGATCGTTTCACAGGCTGGATGGAAGCATTTCCAACACGCGACATGACAGCAGAGACGGTAGCAGAAGTAGTTTTTACAGGTTGGATATCCCGTTACGGAACAATTTCGAAGGTAACAACGGACCAGGGAAGATCTTTTGAAAGTAATTTGTTTACGCAGCTTATGAAATATTTAGGTATAGAAAAAATACGCACAACTCCCTACCACCCCGAGGGTAACGGTATGGTAGAGAGGTGGCATAGGTCACTTAAGGTAGCTTTAATGGCACGTCTTACGGTTGGTATTTCATGGGTAGACGAGTTACCCGCAGCTCTGCTAGGTTTAAGAGCGGCACCAAGAAGTGACACCGGGATAAGCGCAGCAGAACTTACTTTCGGTAGAACACTAAGATTACCAGGAGATTTTTACGATGACGCCGTGATAAAAATCTCAGACTCAGAATATCTAAATAGGTTAAAAGATTCGATTAAGTAGTAAAATTAAGCCTAAGCCGGAATCGCATGGTAATAGCAGAACCTTATTTGTTCATCCGGACTTAAACGTGTGTAAGTATGTTTTTCTAAGGAACGACATGGTGCGCCGTTCGCTGCAGCCTCCTTACGACGGTCCTTATCGGGTCGTGAAGCGCAGTGGTAAGGTGTACGTTATTCAGATTGGTGAGAGGTTCAGTTCGGTATCCATCAACCGGCTGAAGCCAGCTTACGTATTGAATGAAACAGTGAGTTCGGAAACCTTAAAGGACGACAAAGAGGTAAGGAAAACAAGGAGCGGGAGATTAATTAAAAAACCTATTCGTTTTATGTAACATAGTTCTGTATTATTTAGTTCACATAATTATTATATTGTTTTTTATTGCGTAGTTTTAGCTGATTATAATTATAAGTAGAACAAGTAGAGGCAAATACCTTACGCAGCAGAGCAAAGTTCTTCAGTATATTATGATATATAATTCATTTTAATGTTAATTGTGACACACTTTTGGTACATTTCTTCTTACTTATAAATAACGTGTTAAGAGATAAATCTTATTCAGTTTGGTTCATCAATCTGGCAGATACAAATCTATATAATTGGTACGCGATGGGTTACGGCCAAAGTAAAGAGCAGAAAGAAAATAACAACGTGGTGAACGAAACAGTAATCAATAATGGAATTAGCGACAAGCTTGATACTTTCTCTTGGTTGCTAATAGCCTTTGTAATATTGTTATCATTGTTGTGCGCGTACAATATAATCTATAGACGTTGTTGGAAAAGTATCAAATCGTGGCTACAGAGGGAAATCGCCGATTCGAACGCGAACGCTATACCAGTTGTGAAAATCCACAACCCTCAGGTTTCTTCCGCTGGAGGTGTCACCAACGTCGGTTACAGTTGAAAAGTACCAAAATGTGTGATTCGTATATATATTGTAATAGGATAATGAGATGGACTAATTTTTTAAACAATGTTATGTGTTTCTTACAGTTTAATATGTGTACACCTTTATTATTGTAAGTGTGTAACCTACTTTATATATTATGTTGTGTTATAATGCTCGTTCCTATCACCTCAATGTAATTTGATGCGTTAGGTGAATCAGCGTTTGTAACGACAGGCAGGCGAATTGTTACACCGTGTATGCGACTTATGCAGTCTCCCGGTAATGCCTATTAATTTTTTGGTAATAAGGATAAAATAATTTTTGCAAAAAAAATTTTTTGGCAGGGGAGTACTGTAGGGACACATGCATTGTGTAACATGACTCCTGACGCCTAGTCAGCAGTCGGACATCGCGTATGCAGTCTGTAACTAGTAACTAAGTTGTTCAGTCTCACAGAGTGTCTCTCGGTATCTTGTACTATATACACGCGGAATAAATATCAGTGAACTATCTGGGAATTATTAATTACACAACCCTTAATTAGGAGATAGGTACTAGTAGCACCTTCTGGTACCCACATCCCCATCTCCTAAATGTGCATCATGCAATAAATAATTTCTGATTCTGACTACAAGTAATTTTCTTTCTGCAGAAGTAAATGTTAACCGCTTCAAACTGTTATAGGGTGATTTTGAACTTAATGAATCAATAACTAATAGACCTTAGAATACATACCTCAATAATTATGTGGGTCGGCGGATCACGTGCCACTTCTGAAGTTTTATAAATCAAAAACCCAATGTCCATTTATATACTATATTCCTCCCAATAATATTACTTTCTAGTTTTTAGAGTACCTAATTTGATTATTTTTCGACAATCCTTCCATGCTCCGTTTTTCTTTTCGTCCTCCGCGCTCAATTGGCCGGAAACCAACTCATTGGCCCCAGAATACCCTTCTTTTTTAATTAATTTGTTCTACGGCTTTGGATTCAAGTCCTTTATGGCCTTATATTTATTGTGAATGTCGTGCCACAGTATATAAAACTAGAAAATCATGACATTAGCGTGAGTTGGTACTACTGCCGATGAGAATATTTTAGTAATGTATTAGCTACCTATACATAGGTATAGCCATGTTAAAGCTAAATTATTATCAATAGAATGTCTTAAATTAAATAATATTTTGAAGTCATTCAAATCTACCATACCTAATTGCTTGAAATAATAGTATTTTCTATTTTTACATAACTAACTATGTATTTGAGCTATTTAAATCCTTATTATAAATTATTAATTTTAGTTAATGAGTAGTAAAACGATTAACGGACACCTTAAGTCACCGCTAAAAACACCTCTTGTGGTGTATCAATGAAAGCCTAGTTTGACGTAACGTTTGTCGTGGTCGATAAACGACATCCTACCTCAAAAGCCTTACGCGACACCAATTTTCAGCAATTATTTTTATCGATAGTTACTGCATCAATGTCAAAACGTTTTTTGTCCTCAACGATCCTTTACGGACAGTCTCAATGATACGCGAAACCAAAACCATGTTTTGGCATTGATGCAGTCCTTTAATGATTGATGCAAAAGTTACGCGGTCGCCCTGCGGTGCAGAGAACGAAACTTGACTTTGACATTGACAATGTTGACATTTTGAATAGATTATTAATCACTATCCGTAATATTATGTTACTTGTCTCTGGTAAGCACAGGCAACTCGAGTCACAATGCCTCAGATTAAATACATAAAGATTTCGCCATAATCCTACTTTTAAAACTTATAAAATGCAGTTTGAAAGTAATTTATAAACACAATGTTCTTAACTTTACCTCTTAAAAACATGTTATTTCACCACTTATTGCTTAATTTATTCATTAATTCGTTCGTTCTTCAAATAATATTTTTTCAGTAAGGTGTTCAGAAATACCAAATATTAAGGTAAGTACACTTCCAATAAATTAATAAATACTTAGCCGTTACACCGAAATAATCTTAGAAAGTAGTTTTTCAATAAGGTATGTTATAATATGTATAACAACTAGCTTTTGCCCGCGGCTTATCCACATTAGGTTCGATTCAACCACTATTTTACCCCTATAGGGGTTTAATTTTCAAAAATGGGGAGGTGAAGAGGAGAGTGTATTAGGTTGGATTGGGATAATATACCAAAATAAAATGTAGTCAAAAACTTTTTCCAAAAATATTTTTGTTTGTACGCCATTAAATTTAAATTGGGGTCCCAGGATCGCTTCACCTCCCTCCCTTCATCCGATTTTAATGAGATTAAGGGTCACGTATTCTACAGTAACCCCCTAGTAACAGCAGCAGTCATGACTGAGCACCTCCAACGATCCCTTGATCCTCATTTTATTGAGATTAAGGCTGACGTATTCTGTAGCGTTCCTGATCACTAGTGTTGTTCACCTATAAGTGTCCACCGCTGCTGATCAGTGTCCACTGCTGCTGATCAGTGTCCACTGCTTCTGATCAGTGTCCACTGCTGCTGATCAGTGTCCACTGCTGCTGATCAGTGTCCACTGCTGCTGATCAGTGTTCACTGCTGCTGTTTAGTGTTCACTGCTGCTGGTGCGCGGCGTACACAGCGAGCGCGGCGAGGCCGGCGGCGGCGGCGTGCGCGGCGCGCAGCCACAGCAGCGCCCACGCGCTCAGGCCCAGCGCGTGCGCCACTGCGTCCTCCAATAGCGCTCTGTGGGTGCAACGAACGATTACCGAAACACTATAGCAAAATATAACTTTAACAAAGTAACATATCATACTAATATTATAAATACGAAAGTGTGTTTGTTGGTTTGTCCTCCAATCACGCCGCAACAAACAAACATATCGACGTATTTTTTTCGCATGAGTTGAGGACCTGGAGAGTGATTTAAGCTACTTTTTAACCCGGAAAATTAAAGAGTTTGTAACGTGTTTTTTAACATCGTTACATTAATTCAATTCAATTCAATTCAATTCAATTCCCAGATGATGGCTTTTAGGTATGCCACAGGGGCACAGGTTGTTTCGCCAGTGTCGAGTATATGGATAAGGCACGAAAGAGACTGTTCGGTGAGCTGGGATGAAGTTGATTTTGAGAGTCTACAGAATAGGTAGGTATTACTGTTTTTTTTTTTGATATATGCATATACATATAATATATTGTTAGTACCTGGAAAGAAACACAAGTTAGTTACAAATAAATATTTACTTGGATTACATATATTTTACAGTTTAATTTTATTACATTGTATATATTTATATAGAAATCTACAATATGGACTGAACACGAACATTAATAGGGATTCACCATTTAAAGGACGGGGGACTTTAGAGGGGAGAACGTCATAGAGAGGATGTAAAAGTTTGGGGCAGTTGAAGAGGATATGTGAAACAGTGCCTTCATCCAAGCCACATTCACAGACAGAATTGTCCCTTATCCGGAGTTTAGCCAAATGAACAGGTGTGCAAGAGTGACCAAGACGCAAACGGGAGATAGTAGAGGAAATCCAACGATCTGCATATCTATGTAAGGAAAACCAAGGTCGTCTGGGGATGTCAGGTTGGACGGATGCATAAAATTTTCCTTTACTTTGCTTGGATTCGTTCCAAAATGAATTCCAGGATCTATCCATATATATTTTTGCAAGAGCACATAAGTCCTGAGATGAATTCTGAAAGCGATCCAGAGAACCAGACGTGGTAGCTGTCTTGGCACAAGAATCAGCAGTCTCATTTCCAGGAATTCCAGAATGACCCGGGATCCAAACTAGCAAAATAGATAAGCCCTTTTGATAGCATGTAAACAATGCCTCTCTGATCTTTAGAGTAATGGGAAACCTTGACTTGCTACGAAAAGGGTTTTCCTTAATAGACACTAGGCAGCTTAAGGAGTCGGTCAAGATAACTGTTTGAGGAACATTATGGGAGAGTGCATACAGGATTGCTTCCAAGAGGGCGATGGCCTCTCCTGAAAACGCAGAGGACTCAGGGGGTAATTTAAATCTTAAAATTATTTTGAACCTGGGAACCCAGCAGGCAGCACCAACACAACCCTCGGGAGACAATTTAGATGCATCAGTATAAATGAGTAGGTGATTTGACCAATTTTGACTAATATAGCTTTGAAGTTTGAGATTAGTAAGAAGAGAACCTTTAATTAGACCAAGATCTGTGATGATGGGACGTTTGTATACCAGGGCCTTGTAGGGGGTAGAGAATAACGGATTGACAGGAAGAGTTAACAGAGGGTGTGGGAGGCTGGTGTATTTTAGAAAGCTGTCTAACAAGTATGAAGAAGAATTACGAGAATGAGGGGATTGGGATAGTTCGGTTAGTCGTTGCCAGAGGGGATGAGATGACATTTGTAACATCTTTGCAACAAATCGGTCACAAAGATATTGGCGGCGAATAGATAAAGGAGGATCCACACATTCCACCTGCAAGCATTGATTGGGGAAGACTTCATAGCACCCAGGATTATTCTGAGGGATTTATACTGGATTCTGTCAAGCTTTTCAACAGCTGATTTATTAAAAGGGTCTAAAACAAACAAACAATAATCCATATGGCTTCGAATTAAGGCATTATACAATAATTTAAGAGAGTAAGAGTGTGCGCCCCACCACACACCCGCTACTGCACGTAGAACATTAATGCCTTTCAAAGGCGGATTTAGGGGGGGGGCACAGGGGCACGTGCCCCCCCCAGACGGTTGTGGAGTTTCCATCGGTACATACTTATAGGCAAATCAAATTATTTATCAAAGTTTTTAAAAATATAAAATTCAAAGTCCTGACTGACTGACTTAATATATGAACGCACAGCCTAAACCGCTGGCGTTAGAAACTTGAAATTTTGACAGTAGGTTTCTTTTGTGACGTAGGCGCTCACTTATGGAAGGATTTTTCAAAATTCCACCGCTAAGAGGGTGAAATAGGGGGTGAAAATTTGTATGAAAGTCCGTCATTTCTCAAGTTATATCCACGAAACTTGGTATGTTAGCTACCGGTTAAAAATAAATAAATACGTGTTTCACGGTTTTTGAAAATTCTACCCTCAAAGGGGTGTTATAGGGGATGAAAGTTTGTGTGAAAGTCCTTCGTTTCTCACGATATTTCTCAAGTTATATCAACGAAACTTGATATTTTGGCTTTCGGTAAAAAATAAAGAAGTACATGTGGCACAGTTTTTCAAAATTCCACCCCCAAAAGGGGAAAATAGGGGTTGAAAGTTTGTAGAAAAGTCCGTCATTCCTCAAGTTGTAGCCATGAAAGTTGGTTTTTAGGCTTCTGGTTTAAAATAAAGAAATACGTATTTCACAATTTTTGAAAATTCTGCCCCCAAAAGGGTGAAATAGGGGATGAAAATTTGTATATCCTTCATTTCTCAAGATACTTTTCAAGTTAAATATACGAATCTTGGTATTTTGGCTTTTGGTAAAAAATTAAGAAAGACATGTGTCACAATTTTTTAAAATCCATCCCCAAAGGGGTTAAATAGTGGTAGTAAGTTGGTATGAAAGTTTGTAGTTTTTCAAGCTATAGCCATGAAAGTTGGTATTTGGGCTTCCGTTTTAAAATGATGGAATACAGATTTCACCGTTTTTTAAATTCATATCCTCAAGAACGTCAAATAGAGAGTTTGACCTTCAATCATGCCGACACAAAGCAACGGATCGACGTGATTTTTTGCATGGGATTTGTTGAGTACCTACCTGTCGTGACATAGGTTTCTTTTTATCCTGGAAATTAAAAAAAATTAAAAAACTTATGACACGCGAACGACGTCGCGGGCGTCCGCTAGTATATGAATAAAATATTAAATAACAGAAAGAACATGAGTGAAAGTCTTGTCCATTTCTGTCTGGAATAGCGGCGCGGCGGGATAGCGCGGGTCGGGGCGCGGGAAGGGCGCGAGCGGGGCACGAGCGGGGCGCGGTATTTAAATTTCATTCAGCGCCAACTGACAAAGCCTGCGCCATGGTTTTCATGCGTTTTATAAATAATTAAGTACGTAAACTAAAATAAACTTATTTTACTTAGGTAGCGAGTAACTTGTACTTACAAGTGCAAAGAGTGATGAGAGACGTTACAAACTTTTTTTATGTGTCTATTTTATTAGTTATTTTGCCAAAAATGCTAATCAAAAAGGCCATTATTAATCAATGTTTTAGATTTCCAAAACCATTTCTATGTTCTATGATAAAGATGTTTCTAATTTCTAAGACTACAAGTTTATTTTTAACAATTATTAATGGTTATTACTTATTATTATTGGTTATTTTTGGCCGTCTGCCCCTTGTGCCCCACCCAGAAAAAAATCCTGGATCCGCCCCTGATGCCTTTTTCACATTTTTTGAGGATATGTTCCGAGTGGGCAATCCCAGTTAGACGGTTATCCAGATAAATACCTAAAAATTTAACATTATCTGCAAGGTGGATTGGTTTATCCTCAAATGTAAATTGAAAGGAAGGAAGGGATCTTTCCTTGAAAACACCACTGCCTGACATTTTCCCACCGAGAGGGACAGACCATGGTCAGACAGCCATTGGCCTAGGTAATATAGAGCAGAATTAATACGGCAGGATACTTCCTCAGCACTGCTTGAGCTGTGATAGAGAACAATATCATCAGCATACTGTAAAATGTTGCAAAAACTGTTGACAGACAATTCGAGGTCATGGGTATATATGCTACTAGCAGATACCCGCGGCTTCGCCCGCGTAAATTTTAGTTTTCCCTATTCTCACGGGAACCATGGATTTTCCCGGGATGAAAAGTAGCTTATGTGTTAACCCAAGATGCAATTTATCGCCATTCCAAATTTGAGCCAAATCGGTTCAGTAGTTGCGGCGTGAAGGAGTATCGAAGCTTGGTAAAATACGAACTTTGGAGCCCCGTTTCACCCCTTATGGGGGGAATTTTGAAAAATCCTTTCTTAGTGCACCCCTAGACCTCATAATGAATCTGTGTGCCAAATTTGAAGTCTCTAGACCCAGGGGTTTGGGCTGTGCGTTGATATGTCAGTGAGAGCGTGAGTCAGTATCTTCTTTGATATACCATGAAATTTTCCGGGATGAAAAGTAGCCTATGTATCAATCCAGGATAAAATCTATCTCCTTTCCGAATTTCAGTCATATCAGGTCAGTAAGTGCAGCGTAAAGTAGTATTTTTCACGCGTGAATATCAATTTTTCAGTTTTCCCGCAAAAACCATGGATTTTTCCGGGATGAAAAGTAGCTTTTTTATTAACCCAGGATATCATCTATGTCCATTCCAAATTTCAGCTAAATCGGTCTTGTACTTCCGGCGTGAAGATTTTTTTCCGCGTGAATTTCGGTTTTTAACTAATCCCACGGGAACCATGGATTTTCCCGGGATGAAAAGTAGCTTATGTGTTAACCCAAGATGCAATTTATCTCCATTCCAAATTTGAGCCAAATCGGTTCAGTAGTTGCGGCGTGAAGGAGTATTGAAGCTTGGTAAAATACGAACTTTGGAGCCCCGTTTCACCCCTTTAGGGGGGGAATTTTGAAAAATCCTTTCTTAGTGCACCCCTAGACCTCATAAGGAACCTGTGTGCCAAATTTGAAGTCTCTAGACCCAGCGGTTTGGGCTGTGCATTGATATGTCAGTCAGTCAGTCAGTCAGTCAGTCAGTGTCTTCTTTTATATATTTAGAAGATAAAGCAGAGGGCTGAGGACTGAGCCTTGGGGGAGGCCTTTCCAGACGAGTCTTGGGGGGAGAGAAATAGATTGATGTTTGACCAGAATAGATCTGCAGTACAGCATATTACATATGAAATGTGTTAACCTCACAGGGATACTCAGATTTTGCAGTTTTTGCCTGAGCACTGGAAGTAAAACATTGTAATAAGCAGAAGCAATATCAAGAAATGTACCCACAAGGTACTCCCCCTTTGCGAAGGCTAGTCGAATGTCTGTGGTCAATATGCTGAGGCTGTCTTCGGTACTCAAGCCCTTTCGGAACCCAAATTGAGATGGGGGAAGAATATTTCTGCTTTCTATTACCCATTCAAGTCTGTTTTTGAGGAGATGTTCTGTTATTTTGGCCAAAGAAGATGATAAAGCTATGGGTCTGAATGAACAAGGATCGGAGGGATTTTTACCAGGTTTGAGGATGGGAATAACTATTTGGGATTTCCAGGAGTCTGGAACAATGCCAGACACAAAACATTTATTAATTATATCTAGGAAATAGAGTTTTGCTTTTTCATTTAGGTTAGTTAAAAAGGAATATGGGACACCGTCTTCCCCTGGGGAAGAATCATTAAGGCCATTAAGAGCGATTTGAAGCTCAGAAAAGGAAAAGGGGGCATCCATTTCATTTGAAATTGGAGCTGGAGTAAGGTCGGGAAATGAGTCCACATTGGGGACATACGGTGGAGCCAGTTTGTCAGCGAAGCTGGAGAGCCAATCAGAAGGATTGTGGGATGTGGGATCTGTATGGTTTAAGGAACGACGGAATCTTCTAACATTTGTCCAGACAATTATAGAGGGGGAGCGAGGACTAAGATTTTCACAGAATTGAGTCCAGCTTGATCTTTTCTTTTTTGTTATTAGTCTTTTAATTTTTGCATCCAGTCTTTGATATTTAATGAAGTTCTCCTCTGACATACGGTTTGAGTATGATTCCTCTGCAGCAGTTCTTTGAGCAAACAAATCACTGCATTCATCATCCCACCAAGGGGAGAAAAGCATATAATTTTTGGGAGGTCGTTTTTTGGGAATATGAAAATCAGCTGAAGATTTGAGAGAATTAACAAATAGGTCATAGCAAGTCAAAAAATTTCCATCATTCTCTAGAGTCGGCAAAGAGTCTACCATACAGTCGACAGATTGAGCATAAGCTGTCCAATTGGCTTTTTTAAGTTTATATTTTAATAGGGGATCATGATGAGATGGGGGCAGCGATCTATTGTTTAATGAGAGAATTATGGGGAAGCGGTCGAAGAGAGAACTTTCCAGGACATTTGGGAAGCAAGGCTAGGTGATGCAAGGGAAATATCAACGGCAGATTTAGGGTTCTGATTTGGGAATACCCTGCGGGTATTCCCAAATCAGAATCAGAGGTGAGCCGTCATTGAGGATGCAAAGACTTAAATCATCAAGCGTGTCAATCAGCAGTGGTGCAAACCCGTCACAACTATGACACCCCCACAAGGTATGGTGGGTGTTAAGATCGCCCAAAGCAATGATGGGGCTGGGGACAGAAGATAAAATAGATTGCAATTCAGGAAGTAAGGAGGGGGATGGGTGGGGTATGTAAAGAGAGACAAAAGAGATGTTCAATGCACGAATAGCAACAGCATTAATCTGGTTGCTGTGGGGAGGGAGAGGAATTTGGGAGTAAGGAAGGGAGCGCCGAACAAGTACGGCACAGCCTGCATATTCATCATCCCTGTCATCCCGCAAACAGGAGAAGCCAGGTACCCGGAACCGGGAACCAGGCCTCAGCCATGTTTCCGAGATGGCAGCAATGGAGGGCTTATGCAGGTTAATGAGGGAGAGTAATTCATGTTTTTTGGAACGTAAACTTTTACAGTTCCATTGCAGCAGGTTTATTGGGACCGTTATGAAGATTTTGAAGATTTCGTTTAAAGTGTTGGCAACGTTGGGCGGTAGGGGAATTTCGTCACATGGGCCTACAAGGCTCAGGAGAAGAGAGGAGATAGTTTCTAATAAAGGAATATTTGGGGCTGGAGAGTTATTATTGATAAAAGCGGAACCATTTGGGAGAGAAGACGAGGGATCATTGACAATATTCTGATGTGCTCTTCTATCGTACCCCTTAGCTGGAGGAGCTCGGGGGCGGGGAGAGCGGAAAATTGTTTGTTTATGGGATCTGATTGGGGGTTGTTGGGAGGGATGGGGTGGAGTCTTTGGAGGGTAGATGGAGGAGGAGGGCTCTTTTGTCACATCAGCATAAGTTGTCTACACGGGGGGGAACTGGGAAGCGGCTTCCATGTAGGAAATATTGTCCTGGGACATAACTACTTTTATGGATTGCTGCCTGGAAAATTCCGGACAGCCCTTGTCTGTAGCAAAGTGTTTACTAGAACAGTATAAACAAGAGGCGAGATCTTGGGTTATTCCGCATGAATCACCAATGTGGTCTTGCCCACATCTGTAACAACGTGGCTTGGATCTGCAGATCGCTTTGGTGTGGCCAAAGCGACAGCAGTGAAGGCACTGGATTGTCGGAAGTTTGTAAGTTTCAACCTGTAGTGACGTATGATAGCTGAAAACTCTAGATGGGAGCATTTGTCCCCTAAAAGTCAGAACAACACACTGAGTGGGAACCCAGGCGGAAACATTGGCTCAGCTATAGTATAGTGACGGTCGAGTTGGACGTTCATATTTTTTTTACAGAAAGACCTTGATGTGGTAAGCCTTGCACTAAAATATTTTACTGCGGAACTCAATAGTTTTCGAGATATAATTTTTTGAAAATTCGTAAATGTTCACCACTTTTCACTATTTCTTACGACATTTGCCATAGATTGCAGACTCATTGACGTTTAGTTGGCGTACTAAAGTTTCGTTTTACGTATTAAAATCCGTTCCAAACATGAAAAGTATCATAAAATGTCAATAATCGTATTCAAACCATAGATAATGTCTATACCGATTATTGGAACGGAACGCGTGCGTTGGCGCCAAATTCAAATCTATGAGTCATCGTTTTACGCGCTTTTCAAGGTTAAAGGTTGAGAAGGTTAAAGTAGGTACAATTAATTAAAAGGTATAAATGTCGGTTCTAGTTATAATTAGGTACTTCAGCATGTGATAGGCAAAACCGAATTAGCACACCCCGACTCCACGCAGTCTTGTCTGCCCTACCCCTAGAGTGTTTTTTTTAAGCGCGAAGCCAGAAGCTCGCGAAGGAGGTCCCGAATGCCGGCGACCTCCGCAGCGAAACGAAGGTCGAGTAGGCGAAGCTTCATTCAGGGGCGACGAAGCGAGTCTTCAGGCGTAGCCCATTCTATTTAAGGAGGATTCTTGGAGGGGGTGAGAGGGAGAGGGTGAAGTCTAAGGAGTTTTCCTAGCGTCCCCACCTCTCCCCCTTACTCCCCCTCCCCCTCTAAAGTATGTATTTTAGTCATTATTACGATAAAATTACTTCATAATTTCAAAACTTTAAAAATTTATTTTTCGAAAACTATTGCGTTCCGCACTTTTTCCCTTGGAGGGGGGGTTCCCCCCCTCCCAACCCTCCCCCTCCCCCCTCCCCTGCCCCCTCCGTCACCGTCACTATACTATAGCCCAACCGAAACATTGTCTGTGTCTTCTAGTAGTATAGTCTTTCTATTCAGTCTTCGAGCCTTTACAACCTCTCCACATCCCGGGGGAAGCTCTAATGACTCAACAAGCTCTGTCATTGGCCATTCAACTGGGACTCCCTTCACCAATCCCATCCTGGTTATGTTGTAAGCAGGGATCTGGGCTTTAAATTTACACAAGGAAAGAACTGGGTTAATCAGGAAGTTATTGGCTGCAGAGGCAGTCAAAAACTCCACTGACACCTTATTGCGACCCATATTTTTAACACCGTCATGAATAATTGCGCCTATTTTATGTTTGTGGAGAAATTGTCCGAAAGTAATGGCCCGTAATGAGGCACCAGAGGAGGGGTCCTCGACTTCCCGAGATACTTGAACGACGAACGGTCCTTTGTCATTAATCGAGTAAGATTTAGGGCCTTCCAAAAAGGATGGGTGAACAAACATATTTTGGATAGAGGGGTTTGCTTCTGAAGGATCGGTACTAATTTTTTTTTGGGGATTGATAGGAAACGTTTCATCCTCTCCTTGACGTTATACAAATACAAATACAAAACGTTTTCTAGTAGTGATGAAAAAGGAGCAGCTCCCGGATCCGGAAGTTCGCTTGGGGGGTTCAAATCCATTTTGGGACTAGTTAGCGCATGAGTTAAAACTTACCAGCACCAATAGGGTTAGTATAGCGAAGTAACACCTATTTATACTATAAAAAATCACAATACAAACGCCAAAAACACCAAAAAACTCTCATACACGTGCGTCGACCACAATTATGATGACACAAGCCTCAACATTAATTCAATGTTTTGGTTATTTTGTAGGATTTGACACGGACAATGTCCTTGTCATTGTCAAGTTTGACGTTTAAGTTGCCTCAGACAATATAGGGTTGTTAGATGTTGCGAGTTTGAAGCCGTGGTTTTTGAACCCAGAGCCGATAAAATTTTAATTTGTTTTTTTTTTTTAATTTGTTTTGCGGTGGTTGTATGTTCTCGGTTTCTGATTTGTCAGTTGTCACTTTTCAGTTTTCTCCTCTGATTCGACCGATAGAGTCGTGTTTAATACTTACCTGGAAAAATGGTTTGATACTGATGTTATCGCCGTTGGCGAAATTATTCTGATAATGAATTAATTACCGGCGTCGTTTGGCAGTAAGTTTATGGTAAAAATTTTCTTAAAATATAGTATTTAGTATTTTTCCTAAATTTCGTCACCGATTGACACACGTTTCTTTTGTTGCAGCCTTCGTTATTCTCTTCGTTGTTACCTTGGTTATTACCTCCGTTGTTACCTTGGTTATATCTTGGTTATTACCTTTTGATGTCACCTTTTGATGTCGCTTTATCATCTTTAAATTTCAACTTTAACGAGATCTTTACCTCATCTTTCTACGACGTAATCGTCAAATTTATACGTTTATCTACATGGAATTATTTGAAACAAGACTGCGTTGAATGGCGTCTTGTTTTGTTTAATCCGTTTTCATCCGCGCGAATTTAATGTGAAGAACGGCTTATTTTTGGTATTTTGCCATAAAAACTTAAGTCATTTCGTATTTGAATTATATTTTGTTTTTTTCTTAAACTAAAATGTATGAAACCTTGTAATTTTTTTAGGTTATATTACCTAATAATATATAATATGTTGTAATATTATTTGTTTATAATTTAACCTTATAAAACCATATTGTTTTAGATATGGTATTAACTTAGTTTTTTATCCCCTCTTTTTTTTTGTAAACAAGAATACACAGTGGTTTAACCTTTTAATCTTAATAAATGCTAAATTTTGTATGATATAATACATTTTATTTAATCTCCAACTGGATAAACTATTATACCTTTCGGAAAGCCCTCCCTTGTGATTAAAGGATCGGTATTTTACCGCCTGATTTGTCTGATGCATTGATGCCTGGCTGGTAGGCGCTCATTTATCATTTTTTTAAATTTATTTTTATTATTACTAGTGGTTCGCCCCGAACTGAGACCTCGCGGCGCCATCTATTGACACCATTGTGAAGTTCTGTTGTAAATACTAAGGCTCATTAAAAATTAAATAATTTCGTTTCCATATAATATTTATCTAATTTTAGTATTTGTTGTTCAAGTACAGGATATAAGTCAAATAATTGATCAAGTTTCAGGCTCAGCATTTCAGTAAATTTAGAGTTCTGAGGTCAACTTTGGACGTTAGAAAATCTCCACTTTGAGAACCCCCCATTTCGTCAATTATAGGGGAAAAATTAAAAAAAAAATTTTTTTGGACTCTATTCCTAATTATCTTTAAAATGATATACCGCAACCCTATGTAACGCTATAAAAATATTTTTTCTTCATATTCGCTTCTATGAGAGCCCCCCTGAAATAAAGATTTTTATTACTTTTTAAGCCATATTCGGCGGGAGGCCATCGGTTTATATGTATAATTTTTAAATTTGAAGTAATTACGTTCAGTAATTCAGAAGTTATAAGGCTCTGACAGACGGACGGACGGACGGACAAGTGCAAATTCACTCAAGTAGACTCAGAGACCTTCGCTTCGCTCGGTCAATTATATTTGGTGAGCTGGCGCCCGAATCAAATAATATATATAAATTTGCTCACCGAATATAAATTAAAACAACATTTTTCCATTTAATTTAACTTTATTTGCAATTTCTTATTACAATTTCTTATTACTTGCATGAAACCTTATAGTCTTAATAAAATGACTTAAATTTTGCATAGTCAAAATAAAATTATTAAGTACATTATGGCGCCGCGAACAGGGATATGAAAAAAAATACGTGAAAAAAAAATTACTTGAAAAAATTACGTGGAAAAAAAATTTATTACCTGTTTGAATATTACTTAATATGTTGTTATCCATGTTGGAGAGTCTGAGTTTTGTTATTACTCTGTGTTCTTGTCATATTCTTGTCATATTTTGACATACATATTTTTATAATTTATGGTGTTTGTAACTTTAATTAATTTTAATAATTACTGTGTTTATTGTGAATTTTAGCTGAAATTGTAAGCTTTCTTTCAGCATAGCGATATAAAATGTGTTTCGTTAGTGTGTAAGAATCCTAGCTTATTTTGCGTGTGTTTCTGTGTTTAGTGATTTACACTTGTGTCTTTTGTAAGTATTTTACAATACACTATATACACCCCAAAATAACCCTGTAGAGCGATTCAATAAAACCATAGAAACGTGCATAGCCTGCTATTTATGTTGAATCTGATCATAGGACGTGGTCATAATATTTGCCACATGTCCAAGCTGCTATCAATGGCACAGTTAATTTAGTGACAGGTTACACACCAAATTTTCTTAAGTTTGGTAGAGGAGGTTTTTCTTGATAGCTCTCTACACAAATTTTGTTCAATCTCTGACCCTTCAGAGCTAACTATAGGGAGTCGGACTGAATATTCAGCCGCCCTTGATACTTTGGTTGATATTTTCAACAAAACTATTAATAATTTGGCTAAATCCTATAAAAGGAATGCCAACTACTATAATAGGGGAAGAAAAGTCATTTCTTATGCTGTTGGTGATATTGTGTGGAGGCGCAATTTTGTGCAGTCCAACGCTGCTTGTTTTTTCTCTTCTAAATTAGCCCCTAAGTTCATTAAGTGTAAGATTATAGAAAAGGTTTCGGATAATGTTTATGTATTGAAAGATTTAGGCAAAAATAGTAAAGGTAGATACCATATTAAGGATATACTCAAAATTTAATTTAATTTCACACGGCATAGAGGAGAGAAAATAACAGAAGGCTAACATCATAAGAACTAATTATTTTTATAGGGTTTTTTTTTGGCCCTAATTTTTTATATAGGACTTGGTACTTTTATAGCAGTCCGCTTTTTTGTAAATTTGCATGTATATATTTTTGTTTTGTTGTTCTCTTTTAGGGACACGTTTTGGTTGCGGCTTTGCAGATGCACCGCATTACCTTATTTTGTATATGCTTGTGTCCGCCATTGTGAACGGGCAAGTATTTTTGTATATATGTACAGTTTTTCTTGGGTTGCAGTTAGCTACTGTTGCTCCGTATTATCCCTTGCTTGTGTCCGCCGTTGTGAACGGGCAAGTATTTTTGTAAATATGTATAGTTTTTTGTTTTACAACCAAAGCCTTGTCTCACATTTGTGGACATGTATGCTAGGTCCTTTGCCATTTTGCCTACGCTGCTTACCGAGCCGCTACAAAAGCTCTGCAGGCCGCAATAGCGAAGGCAAAGGCGAAATGCTGGAAGGAGCTTCTTGATGGGCTCGAAAGGGACCCATGGGGGCGCCCGTATAAATTCGTATTAGGCAAACTCAGACTGTGGGCTCCTCCACTAACGGAAACCCTGGACCCAGATTTAGTAAGCAGAGTTGTAGATACACTCTTTCCCAGGTCGCAGGACACCTCGCCAAACACTCCAGCACCGCAAGACTGCACAATCTGGTCTGAGGAACTAGAGGTATCGAAAGAGGAGCTCGCACGTGCAATTAAGTGCCTTGCAGGCCGTAATACAGCACCTGGCCCTGATGGGATTCCGGGCCGCGCATGGATCTTAGCTCTGGAGTTCTTAGATAACAGGCTAAGGCGATTATTTAACAGCTGCCTTCGCTTAAGCGTGTTCCCAACTAGCTGGAAAGAAGCACGGCTAGTTCTACTTAAAAAGGAAGGCAGAGCCATGGACTCCCCGTCAGCATACCGCCCCGTATGTTTATTGGACGAGGCAGGAAAAATGTTCGAGCGGATTATTGCCGCCCGCCTCAGTGAACACCTGTCGAGGGTGGGCCCCGACTTGTCTAAAAGCCAGTACGGGTTCCGGAAAGGCCGATCGACTGTGGATGCAATTTTGCAAGTTCGCACCTTTTCGGAAAGAGCTGTTAGCAGGGGAGGAGTGGCGTTAGCGGTGAGCCTAGACATCGTGAATGCCTTTAACTCCCTACCCTGGACGGCTATAAGGGAGGCATTAGTTAAACACAATGTGCCTCCATATCTGCGCAAAATTGTTGAGGCATATCTAAGCGACAGGTCCATCAAATACACAGGGCGCGACGGTCTAACACACATAAGGCAAGTGAACTGCGGAGTTCCACAGGGCTCAGTTCTGGGTCCGCTTCTCTGGAACCTGGCCTATGATGCGGTCCTACAAGTCAGTATTCCCTCTGGTGCCACATTGGTGTGCTACGCTGACGACACCATGGTATTGACCGAAGGGGACACATTTGAGAAAACACTAAGGCTCGCGGAGATCAGCGTGGCGTGCGTAGTGGAGAAAATACACGGATTGGGACTCAAGGTGGCGCCCCACAAAACTGAGGCACTGTGTTTCATCGACTACCAAGGCGACTGGAACCCCCTAGCTCGTCGATCTGTGTGGGGGACGCGGCCATCCAAATAGGACGATACCTCAAATACTTGGGTCTGACTCTAGACAGTCGATGGGGTTTCGAGGAGCACTTTGAACGCCTGGTCCCCAGAATACAAAAAGTAGCGGGTGCCATGCACGGTTTGCTACCGAATCTCGGGGGGCCACAGGAAGGAGTCCGCCGTCTCTATGCGGGGGTCGTGCGTTCCATAGCCCTGTATGGTGCACCGGTGTGGTCGCGCAGGCTGTCCAGCGTTCAACGCCTCAGAGCGAAGCTCAATAGCGTCCAGCGCAAAATATCCATCAGGGTTGTAAGGGGATACCGGACAATATCTTTTGAGGCGGCCACTATACTGGCCCGCTTTCCACCACTGAACATACTGGCGGAAATGGACACGTGGGTGTACGTCCAGACTCAGGCTGGGAGCGGTGACAGAGAGGAGCCCGGAACGCTGAGGCGGCGTGCGTACCGCCGGGCACTGGAGGACTGGCGTGCGCGTCTTGAGGAGGACGGAAGCGCGCGGCAACGCGCTGTGGGGGCCATACTCCCAAACTTTGAAGCGTGGCTTGGGAGGAAAGGTGGTAACGTCACCTTTAGGTTGACACAGGTGCTCACCGGGCATGGTTGTTTCGGGGAGTACCTGTGTCGAATCGGTTGGGAGGTCACACCGCGGTGTCACCACTGTGAAGAGGATCGAGACACTGCACAGCATACGCTCGAAGAGTGCCCTGCATGGGAGAACGAGCGCAGTGTTTTAGTCAATCACATAGGGAGAGACCTTTCACCACCTGCCGTTATTGCGGCAATGCTGGGGAAAGAAGAAGCGTGGCGGGCGGTGGTCTCCTTCTGCGAAAGTGTGATACTCAAGAAAGAAGCCGCGGAGCGGGATAGAGAGCGAACTGATCCTGCTCGGAGACGGAGACGTCAGGGTGGAAGTGACCAACGCCTTGACCCTTCCCCTCAATAACCCCGGCCGATGGGGCTACGGGGTCTCGAGCGACTGCAGTGGGGGCTCCTACGCTCTCTCTAATAGTTGACGATCCCGGGAGGACGGCAGCTCCACTTCCCGCTGCTATGCCTTAAGACAATTGGGGAGATCCCCTCCCCTGGAACGAGCCCATAATGGGCGTCGCTCAAGAGAGGGGCACCGGCGTAAGTTCTTTAAGAGTTCCCGGGGCCCTTCATTATGAGCTGAGGATGGTCACCGAGGGGGTTTTAGAGGGTAAAAATCCCACATAACCCGATCCTATGTGGTCGGGTATCTATGGAAGATTTCCCCCCCGTAAACAAAAAAAAAAAAAAAAGGTCCTTTGCCATTGGCAGGACGTTAGGTTGGTGATGTTTGTTCTTATGTAACACATCATTTTGTTTCATATGGTGTTTGTTCTTATGTAACACATCATTATTTTTGTTTTGGGTGGTTTATCATTTCACGGCGAGGGTGCTTAGTGTCTTGATCAGTTGCACACCATTCCAAACACCTCTTCTAGATTGGTTCATCACTGCACGGGGAGGGTGCCCAGTGCTTTGATCAGTTGCATACTAATTCTAGAATCTATTTGTTTCGGCATAGTTGTGTTAGGTTGGTTTATCATTTCACCTTGATCTTGATCAATATCAATCCTAATCACATACTCTTTATAAATCATATTTCCCTTCTTCGCTAGATTGATTTATCAACTCACGGCGTTGGTGCTTAGTGTTTTGGTCGGTAGTTTACCAATTCTATGCTATCTTAGTTTAAGTAATTATGATTGTCACAGATTGTTTTTCAATCTATTACAATTTTGGCTTGTTTTTTTTTGTCTTTTCTTTAATCTTTTTTTTTCTTTCTCCTAGAAAGGGGAAATTGTAACGTGTTTTTTTAACATCGTTACATTAATTCAATGTTTTTGTTATTTTGTAGGATTTGACACGGACAATGTCCTTGTCATTGTCAAGTTTGACGTTTAAGTTGTCATTTCTTTATTTTGTTTTTGTTTTTGGTTGACTGTTGCCTCAGATAATATAGGGTTGTTAAATGTTGCGAGTTTGAAGCCGTGGTTTTTGAACCCAGAGCCGATAAAATTTTAATTTGCTTTTTTTTTTTAAATTTGTTTTGCGGTGGTTGTATGTTCTCGGTTTCTGACTTGTCAGTTGTCACTTTTCTCCCCTGATTCGACCGATAGAGTCGTGTTTAATACTAACCTGGAAAAATGGTTTGATACTGATGTTATCGCCGTTGGCAAAATTATTCTGATAATGAATTAATTACCGGCGTCGTTTGGCGGTAAGTTTTTGGTAAAAAAATTCTTAAAATATATAGTATTTTCCCTAAATTTCGTCACCGATTGACACACGTTTATTTTGTTGCAGCCTTCGTTATTATCTTCGTTGTTACCTTGGTTATTACCTCCGTTGTTACCTTGGTTATACCTTGGTTATTACCTTTTGATGTCACCTTTTGATGACGCTTTTAATATCATCTTTAAATTTCAACTTTAACGAGATCTTTACCTCACCTTTTTACGACGTAATCGTCAAATTTATACGTTTATCTACATGGAATTTGAAACAAGACTGCGTTGAATGGCGTCTTGATTTTGTTTAATCCGTTTTCATCCACGCGAATTTAATGTGGAGAACGGCTTATTTTTGGTATTTTGCCATAAAAACTTATGTCATTTCGTATTTGAATTATATTTTGTTTTTTTCTTAAACTAAAATGTATGAAACCTTGTAATTTTTTTAGGTTATATTACCTAATAATATATTGTAATATTGTTTGTTTATAATTTAACCTTATAAAACCACATTGTTTTAGATATGGTATTAACTTAGTTTCTTATCCCCTCTTTTTTAGGGTTCCGTAGCCAAATTTGGCAAAAACGGAACCCTTATAGATTCGTCATGTCTGTCTGTCTGTCTGTCTGTCCGTCCGTATGTCACAGCCACTTTTTTCCGAAACTATAAGAGCTATACTGTTGAAACTTGGTAAGTAGATGTATTCTGTAAACCGCATTAAGATTTTCTTACAAAAATAGAGAAAAAACAATAAATTTTGGGGTTCCCCATACTTAGAACTGAAACTCAAAAAAAATTTTTTCATCTAACCCATAGGTGTGGGGTATCTATGGATAGGTCTTCAAAAATGATATTGAGGTTTGTAATATCATTTTTTTCTTAACTGAATAGTTTGCGCGAGAGACACTTCCAAAGTGGTAAAATGTGTGTCCCCCCCCCCGTAACTTCTAAAATAAGAGAATGATAAAACAAAAAAAAATATATGTTGTACATTATCATGCAAACTACCACCGAAAATTGGTTTGAACGAGATCAAGTAAGTAGTTTTTTTTTTATACGTCATTAATCGTAAATCGCAATTTACCTTTCATTCAATCAACACAAATATTTAAAAAAACATTTAATTTAAAACTTACTACAGGTTTGTACGGAACCCTCGGTGCGCGAGTCCGACTCGCACTTGGCCGGTTTTTATTTGTAAACAAGAATACACAGTGTTTTAACCTTTTAATCTTAATAAATGCTAAATTTTGTATGATATTATACATTTTATTTAATCTCCAACTGGATAAACTATTATACCTTTCGGAAAGCCCTCCCTTGAGATTAAAGGATCAGTATTTTACCGCCTGATTTATCTGGTGCATTGATGCCTGACTGGTAGGCGCTCATTTATCATTTTTTTTAATTTATTATTATTATTATTATATTTGGTGAGCCGGCGCCCGAATCAAATATATATAAATTTGCTCACCGAATATAAATTAAAACAACATTTTTCCATTTAATTTAACTTTATGCAATTTTTTATTACTTGCATGAAACCTTATAGTCTTAATAAAATGACTAAAATTTTTCATAGTCAAAATAAAATTATTACAAGTTCCCTTGGGCAATTAAAAAAACTTAGTCTAGACTAACGCGTAGACTAAGTCGCGGGCATCGGGCGGCTCATATCGGTGGATTATGGCCCTAAAACCTATCTAAGAACCTTCTCAAAAGTTATACATCTAATGCAAAAACCGCATTATAATCTGTCCAATAGTTTTCGAGGAAAATGATAACAAAAAAGTGTACAAACAAACAGATCTACCGTCTCCGTTTCGTCGTGGGTAAAAATTGTACAGGGGAAAAAGTGAATACTTTCAAAAAATTAAAAGTTAACTTCCAAAATCTTGGCACAGTCCCACCAACTTTTCTGGCTCGGTAGCCAAATTTGGAACTAATTTTTATGCCTATTTAGTTTTTATTTTATTTACTACTTAGTCACGATTCGAAGCATCAGATTTCACGAATTCAAAGCATCAGATATAAGAACTGAAACAAAGATGATAGATTTTTAAAGTATGCACTCTTATTAAAGTGGAAATGGGCCGGCCATATTGCTAGACTGCAGGATGAGAGATGAACACAAAAGGTCACAGAGTGGACTGCACCTCAAGGCACGAGGAGACGTGGTAGACCTAACTCTAGATGGGAAGATGACGTCATATCAGTTGCAGGCAGAGACTGGACGGAGTCTGCTAAAAACGCATCAAATTTCAGGAGGATGTCAAGGTAAGTGACATCAAACTGTCATTTAGAGTAATATTGCTTAAGTATTGCTCTAAGCGTTGGCAGTATGGCTGCTGATAAGTTTGCGGCAGTATACCTGTAGGGAACCAACAGCAGCAGCGCCGCAGTGAGCGGCAGCAGGCGGCGCGGCAGGTCGCTGCGCGCGCACAGCCACACGAGCGCCGCGGTGGCCGCGTGCTGCAGCAGCGCCACGTTGGACTCTGCGCACGCGCGCACGTAGCGCCAGTCGAACTCCGAGCCGCGCGCGCCCGACCACAAAAGCACGCTGCGCGATACCACCACCTGCATCAGAAGATAACAACACACAACAGTGAAGTAAAATATACTTTATTGTACACCATAAACAAACAAATACAAAAAGAAACTAATGGACATGGCACAACAGGCTACCTTAAATAGCGATCTCCTCCAGGCAACCTTAGGGCAAAGAACACATTGGATAGATAGCGGGATAAAAAAAATTGTAGGTATGTAACTTATAGACACCAAATAGATAAATATAAAAAAAAATTGAAAAAAAAAAATTCGGACCCGTCGTCTTAGGCCATATGTTGTTAGTACAGAATTAAACTTAAAAGTGTTAGCGTTTATGAATAATAAGAGCTCATTTGACTTTAAATTGAATCAAGAAATATATTATCATGACAAAAACGTCATTAAACTAAATGTGTCTTATTTATTTAAGATCGTTTGGCGGTACTTGAGTCGTTCTTTATCTGTTAGAGAAAGTGTAATCATTATTGTCACCAGTAATTTTGATTGGTGTTTCGGGTTAACTAAATCGCATTATATGTATTTAACACATGAAATAACTGAACGTGGAATTATACTATACGAAGCATCATCTGTGTGTATTATTTACACGAGTTTCCTGCCTTCGTGTAGCAGTTCAGAAGCGGGATATGAATCACGTTGCCTTGATTTTGCTTTGCCTTCTGCACATTTGTTGTGTTTTTTTTTAAACGTGGGTAATTTGAATTTTTTTTTTTTGATCGGTGGCTAATATACTCGCTGGCATATTTAGCGGAACATAAAAAAAAGGTCCATAATTAAAAAAATATGGTTTTATTTTAAAATCTACTTACTACACTTCTTTTGTTATTAAAAAGTTTCATTTGTTTTACTTAAAATGAGATCACGTTAAGAACAGATTTTGCGAATAAGGCTATTTGTGAAAAATGGTACATTTTTGAACTTTTCATGTAACCGGGAAAAGTGAAATTTAATATTAAAATAACAGTTAATTAAATTAGAAAAATGGTGATTATATCGCGTATTTCGTCCACGTGCTTTTATTAAAGTTTCTACCCGTCTAGGCATACTGAGAATGATGTTATCGATGGTCTCCTGGGATAGTCTCCGCCATTCCTCAACTACGGCGATTCGCAGTTCACCCACGTTGGCAGGAGCTGGAATTCTGGACTTAACTTTTCTTTTCAGCAAGTCCCAAACGTGCTCTATTGGGTTAATATCCGGTGATCTCGCCGGCCACTCCATAACAGTGATATTCATATCATTAAGATAAGCTTGAGTTACCCGAGCGGTAAGCGGCCGAGCATTATCCTGCATAAAAACAAAATCGTCACCGATATATGGGGCAAACGGTACGACATTTTCTTCTAAAACTTTTCTGATATAGCGGTCTGCAGTCAGACTCCCTCTGTCAATCGCTACCAAGTCTGTGCGAGCTCCCAAACAAATGCCCGCCCAAACCATTATTGATCCACCACCGTATGCAACTGTAGTTTCAAAATTTGTCTGAATGTATCGTTCTCCTTTGCGTCTGTATATTCTTTGCCTGCCGTCAATTTGATTTAAGAGAATTCTGCACTCATCACTAAACAATACCTTACTCCATTGGTCCGCGTTCCAAAGTCGATGTTCCTGAGCAAAAGTTAACCTGTTTCTACGATGATTTACCTCGAGCCTTGGAGCCTTGGCGGGCACAAATGAACCCAAACCAGCTTCTTCGAGCCTTCTTCGTACCGTACGCTCACTTACGGTTACACCCCGCACTGCTTCTAACTCATGTCGGGCTTGGACGGCCGTCAAACGGGGGTTCCTACGTACACGAAGCCGAATGAAACGATCATCCCTACTCGAAGTGCGTCTTTTTCTGCCTTGTCCTGCTCTTCTCACATAAGTACCGGTCTCCCTGAACCGTTGGATACTGCGATGGATCGTTGAAACTGGTCGACGAAGATCTCTGGATATCACTTTGTAGGTTTGACCATTTCTTCGCATTTCGAGTGCCCTGGCAATCTCCGTTGGGGCTAAGTCAGGCATAATTCAGTCATCAACTCCAGAAAGATACGCGATTAAAAAAAACTAACAAAAAACAGTATTTCAATAAAATTTTAAATCAAACTCAGAAGGAAGAAATACTCGAAGTTCGCTCCAGATAAGGTGTATTTGAATAAAATCAAAACAATTGCATAAAATGTGATGTTCAGTTATTTTCTTAATTTGAAAATATTTCTTTTTAAATTAAATGACGTATAAACCAGCCAGCAACCTTATATGATACTGATATCAAACCTTTTTTTTTATGTTCCGCTAAATATGCCGGCGAGTGTATGAATGTTAGACGCCAACGAGTTTCTTGCTGGTTCTTCTCGCTAGGTCGTGGAATTCCGAACCAGTGGTAGATTCGCAGTTGTGAAAATACTCGTATTTTACGTGATAACACTATTGGCTTTTGTTTATTTTTTTAACATGTTTAAAGATTTTACTGTTTGATGAGGTTGATAGTGAAATACTGTAAATGATCGTAAAGAGATCGCTTTACTTTGGAGCTATTTTACGTGAAGGATTCGCGTAACTGATGTATGATTTTAGTTGATCAACTGATATTGTGGATATATATATATATATATATATATATATATCCACAAATAAATAAAACCATATATATATATATATATATATATATATATGGTTTTATTTAATTGACGTGAACGGAGGTTGTCACGCAACTGAATATTTTGAAGATTATATATGGTTTTAGGTTATGTGATATTGTGAAAGTTAGAGTTAAGAGGCAGGTCCTTAAAACACGCGCGAATAGGCAGTTACGATTTCAAAAAAATTAAAGAACTTACTTCATTGAATCACACCACAAAAAAATCTCGATTAGTTAATAAATGAGTCTTCACTTTCACCGCGTGATACTTATAAAATAATTCTTGATTTTCGAGAAAAAAATTCGTCAACAATGGTCAAAAACGTCTAAAACGGCCTTTTCTATTATAACTCTCTATGCTATTTTGTTAATATATTAAAAAATATTTTTGGTCAAAACGTGAGATGAAAGTATAGACAATACATTCACCGTAAAAGTTTTTTACTAATTCAAACCAACAAATAATAATCTAAGCCTAAACATAATTCATTTTTTTAGCGAAAATCGTTCCCCGCTGCCCATACATTTTAGTATGAAGCAGAATTCGCTTTATATTAGAGACTACGCGCATGAAAAATTCAGTGCCGTCTCAATGTTCAAGGAGACCGCACGTCCGTTCATAGTTCCATAGTTCCGCGATCCGCGATCCGCGATCTAGCATAAGGGTGGGGCGCGAGTGTCGGGCACGACTGCTAAAATTATTTGAATTTTCGAGCAAGTATTCTTGTAATTATCATACATTAATGTAATAATTATCATACTTTTTTTTGTAATTATCATACACTAAATGATTCCCGCGACTTCGTCCGCGTGGACTAAGTTTTTTTGATTCCCGCGGGAAATCTTGAATTTTCCGGGATAAAAAGTAGCCTATCCTTCCCCGGGATAAAACCTATCCCTGTACCCATATTATCTACCTGAAATAGATACCAACATAAATTTATATTTTATGAAGTACATTAATTTTATAAAGTACATTAATCCATACTAATATTATAAATGCGAAAGTGTGCTTGTCTGTCTGTTAGCTTTTCACGGCTCAACAGATCAACCGATTTTGATGACATTTGGCATAGAGATGGATTGCGTACCGGGGACGGGGACGGTACCGGGGAACATAGAGTACCCATGGGATTCTAAGAAATCTTTATTTCACGTGGAAGAAGTCGAGGGTATCTATTCGTTTCTAATATACAGGGTTAATTGTAATTTACCAACAACCTCCCACATATAACTTCTATATATGATACTGAACAACATTTGTTCAACGACTTTTCACATAATTCAATAAATTAAACAAAAAAAAAAATCTAAGTTTTTGTTGAAAAGTCTGTCAGTTTTTTAACACTATGGTCAATTTATGTAATGCCTGTTCAACACCTGCGTGATGAAGCGTCGACTACTAACCGCGCAATAATTAACGTCCGAAGTTATCGCTTCTCTGTCGTATTTACAAATGCTTTGGACGTAAATTACTAATATCGGGCTGAGGTATCGTCTGCAGGTCAATAATTTCTCCCTACACTAGCGTTTATCGTGAACGCCAAAAAAACTTCTCGCGGCGACAGACGTAAGTGTCGGACAGTCATTAAGTACCTACCATACAACCTACCTACCTACGCGTCATGATAAGCGTGTTGTTTACTTGGCAATTTCCCGCGCTTTTTACGGAAGGGCAAAATTACTACCTACCTATCAAACGCTTATTAGATTATTCACCTACCTAACTACATTCTTCACACCTAACCGGCCGAATGTTATAGAATTTTTTCATACACCTATTGCTAGGCCTCATTAATGACTTGACCGTATGTTTATACCTCGCCCGATCATGCGTTATTAGTAGGTACCTATCAAAGGGCCTTTGTTTGGCGGCTAGAGATGTTTATGTTTAATGTTATGAGATCGCGTTCACAGTACGGAGCTTTTGTTATTTCCTTTAACTAATTCGGCTTAGTGTAAGATAAGATTTGTTTATGTAACTGTAATAAGATTATTATAGCTTGGGGCCGGCGATGTTGTATTTTGAGTGGCTCATGCCATAGGTACCTTTTGTGACACTCGTCCCGAGCACAGCTTTTGAGTAAAGTGTGTAAAGTTAAATACGGATTAATTATTTACCATCCTGACCCACCTTCTATTACACTTCAGATGTGGGATACAGTCAACACGTACAGCTACCTAATGCCTCAGATACCTACCAATCTAACCAACACTTAAAATACACACATAACCTGCGTACCTACCTAACATCTAACCTACCTACCTAACGCGTCACCTAACTACCTAGTAGGTACCTATTTACCACCTAACCTACTTACAAACTTATCACCTAAGTATCTGTTCGAGACTTGAATTTAAGCATCTCTGTATGTGTCGTATTCCTCATTGCTGAGGGTCGTGATCCTGTGGGCTTCTCTGCTAGCAGCCAGATACAAAATACCACCCGCGCTGGTTTATCGGGATCGGTGAGTTCCTTCGGGCTGCATCGTTGGTACTTGCTGCTGGATTATCTTCAAAAAATCGTATAATGTTTTCCTCTTCACGCACTGTGTGCCTCGGTGGCCGACCACGATCCCTAGATCTAGGCTGGAATTGTCAGTGATTCCTTAATCGCTGTGTGGCAGCCAGAATTGTCACGCGGCTTGGCCTACGTACGTTAGGGAATCGCCTTGCGTTATCACCACATATCGCGAGCACTCGAACCATTTCCGTGTATTCAATGTTAGAATATCGATAAGCCATTGTTTAAGCACTAGGCAGGAGGCACAGAACCAGAACCTATGCAAACACAGTACCTATGCGAATATCGAATAACGGCGCGTGCGACCGACTGAAAGCGACTGAATTGACTTGCGTCTGATGCGCCGCGCCGCGCGCCGCCATGTTACCTTTGACACGTACCGCGTAGAGTTATTAAAATTTTAGAACAGAAAAATAAATATTTTTATTTTTGTAAGAAAATTTTATTTCTTATTTTTTTGGAATTTTAAAAAGTCGTGGAACAAAAGTTATTTACTTTGGTGCATAGAACTTGCCTGTAGAAGGTTGTTGGTATTTTACAATTAACCCTGTATAGTCTTAATAATTGACCGAGCGAAGTGAAGGTCTCTGAGTCTACTTGAGTGAATTTGCACTTGTCTGTCCGTCCGTCCGTCCGTACCTTAGCGCCTTATAACTTCTGAATTACTGAACGTAATTACTTCAAATTCAAATATTATATGTATATAAACTGATGGTCTCCAGCCGAATATGGCTTAAAAAGTTATAAAAATCTTTATTTCAGGGGGGTTCTCATAGAAGCAAACGCGAAGTAAAATATTTTTTATAGCGTTACATAAGGTTGCGGTATATCATTTTAAAGATAATTAGGAATAAAGTCCAAAAATATTTTTTATTTTATTTTTTCCCTAAAATTGACGAAATGGGGGGACTTTCAAAGTGGAGATTTTCTAACGTCCGAAGTTGACCTCAGAAATCTAAATTTTCTGAAATGCTGAGCCTGAAACTTGATCAATTATTTGAATTATATCCTATACTTACTTGAACCACAACTACTAAAATTAGATAAATATTATAAGGTTAACGAAATTATTTAATTTTTAATGAGCCTTAGTATTTAGAACAGAATTTCACAATGATGTCAACAGATGGCGCCGCGAGGCCCCAGTTCGGGGCGAACAACTAGTTATTATTGTTTTAGAAAACAAGAAGTTTCAGTTCAGGAGAACTTGAAATGTGATGCATGCACTGTAGTAAGTGTCGTTCATAATATCCATCCACCTCAAAGAAGCACTACGAATTACCCTCCTTTGAGGTGGATGTAATGAATTTACTTAATTATGAGTAACGAATATTCAAAAGATTAAATAAATGAAATAAACTAAATAAATAAGCGGGTAACGGTGACATAAAAAGTGCGTATACATACCAGATTTTCAAATATAATATTTGTAAATCGATAGTATACAGTAATAGGTACAACATAGCCGGGTGTGGCAGGATTAGTCCTGAGACCAAGTGGTAACAGTATTTTTTATGTATACATTTTTTATTATTAATTGATATATTGGTATTTTATTTTAGATATTTTGACCAAGTTTAAAGATCACGAAGTAATACAATAATATCATTTCAGACGACGTCAGAACAGAATACTCCACAACTTGAAGAGTTTTAAGTTGATGGGCGCAGAATAATTGACTTCATGTACTTTTATGAGGAAATGCAAAAAATTGCCAAACACGATTCACCCCTAGGTTGTGATTTCAGTCATTTACAGCTTTTAAGAGATCAAGAAACTTCTTTTTAATGCCGACAAAATATAAAGTGTTCAAACCACTGTGATTGTTTTAATCTGTATTAACCTTTATTTTTTAATAAAAGATCATCAATGAAACCCATTTTCCATATCACACAAAACACTGATCATATTTTAAATTTCTTCATAAAACAAATAAATAAAAAATAAAGCGTACACTTTGGCCCCACCTTTTGCCGCCGGATAACTACTACGGGCCCGTTGACTACGATCACTGTGTTCTGTGACTACGATATGCGACAAGCTAATGGCTGCATACAATGCGTGTTCTATGTGACCTTCATATACATCCTACGTAGACGTGCGCGTAATGAATATGTAACTTGTGCGAAGCATCAAGTTATGTCCAGGGTGCGTATACTAACACTGCGATGAGTCTGTGTGACTCGAAAATATCAATGTGGGTGTTCTTTATAAAGTTCCCACGCTCAAGGACTAGAGTCTTAAGTATTAGGGTTACTGATTGTAAACGCGAAGGCTTCACTCAATTGTTGTGATCTTGGTTCAATGATGTGAAGGTTACCTGGCTGCTTCACGGGACGTGAAGTCGTCAGGAAAGGCCGAGCTGTTAGCATTATTACTGTTTGTCATTATACCTCATGAAACAGAATCATTTGAGTCGTTATATGTCATTCGATTTAATCTGCAGATACGGACGCCATATTGAATATAGTTAGTATAAATACGAGTGTTTGAACGATGGTAATTCAGTCTCCTGCCGGCAGACTCAGCGATTATTGAATACTTTTGTGTTTAGATCGCATTTTGATTTAGAGCTTAACAATAGCAATCGTGGCCGGATCAAATGAATATTATCTGTAAGTTTAGCCATCTTTTATATAATTACATTAAAACTCTCGTGGAACCTCTACACGTTTAACCATTTATTCGTGCAAGTTCCAAATGAGAGTACAAATATAATATTAAAAGTGTCATATAAATACCTTCTTCTGGATTGTCTCTTACAAAAGCTATGTGAGTAGACACAACAAAAAGCAAAGTAACTAATTTAAATATCTGCGTATGCATGCTGGGGCACTAGACATGCTTATGTATCCGGTGCCTCAGCATGGGGCAGTCAGGCTTATCACTTAACAGTTAACACCCTTAAGTTGACAAATACATTTAGAGGATATATTATAATGCTGTTTCACCTTTGTTTTGAAAATAGGAAGTGATTGAGATAGTCTAATATCAAAGCGGAGAGAATTCCAAAGCTGTCATCGAAATTGGCATCGAAATGTGAGGAAATCGAGTTTTCATACAGGAAATTGTTGGGCATCTCATCAAATGAAGCTACTCACGGATAATTAGCTTGATAGTAATCAAGTGCAAAAATGGACCCAGGATCCCCTGAATTGGGGTAAGATTCTAAGAGAGACAATATTCAATCAATCACAACAATTGAGACTATAACTATGATTGATGCAAGTTTTACATATTAGAGCTTCTGGTCAAGATGATGGTCAACCATTAGGGCAGGAACTGTAGATAGTGCAATGACATTTGCGCTAATGGTACTACAAGAGCATTCCTAGAAACATACCTCAGCACTCGCCCATCCTATGGCTGCAGTAAAAATTTTAGCATGTCCCTTGCCAGGAATTGAATTCAGTGCAATGTAGATTCCTACAAGATCTGCCAAATCTACTGTTGCCTTGAGGATTTCCTAAAAGTAAAAAAATTATAAATAATTTACCTAATAAGATTTTTGTGATAAGTAAGTGAAGGCTGTTTCACTCACGAGACTGCTGGAGAGCTAATTCTACCCTAGGAGAATTTTTGACGGTAAGGATCCAAGTTGATTGATCCTGTGCAAGTTAGTGCTACACATTAAAACCAAAAATCTTCCTAAGAAAAACAGGTTTTCACACATTCCTTATGTAAAAGCACTCTACTCTGCATTGTCAAAATACTTACTAAAAACACATTGTAGTCCCCTCCGCTTTGAATATTATCGGAATCAGGAAAGAATGTAGCTAACAACAGCATTTTGCACAACTGTGTGAAAATATATAGCCCGCCGGCATAAACGCATTTTGAGAAGGTTGCATATTCCGATCTGAAATCAACATTACAGCAAAGAGTTAGATCCTGCATGGTAAGCTTATCAGAATAGTCTTTGAAGCCATATATTGGTACAAGCATAACCTAATTAGATAAAAACTTACATCCCTGAAAACTTATAAGCCATGTGATAGGGAGCATAAACTAATGCTAGACAGTTTCCGAAGTGATAAAGGGTCATTTTTACTTAATAATAAAGCGGTTTTGTACAATTTCTATTAATTATTTCTCAGCCCAATTCTGGTTAACTTGTCTCTGATTCGTATTTCGTGTGATGTGACACGCAGTGTTGCCAGTGGCAGATAGTCAAAACTGACAAGTGACAATGTGACAAGTCTGAAGTCACAGGACAAGTGACAACTTTCCTAATTCCTTTTCAAATTCAATTTCAAAGCTGGATACCTTCCCAGTTATCTAATCTAATCTAATCTAATCTAATCTAATATATATATAAAATCGTTAAGGGATAAACGCACAGCCTAAACCGCTGGGGTTAGAAACTTGAAATTATGACAGTAGGTTTCTTTTGTGACGTAGGCGCTCACTAAGAAAGGATTTTTCAAAATTCCACCCCTAAGGGGGTGAAATAGGGGGTGAAAGTTTGTATGAAAGTCCGTCATTTCTCAAGTTATATTGATAAAACTTGGTATACGAGCTACTGGTTGAAAATAAAGAAATAGGTGTTTCACAGTTTTTAAAAATTCTACCCCCGAAGGGGTGAAATAGGGGATGAGAGTTTGCATGAAAGTCCTTCATTTCTCAAGATATTCTTGAGTTATTGAAACGAAACTTGGTATTTTGGCTTTCGTTCAAAAATAAAGAATTACGTGTGTCACAGTTTTTCAAAATTCAACCCCTAAAGGGGTAAAATAGGGGTTGAAATTTTTTATGAAAGCTATAGCCATGAAACTTGGTATATGAGCTGCGAGTTAAAAATTAAGAAATACGTATTTCACAGTTTTTGAAAATTCAACCCCCAAAGGGGTGAAATGGGGGATGAAAGTTGGTAGCAAAGGCCTTCATTTCTCAAGGTATTTTACATGTTATATCAACGAAACTTAGTATTTTGGCTAACGGTGAAAAATAAAGAATTACGTGTGTCACAGTTTTTCAAAATTCTACCCCAAAAGGGGTAAAATAGGGGTTGGATGTTTGTATGAAAAGTCCTTCATTTTTCAAGTTATAGCCAAGAAACTTGGTATTTGAGCTACTGGTTAAAAATAAAGAAATATATGTTTCACAGTTTTTACAAATTCCACCCCCAAAGGGGTAAAATAGGGGTTGAAAGTTTGTATGAAAGTCCTTCAATTCTCAAGCTATAGCCATGAAACTTGGTATATGAGCTGCGGGTTAAAAATGAAGAAACGCGTCTTTCACAGTTTTTGAAAATTCGACCCCCAAACGGGTGAAAAAGGGGCTGAAAGTTGGTATAAAAGGCTTCATTTTCAACAAAACTTGGTTTTTGGCTTTCGGTAAAAAATAAAGAAATACGTATGACACAGTTTTTCAAAACTTCACCCCCGAAGGGTTAAAATAGGGGTTGGAAATTTGTATGAAAGTCCTTAATTTCTCAAGTTATAGCCATGAAACTTGGTATGCGAGCTACCGGTTGAAAACAAAGAAATATGTGTTTCACAATTTTTGAAAATTCTACCCCCAAAGGGGTGAAATAGAGAATTGGTCCTTCAATCACGCCGCAATAGAGCAACGGGTATTTTGCACGGATAGTTGAGGACCTGAAGCGTGGTATAGGCTAATTTTTATCCCTGAAAATTAAGGAGTGCCTGTGGGAAAACAAACTTATACCACGCGAACGAAGTCGCGAGTATCCGCTAGTCACCTATAAAGCGTGTCTCCTCCATTCCACGCGTCATTGGCGAGGTATATTGTACCCATTTGGTACAAACTTATGCCATAAAATCAAGAATAATAATAATAAATTCAATTTCACTCAAAAAGTCAAATTATTGTCATTTGTCAATTTGTCTTGACAGTCGGCAGGACAGTGACAGCGCATAATCTACGATATTCATAAACTGCAGGGCGACCGCGTATCTTGATGATAAAGTGTTATCCTTGTGTTATCTAAATAGAAGTACAACAGCTATAAATAATAAATAAACTTAAACCATTACACCATACGGTAGAAACGGGTAACATTGGTATAGCTTGGCAAACTTATCTGTGGGAGTGGTGGTGGCGCCCTTTGATTTTATATATAGGAGAGGATATGCTGCATTTGCCTCGTTGGTCTAGTGCTTACCATAGTCGACTGCGGATCACGAGGTCTGGGGTTCGATTCCCGGTCGGGCATAAAAGTTAGGTATTGGGTTTTTCAATTAAGAAATTCTCAGTGCCAGCCCGTAGTTGGAAGTTGGCGGTGTTTCACCCCCGTGCCTCGGAGAGCACGTTAAGCCGTCGGTCCCGGTTATTATCACTAACATGATAGCCCGCCAACCCGCATTGGAGCTGCGTGGTGGGGCTAAGCTCTAATTCCCGCTCTCCTATGAGAGTGGAGGCCTGTGCCCAGCAGTGGGACGTTAATAGGCTGTAGTGATGATGATGATGATATGTTGCATTTTACTCAATTATAGTTTTACGATGCATTTTGTTAATAAAACATGTAAAACTATGTTTTGACTTTTCTTACTTACTGAAAGCTACGTTAATAGAACGAGACATGTGTATTAAGTTATTGCGTAAACGTGTCAGGCAATCGTCATATGACGTCATCAAAGGAAGCGGTTCAGATTTGTATGGGGCGTAGGCCAAGTCTTGTACAAGCAGAAAAATGAAGGAAAATAAAATACTAGACCAGTTTTTATTGGTCAAATCTACGAATTCGTCGTAATTTCAGTGGTAAAAGCTACATACATACAGGGACTAGTAAGCTACATAAGATCTGACGTGACAACTATGACTAACTCAATACCCCAAGGAAGTGTCCTTGGGTGTATTTTGTTTTTAATTTATATAAACGACTTGCCGAAAACTTTTGACGAATACTGCGTATTATTTGCTGATGACTTTTCTTTATTATTCCCTCTATCAAATAATAATAATTTAAATGATAAATTGACTCGACTACTAAATGACATTAATTTTTGGATGAATGACCATAAATTAGAAATAAATTGCAATAAAACTAAATTAATTTCGACCGTACCAAAAAAAACCATTAAATATAAATTTTACCTACAATAACACGAAAATAGAATGCGTTGAAAGTTTCTTAGGCATCGACATTGACACTCATTTAAATTGGAAGAGTCATTTATATAAAACAAAAAAGAAATTATCTAAATTCATATACGGCCTCAGAGAGTTAAAGAAAACTACTAACTTAAAAACTGCATTAGCAGCGTATTACGCTTATGGATACGCATTTTTGCTATACGGCATTATCCTCTGGGGAAACAGCACAAAATTTCAGGATCTTTTTATATTACAAAAAAAATGCATTCGCATCTTAGCAAACTTTAAAACTACAGAGTCGTGCCTACCTTACTTTAAATAATTAAAAATATTGACCTTACCTTCAATTTATATATTTGAAATGTGTAAATTTGTAAGAAAAAACATACACTTCTACACCAAGAAAGAGGACAAAGCTCGCCGGTTCCCCGAGAGACACGCAAATAAATTGATTCACCCACCGTCGAAATTGGCACTGCACAGCTCAAGCCCCTATTTAATGTCAGTAAAAATATTTAACAATCTGCCAGACTACATTCGGAACATCGGGAAAGAAAAGAAGTTTATTAACACGCTAAAAAACTATCTGATTGGGAAATGTTACCACAATATCAATGAATTCTTAAATGATACTGACAAACACTAATAAAATCGGTCTCCCTACCACCATGTATTGTTCTGTTGCCACACCCAAACTGGGTATCCATAGCATGCCTTATTTACTAATGAATATGATATGTTAATTAAGAAATAATGTAACTATGGAATTGCAACTAATAAAGTAACTAAGAAACTAAAATTATTTATTCTTTCCAAGTTATGAAACATTAAACATGAGTGGGTTACAATGGCGGATTCATATTTTTTGACATTTTCAAAAGAAAAACACGTTAATTTGATGACATTTGATACATTTCGCGCCTACTGCCTTCTCTATGGCTGAAGGTTGACAACTTGGAAACGTATCGAAAACTTGAAATACAATTATATTTTTTTGCTCGTTATTTTCTTTACTGTTCTAAATTATTATATTTTGAATACAATCTATGTATTTTCCTCTATTCATGGTGGAGTGTACAAGATTAGGCCTAAAATGAACCTTTTCCTTTAGCTATTGAAGCTAATTTTTTGTAGCCAATAAATGGCGTCTGTTTTGCTTCCGGTGTTTTGGTTGTGACTAATTATCTGTTTTGTGAATATTTTCATGTATTTTGTTGTAGTTTTATGTAATCAAATATGGTGATGTGCTCAGTTGTGGGATGTCATAATAATAATATAAAACGCCCAGGAATTTCATTTCATAGCAACAAAGTCGTTTAGTTTTTACCGGACTGCAGAACGCACAGGGTTATGTGTTCATCAGTCTATATATTATGTTTGTTTGTTCCTTGCAGGCACCTACAGCCTAAACGAGTGGACCGATTTTGATGATTCTTGAACCAGTTTATGCTGAGTATTTCATTAGAGTGTCACTGTGGAAGCCGAATTAGAGAAAAAACAAAATGGCGCCCTCTAGAAGCCATAATGTAACAAATTAAAAAATAAAAGTCGTTAAACTATAGCAAGTGGGATATCGATGAATAGGTCTTGCAAAATCATAGCATGGTTTCCTTGACCATTTTCTCATTTTAACGATCATTTTGGATTTACGCGGTTTCTAAGGTCCATTTTTGTGTATTGCTTTGTGTCGCACTACAGACAAAACGGCTGAACCGATTTTGATAATACTTGCACCACTAGATTTATTTTAATATTCCGAGTGTCACTACGAAGGCCGAATTTGAGATAAACAAAATGGCGTCCACTAGAAGCCAATTAATAAATGAAAGTCGATAGGCTCTTAGCCTATCAATAGTCGATAGGCTCTATAGCAAGTGAGGTATCGTTAGATAGGTCTTTTGAAATCACACCTAGGTTCCTTAAACCACTTTAACGTTTAAATAATAATTTAGGATTTACGAGGTTTCAAAGGAAATGTTTAAAGTTCTATGTCATCAAACTATTACTAGGTGGATTATCTCAAAAACCACTCAACCGATTTTAAAAATTATATTACTTATAGAAAGCTACATTATTAAAAAGTAAAATAAGCTATATTTTATTTCCAAAAAAATTACAGATCCTTACAAAAATTGCAATAATGTGAGTTAAGTCGGAAAAAAATCATCTCATCTGAGAGCTTACGTGACGTGCGCTGCCTTAATTGTTAAAGTTACATGACAACAATGTATGGTGGAAACGTTCCTCTCAAAAAGTCCTAAAAAAAAGTCTGCAATATCACATAACTATCTTTTAACGTCTACTCACAATAACCATTTTTAAGATTTTCAAATTTTTTACCAACATAGTTCTAATCGTTAATTCCTTATCAAAATAAATATCTTACTCATCTCAAGTATTGAATTTGGACAAAAATTGTCCTTTACACCATTCAATTTAGATGAATATCTTATGATTCACACGCTGACCTTAACGTGCGACTGCGCCTTGATAAATTTTATTAATATTATACGATTTAAATTATAATAATGAAATACTTCATGTCTTGTTTTATACTTTTTGGTATCCAAGCAGTCAGGTTTATTGTTTTTTATAAATTAAGTACTTTTTTCTTTTTATGGCGAGTATTTTAAGTTATTTCGACTAATCATAGCATAGTTTCTTCTTTACTGAATCCAAAACATGTCTGTTTCATTAGTTTTTGACTTTTGTTTGGATTGAATATATAGTTCGGGGATTGTATATATTTATTTAATTTAATTTTTTTTCCGCACTGGTAGGAAACCATTTTATGGTTTCGGTAGGGGGTGTTCAATCAAGTCAGTTGTTGCTGAAAATTTACAATTGGCAATGCTAACCACTTCCGTGACTACGTCCGGCGGTACCTGATTGACCAGTCCGCCCGACATACTGCGTCACTAGCGCCACTCGCGACGTACGAAATTATGACATTATTGAGACATGAGCGTTCGTAACGTGTGTCCATCGAAAAAGGAGTGCTCTCGCGCCGTGCGTGCTAAATATCCTAAACTACATAAAACCCAAGCCTCATCCCACCGGTGGTCATCTGTATGTGCCGTGCTCATCGCTGTCATCGGGGAAACTGGACGTTCCAGGAACGGTAAGTGGTTTTTTGTATTGTAGATTGTGGATTTGGAGCAACTCTGGACAAAGACACTCTTACTGTTTCTCACTCTGAGGGGTAGAGAGACGAAATTAAACAGTCAGCTTCTACTTGTAATATTGCCAAACTCATTTTAGGCTACAACCATCGCTACAGCGATGATAATGTAGTGATTATGACTCGTATTCGAAAATTACAGTGTCATTTAGTTAAGTGGTTTTTGGCCACTTTATTATAGTTATTGTGTATCATTATAACTAAGGTTGTACAATTGTTTCAGATTCCCAAAATATCATGAACTAGCGGACGCCCACGACTTCGTTAGCGTGGCATAAGTTTTTTAATTCCCATAGGCATTCCTTAATTTCCCGCGATAAAAAGAACCCATAAAAAAATAACACGTCGATCCGTTGCTCTGTTGCGGCGTGATTGAAGGACTATTTAACTCCTTTGGGATAGAATTTATAAAAACTGTGAATTATGTATTTCATAATATAAATCGGTAGCCCAAATATCAAGTTTCATTGCTCTAACTTGAAAAACATTTACACCATCTTACAACCCCTATTTTACCCGTTTGCGGAAAAGAATTTTGAAAAACTGTTACACACGTACCTACTTCTTTATATTGTACCGAAAGCCAAAATACCTAATTTCGTTGTTATAACTTCAAAAATATCTTGATAAATGAAGGAAATTCATCCCTTATTTCACCCCTTTGGGGGTCGAATTTTCAAAAATGGCGAAACTCGTACTTCTGAATATCTAACTGAAAGCCCAAATGCTAAGTTTCATGGCTATAACTTGAGAAATGAAGGACTTTCATACAAACTTTCAACCCCTTTTTTACCCCTTTGGAGGTGGAATTTTGAAAATCTGTGCCACACGTACTTCTTTATTACCTAAAGCCAAAATACCAAGTTTCGTTGATACAACTTGAGAAATGAAGAACTTTCATATAAATTTTCCTCCCCCATTTCACGCCTTCAGGGATAGAATTTTCAAAAACTGTGAAACACGTGTTTCTTTATTTTTTACCGACAGCTCATATACCAAGTTTCATGGATATAACTTGAGAAATGACGGATTTTCATACAAACTTTCAACCCCTATTTCACCCCCTTAGGGGTGGAATTTTGTCTCTAACCCTAGCGGTTTAGGCTGTGCGTTGATATATAAGTCAGTCAGTCAGTCAGTCAGTCAGGACTTTGTATTTTATGTATATTGATTAAGGCTAAGATGGCTGAATGCTATAAGCACACCTGAGTTCATACCTACAAAAGGAAGCAGAATATGTCATCATTCAATGGGAATGACATTAATTAAACTCTAAACTGCCAGCGTCTCTAAGATTTCGCACAGTGGCCCAACACTATCCAGTGATAGTGTGGCGCCACTGTGCTTTTTTTTAAGAGCAGACAGTTCTACTCTAAAAAAGCACAGATTAGATTTTGCAATCACACGCACCGATAAGATTGCTAAGCTAAAAGCAGGTTTTTATTCTACTAGGTTTTAGGAAGCTATTTCAAAAAATAATCTAGGTATAATTGTAAAAACAAAAACGCACTACGAAGGCGGGGACATGATTATTATTGATACCTAAACCTTGATTGATATTAAACAACTTGAAAACTTGGCTTTATTCTGCTAGAAATGTGACACAATGAACAAAGGATATCGGCAGACATTTAAATTAATATTCTTAACTTTAAATAATACGTCATTCACCCTTACTCTCTCTTATATCACACAGCTATAATAATCTTCAATATATGCTGGATGTCATCTCACTCCTGCAGATCGTCTGACAAGGGTACCTATCAGAATGTGGATGTGGTTGGTTCTGCTTGGTCTGTAATAGAAGTTCACCATCCGAAGTTTAGATTTTCTGTAACCAAATCACGCTTCAATTTGTATATCCGGATTGTTTTTGTTTGCATTTGATTATTTTTCAATGTTATATTTCAGCTGTTGCACCACGGCTTTAAGTTTTTAACAGCTATGTTCCTAAAGTTACCCGTCATCGTAGCAAGTGAAACTTGATCACCCTCAGATTATGTACTAATTTCCTACCTCCATGTAACCACCAGCCGGGCGACCGCGTAACTTCTGCATCAATCTATAATACATCGCCATCACCTCCGATTGGTTGAATTTATGGTATTCTTGCTGCGTCAATGGATTTCGTCCAATATTGTAAGAGTGTTAACCACAGATTTATAAAGGGAAGAGTGTTAACCAATCAGAGTTGATTGTGATGTATCAATGATTGATGCAAAAGATACGCGGTCGCCTTGCAGTTTGTTTGACACTCGTTTGAAACAACCTATTTTTTTTGTTTTTGACACTGACAGTGGTGACATTGACAGCAATGGTTTGTTTTGTTTTGCTTGCCGACAAAATTTTATACTAGACAATATTTAAACAATAGCTATTTAAATTTAATTTTATTGCTAATATTTAATTTGATAATATTTTTAGTCCAATTTCTCGTTATTTTCATAATATGTAACATTTTTATATGTTCTTTAGATGATGGTGGATTTTAAAGTTTTCTTACCTGCATAATATATAAAATAGCTTTTTTATTGGTTATTTCTGGACTAATTATATTTTATTTTCTTATTCTATTTGTCCATATAGGTAAGAGTAGCACGAAACCTCCAGTCCTTTTTGTTTCTGAATAAAAAAGGGTGCCAATGGGAAGACAGAGAAAACAGAGGGTTGTTTAAAAGGGGTAACTTTTAACCCTTTATATTTTTTAGCACACGCGCAACGAGGTTGGGGATTTTTTATCCAATGGCAAGAAAGGGTTTAGGAAATTTAGATATTATTCGTCCGAGGAATAGTTTGAGCCTTGCTCCGTGGGTGCTCCGGTAGATATTCTACGGCAGTCTCCCTTTGGATGTCAGGGAATAAACCTGTCTAATAAATTTACATACCAAGCTTGGTGATTGAAATAAAATTTGAATATCAATAGAGATGCTTGCTGTGAATACTGATCATTATTCCAACTTTTTGTGTATCTTACTCGGGGTGATTCCAATTTTGATGGATTTATACTGAATTTGGTGAGCATATTAATTGTTTTGTGTATTATTCAATAAGTATTGTTTTAAGTCAATTAGGTGACTATTTGTAATTTATAAAGTTAAATAAATTAAGAAAGCACTTCAAAATGCTTTGTTAACTGATTAAAAAATAAAAATGATTTTTTCATGTTTAGGTATAATTTATGACGGGATTATTTCCAAAGATTCTATCTACGTAGACTCTAGCCATGCTTTTATAACAGGTATTTATTAATTAAATATTGTTAGTGTATTAAGATACACAACTAAAGACCTTTTAAATGGGAACCTGTATGGGTACTTAATATTATTGTTAAGTTAGTAGAATTAATACCACCAATTATCTATTATTAGGGTCAGTGTTCTTAGGAGAATATAACTGACCTGGGGCCATACTGCCAAAGCTTATCAATACCACTCTAAATGTTTGTTTAATGTCACATACTTTGATGTTCCTAATTTAAGGATAATAATTATAAAACATGAAAGTCAACAATAATGAAACAATATGGCTCTAAGCGTTGGCAGTATGGCCCCTGTACTGTATGACTGACATAATATCAGCATACGACTTGAACGGTTAGGTCTAGAAGCTTGATTAGTTTGATTAGCTTGGTTTTTTCTCTAAAACATAGCCCCCCTACCCCCACGAGAGTTGAATTTTGAACAAGCAAAATTCTTAATAGTAAAATCAATTTTATAGTCATTTTATTAAAAAGTCACCGATATTAGGAAAGAGAACACTTTCGAAATCGGTAAAAAAACAATGGTCCTCAAATAGGAAAATTCAAGAAAAGGAAAAAAGTTCTCTCGCAAAAAGGATGAATGAAATAAAGCGCGATTCCTCCGGGTTCACTCACGTTATCCCTCCATTACAGTATTGTTCTCTCACAATGGCGCTGGAGGATAAAGAATCGCGACCATTAGGTAAATTTCCGCATTCATTTTTGCGTGACACCCTCCTAAGGGTCATAGCACAGTGATTATGCGGCGATGCGTAGGTACTATTTTGTTACTTCTGTGGTCGCATGTTTTTCAAGAAATCCTATGTAGCAGCCCAGAGTTCGGATAAGAAAACTTGGCAGTCTCACTCCGTCCCTCAGAGAGCTAAATCACCGCTGGTTCGGCGCTCGATCTGTCCGATTGCCTGGTCCGGTCCGGTCGTGTCAGATTGCCGTCCTGTAGGATTATATGAGACAGACCCTATAAACTCTTCTGCATATCCATGCATGGGTCCATGGTTGGGGTCCATGCATGGGTCCATTGATTTGTGGTCGAAATCTGTCTGAATAAATATATAGAATCGTGATTAGGGTTAATTGGGCGAACCTAGAGATACTAAGTCTGTGACCTATCACCTAGACCTACAGGCTACAAAATTCGCTGACTAACCGATTAGTTATAATAGTTACCTCTTGTATCGCCGCAAAAACGACGTAGTGGGGTATGGCCCTTATTCATTTTTTCGCGTGATGCCCTCCGCGTAAAAAGCGGCAGAGATGTTATTTATCATTGACGACGTGCGGTGCTGCTGCTGATGCCCTCGAGATCTCAATCTTGCGGCGGCGTGAGCTCTTTGCTGCCCCCTCCAGTTTGCCTAATCTCTTACCTAATCGTTGTAACACTTTGAGAGTTTTGTGTTTCTTTCAAGATAATTTATTGAATTTTTTACTTTCATCTGGGAATTTGCATCCCAATGAGTAGGTACCTGATAGAAAGATCGCGTAGGTACATACCTAGTCCCACAAACGTATCTGACCCGGTGACAGCGTCGCTAGGTTATTTGTGAGGTTTTAGGACTTTACGAAGATACTGATGAGTGATGTCTGATAGGTACCTAGAATGTCTGAGAATTAGAGATTTCATTAGATTTCTTTAGTCCCACCAGACTAATACAAATGGAATCTTATAAGAATACCATGAACGTATGAAGAATACCCGTCATTACTGCAGAGTTATAGAAAAATGATTTCAATTTGGGGGTGCGAGTGTAGTAATGTATTATTATTCACCTCACGCGCGTTGCAGGCGAGTGAGGCAGGCAGATAAGCGAGGCCTGAGCCCGAAATGCCGAAAGTCTCGCCGGGCCCGGGGGCCTTATCGGAAACGGCTTACCGTGACCCCATGCAAACTCCCTAATGCGACATTCCTCACCGGCCCTCGCGGATACCCTCCGATCGATCTCGATGCAAAGTTACTGCCCGAGACTGCGCCCCGCCGCTGGGGATGCTTTTGTTTCCGTCCGTAATAATTTTATTTTATGTCTTTATTCATGTTTCTTTTTGCCCTACCTACTTTATTGAGCCTACTCGCAATAAATTTTAACAATAAACAATAAATCCACGTTTTTTCTCCTTTTACGGTGTACCTAGTAAACAGGTTTTCTGCTGGGAAGACCAAAATCTGTCAGCAATTCCTATCCATTTATTATACCTACCGGACCACAGGTCTCCTTTCAACCACATGGATAGACGGTATTGACCACTGGGCTATCACCGCTTCGCTTTCTCTATGTATTTTATATCAAATGGATAATACCTGCTGTTACTTGAAAAAAAATACTTTTTAAACAACCGACTTTAAACTCCCGCGCCAACTTTACAACAACAAGCACACGCTATACAAAGTACTTATTTTATTGCTGATATTTTGAAAACCGCTCGACCGATTTCGATAAAATTTATATGGGACCACATGGGAAGTATGTTCTTTCAAATAAAAAAAGAATCATCCAAATCGGTCCACCCAGTCAAAAGTTCTGAGGTAACAAACATAAAAATAAAAAAATACAGTCGAATTGAGAACCTCCTCCTTTTTTTGAAGTCGGTTGATAATATCTAACTACCTAAGTATGAACCTACTATCAGCCTTGTTCTATTCTATAATGTTTTAATTTATTGGTGCTGTTGTGGTTTCAATAATAGGTTAGTTCAATTATTTTGATGCTATTTTCGAAGTTACTTTTTTGTTATAACTAGCCCTAGCTTACACAAATTCCTGGTGGAAATATATTGAATATCATTTTTAGGGTTCCGTACCCAAAGGGTAAAAACGGGACCCTATTACTAAGACTCCGCTGTCTGTCTGTCTGTCTCCAGGCTGTATCTCATAGACTGTGATAGCTAGAAAGCTGAAATTTTCACAAATGATGTATTTCCGTTGCCGCTATAACAACAAATACTAAAAATTAAAAAAATATATATATTAAGGGGGGTCCCCATACAATAAACGTGTTTTTTTCGTATTTTTTTGCTCAATATTAAAAACGGTAACAGGTAGACGGTTCAAATTTTCACAGAATATTAACTTGTATATTACCTTTCAAAATAAATAATTAAATATCAATAAAGTAAATATTAAAGGGGGGCTCCCATACAACAAACGTAATTTTTTGATATTAACAGTAAACCTCTACAAACAAAGTTAGTTTTGCGGTTCATTAACAAAGGTAATTATACCTACTTCTTGAGTACGGAACCCTCGGTGCGCGAGTCCGACTCGCACTTGGCAGATTTTTAATAAACCAATTTTTTTATAAGGTATTTGAATGTAACATCAGAAGGTCAAAATTCATTCTTTATGTATAGGTTATCAGCGAACGCGGCATAAATATTTGGTGTCTGATCAAATGAAATCCAATTCGCTTTTATATGCCACTGAATATTGAACGACGGATGACCGTATAATTCGCAATATTTTGCTTTGCAAAATAAATTTAATACATGATACGAGTTCGAGGGACAGACCCAGTTTTACATCGAAGGAAAATGCGACTTTAGTTAGACGAGCTTTACGTAGGGATTTCAGTTTTATAGATTTATTTAGAGAAATTATTTCTTAGATGGTTAGGTAGGTAGGTCTACGTTAAAAAGATGATGTAGACATACCTAAGTAGTTAAAATCTCATAGAACCGTAGAAATATGTGAAAATTGAAATAAAAACAAAAACTAAACAAAATAGTTCCAATTTTGGCCACCGGGCCAGTTAGCTTTGTGGGATAGGTATAATTATGTTGATTCGACTATCAGTCACTTCAGAATGCATACAATTACCTATCTATAATATCAATCTTAATACCTATCTAACGCTTTGCTTTGGCTTAAAAAAGTATAACATTATTAATGTATGAGAGGTTGCTGTATTTTTCACGCTCTCATAAATATTAAAGGTCACTCGTGTCCGTAGGATTTTCAATTCGAGCTCGACTTGGATCCCCTAAGATTTAGGCTCTGTTCGCGGATTAGAGCGATGTGATGTACGGCCGCGGGCGGCGGTAAATCAAATTTTGATTGCTATTTTCTTTGTGGAAAGTCGGGATGCTCCTGTGGGACGCGGGAGCGGCGGGCGCGCGGGTTACACGGGTTAACCGATCCCCAGGCGAGCCGCCGACGCACTTACGCGGATTCTACTGTTTTCCAATTCATACCTACTTTGAGCCTAGGTAGGTACTTTAATAAGTTGCAAAACTGCGTTATTATAAAACTATAATCTTTTTAGCTATCCACTACCACTACTACAGGGGCTCAGCGCTCCGGAGAGAGGGAATTGGAGCTTATAGCCACCACGCTGCTCCAATGCGGGTTGACTTTTTAGCTATAGGTACTTAGACATTTTTAATTTAAACAATTTTTTTTAATATTTAAAATTCTCTAGGTAAATTCGTAGAGTTGTTTAAAATAGTCAAGTGCGCAGTAGATACTCGTAGTTCCAATAAGATTAGGGTAGGTAAATTTAAGTATTCAGCGGGTCTAAAAAGAATCGAAATGGAGTTGCCGGGAGCTATACCAGCTTTTAGCCGAGTCGGGGCTCCAAATTGATACAAATTTAAGTTTACTCAAGGCTATTGAGAACGAATTTGCTTTGATAAGTTGATTTCAGTCGAACGAGTCGGACGGGAGGAGCTCGCAACCGCTCGTGTGATCCAATTGCGGCCACGCGCGGTCCCCGATCAAATTCGGCTTGTCTTTAAATATTTGAACTGATGCTACTACAGGGGATAGAGTAAATGGATACCCGTAAAAAGTAATCCGTTTCCCCATTTTGGCATTTTTAAGGTAGAATTTTTGAAAAAGGTTTTTAGTTAAATCTTATGTAAGTAGAGACAGTTGGCCCTTTGGAGATAATTTTGCTTAGGTATTGCTAAAAGCCAATAATATTTTTTAGCTTTTTTGTGATATCCAGTGTACCTAGATATCCAAAGAAAGCTCTCAGGTTCTCCTAGAGCTGCAGAACAGCTGATTACTATGAAGATTGAGAAAATTGATTATGGTTGTTACTATCCTTTGTCTTCTTGCATATAATACCGTACTATTACCTATTCTGTTATAATGTGTATTCTGTACTTACAGGCTAAAAGTCTTATCTCGTAATATTCCTTAAGCAAAATAATCTTTTGATAAATAAAAGAATCGTAGTAAATTAAACAGCAATGAAGGCCGCTTTTTTTAGGATAGGTAGGTAGGAAATACCTACCGGACGTAGAGCGGGTGACGGGTGACGGGGGTGGGCCGTCGTCGGATAAAAAAGGATCTCGAGGAAATTCTCGACCCTTTTTATACTAAATAGGCAGCTAACACGGCCTGAGTGGAGTTTCAATAGATGCTTTCTCGATGGAAGAAGCGACCTGTAAGGAATCGAGCGGAGGGACGCGAAAAACTCTGTTATCTATAGGTACATACGTCTGGGCGCGTGTCACACGGTTTTTCCTTTTATTTTTTACGCGTGCCCTCCTCGGAGGGATAAAAGGTGGAATTCTTTTTAAATTGGAAATGTTTTCTAAGAGGATTACGATTTGCGGAGGTGCTGCGATTTGAGCCATTGGAAATAAGGGATCGCGTTGCCGAATAGGTGCTTACTTACTTGTTGTAGGTAATACAAGTTGCCAGTGTTTGTCTTCATCAGTTTTCTTCTTATTATAAGGCTATTTAAGAAAGGTATCTAGGTAGTTAGTTACCTATTACCGTATCCTATCCACCTTGAAACTTCAAGCATTCTACCAGTGAGCTTCTAAATTAGTCTCAGAAAAATTAGGTAATGGTAGACTAGGTACCTACCCTAATTAGTCAAAAGATAACTACTCAATTAAGTTTCAGAAAACGCTCTTGCGTTTGCAAAATACTTAGGTATTATGTACTTAATCATCGTGGGAATACTTGCTTTCTGATTTTCCAGTAGCACACAGGTAGGTGCCTAAGAACACAAATATTCAACATAAAGGCTCCCAACATAATAAACGTATCATACGTGCTTTAAATTGAACACTCGCATCACGCCTTCTAATTGCGCTAAAAAATACCTATAGTAGGTACACTCCCACGCCACGATAATCTCGTTCAGAAAAAAACACATTGGAAATGCTTTTATTACGCTAACGATCGAAAACTGGGAGTGACCATTACTTGGTCCGATGCCGGAGTAAGCACAAATCCCTTTAGAGCCAGCAAAAACGAATAATTGCTGCAACATTCTGCCGAACGGCGATTTTACTGTGTTGGCATAGGGGCTATTTCGCTCATTGTGTTGATTTAAAATGTTGCATTGTGTGCTATAATAGAGTTCGACATGCACTCTCGTATGTCAGTTATCAGGGGATTTATTTTTTAGTTCGTTCGTTTCACGAGGGTGCGTAATTTAAATAACTTTTGTGTTTAAAAAACTTAGTTTTAAGCGCTATTATCCCTCCCTAACGGACACTATTCCTCCATAGCACAACTAAGATCATTATTACGCGAGGGTGTAGCCTGTAATACAAAGTTCCAATCATAGGCCTAGAAACTTTTCTTTTGCCTAGAACGTCGATGAAATCAATCCTATTGCCAATATTATGTACTTACCTAAGTACTTATACGCTATTTGTGCATAACTTTTTGCAAAGGGATACAGTCTAGAGATAATGATTTCTTTAACCTAGTCAAAGGTTTCGGAGACTCAAATATTGAACTATACCTAACTTGAATTCCACCACCTCAGTAGCAAAATATTGTACATTCTTCTAAATTTTTTTCTTTTATTGAAATCTTTTAGTCTACAGAATTTACGTCATTGTTGCTATACTTACCATTCTAGCTACTATTTATGTTGTCATAACTAATTATATTGTCCCATTCGTAAAATTCTTTAGTAGCGGCCTCAAAGTGCAAGTCATTGTTGGGTCCACTTATTGTGCCATATGTCATGCGCGGTATGAGCAGGTTTACGCGATATTAAGATCATTTTACTATTGTGAATTACGACTACCTACATCCTGCGAGACAATAAACCATTTGTAATGGGAGACCGGACATTAGGACTACGCCAAATGCTTCTTAGTCCATACGTTTTTTTACTAGGTATAAGTATTAAGGATCTGTATACCATAAAGTTGTTAGCTGAGCTTTGAGTAAAACTTGCATGAAAATTCAATCAACTACCTACCTGCCTACTTAGTTACTTGACGATTTCTTTACTTAGCACAAAAACAATGCAAATCTGTGGAGTACTTATTTACCTATTATGCTAGGCAAGTTTCTAAAAGGAACACATTTTCACAATTTACGGACAAAAGGACGCTATACTATACCCCTACTTTCAGTTGCATAATATTGTGTCTTCAAAACTATTAAAATTAAGATCCCACGCTGCGAGGGTCGGTGACTGATGCGTGCCCGATTGTGCTAAACTTTTTACGATGTTCCGGTCAGCATGTTACGGCATACCGCGACAAAACCGACTGGAATAATTGCTACGCATAAAACCACATGGAATTATTGCGTTGTAGTACGTATAACTATTATGCAAAAAGTAGAACTAAATTCTATCAGCATTTTTATAGCCTTACTTTCATGTGAATTCCATGCAAATATTAATATAGCAATCGACAATTTGACCATAATTATATTATGCCCATTTTCCAGAACATAGGTATACAACCTATACTAGAGGTGTAGGAATGTTTTAACCAGATCAGAATATTCGTAGAAGTTTCTCCGTCCGCCTTCGGCAGCGAGGTGGGCGGATTCCCAGCAAGCTTTCACAGTGAATTATAAAACATACTTATTGCGTGGAATCATTAATCCAGCCTGCAGTCTGCAGTCTGCACGCTTCTTCCTATGGTAATAAAAGAGATACATTATAAATCGTAAGGGAGATATTGTTCTCGGTTATTACACGCGGAATGTGCGCGAGGCGTGTCGTAGTTAAATCTTTTATTGTGTTTTCACGACGGCATTTACATTGCTATGTAATAATTTTTTCGTTAGTGCTCACTAAGCAAGGAAATGTGATCGTAACAAGTCGCTATGTTCAGGGGAAAATTGACCTCGTTAAAGGAACTTTGGAACCTATTTCCTGAATCCTGGTTTATTATGTAGCGTCGTTTGAAAGCAGTAAAATAATATGGATCTTAATTTAGATGTTTTTGGACTTAAATTGTTGTTTCAAGCAGTTCAGAAATGTTCTGTATAGCCTTTTGAATTTTAGATCAGACTAGTTTAATTTAATATGAATTTTTTGTTTCGATTTGGTACTTTTTAACTTTGCCAAGGAAAAATGGATTAGGTATGCAAGAGTGGAGTTTTTTTAATACCTAGGGAGGAAAAGTGTTATCCGCGAGTATGTCTATCTAATCTTAGCTAGTAAGAGCATCATAAATGATGGATAGGAGCAGATGACAGGCTGTTAGCAGGCGATGGAAAGGGTTGTACTGCGTGATGTGCCTACGCCATTAAGTGATGGATGGTGTCTTTGTCTACGCGATATGGCCATTAGCGGGTTGCGAGGGCATCCGTGTTGATATTCATGTCACTAGGATCTATATTCATAGTTATAGATAATGTAATATGTAATTCTTCGTGAAATGAAATTTCCGAAGGAATTTGTTTTGATTCACACACCTCATAGATAACTAGTCACTCAGTGACTCCCCACAGTTGTTTACTAGTTGATTATCCATTAAATTCCTTAATTAGGTGGGTATAATCACAGAATAGGTAATAGGTATAATCATCACTTCATCAATTGCCGATTCTCTTTTGAGGTCCTTCTTAGCCAGACCAAGTGCACATTGGTAAACTGCACACATCTTTGAGAACATTATGAAGAACTTTCGGGTATTCAGATCTCTTCACTGCTATAGCAAGTGTTTTTTAATTGCCTAAAACGCATATATACCTAACTCAGAAAAGTGCCTGGCTGAGGATCGAAACCCCGACCACCTAAACAGGATGCCTATCGTTTAAACAAGTAGCCTACCACTGCTTCTACACACCTCTTCATTTCACCATAGAGTTAAGAGGGAATTTCATCATTGATGACTCACTCCTTCCTTATCAGAAGTACCTATGCTAAAATACCACAGACATCCGAGATCCGTGTAAAGGATGCTTCATGTTGGTCGTAAAATTGACCTCATGATTAATACTTCGACCATGACTTGCCACAAGCCAACTGACTGGATGCCCATCGTTTATCCGCAAATTCTGTAGGTTTGACTTGCATGATAGGTAATATTAAACAAGTAATGAAGTCGAAGAAGGGGAGGTTTTAAATTTCTAACGCGAAATTTTAATTAACATACCTACTTAGGTAGTTACCTACTTTCTTGAAAGTATTTGTTATTTGAGCGGGTAAGATTTATCAAGCAATATGGAATGACTAGCTGATGCCCGCGACTACGTCCGCATGGAATAAGCTTTTTTGGTTCCCGCGGGAACTCCTTAGTTTTCCGGGATAAAAAGTAGCATATGTGTTATTCCAGACTATAATCTATCTCTGTGCCACATTTTATCCAGATCCGTTCAGCCGTTCGGGCGTGATTGAGTAACAATCCATCCATCCAAATCTATACATCCAAACTTTCGCATTTATAATATTTATATTTGATTGATTTGATTTGATTGGTATATGAACCTAATTACTAATTTTCGGATTTTAAGACTTCGTCCCCTAAACTTTTAAATTCGCCCAAACTTTCAAACTACGAGTACATGTATAGTCCGCCATTTTACTATACTGTCACTTAACCACCACCACGCATTAATGCAGTCAAAAGCCTAACTTTTGGAATAAATCATTTGAAATTAACTTTACTCACTTACGACTTATTTACTTACTTTTAGGTACTTACCTACTACGAAACAATATTGAAAAACTCCAATTTCCAACAAATTGATTGAATCCGGGTTGGGTCAGAGAGCTGAGGATATTGAATTCTACCGTTACCGACAGTGGATAGATTAAATTGGCCATCGAAATGCTATAAGCAATAAGGTACTGTACTTTATTACTCAATGGCAAAATGCTAATCACTTCAGTCTCATTTTGGCAGCAATTTCGAGGACACAAGCAAACAAAAAATCAAACAACAAAGAACAATGTGTCACGACAATTTATTCGGAATGCAAAGAATTATTTTATACGTCGTTTATGTGGGCCATACCTACTTGAACGCCAGTTACAATCCATTAAGGAGGAACACTCCAGCCCCGGCGGATCTTGATTCTTGATTCTGCGGCTCATACAATAAACATCTCGCGGAGAGCCGCACACTTTTTGCGAGGGACACTAGTCACTAAGAACGCGTATTTTTTACACAGCTTTAGTGCGTTTTTTGCGCGCCCTCGTTATTCCCTGAGTTGACTTACAAATATAAAACGTGTCCAGTCTTGAGAAAACAAGCGCTCGGCTTCAAGTTTTTCTGTACCCTATAGTTTAAAAACGAACCAATGCGACATTAAATTCATAACCTTCGTATGATTTGCACAACTTTACCCTTTGATTTCAGCTCTTAAATCCGACAAAAGATTTGATAAAAACCTTTCATATTATATAAATTTTAATTTGATACTAAATTCAATATGCTACTTGTTTTATACGTGTGTTTTATGACCATGCCGTGCTAAGACATGTCATGTTTTCATGACTTTAGCCACAGGTCGCTAAACAAAGGCAAACGTGACATTACGTCTGAACAATTTCAGTAGAAGGACGCGTACAAAGCGATTTGCTTCCTCGTTTACAATTCGAACCGCTAGTTCGAATTCGAGTTGCTATTAAAAACTACTTACACGCATGACCGAAAACTCCGAAAAGTACATCGATGGAAAAGAAGCGTTAAACCAATATTGGGAGCATGTGTTAGCTGCCGTAGAGCCGCTTTAGCTAACTGACTGCTAGTGAGATGTGACTGCGATCTCAGCTGGCGGAAAGCGATGATACTGTCTATGATGGTAGCGGGCTAATCTGGATGGTGATACTTAATAAATAGCTAAAAATTAAAGCTACGAAGGCGAACTTTGCTGTACTAGCCATAGCTGAAAACTTTCACCAGATCAGACCACGAACAGTTTAGAAATTACACATTCTGGATTTGTCCCTTCCGAGAATCTAGCCCACTTATAATACCACAGCGCTCACCACTGCGCCAGGGAGGGTTGCGACTAGCGAAGAAATAATTGATTGTACGAACGTCTAAACTCATAATTCTTACGTAAAGCAAAAATAACCCGTAACATAGTGACCCACGAAAATATAGAAACTTTTTTAGAAAAACGCACGATTATGTGTTTATTATTCCACGCATAAAGTGGGGTATATTTTAGGTGCGGCCGTTGTCAGGGGATTTTGAGAGGCGTCCCAAAAAATTGATGCGACTTATCTTGCGCGCTACCCCTGCCTCTACCCGCCTCTATCGGCTTCTACCCGCCTCTCCTCGCCTCTACCCGCGGCCTCGACGCATGAGGATATGTTTTATGCATGTCTGCTACGACCCTTTAAACTTACCACTGCCAGATGATCAATCTCACCTTAATGTAGTAAATTATATGGGTTGAAGATGATTAGTCTCAGCTAAGGAAAACTCCATATTATTCTAAGTGTCAATAATTCACTTGTCATCTTAGATGACATTCCCACAAACTTATCTGACAGTGACTCGGTGAATGCGTTGCTAGTATATCATATGAAAAATAAAATAGAAACAAAAACTAAACAGGCATAAAAATTAGTTTCAATTTTGGCCACCAAGCCAGATAAGTTTGTGGGACTACAAAATGTCATCATAGACAGTTTACCTTGTTTTGGTCCTTTGAACCAGACGTACCTAGGCATCAAACAGCTTCCAAAAGATCAGTAACAATCGCTTTAACTTAAGATATCATGGAAATGCCTTCGTCGTTTCCTGTGGACATCTTCATAGCATATCCCCATAAATACCGTGGGCCGTGGTCCGGGCGCCATGTGTAATAACGCCCGTTTACGTATAGTAATGAACGACACTTTTATGTCGCTCCTGCAGTTTTATGTGCAGCACCAGCATGCCCGCCCTGAATAACATATTGCAGCTACATCGGCTTATGACCACTCTACGTACTGCTACTTTAATAACACTTGCTGTATTTTATCCTCCCATTCTGTTTATTTTCATTTTTTAACGTCTTGTTTCTTAGCGATGCGTACGTCCGCATTGTTGGACTTTGGCTTCACATGACTAAACATATTATGTACTTATTCGGACTTCGGCCTCACCGAAGTCTGCGCCATGGCTGTAATGCAATTTGCATATCTAAGCATACGCGCTCCACCTAAGGTGATGCAGCCTAAGGTGGAGCGCGTATAGATATTTAGTTATGAGAGATGAGTACATAAATGAAGTATGACTTTTATTTCAAGGAGTTTGAAATAAAAGTCATACCTAGTTACTAGACTAGTTTTAGTCTAGTTGGTGACGCCACGGGAGCACGCCAATGTACGGGAGCAGGTGATATGGCTCGACCGTAACAATAGGATGATCATCCTCCGAGCGGGTGTTGTGCTCGGGGACCACTGGTCCGACCGTTCATCTTTCGAGGTCGTATATATAGCGTAATTCAGAGAAAACTTCGTAAGTGTGAGTTGGGCTGTTCGTGGTCGCGTGCGTGTACTAGTAATGCCATCTATTGGATTATGTGCGGACTGCGAAGACCGCCACAGCCTCATTGGATTTTTTTTGTACAAATAAATTAATTAATTGGATGATTTTTTGTCAAGCACTTCACTAGTAGTTACGTAGTATCGAAAAAGACAACAAAATAAAAATGTATAGTTACGTAGGCACTGGTTTTTATCATAATGAGCCAAAGTGATTAGCTATAAAATATATATTTAACAACGTTATGTAGCACTGGACATAGGTCTCTTGTACAGTAAAAGTAAAATATTATGGCTCCCGAACAGAATATAGGTACACAATCACAAGATCAAATCAACAATTTTTATTTTTTGTTCAGTTCTAATGCTAAGTTCAATCTTGATTTGAGTTAATAAATTCCAGTAAGCTCAATGTGTACCTAATCCTGCACGCCTCACGAGTCATACGTCGTACGTGGGTACATTGAGAATATCCTTCGCTTGATTTCATTACCGACTCTCACTCACTTCCCGGAGTGCTCCTTGAAATGATCCAATTCACATGTTTTATATCCTATTCTCGCTTTTGTTACTCTAGACTTAAAGCTCAATATTCGGGCGCTGAAATTGCTTCCATTTTGAAGGTTGAAGGGACAATATGTTCATCGTTTTGAACATTAAAATAGGTGTAAATAAGTACCTACTTAACTACTCTTTGAAAAGAAATGTTCAAGCAGTACGTTATTGCTCTTGATGTTCGATGAATTTGATTTCAGAACAATAGGTAAATAATATAAGTCATTGGCGTGGCATTACTGGCTTATTGTTTATTACAGTTTAATGATTGCTACAGTGTACCGACTACCACGCGATCAGCTAACAGGCTTTCGCTATTGGCCACAAATCACAATCCGCTGTCGCAGCAACAACCGACCGTTTTTGACGACCTCCGTGGCGCAGTGTGTAGCGCTGTTGCCTTAACGTGCGAAGGTCCCGGGTTCGATCCCAGGGTCAATTTGGGAATTAATAATTCCTGAATTTTCCCTGGTCTGGCCTGGTGAGAGGCTTCGGCCGTGGCTAGTTACCACCCTACCGGCAAAGACGTGCCGCCAAGCGTTTAAGCGTTCCGGTACGATGCCGTGTAGAAACCGAATAGGGGTATGGGTTTAATATAACTGCCATGCCCCTAACAGGTTAGCCCGCTACCATCTTAGACTGCATCATCACTTACCATCAGGTGAGATCGCAGTCAAGGGCTAACTTGTAGTGGATCAAAAAAAAAACAAACCAGCCAATCACAACAATTGAAATTATAACAATGATTAATGCAGCTTTTTTTGAAAAAGGACCAGTAGCCCTTTACCAACAATGAATTGTTATATTGATATAGAAGCTATAGTAACACCTAGCTTTAGTTTCTGACTCGCAATTAATTCACCAAAATTTCCTAAATTGAGAACGACTTGGAAGTCTTTAGAGGCCTTAGCCAAGCCTTTGTAAAATAATTGACGTCCATGAAATAAAAATATTGTTGGTCCTACTTAGATAAGTATACCTAGATATCGAGTAGGTAGGTATTACAATATGTTTGGTGACCTCCCTGGCGCAGTGGTGAGGCTGCGGCTTACAGTGGGAGGCCCCGGGTGCGATACACGGCAGGGACAGGGTTTCCCTGGTCTGGTGGGAGGCTAAGTGCGTGGCTAGTTAGCTATCTATTAGGGGTAGGTATATATGGGTTTAATATAACTGCCATATCCCTAGCTCGTTAGCCCGCTTCCATATTAAACTGTATCATGGCTTACCATCAATCAGGTGAGATCGCAGTCAAGGGCTAACTTTTAGTGCAATAAAAAAATGCATTTCATTTCATTTTTCATTTGGTGTTACAGTTGGTGTTACAATTATAAAAGTTTCATGTATCCTACCACAGTGTGGCGTACAAATAATACCTAATTATGGGTAACAAGCTTTAACGTAATAAGGCAATTATAACTTTAATATTAAGTATTTATAGTAAAGAACTACATTATAATATAATATATTCTACAATATTTTAATTGAGATATTCACTAATTGCGTAGTAGCATTTTTGTCTTTTAACTTCATTTTCAATGTAAAAAAATCATTTATTTGATGTAATTCGGGCGGTAAACGGTTATAAAGTTTCGGTAACATAATGTAAGAGCTGTTACCAAATTGTACTGTTCTGGACCAAGGGATGCTTAACTTGTTCTTGTGTCTCATACTACTTAAGTTCTTATACATACCTATTTATGTGCTTTTTGGCGAATAATAATGATTCAAAAATATACATACAAGGTAGAGTTAAAACTTTTAGCTCCTGCATGAACTTTGAACAGCATGAACTTTGTCTCCCGATTCAAATGCGCTTTTTTAAGTTCGCTTCAATTTTGAATGGTGTTTGTGTGTGTGATAGAGCAGGCGGCGCCCTTTTTGTCGGCAGAATCCAGGCCGCCTTTAAACCTTAAGCCTACGAATGCCTAATGAGCTGCGAACCGCACAGGGCTTGCACAGCCTGTCTACGTTAGGTATTTATTATTTTAATACCTGATGCCCGCGACTTCGCTCGCGTGGATTGAGGTATATTGGTTCCCGCGGAAACTGTTTAATTTTCCGTGATACTCAGAGGCCTGTGTTATTCCAGATTATAATTGTTGTGCCAAATATCATCCAGATCTTTTCAGCCGTTCTGGCGTGATTGAGTAACAAACATCCATTCATCTAAACTTTCGCAATCATACCTAATATTGGTAGGTATAGATACTGAAACAGCTGACCCCAAGTCAAACACACTTAAAAAGAGGAACAAAGGAAACACAGCTAACTTTCTCGATTAAAATCCACATAAGATCGAAATGACACTTGACAATCACCGATGACAGTAAATGTTGATCTACCCTCAAACAGTTCTTACATTACAGATATCTCCTACCATATTATCACTCATGAATAATAAACTGTTGCAATTAGCCCACAAAACTAACGAGCATTCTAAGAAAATAGTTTAAATTTCACGTCAATGGGTTAAATCTGAATCGTCAGTATGAACAGCTGAACAGGCACTAGGCAGCCCTGTCCCTTTGCGGCGCCGACGTCAGCCGTCATCCATCAGTCCGCGTCCCGCGACAACGCGCATGCGAATACCGCGCACACACTCACACCCCCCCACGCACACACACACCGACTGTGTGGGGGACACTGTAAATAAATTCAAATTTAACGGTACACATCGACGCGAGCACGCACACCGATAAACTTGACACGCGGTATAAAGATGGATATTCAAAAGTTGTCCAGGATAATGTCATGAAAATGCTACCATTTGGCTACTCTTTGCACCTTATTAGTCAAGTAGGTAAGTAGAAATGATGCGTATTACTTCGTTTTTTTAATCAAATTTGGTATCTGCAGAGATATAGGAGAGGCGTTTTCTTGATATTATATTAATATATAAATATTTGCACGCCTATATTATGGCAAAACATGATTGGCGCCTTTATGTATAATTATAATCTATCTGTGTTGTAACCCATGTTTAAAGCAAATAAATGAATTTATTATTATTATTATTATTATTGATCAGGAGATACTTAGGTTTAAATGAAATGCCAATTTTTTTTTAAAAACGTCGACCATTACATTTTTAGGGTTCCGTAGCCAAATTTGGCAAAAAAGGAACCCTTATAGATTCGTCATGTCTGTCTGTCTGTCTGTCTGTCTGTCTGTCTGTCCGTCCGTATGTCACAGCCACTTTTTTCCGAAACTATAAGAGCAATACTGTTGAAACTTGGTAAGTAGATGTATTCTGTGAACCGCATTAAGATTTTCTTACAAAAATAGAAAAAAAACAATAAATTTTGGGGGTTCCCCATACTTAGAACTGAAACTCAAAAATTTTTTTTTCATCTAACCCATAGGTGTGGGGTATCTATGGATAGGTCTTCAAAATGATATTGAGGTTTGTAATATCATTTTTTTTCTAAATTGAATAGTTTGCGCGAGAGTCACTTCCAAAGTGGTAAAATGTGTGTCCCCCCCCCCCGTAAGTTCTAAAATAAGAAAATGATAATACTAAAAAAAATATATGTTGTACATTAACTTCCACCGAAAATTGGTTTGAACGAGATCTAGTAAGTAGTTTTTTTTTAATACGTCATAAATCGTAAACCGTAATTTACTTTTCATTCAATAAACTCAAATATTAAAAAAAAACATTTAATTTAAAACTTACTACAGGTTTGTACGGAACCCTCGGTGCGCGAGTCTGACTCGCACTTGGCCGGTTTTTTTTAACTAAAAAGCTTCTGTTTTTTACATGAGTAGGTATTGAGTGTATTACAATCGCAGTCCAGATGCTATTAGGATAATAAAAATAAGTAATCTCTTTTTCTCATAGGATTGCAGTCACTCGAGAGAAAAGGATATAATGCTAAGTATCATCCTAATAGAATCTGGATATGATACTAATAAAACACCTACTAAATGTAAACTGATACTTCAGCAGGTATTATTCTGTAGACAAATGTTTGTCGTAACGAGACAAGTCATAATAAGTACGTATTATGTGCAATCATGGCATCAGCTTCGATAAAGGTAAAACGAGAAAATAGGTTATAAAAAAACTCGTGGCGCGCATGTTAGGTCTGCTGGAGCCTGGATGACTTACGAGACATACCTACCTATAATATGAATAATTGGAATATTTAATGGGGCTCGAGTTAAAAGTACCAGAAACTTAATTTTAAACGTTAAGTTCGGTAATAGAAGTTAAATAGAAGCGATATTGGTGGTATTTTGTATTTGAATTATTTACCAATAATTAATGACTACAACCGGACTTACCTACTTGACGAGTTAAGTTAAACCCCAGTTACCCAAATAGGTTACTTAACCATTCAAAAATGTTCCTAATATTAATAAAATAGATTCAGATTCAGATTCAGATTCATTTATTTGCATTTAACATGAACAATACAATAATTGACATGTCACCCCGTTAGGGCATATGCAGTTTGAGTGACAGGAGCTTCGAAATTATTATTTTTATGTGTATATTATTATTTCTCAGTTGATACTTAATACTGTCTTGAAATTATCGGAATAAATTATTTATTTATGTCATGAAAAAAAAAAACGTAGTTGCTTAGTTACTGGAGTCAAGTTAAAAAATAATAATTTCGAATAACAATTTTGAATAATATTTCTATGTATTTACTTATTACAAAATTTTGACAATCGATCTACAATTTGACAATTCAATAATTAAATGGGCAAAAATAAAATAAATAAAATGCCATAAACAATTATGTTAAATATAGAAAAATATTATATCCGCTCTATGCTTCAACTAAATATCTTTTAGTATAAGCATAATCAAATTCAAATGTAACGGTACTGATGCGGAATGCAACAAAACAATTTGCATTCCGGCTGCCGCGCGGCTGACGGGCGACGGACGCGCGACACGGCCGACGCCGCATTTGAATAGAATGCGAACAGGTTGCCTTATTGCCGTTATCATTGCTGACCTTCGCTGCTCCCTTGAGGTTGACGTTTTTATCACCGCATTCCAAGCATTCTTCTAACTTTTTTGAAACTAAAATCTAGATGATGCGTTTTTGAAAATCCTGCGGGAATCCTTTGATTTTTCGCAATAAAATAGCCTGTGTCCTTCGCCAGGAAGTTTCCCATGGCTATATCCGTAACAAATTTCGTGAAAATCTGTTATTTACAGGTCGTTAAAACGTTGTCAGACAGACAGACACACTTTCGCATTTAAATATAACTAACTGATGTCCGCGTGGAATAAGTTTTTTCAATTCCCGCGGGGATAATGGGATAAATGTCACTCTCCGGGTCCTCAACTATACCCATGCAAAAAATCGTGCCGATCCGTTGCTCCGTTGCGGCGTGATTGAAGGACAAACCTACAAACAAACACACTTTCGCTTTTATAATATTAGTATGATATTAGTATTAGTAGTTACATTTTGAATTATGATTGTGATCATAGGTAGAACAGGTACGTTGGAATAAAGTGTAAGTTACTTTGCCCGAAGAGGGATAATCTCTGACCCTTCCTAATGAGCGCAAATTGATTGAAACTATTCAACCCTGTGAAAAAAAAAATTAAATACTGTAAGATGGATTGTCCCGTTAGATGGGTACAGGAAAATATTACTGATTTTCCAACGTTTACTGATGCTTAGTTAGTAAGGTAAAGGTGGTTTTAAATAATCATTTTGGCACTTTTTTTAGTTTAATCGAACGCTAAAAATGGTTATCAAACAGGATAGCGTGGTTACACTTAATAAACACACCCAGAAAGAGCCTCTACCTACATAATTACTAAAAAAAATGGAAAAATTCACTGTGACAAAGGAAACAAACCTATTAAGTTTAAAGATAATAACTGACTATTTGTAGGACAAGGTGTAGGTACCTACTTACTAATTAATTAAAAGAAAGTTTAATTGGTTGCGCTTTCGTAGGAATATTTTAATTTGTGAGGAAGTCATACAGATGTCTTAACCTTTAAAAAATAAAACAGTTAATAAAATAAAAAATATGTATTAATTGTCTACCAACCGAAATGCTAAATGCAGCCTGGGCCTGCTGTTATGCTGTTAGCATATTTTGTTGATTTAGCAATTATATTCTGACATTCGTTTCGACTTTCGTCATAGCAACTTGCATGATACGGATAAAAATAATCAAGTTTTTGATACACCGTAAAGGAAATTATGATATGTATTATGCTAATCTCTTCGGACGAATCCTCGTATAATTATGATCGAACTTCACTTACAGGTAAGTTCGTTTAATCATTAAATGTATAGTTTCTTAAAAAAATATATATGAGGCGCGTTAAGTCAACGCGTTTAATTAAAAAAAAGGTATGGACAGCTTACAGCTACCATGTTGGCATGGCACCACATAACCTACGCATAACGTAACTTGACTACTTTGATAATTAATTATATAAATTAACTAGTGTTTCGCTCTGTGCGCGAGCTGCTAAAGCAGCTCACGGGATGTGGTTTTTGGGATATTAGGGATCCTCAGATATCGAATTTGAACGAAATCGCTACAATGACAAAGAATTTCAAAATGGCGCTGGTTTTTTTTAAATTTTGATAATAGTTTCCTGTTTTGTAATCCCAGGGAGCCCTAAATATCGATTTTGATCGAAATCGGACAATTAACAAAGAATTTCAAAATGGCGCTTATTTCCTAAATTTTGGTACCAGTTTCCTGTTTTGTAATTACAGGAAGTCCTAAATATCGATTTTGAATGAAATCGGTCTATTAACAAAGAATTTCAAAATGGCGCAGATTTTTTTAAAATCTTGGTAACAGTTTCCTGTTTTGTAATCCCAGGGAGCGCCGTCGTGGGTAAAACGGAACCGTATCAAAATCTTGAATAGTTCTACACAGTTTTGTAATCTCTTCAATATTGCCCATATATTTTCTATGAAAAAATAAATTCCGCCATCTTGAATTTTTTCCTGATAATCTAGTAGACCTTCAGATCCTTATCATCTTTTGCCAAGAAACCACTCTTCCATCTTTTATACTTTCTGAGATAGACACCAAATAAATTTGTATGGCAGCCATCTTTAATCCGCCATTTTGAATTTTTTTTCACCTCATGGTCTATTGGATGAAGTTTCGAATGACATTTGGTCGAGCACCCCCCACCTATCTTCAATTCTTCGATCGGTTCATTTCGGCAAATTGGCCTCCATCTTGTTTTCCGAAATTTCATAATTTTTCCCTACTCGAATCCCGCACCTGAACACATCTCCCATACATCATTGTATCGTTTTTGTCTCTTTCGCCGCGGTTCGAGGTCGAAAAATCCAAAATTTTAAAGCACTATAGATCGGCCGCCATCTTGTTTTTCCAATTTTTCCACTTTTTCTATTAATCGTTTCCTAATTTCTTCAATCGTTGCGAGATGTAACGAAATCGGTTGGAAAACAAAAGAGTTGCAAGAATCACGTCCACCGCCATCTTGTTTTTCCGAAATGTCATAGTTTTTCCTTACTCTCATCGCGCACCCGATCACATCTCCCGTACATCATTGTATCGTTTTCTGTCTCTTTCTAGGCGAAACAATTCTGCCAATGAGTCAGTCAGTCAGTCAGTGGTAATTGAGCTATATAAAGTATAACTAGTGTTTCGCTCTGTGCGCGAGCTGCTAAAGCAGCTCGCGTAACCTATTTCACTATCTTCGGCTAACTGCGACGCGAGAATGATCAGCGCCTTTTTTAATATATTTAAATAGGTAAATACAACGGCAGTAGCTGTGGACACTTCGACATTAATTTGATAGTTGTACTTAAGGAGTGAGGCGGCTTTGTATGAAACTACCCAACGATCATTGATTTTAATTTTCCTACCTCTATATGTTATTTCAGCTAACTGCCTCAAAAACGGAAAAATCAAAAATTTCAAAACGCTACAGCTCAGCCGCCATCTTGTTGTTCCAATTTTTTCCACTTTTTTTATTGATTGTTTACTAATTTCTTCAACAGTTGCGAGTTTTAACGAAATCGATTGAAAAACAAAAGAGTTGCAAGGATCACGTCGGCCGCCATCTTGTTTTTCCGAAATGTCATAATTTTTCCTCACTCGAATCCCGCACTCGAACACATCTCCCGTACATCATTATATCGTTTTCTGTCTCTTTCTAGGAGAAACAATTCTGTCAATGAGTGAGTGAGTGAGTGAGTCAGTGGTAATCGAGCTATATATGGTATAACTAGTGTCTCGCTCTATGCGCGAGCTGCTAAAGCAGCTCGCGTAACCTATTTCACTATCTTCGGGTAACTGCGACGCGAGAATGATCAGCGCCTTTTGTAATATATTTAAATGGGTAATTTACAAAGGCAGTAGCTATGGACACTTCGACATTAATTTGACAGTTGTACTTAAGGAGTGAGGCGGCTTTATATGAAACTACCCAACGATCATTGATTTTAATTTTTCTACCTCTATATGTTATTTCAGCTAACTGCCTCAAAAACGTGAACGAAATTTCCAAAAACACAAAAAGAATACAAAATGGCCGCCATCTCGTCTCACAAAAACATTATAATATCTACATAGTTTTATAATTTTCCCGTGAACTTTCAATTTTTCACCCAGCCGAAATATGATTGCCCCTGAAAAAAGACCATGTTGAAAATCACTGTAAATTTCATAAATTCCAGTCTTGCATGACCTCGGCGACAAAAATACCTAAACATTATTCGTACAAGAGAGTACGTAGTTGCTTGTTCTCGAATTTTGCAAAAAATACGTATTTCGATTTTTTTATTTTTGGGGTAAATCTTGAAAATTTCCCGAGAAATGGGGTATTTGTTTTCCCAATCTATACCTCAAGTCTGTACACACAGTCGCCCCGAAGAAGTTGAAACGCTCCGACGTTGCCGACTGTGAGAAAATTGAATTTTAAAATTGCGTTTTTGCGTACCTCAAACCGAACGGCAGCCACGACAGCCGCCATTTTGATTTTTTTAAAACTACTCCCATTCTGTCAAAATACAGGATAATTGTATGCGAAAAAAGAAAAAAATTATATGCTCGACCACGCCGTTTCAGATCTGTGGCGCCGAGGTTGGGGGTCGAAAAATCAAAAATTTCAAAACACTACAGCTCGGCCGCCATCTTGTTGTTCCAATTTTTTCCACTTTTTTTATTGATTGTTTACTAATTTCTTCAATAGTTGCGAGTTTTAACGAAATCGATTGAAAAACATAAGAGTTGCAAGAATCACGTCGGCCGCCATCTTGTTTTTCCGAAATGTCATAATTTTTCCTCACTCGAATCCCGTACTCGAACACATCTCTGGTACATCATTGTATTGTTTTCTGGCTCTTTCCGTTTCAAAATCTTGCATAGTTCTACACATAATATAGTCTTCAATATTCGCCATATATTTTCTATGAAAAAAAAATCTGCCATCTTGAATTTTTCTCCTGTTCATCAAGTAGACCTTCAGGTCCTGATCATCTTTTGCCACAAAACCACTCTTTCATCTTTTATACTTTCTGAGATAGACACCAAATAAATTTGTATGGCAGCCATCTTAAATCTGCCATTTTGAATTTTTTTTGCTCATTGTCTATTGGATGAAGTTTCGAATGACATTTGGTCGAGCACCCCCCACCTATCTTCAATACCTTGGCCGTGCTCTTAACCCGTCTCCGAAATCCTCAATCATCAGGTGTCTCCATATTTTTCTTCAAGTTAAATTTTCTGACTTCTATAAGAAACCATCAGTGAAAAAAAAATTTTTATACAAAATTTTACAGGAGGAAGATTTTGGGGAAAATCTCGAAAACTTCCCCAAATATGGCAACACTGTTTAGATACCTCGATACTGCCGGTCGAGATACACAATCGATCCATACATTTCAACTTTCCCAAATGTTGCCAACTGTCTCAAAATCGTGATCGAAATTTTCAAAAACACAAAAAGAATACAAAATGGCCGCCACCTCGTTTCGCAGAAACATTTTACTTAGTTTCATAATTTTCCCGTAAACAACAGGATATACCGCTCCTGATGACGTTTCAATTTTTCATCTCGCTCGCACCCAGCCGAAATGATTGCTCCTGAAAAGAGACCATGTCGAAAATCACTTTTACTTTGATAAATTCCAGTGTTGCCAGACCTCGGCGACGAAAATACCCAAATGTCATTCGTACAAGTGGGACACGTGGTTGCTCGTACTCGAACTTTGCAAAAAATACGTATTTCGATTTTTTTATTTTTGGGGTAAATCTTGAAAACTTCCCGAGAAATGGGGTAATTTTTTTCCCCAATCCATACCTCAAGTCGGTACACACAATCGCCCCCTAGAAGTCGAAACGATCCGACGTTGCCAACTGTGAGAAATTTGAATTTTAAAATTGCGTTTTTTCGTACCTCAAACCGAACGGCAGCCACGACAGCCGCCATCTTGAATTTTTGAAAGCCACTCCCATTCTGTCAAAATACAGGATAATTGTAGGCGAATAATTCTTTCCAAAAAACCGACTTCCAAAGCCACTGTAAAGTAAAAAAAAAAAATTTTTGATTTCTACACACTATGTTGAAGTCGGGCGAACCTGACGCGTCAACTATGCCTATCTTTGTTATACTCGCCCGACTTCAACATAGTGTGTAGAAATCAAAATTTTTTTTTTTTACTTTACAGTGGCTTTGGAAGTCGGTTTTTTGGAAAGAATTTTTATTTTTAACTTTTTAGTGTTGGGTTTAAGTATGAAGTCGTTGCTTGACACCTACAATATTAATTCACCATAAAAAAATCCTAAACCACTATGTTTAAGGAGTTCTGTACCCTGCAGCATCAGGGTTGAGGAGTTGGGACTTGGGTTTAAGTATGAAGTCGTTGCTTGACACCTACAATATTAATTCATCATAAAAAAATCTTAAATCGTTATTTTTAAGGAGTTCTGTACCCTACAGCATCAGGGTTGAGGAGTTGGGACTCAGGGTTGAGGAGTTGGGACTCAGAGTTGTATCGTATACACGTGACTTGATACCTACTATATGAATTCACCATCAAAACTCCAAACTCCCTAATTTTGAGACGTAGGTACACCTACAGCATCAGGATTGAGGATTTGGAGTTAGATTTTTTTATGGGACCACCTCGTGAGCTTCCTCTAACCAATGTAAAAAAAAATTTTCAAATCGGTTTAGAAACCACGGAGATATGCACCGACATACATTAAAAAAAAAAAAAAAAAAGATACGCGCCGAATTGAGAACCTCCTCCTTTTTTGGAAGTCGGTTAAAAAAGAAAACAATATTATGCTCGACCACGCCGTTTCGGATCTGTGGCGCCGCGGTTCGGGGTCGAAAAATCAAAAATTTCAAAACACTACAGCTCGGCCGCCATCTTGTTTTTCCAACTTTTTCCACTTTTTCATTGTAACCTATTTCACTATCTTCGGGTAACTGCGACGCGAGAATGATCAGCGCCTTTTGTAATATATTTAAATGGGTAATTTACAAAGGCAGTAGCTATGGACACTTCGACATTAATTTGACAGTTGTACTTAAGGAGTGAGGCGGCTTTATATGAAACTACCCAACGATCATTGATTTTAATTTTTCTACCTCTATATGTTATTTCAGCTAACTGCCTCAAAAACGTGAACGAAATTTCCAAAAACACAAAAAGAATACAAAATGGCCGCCATCTCGTCTCACAAAAACATTATAATATCTACATAGTTTTATAATTTTCCCGTGAACTTTCAATTTTTCACCCAGCCGAAATATGATTGCCCCTGAAAAAAGACCATGTTGAAAATCACTTTAAATTTCATAAATTCCAGTCTTGCATGACCTCGGCGACAAAAATACCTAAACATTATTCGTACAAGAGAGTACGTAGTTGCTTGTTCTCGAATTTTGCAAAAAATACGTATTTCGATTTTTTTATTTTTGGGGTAAATCTTGAAAATTTCCCGAGAAATGGGGTATTTGTTTTCCCAATCTATACCTCAAGTCTGTACACACAGTCGCCCCGAAGAAGTTGAAACGCTCCGACGTTGCCGACTGTGAGAAAATTGAATTTTAAAATTGCGTTTTTGCGTACCTCAAACCGAACGGCAGCCACGACAGCCGCCATTTTGATTTTTTTAAAACTACTCCCATTCTGTCAAAATACAGGATAATTGTATGCGAAAAAAGAAAAAAATTATATGCTCGACCACGCCGTTTCAGATCTGTGGCGCCGAGGTTGGGGGTCGAAAAATCAAAAATTTCAAAACACTACAGCTCGGCCGCCATCTTGTTGTTCCAATTTTTTCCACTTTTTTTATTGATTGTTTACTAATTTCTTCAATAGTTGCGAGTTTTAACGAAATCGATTGAAAAACATAAGAGTTGCAAGAATCACATCGGCCGCCATCTTGTTTTTCCGAAATGTCATAATTTTTCCTCACTCGAATCCCGTACTCGAACACATCTCTGGTACATCATTGTATTGTTTTCTGGCTCTTTCCGTTTCAAAATCTTGCATAGTTCTACACATAATATAGTCTTCAATATTCGCCATATATTTTCTATGAAAAAAAAATCTGCCATCTTGAATTTTTCTCCTGTTCATCAAGTAGACCTTCAGGTCCTGATCATCTTTTGCCACAAAACCACTCTTTCATCTTTTATACTTTCTGAGATAGACACCAAATAAATTTGTATGGCAGCCATCTTAAATCTGCCATTTTGAATTTTTTTTGCTCATTGTCTATTGGATGAAGTTTCGAATGACATTTGGTCGAGCACCCCCCACCTATCTTCAATACCTTGGCCGTGCTCTTAACCCGTCTCCGAAATCCTCAATCATCAGGTGTCTCCATATTTTTCTTCAAGTTAAATTTTCTGACTTCTATAAGAAACCATCAGTGAAAAAAAAATTTTTATACAAAATTTTACAGGAGGAAGATTTTGGGGAAAATCTCGAAAACTTCCCCAAATATGGCAACACTGTTTAGATACCTCGATACTGCCGGTCGAGATACACAATCGATCCATACATTTCAACTTTCCCAAATGTTGCCAACTGTCTCAAAATCGTGATCGAAATTTTCAAAAACACAAAAAGAATACAAAATGGCCGCCACCTCGTTTCGCAGAAACATTTTACTTAGTTTCATAATTTTCCCGTAAACAACAGGATATACCGCTCCTGATGACGTTTCAATTTTTCATCTCGCTCGCACCCAGCCGAAATGATTGCTCCTGAAAAGAGACCATGTCGAAAATCACTTTTACTTTGATAAATTCCAGTGTTGCCAGACCTCGGCGACGAAAATACCCAAATGTCATTCGTACAAGTGGGACACGTGGTTGCTCGTACTCGAACTTTGCAAAAAATACGTATTTCGATTTTTTTATTTTTGGGGTAAATCTTGAAAACTTCCCGAGAAATGGGGTAATTTTTTTCCCCAATCCATACCTCAAGTCGGTACACACAATCGCCCCCTAGAAGTCGAAACGATCCGACGTTGCCAACTGTGAGAAATTTGAATTTTAAAATTGCGTTTTTTCGTACCTCAAACCGAACGGCAGCCACGACAGCCGCCATCTTGAATTTTTGAAAGCCACTCCCATTCTGTCAAAATACAGGATAATTGTAGGCGAATAATTCTTTCCAAAAAACCGACTTCCAAAGCCACTGTAAAGTAAAAAAAAAAAATTTTTGATTTCTACACACTATGTTGAAGTCGGGCGAACCTGACGCGTCAACTATGCCTATCTTTGTTATACTCGCCCGACTTCAACATAGTGTGTAGAAATCAAAATTTTTTTTTTTTTACTTTACAGTGGCTTTGGAAGTCGGTTTTTTGGAAAGAATTTTTATTTTTAACTTTTTAGTGTTGGGTTTAAGTATGAAGTCGTTGCTTGACACCTACAATATTAATTCACCATAAAAAAATCCTAAACCACTATGTTTAAGGAGTTCTGTACCCTGCAGCATCAGGGTTGAGGAGTTGGGACTTGGGTTTAAGTATGAAGTCGTTGCTTGACACCTACAATATTAATTCATCATAAAAAAATCTTAAATCGTTATTTTTAAGGAGTTCTGTACCCTACAGCATCAGGGTTGAGGAGTTGGGACTCAGGGTTGAGGAGTTGGGACTCAGAGTTGTATCGTATACACGTGACTTGATACCTACTATATGAATTCACCATCAAAACTCCAAACTCCCTAATTTTGAGACGTAGGTACACCTACAGCATCAGGATTGAGGATTTGGAGTCAGATTTTTTTATGGGACCACCTCGTGAGCTTCCTCTAACCAATGTAAAAAAAAATTTTCAAATCGGTTTAGAAACCACGGAGATATGCACCGACATACATTAAAAAAAAAAAAAAAAAGATACGCGCCGAATTGAGAACCTCCTCCTTTTTTGGAAGTCGGTTAAAAAAGAAAACAATATTATGCTCGACCACGCCGTTTCGGATCTGTGGCGCCGCGGTTCGGGGTCGAAAAATCAAAAATTTCAAAACACTACAGCTCGGCCGCCATCTTGTTTTTCCAACTTTTTCCACTTTTTCTATAGATCGTTTACTAAGTTGCGAGTTTTAACGAAATCGGTTGAAAAACAAAAGAGTTGCGAGAATCACGTCGGCCGCCATCTTGTTTTCCGAAATGTCAATAGTATTTCCTTTCCCTCATCCCGCACCCGAACACATCTCCCGTACATCATTGTATCGTTTTCTGTCTCTTTCTAGGGGAAACAACTCTGTCAATGAGTGAGTGAGTGAGTGAGTGGTAATCGAGCTTTAAATAGTATAATAATAATAAATTAATAAGTATATTATGGCAAAACTGAATTATGAATAGGCGTATTGTGGGCAAGCGCGCTCCAGCCTCCAACCAAAACTTAGACCTCATCATTGCTTTACCAGGCATTATCGCCGTCAAGCGCAAGCCTCGCTCACTCACTGGGTACATCACATTTTCAACCCACTTTAAGGTTTAGTAGTTCGTGATGTTGGTCGAGTGCTCTCCAGTCTCGGGCATGCAGGCTCCCTCACGAAGTTTTCCTTCACCATTAGACAAAATGATTTTTAATTTCTTAAAACGCACATGAAACCACAAATAGTTAGAGATGCGTGCCCGGAGATTGAACCCCCGATCACCCCAATAGGAAGCCACTGGGCTATCACCGCTTTTCAGCTAACCTACCTTGCATTAAAATGCTTTTTTTTAAATAATTAGCCAAGTGCAACTCGTCAATAAATAAACAAAGAACGCCTGTAATCAATGGCTTCAACACAAACGAGAAATTAAAATGCTAATTTCCTTTTACGCAGATCGGAATTTATATTTTATTACCATTTCCGACTAATTTAGTCTGATTATGCGAAACTATTTGGTTTTTAAATAGGTAAAAATGGCCTCCCGCGTGCAGGTATGTTCTTTGATCTTGGCCGCAAGCAGTTACCTATTTGCTGACAGATGGAGCGTGCCGTAGGTACTCGACTATGGCCATGGGGTATATGTTTATAGCCAGCCTTCATTCCTTCTTCAGTTTTTATTAACAAGAGATTAACACACTTTAACCTATGTAGGTATGACTATTTAAATTATCCCACGTTACTAGGTTTGGTACACGTTACTACTTAGGTACTAGGTTTGACGACCTCCCTGGCGCAGTGTTGAGCGCGGTTATCTTAACGTGGGAGGCCCCGGATACGATACCTGGCAGAGTCTTATTTCTGAATTTGCTCTAGTCTGGCCTAGTGGGAGGCTTCGGCCGCGGCTAGTTACCGGCAAAGACGCCAAGCGATTATGCGTTCCGGTACGATGCCGTGTAGAAACCGATTATGAGTAGGTATGGGCTTAACATAACTGCCATACCCCTAACTGGTTCGCCCGCTACTATCTCAGACTGCATCATCACTTACCATCAGGTGAGATCGCAGCAAGGGCTAACTTGTAGTTGATATATAATATTAAAAAACTAGCTGATAACCGCGACTTCGTCCGCATTTATAATGTTAGTATGATTCGGTACAGTTACTAACTCATTATTGAGTCTATTTTAGAGTTCGTTGGTCTTACGGCTTACCAATTTCAAAGGGTTCATAGTTTATAGTTAATACGGGCTAGTGCAAGTCGAGGTTTAGTGTAAGTTGTAGCCACGCGACATCGTTAGTATGGCAAAGTCACAGAGGTAGTATTATACTACCTCTATGGGCAAAGTGTTTATACGAGTAGTTTGAATTGATTTCATCGTTACCTACATAAGTGCAAGCGGTTAAGTATTGATTAACTCGGACATATTATCATAAAACAGATATAATAGATATAATAATGTTCAGTGATGTTTAAAACAGGCACGTACAAAAACTCTTGCACGAAACTTAGCTTCAAAATAGCATTATTTCTGTAACCACGAAAACATCCGATAATTTTTACCCTAATTATAATCTAGCTTACTAAGAAATTTAAGATAATTATCAAGTTAAAACACAAAGCAAGTAGGAACTTTATAGTATGAATTTTTGTTTTTTTTTTTCGTGCAAATTTATCCCAGTGCGTGCGAGTCGTATATATTAATAATTAATTGTACGCCGTTGACCTTTACGTGTCAATTGTGATGACTTTCATTAAAGTGTATTTTTTGTAAAAACCTTCAACTCTCTCTTTGCTAATGATAGTAGTTTATACGCTATAAAAATTAGACTTTTTATTCAGAAATACTTAAATTGAAAAACATATAAAATGGGTAGGATTTTTAGCAAGTCATGCTCTATATTTGTTTGAATAGGTATTTTCTTTTTATTGTCTTTAAATCCCTGTACTTTAACAAGTCATCCAAATAAATACTGAGAAAATAATATTCTATCTAATACGAATTGGATTCTATTTTGCGACGTGAAGAGTTTTTTTTTTTATAATTTTAGCATAGGTAAGTACTTTATTAGGGGAATAGGTTTTTCAATAACACGTAGCCGATCACAATAGTATGAATCAATTGTAGATGTTTGCCTGTTTAGGCAGTTGCTAGCTCGGGCGACGTCAAAGGGCTGCAGCGGGGGTGCCACCCTCGCTGCCATTGTCTGCGACCCCTCGTCTGCAGTACCTACTGTGGTACTTGTAGGGTAGCCAGATGAAAATGTTAAAAGCATCGATATATATGTTGATACTAGATGGGCCCTTTCATATAAAAAAATTGGGCGTCCAACCGTTAGAGCACGCTCCTAACCTGTATAGCCCTGTCCTTGTCCTCGCCATAGCGCTGTCCCGCTTTTCAGACTAGATGGCTTTAGTTAAATAGGTCCACAATCTTTGTTTGACAGGGCCCGTCTATGTAAATTGAGGTCGTTGGTTAAAAGTCTTCAAAATATACCTGATACTAGCTGATGCCCGCGACTTTATCTGTGTGGATTGAGGTTTTTTGGTTCCCGCGCGAACGTCTTAATTTTCCGGGATAAAAAGTAGACTATGTATGGCTAATAAAGATTTCAGACTATACCTAGTCTATCTCTGAGCCCAATTGCATGCAGATCCGTTTAGACGTGCTAGCGTGATTGTGTAACAAACATCTATCCATCCATTAGTATAGATTCATAGAAAAGTCCTAATATTTTGTGATCATCATATTTTTTTCTTACGACCAGATTTATTAATAAACTGAAAAATCCTAAGTTTACCAAAATCCGGCCGCAATCCTGCAATCTCAGGACAAGTCCTGAGATATGTGGACCCTACTCTGTAGTCGCTACACGTGAGTGGCGAGTACCTGCGTACACTACAATTGCTTTTATTCCCAATCAACGTATTTTGATATTAAATTAACAATAATTTTGTTAAGTTAGCTACTTGCGCTAGGTAAGTAAGTTTTATTCGAAACTCAGGGGTTGCTATAAAGCTTAGGTACCTATATTCTTGTTTAATGTAGGTACCTAAGTAAGTATTATATATTTATAATTATTATTATAATTTGATGCTAGAACTGATGCTTAGCTTGAAATCAATTATTGTATTAAAGTTAGAAATTAGAGCCGTCGAAATTACTTTTTAGTGCCACTTGTATACGAATTACGATCAGTGCACAGTTTGAAATCAAATCAAGTTTATTTTGAAGGTTTTTGCAAGAATACATTTTCTTTAGTCGGTTCTGCCAGAGAGCCTCGTGGCTAGTTACCGCCCTACAGGCCAAGACGTGTTGTTAAACAAATTAGCGTAGAAACCGATTAGAGGTAAGTAAAATGTAAAAATTATACATTTCCAATTCACTGCGCTAGGGAGGGGCCAATCGGAAAACAAGACGACTTCGTCGCAAGAAATTTTTTTTTTATTGATCCAGCGGGTAGGGGGTTCATTCTAGAGAGTAATTGTGCAAGTAGCTCGCTGTTATGCGACGTGAAGAGTCGCAGTTCTGTTTGCACTGAGGTTTGCGTTCGTCCCCGGTGCCCGGTGCCCGGTGCCCGGCCGGACCCAATATAATTACTAAATGTAGCGACTTGCGAGCTTTTGCTAACAAAACATGGCTATGACAACTTTACCGGGGGACTGCGTATCAGATCAATTACAAAATAGCTATTGAATTTATGAAGTTGCCCTTTGGTAAATAGGTGACTGCGATCTCACCTGATGGTAAGTGATGATGCATTCTAAGACAGTAACGGGCTAACCTGTTAGGGGCATGGCAGTTATATTAAACCCATACCCCTATCGCATTCCACACGGCATCGTACAGGAACGCTAAATCACTTGGAGGTACGTCTTTACCGGTAAGGTAGTCACGGCCGAAGCCTCGTATCAGACCAGAAAAAATTCAGATATTATATAGATTCCCAAATTGACCCTGTCGGGGATCGAACCGCGAACCTGAGGCATCTCACTTATGAGAATTAGGTTGTCAAAATAGTTCATTGACGTTGGGTTCCCGATCGTTAGTACTCTGTGCCAAGGTTCTCGACCTCACACTAGAAAATTTAGTGGATGGATGGGTGGAAGTGGATGGATGGACCATGGGACGTCTCTACCTTAAAATGCACCCAAATCTCTTTGAAATAGAATATAATTTAGTTATGTGCTAAAGAAGGATAGACCTAACTGTAATACGAAACAAATGATGCTTACTAACATAACTTATAAGACAGAACTATACCTACCTAAGTACTTAACTGACAAATGATAAATAGCAAGAAAAGAATACAACTACTTTGCTATAATCCGCCAACAGAAAAAAATCTGTATGGTCAAGCATGCAATTAAAAGCGAAGCACCGTTTACCTTCACCAAGCAAGAAAGCTAAGTTCCCGAGCAAGCAATGCCACCACCACTCACATGCACCACCACACAAGACTTTTATACTATTCTCGACGCACGTTTCGCCCCGACACCGGAGCATCCTCAGGAGATGTCGACTTTACAATGCGAGATTGTCTAGTTAGTTTGCTTGGGAACTTAGCTTTCTTGCTTGGTGAAGGTAAACGGTGCTTCGCTTTTAATTGCATGCTTGACCATACAGAATTTTTTCTGTTGGCGGATTATAGCAAAGTAGTTGTATTCTTTTCTTGCTAAATCATGAACTTCCGCAAAGTAACGCCTGATTCTATCCAATAAATGATAAATAATTATTAATGCTTCGTTATCAGTTATAACGAGTGTGTTATTTTAATTTCTTCACGTTTAAATGTCAAATTGCTTACATTGTAGGGCTATCATTGAATTAATACGAAGGTCTGAGAGCGAGTAAAAAGTTTGTCAAATTATTCAAAATACTTTGTTATGTTAGTTGGGGGTTCTTTTCAGAGAGTACGAAAGGCACTTTTGTAACTTAAGTTTTAATTGGACTGTTCCGGGAACTCCTTAATTTTCCGGGATAAAAAGTAGCCATATGTCACTCTCCAGGTTCTCATACTCATGCAAAAAATCACATCGATCCGTTGCTCCGTTGCTGTTACGGAGTGATTGCCATGACAACAAGCAAATGCTCTTTCGGATTTATAATATTTGTACTAGATAATAAAATTATCATCCAAAACGTTGAAATTATTATATTTTTACGATTTAATCAGTCACGCCATTACAAATAAGAAAGAAAGGAAAGCAGTTTATTCGGCAGTGGAACATAGAATGTCCAAACGGAAAAAATAGGTCTACCTTCGTTTGTGAAACATGGAACACCGTGCACGGTACAGAGAAGTTCCTTGCAGATGAGGTCGATATCCGCCGGTCGCTCGTTACTCGCTAACTAGGAGGACAAACGGTCCTCCCTCGTTATTTTAAACAATTCGATAATGAGCCCCCCCGGCTGCGGCGCGGTTCGCTACACTGATTGTCCTGCGAACTACAAAGGGCGGCCCCTAATGAGGTTTTCCTCCAGAATCTTTGAAATGAAGCAACCTTTCCCAGCGGCCATGTTTGCCGCCGGCTAGACTTTACATAGTCTGCAAGTTTGAGTACATACAATGTTTTAGGTAAAGTCCATGTATTCGATATTAATGATGTCTTCGATTCGGCACTGGCGAAGATACGGGTTCTAATAGTTTAGGGGTTAGGATTTTATTGTACAGTGCTGTATTAGCATTTCAGTGTCTTTGAAATTTAAAAGAGAAATTACGCAATTTATAAGAGAAAATACGCATATTGTTCGGTTGACAATAAAGAAAAGAACAATACCTAGGTATAGCTTTTAAGCGTCTCGAAAGTCGAAACGAGGCGTACCTAGTCCTTTTTTAGGACTTTCTAGTTTTTTTGCAATATTTTCGGGTTTGCTTAGGTACGATGTGGGTGGGTTATAATTAATTGTTGATAGATAAGTAAAATAAATTTTAGAACCTATACCAATTAGTTCTATAGAAACCCTAGGTGGCCAACCAGGATTAGAATCTGCGTCGAATATAACGTCAGGAAAAGGCTGTCCAATGCCTAAAGCTTTACCCTAACCCGCTGATCATTGCCATATAACAGAGTAGGTATTCGTGCAATGCAAATCACAATACCCCTAGCACATTTACATAACAATGTAACAATCGCGTGACGTCAACGAATCAAAACGTCGCTGTTTTAAAGTGACACTTTAAAAAGCCTCCGCGCTCCCGCACTGCGCAGGTCCGCACGCGTACGCAAATCAGCGACCAATCACAGCCTTCAGCTACGTAGGTATGTAAATGTTCTATATTCAAATCATTTAAAAATCATACCGCGCATGCACGCGCCGGCCGTTTTTTATTGGCGCTTTGTATTCAAGGGCCTTTTTTACCTTTTTTATGAAGGAAGCGTGGCGGTATAGGGTTGAATTGAATGGGAGGGTGCATCAACCCTTTTGCAACTCTTTTTTTGAGGGCAGCTGTTTTTTGAGTTAGTTACAAATATACAGGCACGCGACGGCGACGTGAGGTTTTGGCTTGCTTTTTGTGACATGTTTTTTGAATGTTCAAAATGTTTAAGAATCAATTTATCGACTCGTGTCGGCGCACACCTGGCAGCCATTGTCATACATAGTTGTTGTGATTTAATAATGATTTACGAGCAAGTCGCGTGCTTTCGAGATAAATAGGTTAGTAAAATTTGCGTGAATTAATAATAGCTCGTGTTAGGTCTCGTGTGACTTCTATCGCTAGATTTATGTGTGCTACATTTTTGTGTCATAAAAATGCGAAAGTGTGTGTTTGTTGGTTTGTCTTTCAATCACGCCGCAACAGGGGACCGGGTCAACGTGATTTTTTGCATGGGTATAGTTAAGGACCTGTAGCGCTAGCATGCGCACAACGAGTAAAATTATGTCTACCCGTTACCTCTATTTGTCTACCGAAGCTAACATGGTCACTTGTCTCTTTACGTAAATAGTAGAGATAAAAGTAATATTTCTGATCTGTGGTATTTTTCTCTACGAAACTTTACATGCCGACTATTTTTTTTCTTGTACGAGAATATACCGGATTTTGTGCATGTTAAGATAAACGAAAAATTTTCCGGCAACGACAACATCTCTCTCTCTCCTCGCGAGATAATCTCGTTGTGCGCATGCTAAGCCTGCTGGAGAGTAACATAGGGTACTTTTTCCGGAAAATTGAGGAGTTCCCTTGGGTATTAAAAACCTTCTTCCGCGCAGACGAAGTCGCGGCAACAGCTAGTTGGTGTTATAAAAGTATAACATTGAGTTGTTACAGTGTTTTCCTTTTAATAGTAGATACATCGGCACGTACCGATGGCACGGCGGCGGTGGGTGCGGCAGCAAACAGCGGAGGCGCGCGTTGGCGCAATCAGCTAATGCGCGGGGACTGGACACAGGTGGCGGGATCGGGTTGCGGCCGCCCGCCGCGGGGCGCGACTAGTGTACACTGTAGGTGGGTGTTACTGTTTATTTCTGCATTAGATCACTGAGCAATATAATTATTATATTAGATGATGCCCGCGACTTCGTCCACGTGGTTTAAGTTTCTTGATTCCCTGGGGATCTCCTTAATTTTCGGCGGTTAAAAGCCTATGTCCCCGCCCCCGCGATTGCAGTAGGCCCGGCGGGATGCCACATAATATGACCTATCCAGTATCCATGTACAAAATTTCATCAAAATCGGTTGACAAGACGGGCCGTAAGAGAGAGATAGAGACAGAGAAACAAACAGACCACAAGACACACTTTCGCATTTATAATATTATACTATAGTACCTACCTATTGTTGGTCGCCCTCCCTGGCGCAGTGTCGAGCGCTGTTTTCTTAGCGTGGGAAGTGCCAGGTTTGATCCCCGGAGGGTGTATTTGGGAATTTCTAGTATCTGAATGAATTTTCCCTGGTCTGGCCCGGTGGGAGGCCCGAAGGGTAGAGGTCCAATGTTAACCACTTAGCTATCGCGGTACGTATGACATTCGCGCGATTCAGCGAAATGCGAAGGGGTATCAATAATGTGTCACGTTCACATTAGCCGCTAATGTGCGGAGGAAATGAAATGTCCGCCCGGCGACTGATACATGTACTACTGTCCACTGTCAATAAGCACCATCTCTATCAGCTGAAATCATTATAAGTATGTCTTACCCCTATGGCTGAAATACTGCTTTACAGTCCCACAAACTTACCTGATCCAGCGTCGCTAGTAGATATAAAACAAAAAATTAAAAAAAAAACTTAAGGGTCCTACCCTTGGCCGACATCTAGGCGTAGCTGTCAGCCGCTGTCAATTGTTTCTATACACATACAACCACAGTCTACGCAGGCACACATAGAAGGATTCAGCCCCTACCACGGGAGCACACAATATGCGATCAACTATCTCACTATGGCACAAATAATATTATTTATTGATTGATAGCTAGATGATACTTACGGCTTCGTCTGCGTTCGTTAATTTTTTTTTATTTCTGCGGGAATTTCTCAATTTTTCGGGATAAAGGTAACTTATGTTCTTCCTCGGGATGTAACCTTACTCTATACCAACTTGGTTGAAATAATGGGCCGTTCAATTACACGTCTTTGGCATTTTTAATATCATAGTATGGATTGTAGAGGTGCTTCTTGATAATATACCAACCGGCTGATTCCTGCTAACTGATTTATAACTATGAGTAGGTATAGGTAAAGATCGGTGTTTATTTGATAAAGGTTGTATGCTTAGGTAGAAAAATAAATTAAATTAATAATGTCGCTTAGTATTAGTAGTAGTTCTGCATGAATAGTATAAAAACGGTGTAAGACAGCACTAGGAGATTCCATTTCCATCTGAGATGTGCGATGTAGGTAGATGAAGTGGTTTGAGAAGTAACTAGTCAGCTTCTGTGTTCCATACTTCAACTAGTATAATGTGTAATGTAGGGAACATTATGGACGTAAGTAAGCTGCGTGACTGTCATGCTGTCATTCCCTCTCTCGTAATAAATACTTAGAAGGACGTGTTTCCTTTCCTCATTATGTGAAAAACTTCGTTGCTTAGTTGAACCCCTTTCCCCTAGAGCTAAGCTATGAAAATCAATTGATGCTGGTGGGTTTGAGACATATCCGTAACAACTAACGTAGCATCAACTGATGATTTTCCTAATGTTGCATGGAAACTATCCACTAACAGCCCACTAAATCAGAGTAATACTTGATACATTATGTATGTACATATATTTATGTAGCTCCCTATATATTGTGTATTATTTTCTAGGTACATTATTGCAATTTTTTTTCTTTTTATAAACTGCTGAGTTATTGTCATCTCTCCTCAGTAGAAACTCCTTTTCAAGCCGGGTAAAGTCCCGTTGATTCAACATAAATGACACAACTCATCCTAAAAAACCTATTTCCATTATTGGAGTTTACTCCTTAAGAATCGATTTTCATATATAAGGCGCCCGGTATGAGAAAAATATGAGAGGTAAAATCTACTGATGAATGACCTCGTTACTTTTTTGGTGCGCACCTATGGTGCGCACCACAAAATCTTCTAATTTGGTTGTGACGTAAGAGTGAGACGTACATAGTGTATGCTGCAAGGCGACTATACCTATATGTTATTGGGCTTGTTTGTTTCTATCAGTGTCAATGTACTTATATTGCTGTTTTTGTTATACATATCAATATAGCTATCTAAGCAACTGTATCGTAATGAAGGTCATTTTAATTCGAGTGCTGTTTTTTGATACGAGGCTTGCCGAGTATCAAAATAGGATAGTACGAGTAAACTCCAGTCGTGCGTCGGAGCTGACACACACAATTTTTTTTTATTTAGTTTTTGATGTGAAACTTTTATAGCACTTTGAAATGGAAAATAAAACCGCAATTTATTACTACAATATAAAGTTTATTAGTATAAAGTACCTAATATAATTGATATAAATAAAAATTATCCTGATCAAATTGAGATAGCTGCACTTTTGGTAACTATCGCCAGGAAGGCTGATTCAGTATTAGGTGGGTGTAGGGCTCTCCACTGATGACGATAGTGAAGGTCTGCCTGCATGCAGATCAGCCTTTCACTAGATATGGCCGCTCAAACGCGTACTATGGTTACCAAAAATGAACCATAACTAGGAAGGCTGATTCTTGTACAGTATTAAAGTATGCGAAATACCTATGTAAACAGTATAAAAACTGACGCTATTCATCGGGCCGTTCACTAGACATGGCCACTCAAAGATGTGTTAGCCTTCCTAGTCATTGTTAATTTTAGGCAACCATAAGACGTCTTTGAGAGGCGATAAGTAGTCAGACCCCATCAGCATGCGGGCAGTCCTTCACTATCGTCATAAGAGGAGAGCCTACACCTACCTAATACTGAATCAGCCTTCCTGGCGATAGTTACCAATAGTGCAGCTAGTTTTAAATAAATAAAAGGTACTCTTTTATTTATTTCAAACCTTTATAATTGTAATTTTACCCATCAACTAAACCGACAGATATAATTTGGAAACAACAACAAAAAATGAGGTTTTTTGGTTCCCTTAATTTTCCGGGATACAAAGTAGCTGTTTTATTAAGTAGTAAGTATGTGTTATTCCAGACTATAATTTATCCCTGTGTCAAATTTCATCCAGATCGGTTCAGCCGTTCTGGCATGATTAATTACCTAACAAAAATTCAAATTCAAAATAATTTGTATTTGAATTTCAATCCATCCATCCATCCATACATCCATCCAAAGTTTCGCATTTATAATATTAAGTATAGATAAGTAGGTACCTACACAGTACACCTGAACGTCACGTTTACAAAGTATAAGACGTGATGGACAACGGTATCAAAGCTACGAGGGTTCCAAACGCGCCCTGTAGGTATCATACACCTTTACACTGTAATAGGACTTTTCAATAGTTGACGTTTTACAAAAACTTTGAACTTGTTGGCATCTCAAATATTTCTTTTGGGAGTTATTATAAAAACGCATACTGTTACCGACAAATGAATACCTAACTAATTTTACAGAGTCTAGAAGCACTAAAAATTCATATATTTTCTTGAATGGTTACTTTTTTTCTTTATTGATGTTTTTATGCACATTTTTTTTTAAATCCACTACAAGTTAGCCCTTGACTGCGATCTCACCTGATGGTAAGTGATGATGCAGTCTAAGATGGTAGCGGGCTGACCTGTTAGGGGCATGACAGTTATATTAAACCCATACCCCTATTCGGTTTCTACACGGCATTGTACCGGAACGCTAAATCGCTTGGCGGTACGTCTTTGCCGGTAGGGTGGTAACTAGCCACGGCCGAAGCCTCCCACCAGGCCAGTCCAGGGAAATTCAGAAATTATAAATTTACAAACCCTGCCGGGGATCGAACCCGGGACCTCCGCACGTTAAGGCTGCGCAAAGCACTGCGCCGCACGGAGGTCGTCAGACCTACTACACACATATTATACTTAATCCATAATATCCATAATCCATACATTATAAACGTAAAAGTGTGTCTGTTGGTTGCTTGTTTGTTTGGTTGTATGCTTTCACGACTCATCCGTTCAACCGATTTTGATGAAATTTGGTACAGGAGTAGGTTGTATTCCGGGGACGGACATAGGTTATTTTATCCCGGAAAATGAGAGTTTCTGCGGAAATCAAAAACCCTAATCCACGCGGACGAAGTCGCTAGCATCATTCAGTCCATACTAATATTATAAATGCGAAAGTGTGTCTGTCTGTCTGTCTGCTACGCTTTCACGGCCCATCTGTTCAACCGATTTTGATGTAATTTGGTACAGGGATAGGTTATAGTCTGGAATAACACATAGGGTACCCGGGGAAGGATAAAGGGTACTTTTTATCCTGGAAAATTAAAGAGTTCCCGCGGGAATCAAAAATCCACGCGGACGAAGTCGCGGGCATCATCCAGTTTTCAATTATGTATTGGTCGTGGACCGTCATAATTTCAACTTCTTTGAATTTAGTTTTGTATATGGCACGAACAGCCCTTTTCTGCGAGACCAAAACAGAATGAACATCAGCATTAGGTACCCCATAGACCCGAAATTGATATTTCGCCAGTTTCCCCCTTCGGACGACTGTTATAAAAGAAAAAAATCTACTTAGACTGAGCTATAAGAACCAAAATACCCATTCAAAGTTAGTTTTAGTGGAGTTCGTGCACAAAACAGGCAAAATAAGACAGAGAATAACATACCGTTTTGGGCTCAGTGAATAATAAAATAACCACCAATTAAATTTTCAAAATAAATATTTTATATACAGAAATCGTCCAGTTACATTTTTTTTATACGTTTAAATATCGATGATTAGTTTTGTTCAATGGTAGTGGATGCATTGACGTTTGTGTACGGATACTAACAGTGACAAACGTCAGTTCAGGAGCAACGGGACGCAACCTCACGCCTTGAGAGCCCGCAGGCGTATGGGAAATACTGCCGTATTTCATGAATATATAACGAAATTTTGTGATGCGCGCGCCCGTACTAAATTTGTATGAAAAATTCGTGCTGTAAAAATGAGGGATGTTTGGAACCAGATTGTAAAAAAACTATAAGTTTTATTGAAAATATTATTTATTTAAAGTGTTTTTTGATATTTTACGATCAATTTAAAATAACTTTTGTCTAAATAATGTCTCAAATTAAATCACAATAGTCGGAACGCGATAAGACCTTTTTTAAGATTTCCATGAATTTCCCAATAATTTTCTGCCGTTACTATACGATTTTTTGACCACTTTTTTTAATTACATCATACTATATCTCAATGAGTAGCGAATGGTATTTATTCGATAATGAAATTTTAATTTTTGCTATACTAAAATGTCGGAACAGAAAAGGATGTTTCCCCCTATTACAGTACATCCGTCCTTAACAGACATAAAAATTTGTTCCAACTTTGACGGACTGAATTGAGTATTTCACAACAAGTCAAATCAAGTAAACTTTTTTCCAACGCCAAAACGCGCGCTTAGGATGAGATATTGTATGAAATACTGAAAAGTGACGTTATCAAAATTTGACTTTTTTTTAACTTAATCGATATTTCAAAATGGTTTTCGAACATAAAACTACTAGGTAAACAGGGGACGTGGATATTACGACTTTCGGGAGATCCCCTATTTAATAATCACTATTTTGAATAGTTGTTAAATACCCAATTGTAATTACCCAAAATTAAATTAGTTTTTTACGTTAATCACCTCTTCGTTTACTCTGCTCCTGAGGAAGCATGTTTATTTTATTGTATTATAAGCAAACACTTAAATATTTCTTATCCGGGGAAACTTTTTTTTTAAAGAGTTTTTCCGGAAACAAAACAAAACTTAAACCACGCTTACCACCATCGGGATGGAACCCATGACCAAACTAATATGAAGCGGTCCACATCACAAGACTATCACCGCTTAGCCTGAGTATACAAGTAGATAGCATAGTAAATTCGCTACTCTTTGGTCAGTAAACACAGGGACATTAGAGGTTTTTAGCGACCCACGACACACGACGCAACTCACAACGCAAATAGTTGCGTTCACGAAAAGTTTTTTGTCATATTGACTTTCACTTAGCGCTGAACAAATGTTTTTCTGATCAGTTTCCAGTTACAAGTTGTCTTATAGTACACGGCATATACATACTCAGGTAAACAGCTCTGCCTTCGAACGAACTATTTAATTCCAAAAACTGGGTATAACGGCAATAAAATCATAATTTTTGAGCTTTTGTTATGAAAAAAGAACTATTTAATGACAAGATAATTATGCCATTTGGTGATGTAGACTTAGGTACCTACTTGACATACATTGACATTGACATACATTTTGACGAAAAGGCCTCACCATGATTTCCTTCAAACTATTCACCTTGAGGGGGACCTATTGCCTTGAAACAATCGCAGTTGGCTCAGTTTATGGTTTTAAGTAGTTATTAAAATGCATGCCAATTAAAATTAATTAAATCAATATTTGTACACCGCACTGGTAGAATACTAGGATCCTCTATTTTTTAAGAACACCTTTGTACCGTATTCGACAAATAAATAATTTGAAGTTTGAAGTTTGAAGAAAAGTCTTTGTTATAAAATAATAATTTAAATTAAATAAAACAGCTGTCCTCGTGAGATGATTCCAAGAATATAAAAAAAAATAAGATGATATCAAGAAAAGTACATAAATACGAGTAAGTTCCTAAAAGACGCGTGGTATTAAATCTTATTAAAACCTCAGGTAAAAATTGAATATAATTCGGTTACAATCTTGCAATACCACCACCACTACAGCCTATTAGCGTCCCACTGCTGGGCACAGGCCTCCACTCTCATAGGAGAGAGTGTAAGGGGGGTGGTTAGGGCAGAATGGAAATTACCCGGATTCGAAAGTAATCACCCACTTACAAAGTTACAGAATGGTAAAATGTACCTATCTAGGGAGATGGAATAAATACAAGATCTTTGTTTCAGGCAAACTTTACTGTTGGTATATATATATAGTACACCTTATTGTTAAATCTTAATAAGTAACTTAAGGCTACTTACTTAAACAGCCTAGATACACAGATACATAAGTTAATTAAAGTTTATCGGGGACGCTTGGGGTCCAGATAGATTATTATAAAAAAACTTGAATTTACTATTTTTAAGTTTCATTAAAATGTTTATTTAGCTCAGCGGAAAAGGGGGTTCACGGAATCTGACTCACTATTTTGAGAACACTGAATTTAAAACCACTATATGTTCGGAAAGGAAAAAAAGGAAGATGTCCTTACTTGCTGAATGTGAATTTTGGGTCACCTGAATACATGGATCAGGAACGTGGTCTACCTCCAGGGAACGGCCTCGTCAGTTCACCATCCCAAATCCTTGGAATGCATTCATCACCGGAGAAAGGCATCGACGAGAATTCCCAATCTCGGAAATATATCGAGGATATCAAAATATAAAAATGAATCGTCTCAGTAGTAAATTAACAAAAGGAAACATAAAACGAAAATAAAACCCAAGGACATCCTGTAAATTGAACACTCCAGGATAGTCCACCCATCCTATCCTTCTTCAAAATAATACGGGATAATATGGGAACAAAATTGATGTGGAAAATAGGCAATTGTTAAGATGACTAAAACAACAGCATAATTGTTAACTTTCCAGGCGAAGCCATGGAGAAAACGGGAATCCGACAAACGGCTATCACATCTTGAGTTCCACGGCTATCTCTACTCTCTGAATTCGGTGTTGCCATAGACCCACAGCGAGTGTGGCCGCATTCTGAAATGCTCCACCATAGACTAACGTGAATTGTACCGTATTCGACAAATAAATAATTTGAAGTTTGAAGTTTGAAGAAAAGTCTTTGTTATAAAATAATAATTTAAATTAAATAAAACAGCTGTCCTCGTGAGATGATTCCAAGAATATAAAAAAAAATAAGATGATATCAAGAAAAGTACATAAATACGAGTAAGTTCATAAAAGACGCGTGGTATTAAATCTTATTAAAACCTCAGGTAAAAATTGAATATAATTCGGTTACAATCTTGCAATACCACCACCACTACAGCCTATTAGCGTCCCACTGCTGGGCACAGGCCTCCACTCTCATAGGAGAGAGTGTAAGGGGGGTGGTTAGGGCAGAATGGAAATTACCCGGATTCGAAAGTAATCACCCACTTACAAAGTTACAGAATGGTAAAATGTACCTATCTAGGGAGATGGAATAAATACAAGATCTTTGTTTCAGGCAAACTTTACTGTTGGTATATATATATAGTACACCTTATTGTTAAATCTTAATAAGTAACTTAAGGCTACTTACTTAAACAGCCTAGATACACAGATACATAAGTTAATTAAAGTTTATCGGGGACGCTTGGGGTCCAGATAGATTATTATAAAAAAACTTGAATTTACTATTTTTAAGTTTCATTAAAATGTTTATTTAGCTCAGCGGAAAAGGGGGTTCACGGAATCTGACTCACTATTTTGAGAACACTGAATTTAAAACCACTATATGTTCGGAAAGGAAAAAAAGGAAGATGTCCTTACTTGCTGAATGTGAATTTTGGGTCACCTGAATACATGGATCAGGAACGTGGTCTACCTCCAGGGAACGGCCTCGTCAGTTCACCATCCCAAATCCTTGGAATGCATTCATCACCGGAGAAAGGCATCGACGAGAATTCCCAATCTCGGAAATATATCGAGGATATCAAAATATAAAAATGAATCGTCTCAGTAGTAAATTAACAAAAGGAAACATAAAACGAAAATAAAACCCAAGGACATCCTGTAAATTGAACACTCCAGGATAGTCCACCCATCCTATCCTTCTTCAAAATAATACGGGATAATATGGGAACAAAATTGATGTGGAAAATAGGCAATTGTTAAGATGACTAAAACAACAGCATAATTGTTAACTTTCCAGGCGAAGCCATGGAGAAAACGGGAATCCGACAAACGGCTATCACATCTTGAGTTCCACGGCTATCTCTACTCTCTGAATTCGGTGTTGCCATAGACCCACAGCGAGTGTGGCCGCATTCTGAAATGCTCCACCATAGACTAACGTGAATTCCAATAATTAAAAAAACTCGAAAAATACATAATAAAACAATGTTTTAATAATAAAAAAAATATTAATAGAGAGAAAAAAAAAAATATCGTGTTCTTATGACCAAAGACAACAAGCGCCATCTATGGGGAACTCCTGCGCATCGACTGTACTTTCAACAATATTAAGGAATACAATATAATCCAAGTGATATTAAAAACACTACGTGACAAGAGGGAATTAGAGCTTAGACCCACCACGCTGCTCCAATGCGGGTTGGCGGGCTTTAACGACTATTATCATCTTAGTGATAATAACCGGGACCGACGGCTTAACGTGCTCTCCGAAGCACGGGGGTGAAACACCGCCAACTTCCAACTCCGGGCTGGCACTGAGAATTTCTTAATTGAAAAACCCAAAACCTAACAGTTTTTATGCCCGACCGGGAATCGAACCCAGGACCTCGTGATCCGCAGTCGACTACGCTAACCGCTAGACCAACGAGGCAGTTGCAATAATAAATTATTAATCCAACATGAAGTATTGTACCATTTTAATAGAGCCATATTAAAATGAAACATTGATGCCTCATCTTATTTCCTCTCGTCGTTATACTCAGAGGGGTTATGGGGGTTGCGGGAGGGGGGGGCGGGGGGGGGGGCAACCCTTTCCTCCCCCGGGGTCCGCGGCACCGTCATCCATCACCGGGGACCGGCGAAATGTATTTTAATCCACTGCCCCGCGCCCGGTCGCTTCATGAAACGTGAAAAATGATCTTTTACCCACACTAGAGAAGCTAAGGGGTCTCGCATACTGGCAGACTCAGACGTCCTCTCACTATTAATTAAGCTTCATATTTACCTACATTTACCTACTATAAATATACATAATCCGGATACACTGGAGAGTCGAGCAGCGACCACGTCGCGCGAACAGGCTCATGAAGAAGAGCCCCGAACGGGTTCAAAACTAGTCGGGCACTTTTCCGACACAAAAACGTGAGTGTATCCGGGTTATGTATATTTTATAATGAATATCTCTCACGATAGTTTCAACCTTAAAATTTACCTACTAGATGATGCCCGCGATTTCGTACGCGTGGATTAAGGTTTTCTTAAATCCCGCGGGAATTTTCCGGGATGAAAAGTAGCCTACGTCCTCTCCCAAGATACAAACTATGCCTATACCAGTTTTTATCAAAATCGGTTGAACAGATGGGTCGTGAAAACGTAGCAGACAGACAGACACTTTCGCATTTATAATATTAGTATGGGAGTATGGATAATACTACATTATTATACATGGTATTAACTTAAAACCACGTATAGGGCAGCGTTGATTAAATTCGTATTGGATGGCGAAATATAACCTTAATAACTTTTCACGGCCATCACCTAACTATATACACAGGTTTGTTCCCGATGAATTCTCTCAGCGTTAAACGTTACTTACCTTGTAAGAAGAAAATATTGGAGCACGGTCGTAAACATATACATTTTATTAACTTCAGGCATTTTTCACCGAATAAAACAGTTAGACCTTTCGTCTGATTAAGAGTTTTTAGTCTGCGAGCGCCCTACATCATACATACACGAAACATAACTACCTCCATGTACGTGTGAGCGTAAGATTCGATTGGGAAGTTTTCAGTGACTGCTTTTGTCGCTAAGTACGGCGCTACGGACGTTCCGCAGCCAGCTATCGCCACTAAACGACATCTAACCACATCTCCTTATTACTTGGCAGTGTAGCTGGCATGCTAACAGCCCAATGTCTGCTATGAGGCCGATGTGCAGGGTCCAATTTACATTTTAAAGCATGCCATTCAGCGCAAGCGGTCCTGCGCATAGTTTGCTCCGATAACATCTACCGAAGTAGTGATTTCCAGACATTGTCTGAATATGCTTATTTCTCTTATTGGATGAGATATCTGAAGAATCTTTTAGACACGACTTCCATTTGGTTTATGGAATTTATACGTTTATTTGATTCCTACATACCTACTAACGTAATTTCGGCTTTATTCAATGTTATGATGTTATTTGTGCAAGTTTTTATAGTTTTCATAAAATATGTGTTTTATATGAACATAATGAATTATAAAAGTAAACTAATTAATATTATCAGATATCAATGCATCTTACGTGGTTTCGAAATTCCATCCAAGTGAAGCTGATATAACAACACATCATGTCGACGTGACGCTAAATGTAAACGTTGGCACATTATCTAAGCTTTATTCAAGTTTTATATTCTGCAGCGGTCCCGGGAGGCGCTGAGATTTCCGGCCGTTACTCCAACATCTCCACCATTAATCATACACAAATTGTTGCGCCCCCCGAGCCCTGTCCTCAGATATGTAAGCTTCAATTGCGCCAGTCATGCCAGCCCTTTGGAAAAATTCACCGGAAAATACTCCATTCAACGCGTTCAGTCGCTAAAATATGACGCGACTTCATGATTTATACTTTCACGTCTGGCGTGAAAAATGATGCGGAGAAAGCTTTTATATTATAAGAATGGGGATGTTTTATAGACTAGAGAAATAAGGATAATACTGTTTCCTGAACACCTCAGAATTAAAATTTAGATGCAATAATAATCTTGGTTCTGAGTTCTGATCGCATTGATGTCCCCTCTAAATATGCAGAGATTGATAGAAAAGGTGCTCCTGTGTTTGCACACGACTTGTGCAAGAGACTATCTACTAAACCATTCTTTGTGAAATTTAAACTATCATCACCTGCGTCTCTCAACGAACTAGAAGCTTAATTCACTACAACTGTACTATTACCTATTCTGTGGTACAATACGTACATTGAGTGCGTTTTAAAAGATTTGTGAATACCACCCAGTATTTGCGCTTTTCCTTCATGTTTATTAGCGAGAAGGCTGTTGTCACATATCGCGGATCACAGCAAAATACTTCTTGTTTCTCGAGTATCATCAATTTAGCAAAATAGTGCCTTTTTCCATCCAACAATTGCATCGTCTCGGATGAAATTGGTCAATTGGTGGTGGCTGTGATAATGATATAAAATATTAACTACCATGATTTTGATGGAAACCACTAGCAAGTTTAATAGGATAGGTAAAGTTTTCCAACTGATAGGTAAATATCATGGGACATAATCCCATGATATTCTAATCGAAGGTCGTACAAAGATAATATTATGATCAACTTTGCATTTTTTTGTGATTTTATGTCTCAATAGAGTCACAAACGCGACCCCGGTCGGGATGGCGCATGGTAATAATATTGAATGTTTTATTGGCCTCCTGCGATATCGTCCCGGATTACTAAAACATCTGTGCCGGAAAATTCACTCTCGAGCGATAGAGGGTAGATAGAGAAAAAACTGCAATAACGCGGTGTCATAACAAAGACGCCGCCACCGGCCGCGGCCGATAATACTATGATTAATACCCGGCGTTATCTGGAGAGTGCAGGCCTCGCCCGCCCTGAGGAAACCTCCAGCCTCCGCTGCCAGAACATCTTACGCTCCTCGCCTTATGATTGAATTTAGACTCTATGTTGATTTCAGTACAGTCGTTATTGAAATGTCGGTCAGCTCTTTAAGGTATTCTCCAGACCCGACATAAGAGTTACGGATTTCGCATAATGCATATTATATTCTTGCGAGGGAGGCTCAGAGGGTCGCCGGAGGGTGCGGAGGGCGGCGGGGCGGAGGGGTGGCGGGGGGAGGGGAGGAGGTCCGCGTGACCGCACGTCTTTTGCACGCGACAAGCTCTCGACATTTTTTTATTATTATTGCGCTTCGATGGAATTTATTTTAGGGTCGGAATATCGGTAATAGAATAGCCGGCACGCTCGTTTGCTTGCACGGTTTTGAATATGATTTTTAAATCGCATAATGGAGTGTGTGAGCCTTTTAAGAGTTATTTTTGAGGGGCTTCACTTTTTGCAGAGGGTGCCGATATGAATGTTGAAAGAATTTTCATGTTTCTGACCAACTTCGGAAAGGGGTATACGATTTGGAGATGAGACGAAACTCGTAAACAGACAAAAGCGATTAATTGGCATAAAAAATATTAGCTAGTACATTTCAGACGTCATTGACTCAAATTGGAATACCGTTTGGAGCATAAAAATAAGTTTTACATCAGAAATTTCTTGGTTCTAATACTTATTGATGATGTCCGCATTTTGTCCGCAAAGCTACATAGTTTATATAATTAAGCACAGTTTAAAATGTTCATCCCCAGGATGAATCTTACCTCCTCAAAAATTTGCCATAATCAGTTGAACAGATGCGTTGCAGACAAACCGATAGACAGACACATTTATGCATTAATAATATTAGTACCTATGTAAAGTTTCTAAAGGATTTATCATATTAAAGGGTCTATCAAATATTATCTTGTAAATAAACATTCAAGTCGTAGTTTTTTGTAAAAGTAACAACAATAAAAATATCGTGGTATAATATAATGGCCGTAGTAGGTAATTAGTTTCACGAGCCATTGGTCTGATCAAAGAAACGATTAGTGGTATATTAGTTGTATTAGTGGGGCGATAACTAATAAACAATGTTAATGGGCGCCTTCAGAGGCAGGTGCGGTCGGGTATTGGCACCGTGTCGGTCGCCGCGCCTCCGAGATGAGAGAGATGTTCGCTACGGGGATGCTGCGTTACTGCTGTCATATGCACTTGTTAACACATTATGTTAACTAGAAATATATATTTCTAAACTATCGTTCAACAATCTGTGGTTTAAGAACCTCTTTGCGCCATAATCTTTGAGTTTGTGACCTCTTTTTTTGCGACCTTCATGGCGTCAGCGGGACCCCTGGGTTCGTTATCTAGCGGGGATATTTTTTAAGATTGGTAATTTTTGGTTGCTGACTCAACTAAAAGAGCTTATTTTCGAGCCGAAATTTGGTAATTTCTGGATCCAATTGTAATCATTGTGGTTGTAAAGGTACTTAGTTCATTTTGCAAATATTGATCACTGAATGATGATCCCATTTTCTTTTCTCAGCAGGTGGAGGATCTCATTGATGTCGGACAACGGATTCACAAGCAGTAGAACCATGGAGAAGATCAACCTCTATATTCCTGTAGTATAAAAATGTCGAAGCCGCGACTGGAATAATTAATATAGGTACTTCACTATACACATGAGTATTATGTGAGTCCGTATTGTTTATTATTTTGCTGTTAATAGGTTAAGTTGGCTATTAAGTTTTAGTTATTATAATTTGCCTAGACCTCATCATTGCTTTGTATTGAGCATGATTGTCGTCAAGTGCAAGCCTATCTCGCAATAAAAAAACCGATATCAAAGATCCCAACTCTGGGAAGCAGGGAAGATGATGTCTCTGTACTGTGTGACCGTCAAGATCAGCACGGCGATAGAACCCTGTAAATGTCATGGACTGACAGTCAGACTAATTAGTATTATAGAATGGACGTTTGAAGTACTTTGAACGTACAATTTATATTTTAAGTGTTTCTTAAATTTTCAGGGTGTAAGAAAAAGAAGAAATAATAAGTGATTATTTTAACAAGCAAGAAAACAATTTCCAATGGAAATGAGAAGGTAATATTATTTAGTGTTTAGAAAATTAGAACTTGAAGAAGAAGTAAGCAAAGCGTAAAGTCTACATTCTCTTTTAAACTCTATAAAGCTGTCAGTATCGTCAACTAAAAAACAAACGAGATTGGTAGAGCCGCCATAGTCTTGAAGACTATGGCGGCTAGAAGCGGAAGAGTTAATGCTTATATGCAAAGTGTTGGGTCTGAATACATTATTCTAGCACATTCTCTAGCAGTTCTCTAACAGTTCAGAGAGTGACAAAAATATGCAAAACCATACGATACAACATTCAAATCCTACTTTAAACAACCTTGAAGTGATTGTCATGTCTCACCACCCAAAACCTATGGTGAATAACAATTTGGTTTCCTTTAAACATAATCTACAGGATAAACTTGTATTACACTCAAACGCCAACTTAAATCGCCTCGCCGATATGCAACTATACATCTTTTCCTCGCTTCCCGAGTGTGTGTAATGTCGCCGAGCGTTCTCCTATAAAACGGCCATTTTAATCTGACCCATCCTTCTCTATTTTATTCCCCCGATTTGTTTGAGATCTTCAGTTTTGCGAGGGAGGACAGAGGCCTGCTTGTGGTGGTAATGGATCGTACATATTTCTGCAATTGATTAGGCGGGGGCGGTTGCCGTGGCGACGGGCTGCACTGCCCCCCCTCCCCCTCCCCCCGGTGCTCCCCCGTGCGCTCGCCAGTCGACACAAGTCATTGTACAGCATCCGAGGCCGCTTATTGCAATGGTTTATGAGACGTATCTCTCATTATGGCTCGTATAAGTAATAATTAATGCTGGACATAATATTTTTGTCCCGATGAATTCAGAGTTCAGACGTAGAATGGACTTGGAACGCCTCATACGGGAAGCATTCTAAGTCTGGCTTGCACAAGGCAATTTATTAAACTGATTTAATCCACGTTATGCTCCTGTCAACTGTCAATAGTTTTCTGTAATACCTACTCATGGTTACATGATATATTTCATTATACCTTTTTTCTTAATATGTCAGGCGTGGTCAGGCTCTAAATTCACATGTAGATTTTATTTGAGTAACTCCTTCAAGTATTAGTTATACTTGAAGGAGTTACTCAAATAAAAAAGGAAAGTATAAAAGGAAAGTACGAAAGTTTCAGAGTTACCATCTCAGGAAAAATATTGCGAATTTTTCGCGATTTCACCTCAAAAGCGATAAACTTTCCCAATGGTAGTCTCGGTAAAGGTTTTGACGCTTACAGCGCGGAACGGCAACGGAGCTCACGCGTAGCCTCCTGTTTTTTAAAATTTCCTACATTTATGATTTATGCCCAATCTACGCTAGTGTCCGCGAAAGTACGCGGATGTCGGCTATTTCCCGTTGAAGCGGACAACTAAACCAACACAGGATGGAAACCGTCGCGTAGCCGCCACGTCATTCTAAATTTAGCTTTTTTCGCGAGCAGTCGTAGCATGAAAAAGGGGATTTACAAAATTACATCATCGTTTGATGTGACGTCCTGGAACTTGAGTATAATCAGGTCAGGGTTTATTCAACGTTTTAACCTAAGAGGTTAAAGTAATATAGTAAGTAGTAATATAGGAAATTCATGTAGGTAAGTACCTACTATAGCTTAGCTTTATCTCACAGAGTGTGATTTGACTACTGTCACCCCGCGTCGTGTCTCTCCAAGCCTCATTTAGCACAATTTTGGCAATACCTGGAAACTCTGGAATTGGAATTGGTTCCTCTAATGACATCGGCGATTGTCTCCTATCGTCTAAAATAGTAGGCGGCAAGCCATTCAGGTTCAAGTTAATTTCCTCGCCGGCTAATCCTCGCGCCTAATTATTGCATCCCCCTTCTGCCGCCGTCTGGGGGCGCCTCCCCCTCCCCCCGGGGTAAATTGATTCCTTATAACGAGGTTCTACGTGATTACCTCTTGGAATTAACGCTTTTAAATTTTATATGCTTGAGTTTTCCTCTAATCAGTTTCATGGGAAAATCTGCCCTTATATGGAATTAAAAAAGTAATCCGTTATGTTTACAGTCTGCCACTAATACTAATACTAATAGCTGAGTGGTTAAGTCTTGGCCTCCTATTTGAAGCAGTCTGGAGTTCCAATATTAAGTCTAGGGTTCAAATAAAAAAAACACGCCCTTGTTTATGTTCGCAGTTACGTGTGTTTGATACACATGTATGTTACATTGTTATATTAGTACAATCAGCAGCTGTGCCTCAAAATACCAAAGAGGCATACTTACCGAGCGACATAACAGTTATGTAGAAGTAGGCAAAGTAGGCAAGGCGGGTATAAGCATCGGTAAGCTAAGTTTCCCTGCTATTGTCTTAATTGCCTCGTTAGTAAAGTAGTATGGTCGATTGCGGATGACGAGGTCCCGGGTTCGATTCCCGGCTCAGGCCATAGGAGTCCGGAGTCAGACAGTTGGTGGTGTTTTCACCCCCGTGCCTCGGAGAGCACGTAAAAGCGTCGGTCTTGCGCCACACCTCTCTCCGATTCTCTCCGGATCTCTCCGGATTTTCCGTCCCATTGGTTTATGAGAGTAAAGGTATAGCGAGTGCACCTGTGTTTGCGCACACATTTGTGCACTAAAATATTTTCCGCGCAGATGGTTAATCTCTGTGGAGATAGCGAAATTCAGTCAGGAGCACATTATTATTATGTAAGTCTTCATTTATCCTGCATCTAGGTACGTGTTCCTAACACATATTATACACGCATATTCTGTCAACACCCCCCCACCTAGGCATTTAAAGTGTTGTCAGAAGACGTAGAGTTACCGAGTGCAAGGGTGTGTAGCGTTTAATTAGGTCTATTGATAAGGCTCGCGATCCGGACCTACGGTAACGAGGAGCGAAGTGTCGCGGGAACCTTAATTACCCCCCGCCGGGGAGGGAGCTGGGGAGAGGCGCCGGGGGAGAGGGAGGAGGAACGGGGGTAGGGGGAGGGTATGCAGCTACGTTCTCGTAGATGTGCCCTGTAACTCTTTTGTGGGCCCTTGATTAGTTTCGTTTTAGCTTCGATTCGCTTGCAATGTAATAAGGGATTTCATTTGGATTTGAAGTCTACCTCAGGTACGGTATTAGAGCTTTGAGTTTTTGAATTAGGTAAGGTAAGCACTTTACCTGGGCTGGTTTTATTTAAGCCTAGAAATATTTTATTTTTCAAATATAGCAAGATGATCTAGACAAATATCGTTTTACTTAGATACGAAAATTTAACAAAAATCTATACTTAAATCGCGTTAGTATTGTGAATCGTCGCGTCGTAACACGTATCGACCTCCTGTTATCGTGACCTCCTCATAGCACAGGATTTTGAGAAAACTGGAATCCACGCGGATGCATCTAGCCGTCATCTAGTTACCTAAGTAATAAAGCTGCATGATTTATACGTTTGCGTAGTCCCAAACCTAAATCAAAGTGGTTACTAATTAACCACGGATTAAATACCTATTACACAGTCCTAAGCTAACACTATGAGTCACATACAAAAACACCGAGAGCCATGCCGTAGTCGGTACATGCAGCTTCAATGATCTCACCCTCTAATGAAAGCGTCCCATCAGCTTATGCAAATACCGCTAACGTATTCGGCGCGTGCCCGAGGGTGCCAGGGTGAAGGGTGCAGGGTGCCGGCATGCCGGGGCGCGGGGGCGCGGGGGAGGGGGAGGGGGTGCATCGATCGTGGCATGCATAATGAATGAGGCTCCCCTCGCCGAGTGCAGTGTATCGTGTTAGTTCGCAATGGACCATGTATGCTGGATGCATCTTAATGTAAAAATATACATAACTAAAATAGCATGCATAGCTTTTAGGTGATACCAATGTGATCCTTGAAAAGAGTGGTAAACTGCCATGTCATAGGCAGACAGACTTATTCCTTCTTTTTTCAACTTAAAGACTATTCGATATTTCCTACTGTTATTTCTATTTACTATTAATAATAATGACCTTATTATTAACTATTATAATTAACGCTTCCTTTGTTAAACTTAAATCCTTCGCTTTATTAACTATTAGTATGGATACAGGACAATTGTTATTGTACTAACTACTAGCAAATGAAACTGAATTGAAATAGCGCTTATTTCGAGGTCTTTGTTGTTCTTCCCAAATAGGTGCAAATTTTGAACTGTTGTTACAGATTGGTATTCTAGCTTTCGTTGGGATTTGTAGTAGAATTTACCTCTTATGCCCACGACTTCATCCGCATGGATTGAGGATTTTCGGTTCCCGCGGGAACTCCTTAGATTTCCGGGATAAAAAGTAGTGTTAATTGTTATTCCAGATGTGTTATTCCAGACTATAATCTATCTCTGTGCCAAATGTCATCCAGATCCGTTCGACCGTTCGGGCGTGATTGAGTAACAAACATCCATCCATACATCCATACACCTATACATCCATCCATCCAAACTTTCGCATTAATAATATTCATATTTGACTAGACGATGCCCGCGACCTCGTCCGCGTGGATTGATGTTTTTTTGATTCCTGCTAGGTACTAAAATCCTATATCAGTGTTCCCGCGAGATCTCTTCAATTCTCCGGGATAAAACTATGAAGGAAAAGCCTATGTCCTTCCCCGGGATGTAACCTATCTCTGTACCAAATTTCATTAAAATTGGTTGAGTAGTTGGGCCGTGAAAGCGTAGCAGACAGACAGACACACTTTTGCATTTATAATATTAATATGGATTGATTAATTTAATTTGATTGATTTGATTTGATCGATAGATAATTATTTGACTATAGTGTAGATTGTCAAAAATCAATCTATTTGTATTGAATTACAAAGTATTAGTCTATGTTATTTACCAAGTGGCGCGAGGTGCCCCATTATAAAAAGAGTTTAAAATCGTGAAACATAATTTCATCACCACAATGCAATGGAGTTAAAATAATTTTTAAAATGTCACTTACTTAAACCAATATTGAAGAGTTACAATTTAGTGTCCGCTAACCGCGTATAGTGTTCATTAAAAACTTAATTTTGTAATATTAAAGTAATAAAGTCGGCCGTTTTATCGCCATAAGCGCAACGATAATAAATTTATGGGAAGTGTTATTATATTGTGGATCGTTATGGCTGTTATATTATGACGTGCAATCCTATAGTGACAACAGTCCTCGCACTACATTTTTATCTACAGCGAAACATGTCATATTATGTCAATATAGGAAATGGGAATGCTAGAACAGGAAGTCCGCGCGCGTTTTCCGCACGTCTATGACTTATGGTGACACTAGCTGATGCCCGCGACTACGTCCGCGTGGATTGAGGTTTTTTGGTTCCCGCGGGAACTCCTTAATTTTCCGGGATAAAAAGAAGCCTATGTGCTATTCCAGACTATAATCTATCCCTGTGCCAAATTTCAGCCAAATCCGTTCAGCCGTTGGCGCGTGATTGAGTAACAAACATCCATACATCCATACATCCATACATTTTACTTTTTTTTACATTTTTACACCCATACTTTTTATCCCGGAAAATTAAGGAGTTCCCGCGGGAACCAAAAAAACCTCAATCCACGCGGACGTAGTCGCGGGCATAAGCTAGTAATATTATAAATGCGAAAGTGTGTCGCTCGGTCTGTCTGTCTGTACTGCTTCCCGCGGGAATCAAGGACGAAGTCATCATCATCGCTCACGCATCATCTAGTTAAAAATAATTTTGATTTCAACACTTTTCGATTAATAAAGTCGGACAAGCCTGACGTGACAACTTTGCCTATCTTGCCTACCCGCCCGAATTCAACATAATGTAGAAATCAAAATTTTGATTTCTTTGAAAGTCAGTTTTTTGAGTGGCTTTGGAAGTCAATTTTTTGGTCCATTTAGCATTGAGCGTCCACACCACAGCTACTTGTGACCTGAGTACCTACTAGCTAAGCTGTGCTCGCGACATAGGCATCCCGCTGTTATTGCATGCTGCAGCATCAGGAATGTGCCGGGGGGGTTGAAGTGGTGGGGGTTGAGGGGGGTTGCATTCCGTCCGCCCATATTATACGCGCGCACTGATATTAAGAATTCCTCAGAACATAGACTAGTTACGATTGAATGTAGCCAATTTTATTGTTGAAAAATCTTTGAGTCGCCGCCCGCCTCGAATTAAACTCGCTACAATCCTACATATTACTTTACAATACAACCCCCCTACCCCCCACTTCCCGCTACCGCTACCCCCCTGCCGGACATTCGACATACATTCTATGCACCCTCTACGAAACTTGTCTTATTTCCAATGTCTCTTGTTAAAAAGAAATACTTTATTCGTACTTACACGGGAAATATTTTTTTCTGGATTCTGGATTTATTTGTTTAAAAAATATAGGTATGTCGTATCAAACTACCTGGCACTTTTGTATCTTATATCTATCTTATAAGTTTGTTAAGACAGAGAAGATATAAGGTCCAGTCCCACTAAGTCCAGAGGCGCGGTGCAGCGCGGCACGTAGAGGCAAGTATTCTTTTGTATGGAGCTGGGCCCACTTCAGCGCCGCGGCACGGAGATGCACTGCGCAACGCGGCCCCGTACAAAGCTCATACAATACAAATAATATTTGTTATCATGATAAAGCTAAATTATGTTGAACTTGTCCGTATCTGCTATACAATACTCTATGAGTCTATACAATTGTAACGTGGTCACGAGTCGGTGGGGTCACTGGCTGGAGACCACGTACATAAGGGGATCAGGTAATCCTCGACAATCAAACACGGATGACTTTAAACTTGGCCACTGGCCTTTATTCTTGACAATATTCGGATACAAACCACTTCTTAGATCTACGCACCGACCGGGCGGCTCTGAAGGAGCCGGCTAAAAGAACATTATTATTCTGTATCACTCGCGGGTTTAACTCGGCCGTCGGCGGCAAGCCTTACGGGCCACGCACGCGTGAGGCGCGTGAGCGGAAGGGAGAAGCGCGGGGGGGAAGTGAAGGTTTCGGCGGTGCTGGGCAACTCCGGCTCAAAGCCCTGATATGACCAACACCTCCAGCGTCCTCCTGTGACTATTGCCGCCGTCGTACCCGGATTACCACGAGACGACGTCGTGAAGCGACAATAGGCACAGGCGAACTGCCGGCGGACGCCGGCCGGGTGTGCTATATAGGCCGGCGTGCGGGGATTTGCGGTGGGGACCGGCGTGTGCGCTGTTGCTCGCTGATTGGTCGGTTTCTCTCACGCCACTCTCGTACGATGTGATGCGGCGGTCTTCGAGAAGGTTCTCGCGTGTTTGTGTGCTGAGTCACGCCTGCGTCGGTCTTGGTAGGTATTGTGACGGCTTCGTCACATTCCCCTCCCGCCAGAGAAGATTTTTACCTGTAAAAATCACCGTATTAGTCACTGTTGGCAACAAGCGGTCCCTGACTCCTAGGGTCTTTCCACAATATTTTTATTTGTTCCCCGTCCCTCTTTCCTATGTTTCTATTTTTTTATTGATTTGTTTGAATCTTGGTTTTTAGGTATTGAACTTTTTTATGTCTTTTATGTGTGCCGTACATACTTTTCCTCCTTGATTTGCTTTTAACAGGAATATTACTGGGGATTTTTGTTCGATTACTGTGTAAGGGCCTGAAAATTTTGGTGCTAGCTTTGCACACAATTGTTTGTTCGCGTTTGATAGTGGATAATCCCGTTTTAGTACCAGATCTTGGATTTTGGGAGCCCACTCGCGTCTCGTTTTGTCGAAGTACTTCTTTTGCAGGTTCGATGCTTGACTCTGGTGATTTTTGACTATTTCATAAATTTCTTGTAATTTTTGTTTTTCTTTTAATGCCGGTGTGGGGAATTGGTTTTCGTCGTGGACGTTCCTTAGTTCCCTACCAAACAAAAGAAAGGCCGGAGAGTACTTCGTGGATTCCTGGATGGACGTGTTAAGTGCGAAATTAAATTCATTTAGGTATTCGTCCCATTTTTTGTGGTTTTTCTCGATGAATGACGCTATCATTGTTTCGAGTGTTCTGTTTACTCGTTCGGTTGGGTTGCATTGTGGTGTGTATGGCGCGGTTAGTCTTTGCTGTATGCCATACCGTTTTAGGGTTTCCTGGAATTGTTTACTAACGAAAATTCTTGCGTTGTCGCTTAGTAACGTTTTCATGCCCCCGTATCTCATGATTAATTCTTTTAGAGCGTTTGTGACGGCGGTTGCGGTTGCGGTTCTTAGTGGTTTTATTTCTGACCATTTGGTGAATTTATCGTGAAATACGATGATCCACTGGAATCCTTTTGATGTTCGCGGCAGAGGTCCTATGAGGTCCGTGGTGACGATTTGCCATGGTTCTTCTGCGTTATTGATGTGCATTAAACCTGATTTTTTTTCTTGTGTAGACTTATGTCTTTGACATTTTTCGCACCGGTTGACGTATTTTGATACGTCCCTGAATATTCCTGGCCAATAATATCGCGTCGCGATTTTGTTAAATGTTTTTGAGGTTCCTAAATGACCTGCGTCAGGTTCGTTGTGATTCTGGTTTAATATTTTTTCTTTGTCCTCTTTTTTGACACATAATTTCCATTCTGTTGATGGGTCTAGTTTTCCTCCATAACGCGGGTTGACTAGTCTTCTATACAATTTTCCTTCGCGTATACAGTAGTCGGTGTCTAGTTCTGGTTGTTTGGTTACACTATTGTATTTTTTTGAGTACCCGTCATTTTCCTCCACTGTCGTAGTACATAGTGGGTTCTTATGTTTTAATTTTATGATGTGTTTTACCCACGTATTCCCTTTTGGGCATTCTTCGGCTTTTTTGTATTCTTCTTCCAGGGTGGTTTTCAGTATTGCTCTTTGTTCTACGGATAGGATTTCCTCGTTGTTTGTTGCCTCATTTTGTTTTTCGGTGCTCGTTTGTTCTACGGACAGGATTTCCTCGTTGTTTGTAGTCTCTTTTTGTTTTTCGGTGCCTGTTTGTTCGCCTGTTGTCTTTGTCCATTTGACCGTGATTCCAATTCTTGACAGTAGGTCCATACCCATTATCATTATGGTTGTGGATGGCAGGTAAATGAATTGGTGCGTTAGCGTCTTTCCGTTTATTTCCAGATTGAGGTTTATGGCTGTGTTCGTCTGTATCCTCGAGCCATCTGCCAGTTTAATTGTGGTTTCTTTTCGTATTCTTCCATTGTTGTGCTCCCTTATTTGGTCCACGATGTCCTTGTTGACGTAAGAGTTCGTTGACCCTGTGTCTATGAGGGCTCTGAATGGTTTCCCGTGTATTTTTACCTCGGCAAATATTCTGTTATCTTTTCCCACTTGTGATTTTGCTGTATATGCTTGCTTCGTTTTATTAGGATTCCTGTTTCTATTACAGCAGTCCCTCGTGAGCTTTCCGAGTAGGCCACATCGGCTGCAGAAGATGACTTGTTTGTTTCGGCATTCTTTGGCCGAGTGGTTTTTCTTTCCACACTTCCAACAGCAGGATTCCGGGTCGTAGTGTGCGCTCACTGGTTTTCTCTCAGTTTTGGTTTCCTCCGTTTTCCAGTTTTCCTGTTTGTTCCATGGTCGGCCTGTTTGGTTTTCTTTATGTTGGTAAATTGGTTTTTTGTAGGTATCTTTGCTTCGGTCTATGTTTATCTTCTCGTAGTCACCTGCCAATTGAATGAGTTCCGATACTGTTTTGAAATCTTTCCTTTTTATGTAATATTGATAGTTATATCTCATATTATCGTATATTCTGTCTAGTTGTTCTTCGGTTGTTAGTTTTCTATATCTTCTCATTAGTGTTTGTATTTCTGTTAGATATGGTACAAAGTTTTCTCTGACTTTTTGACGTCTATTTATGATTGATTCTAAAAGGTTTTTCTCGTAATTTCTGGGATAGTAGAACAACTTGAAGTTCTCCGTGAAGTCTTCCCATGTTTTCCATTGTGGACTATTGTTTCTATACCACAGCGATGCTGCTCCGTTGAGGCATCTCGGTATCACTTTTATAATTCTGTCTTTGTTGACTTTCAGTGTGTCCGTTAGTTCCTCTATTCTCTCCAGGAATTCCACAGCATCCCCGGTGGTGTCGAATTGAATTTTCCAGCGGGATACGGCCTTGTCGAATTCGTTTATATTGTTTTCCTTCCCCTTGATATCCTCCTGGTCCATTTCGTCTTCGTTTTTCACTAATTGCACTAATTGTTTTCGTAGTTCTTCGACTGTGTTTGTCTGAGATACTTCGATTTCCCTTTTTTCGAGTTCTTCGATTAATTTTTGTTTACTTAATGCGTATACCCAGGCTGTTGGCATTTTATTTTATTCTGTTCCCGACTTTTGAATCTAATTATGAGTCGCGGCTTGTTTAGTGGTATTTGTATTTATCTATTTACTTATAACTATATAATTGCGGTTACGGGGTTTAATTAGACGCTTGCGGCCTATTCTAATTTTTTAAACTAAGTATATCTCTATATTGTTTAGTTACAGGTTAGTAATGATTTATTTCTTTATATTAACTACGGGTTTCCTGCGGGTTTCCTTTATATTAATTGTCTCTGACACGGTTATTTATTTAACGGTACTTAAGATTTTCGGTCGGTAAGTGGTTTTTTTTTTTCTCGGTTTCTGTGTGAGTGTTCTTTATTTAATACTTATGGTAACGGTTTTCGGTCGGATGCCTGCACTAAAATCTATCGACCCGAATTTCCGCGAGTCGACTGATTTAGAGTTGGCATGCGGTTCGCGAATGTAACTTTTCGCGTGTTTCTAATAATGAGTGTTTTTCGTTCCGATGCTTGTTTTCATCTCTATCAACCCGAATTTCCACGAGTCGACTGATCGAAAACCAGCATGGGATTCGCTATAATAACTTTCCTTTCCCTGGTTTTTTTTTTCTTTTGTATGTGTGTGTGTGTTTATTTAATACTTATGGTAACGGTTTTCGGTCGGATGCCTGCACTAAGATCTATCGACCCGAATTTCCGCGAGTCGACTGATTTAGAGTTGGCATGCGGTTCGCGAATGTAACTTTTCGCGTGTTTCTAATAATGAGTGTTTTTCGTTCCGATGCTTGTTTTCATCTCTATCAACCCGAATTTCCACGAGTCGACTGATCGAAAACCAGCATGGGATTCGCTATAATAACTTTCCTTTCCCTGCTTTCTTTCTTTTTTTTTTTTGTATGTGTGTGTGTGATTTTAGCTATCTCGTGTGGTTTTTCGTTGTATGTTTATTCTTGAATCTATCAACCCGAATTTCCACGAGTCGACTGATTTAGAATCAACATGCAATTTCGCGTTTTTATTTCACTTTTCCTTTCTCGTTCTTATTGTTCCCGTTCAGATACTCGTTCTTTCAGTCAACCCGGAGTTCCACGAGTCGACTTTACAGAAATAACTTGTATCTGTTATTATTTAAAAGAGAAAAACGGAAAAAAAATAACAATGACGGTATTTACGGAAAAAGTTTCTTACTTACTGTTTGAGTTGTGAGTCTTCCTATTCCCTTTTTTTTTCTTTTTACGACTAAGCGGATGGTCTTCCCCGTGGTTTGGCGGGGTGTACCACTTTAACGGACGCGACGCAGACGGCGGACGGACGGATGAACGGTTTTATTTTTTTTTTCCGCGACGCGAACCCGGGACAGTCGGGTGGGTTTTTCGGTTGGGCGCCAATGTAACGTGGTCACGAGTCGGTGGGGTCACTGGCTGGAGACCACGTACATAAGGGGATCAGGTAATCCTCGACAATCAAACACGGATGACTTTAAACTTGGCCACTGGCCTTTATTCTTGACAATATTCGGATACAAACCACTTCTTAGATCTACGCACCGACCGGGCGGCTCTGAAGGAGCCGGCTAAAAGAACATTATTATTCTGTATCACTCGCGGGTTTAACTCGGCCGTCGGCGGCAAGCCTTACGGGCCACGCACGCGTGAGGCGCGTGAGCGGAAGGGAGAAGCGCGGGGGGGAAGTGAAGGTTTCGGCGGTGCTGGGCAACTCCGGCTCAAAGCCCTGATATGACCAACACCTCCAGCGTCCTCCTGTGACTATTGCCGCCGTCGTACCCGGATTACCACGAGACGACGTCGTGAAGCGACAATAGGCACAGGCGAACTGCCGGCGGACGCCGGCCGGGTGTGCTATATAGGCCGGCGTGCGGGGATTTGCGGTGGGGACCGGCGTGTGCGCTGTTGCTCGCTGATTGGTCGGTTTCTCTCACGCCACTCTCGTACGATGTGATGCGGCGGTCTTCGAGAAGGTTCTCGCGTGTTTGTGTGCTGAGTCACGCCTGCGTCGGTCTTGGTAGGTATTGTGACGGCTTCGTCACACAATCATTGATGTGAAAGTGTCTTATTATTTCTATCCGTCTGCTACACTCTTACGGCCCATCTATTAAACCGATTTTTATGAAGTTTTACACTGAGATAAGTTGGATCCTGGGAAAGTAGGTATATAGGCTGCATTTTATTTCGGAATATACAAGAGTTCCCAAGTCCAAAAGATTTTTCAAAAACCTAAATCCATGCAAACGCAGCAGGAATCATCTAATAACAATATAAATTCTTCAAATTATAATAAGATAGTAGTCATATTATGACTATTTATGAAAAGATCCCAGTGAAATGCTGCAGATATTGTAGAGCTCCTCATTACCGAGATTCCACTCTTTATTTATGAAATAAAAATGAAATAAAAACATTTCTACAGAGCGCTGACGAATGGCCTGCCCCCTGCCCCCACCACCGACCGACCCTGGTTACCCCCCACAACCCTCCACAAGGGGGTAGAGCCGCGACATCATACAACTCACCCACCTTCCCTCGTAGGCGTATAGGTTATGGCATTTAGTAATTTATAAAGTATATTATATTCAAAATGTACCTATATCCTTAGACTGTGCCCTAACTTAGCATAAATTATTAATTATAATATAAAATATTAATTATAATGAAGTGGCAGTTGGCTAATTAAAGTACTTATGCTTGTTTGAAATGGATTCAATAAAAGCTGGATAATAACAACTTATAAATTAAAAATACCCAAGCTTTTTCAAATTAATTACCTATTAATAGCAGTATTAAAAAATAAATAAATGGTCTACGAAAAGTATTAAACTACGACTGGTTGATAAGATATTTTTTTAAACAGGTACCTAAGTAGATATTTTTTATTATTAGAGGGCGGTTATGGTGGAAATGCTTTATTAGTGCTTAGAAGTTGCATGAGAAAGTACATAACATTATAATGTTCAGGTCTGATTGTGAATACATACATACAGACATACAAACAATTATTTATTTCTTTAAATGCAGAGATGCATAAATGAAAAACCATTTTTTAATGTTACTAGAACTAGTTAGGTACAACCTAGTCAGCTAGTGGCGTCGAGAGTTTTGATCGAATAAATACCTGTATGATTTAGTTTTACTGCAAAAATCTACTTCCTAAATTGACCAAGTTCTTTGCCTAGTTAGAGTTCCATAGTTCAACCATGTTAGTGTAATGTAGTTTCGCCATGTATGTCCGTCTGTGTGTCCGTCTGCTAGTAGGCTTTAAGTACAGGTTAGCGAGTAATAGTCGACCAAATTGGCACGAAAAATTGACGACCTTTCTCGGGGTGTAAGAAAATCCTACCGCCTGTCTACCGATCGCCTAAGATATCCTAGACTGGTATCAGTAACATAATAAATATTGCATGCTAAATTTTGAAATGGAGAATACCTCAAGCAGAAGAGTTAGTAAATCATGTAGACAACGTTGTAAAAAGGTGCGAGTGGATTATAAAACCATATCAGGAGGGTTGCAACCCCCTCTCGTAGCCGCGTGCAGATGTATTCATGAGGAGGACCCGAAACGCTATAAAACGCACCCCCGGCTGTGGCGCGAGCTCCAACGATTCACATCCGCTACATTTTCGAGGTGCAGATGAATACATCAACGTTTACTGTTATTTGATGAAACCTTTTTTTTATAGCTACTCACTGCAGAGGTTTAAATTGTTTACTTTGTGCATCGGAGATCACGTCAAGCCATCGATCTCAGCTTATATCGTAACGTAACGTTCTATTATTTGTAAGACATAAGAGTTGAAATCGTACTCCAGTTGTATCGAAGGATCTGGGAGCTTACTCAAGTTCACCTGAAAATAGAATAGAATAGAAAAACTATCACAAACACTTAAAAAAGAAACAACATTATATACCTACAGTAAAATAACATAAATCCAGACGGGTGCAAAGGCGGTCTTATTGGCCAAAGCAAGCTCTTACAGATAAAATTTAGAGAATGGAGATGAGACTGGGACAAAATGAGATGTTAAATTAATAGAAAGGGGTCAGAACTCTCAGTCATGAGAAATGCCGCGCTTAGGTCATGTACTCGTATATCTTAAATTAATTCAATCAGGTGGATAGTTTACGATACATAGGTATTAATAAATAAATACATAATATTAAAGCACATATCACGTGATTACCATTGTAAGTAACTCAAAACAATAGAGAAAACTTTCGTTTCAAATAATAAAACAAAAGAATAAAGACAGTAGTAGAAAGAAACATAATCATATCTCGGAGTAGGTACTTGTTTTCTTCATAAAACTTGTCAATTCTGTGAACAATTTTATGATGTTCGTTTATTATTAATACTCGACTTTCTAGATTCATCTACGAATATGTTTTTGTTTGGAGACAATTTATTCATATTGTACCTACTTATTACTGAAAAGTTCCGTCCCACTTCGGTGAAAAGCAACAAAATCGTTTGAAAATATTATGCAAAAGACGACAGCGAATACAAATCTTATGCTGCCAACATCTTTTAATTTTAATGTTCCCCGTTCAGAAATGTTATCCCGAAAAGGAAAGACAATTTGTGTGTGTTCCGACAAAAACAAACGTCGCACTGCAAGTTGCAACCCCAAGTTAAAAATACACCGCATGAAATATGATAACAAAGTCGGAACAGTATTCTAAATCCCATTTAAAAGGCTGCGGCCGCGGGCCAGCCTCCCCTCGCCGTATCCTCGATTACGTTGTAAACAAGTACAACATTCCAGAGCAAGTGTTTAAAATTGGGTTCCCCAAGCCGCGGGGGGCAGAAAGGGCAAAGTAATTGGTCTCGAGAGCGGCGGCGAGCCCTGCGACATATTGCAAACATATTCTCCGCTTGAAATTTATTGTAAATCGCGGCGGGCGGGGATTTGAATTCCCCCCGGCCCCGGCGCCCCCGGCCCCGGCCGCCCTGAATGTCAATAAACCGAATGGACTTTCGAATTTCGCTACATTCGCTCCGTGTTTGCGTTTGCTGCTTTCGCTTTTTTCTTTTACGAAAAAGCCGTCGTCCCCCCTTCTCCCCCCCGCGCCGCCCCGGGCGCTTCCGATTTTATTTATCTAAGGTTTTCCATTCCGTCGTAATTGTGTGAGTTGGAGCTCGATTGTTGCTAAAGCGAATATTTATTTGGGTTCGAGTTTGCTTTTCATTTCGCTCGTCCCGTAGTAGGTACGGCACTGGCGCGGTACGGGAGCGCGGCGCCGCAGGCTCGGCGTTGTGCTACAAATCGAATTTGCAGGGGCGCGGAATCAAATGTTGTCAGAAGAAATGACTTGTCTCCGCCGATTGACACTATCAAAAAATTGATCGTCTCTCTCGTATACAGACATAACGCAATCATATTTACTTTAAGCCCTAAAGTCCTATCCTCCTTCTGAAATAGGCACATAAAATGGGCTGAAGCGATTTTGTGCTTTCATCGTCCTTATTTTTCAGCCTCAATTCAATATTGTTTTGTTTGGTGCGTGTAGCTATCTTTACCGTATAGTAATGAACTAAGGAAAAGTCAGACCTTTTCATTATTATCTGATACCTATTTTTCTTCTGGGGCTGATCTGATTTAATCTTATTGTACATACAAACTGCACCTACTTTCACTACCTAGTTTTTTACGGTCCATCTGTTCAACAGATGTGGACCAAATGTGGTATGGTATAAGTTATACCACGGATAAGTTGCTTCACGGAGAAGGACATAAACAAAGTTTTATCCCGGAAAAACTACGAGTTCCCACATAATTATTGTGTGTTGTGACTAATGAAAAGTCAGGACTCTATTATCATCGGTTCAGAAAGCAGTTTTTATATATTATTGCAATATATACCAGCTTGCAAGTAGTGATACTGCCTGAGGTGGAGCGCGCTTGCCTAGAAGATGCCTATCCACTCTTGATTTGAAGGATTCCACTAAAACAGCCTGCAAAATAAAACAATTAACAGCTCTTCAGATGTACAACAAAAAGTAGCGAGTAGCGACGCGTTATAACATTATAGAATATTCAGGCGGCGGCGCGGCGGGGGGCAATCAGCATTAGTCGGAATATATTTCGCGTAAATCTTTCACGGCAGCTTTTATGCTTATCGTAAAAAACGGGCGAGTGTCCGAGTGAGCGATAAATACGGGTCGTAAAGCCGCGGCCCTAACGCGCCGGAACCGCGCCGCGCGGTGCCGCGCCGCCTCGTGGCGAATCCGTGTCGGCTATACGTTAGGAATACCATCCCGTAGCTATACATATATACGTGTTAAAATGTCTGTCCGTATGCCATTCATACGATCGTATCGACGTTTTAGCGCCTATACGAATAAATCATGCTTTACTTACTAATTTATACTTAATTATTTTACTACATTTTAATCTACCAGTGTTCTAATAAAAGAATGATTTCTTTTATTCGCTTTGAACAAAGTTTAAGCAAATGAAAACTTTTCCTTTAAAACTTTTACTATCAACTTATACTATACTACTATAACGTCATTACACAATTCATATTATATATATATATACAAGCTTGTCGCGAGACTTAAGTATATATATTTTATATTTTATTTATTGATCTTATATAAATTACAAATTTCAAAAAACCCCCGACTAGAAAAAAGCTGATGACCTTCAGACGGATGAACAGATTTTCATGAAACATGGCTAAGAACACTCGGGATAAAATTATCTATGACACAAAAAATACTAAACGAAAGTCGGTTCATCCGTTTGGGAGCTACGATACCACAGACAGATACACAGATACACAGATACACAGATACACAGATACACAGATACACAGATACACAGATACACAGATACACAGATACACAGATACACAGACAGACACGTTAAACTTATAACACCCCTCTCTTTTTGCGTCGGGGCACAGAATAATATAATAGTACTGACGTATTAAAAATGCAAAACTTCTGACAAAGTAGGTACTAGAAAGACAAATTAACGTCAAATCGAGGGCTGTATTTGTAACCCGATAATTTGGTCTAGACCTAGTGTTATATGTTACAACCTAATCATAATAACGTAATTTAGAGGCAAACATGCGTTGACTACAAACACACTCAAATTATCCTCGTGTGCTACGGTCTTTGTTACGACTCCTGACTCCTGCCTGACAGTTGTGTTCATTGCGATGGTCACATACCTGAGAAACTCATACGTGAAGCGGAAGCGGCTCTCATAATATTAATCCTCAAAATTCTCAGGATAGGAGGCTGTGGAATCGACCCTATAAATCTTATAAACTTGATGATGCCCGCGACTTCGTCCGCGTGGATTCAGTTTTTTTTGATTCCCGCGGGAACTCTTTGATTTTCCGGGATAAAAAGTAACCTATATCCTTCCCCGGGATACAACCTATCCCTGTACCAAATATTATCAAAATCATTTGAACAGATGGACCATGAAAGCAGACACAGAGACGGACATACCTTTATAATTTAACTAGAGGACGCTCGCGACTTCGTTCGCGTGGCTTAAGTTTTTTAATTCCCACAGGCATGCCTTAATATTTCGGGCTAAAAAGAATCCTGTGTCACTCTCCAAGTAGGTACCCAATTATACCCATACAAAAAATTACGTCGATCCGTTGCTCTGTTGCGGTGTGATTGAAGGACAAACTCTCTATTTGATGTCCTTGGAGATATAAAATTAAAAAACTGGAAAATCCGCAATTTCATCACTAGCGGAAGCCCAAATACCAAGTTTCATGGCTATAGCAGCTTGAAAAACGACGGACTTTCATACAAACTTTCAACCCCTGTTTTACCCCTTTGGGGGTAGAATTTTGAAAAACTGTGACAAACGTTCCTCGTTATTTTTTACCGAAAGCCAAAATACAAAGTTTCGTTGATATAACTTAACAAATATCTTGAGAAATGAAGGCCTTTCGTACCAACTTTCATCCCCTATTTCACCCCTTTGGGGGTGGAATTTCGAAAAACTCTTTCTTAGTGGATACCTAGTCTTCACAAAAAACACACTCTCCAAATTTCATGTCTCTAGGACCAGCAGTTTAGGCTGTGCGTTGATATATAAGTCAGTCAGTCACTCAGTCAGTCAGGACTTTGAATTTTATATATATAGATATTAGTATGGATATACACGGCAAGCATAATAAATTAAAATTATTTCTCCTTATTTTGGTTTACATCGATCGGTGGATACCCCTGTGTATCGCAGGGGTCGCAGGGGTCGCAGGGGTCGCGGCGGACAGTTTTGCATGATCAGCGTTATTTAGGAGCTATTTATTGTTTTCGCCATTCGCCGGGTTTACGAGCTGCAGCCAAAGTACCTACGCACAGACTACAGGGGGGTCGCTTTGTTTTCCTTATGGTTATTGTTTATTGTGATATGCGTATCGTTGTTGTTTTTATGGTGATGGTCAAATTCAAACTCTAAATTTGTCGAGTTTTTTTTGACACCCAATATTGGTACCTACTAACTCTAGCATCATGTTTCCATGAAATAATTATTGAAAACCTACCTGATGTCCGCGACTTCGTCAGCGTGGTTTGAGGTTTTTTGGTTTCCGCTGGAACTCTTTAATTTTCCAGAATAAAAAGTAGCCTATGTTATTCCATACTATAATCTATTTGTGTGCCAAATTTCATTCTGATCCGTTCAGCCGTTCTAGCGTGATTGAGTTGCTTTTATAATATTAGTATAGAAAGTATAGATTGAAATGAAGTTATTATTGTGGTGTGGTTCCAGGTCTTCAGTGCTGACGGCCAGCGTGTGGAGTGTGGAGTGGACTCCCGACAGTCGACACGCGGCAGCTCCATCACCGCATGCGGGGGAGGTGCTTACGTGCCGCAGACAGTATTACAAACATGGTAATTAATCTGAAGCATTGCGTAATCACGTTTGTCACAAAGCAGGTTTATTTTGCAGATATTTTGTACTTGCTTTAATACCTCAATCCATACTAATATCCAGACTGTATTTGCGTTTGAAATTGAATTGAATTTTTAGAAAAGATAAATGATTATTAATTTATTTATTGATGAAGGTTTGATCAAACAGATATTTGACTCATTCGATGTATTTCACTCGGTACGTTCTTTGGCGGGGATACGCCATATTGGAATAATTTGCATAGATGGAGTATGACGTTTGAAAATTAGTCTGGTATCGCAATTTGATTTAACGCTTGACGATAGCAATCGTGGCCAGATCAAATGAATATTTTCTCAATGTTTAACCAAGTTTTATCATTAACTGTTTACATTAAATCTCTCGTGAAACCGCTACCTACACGTTGTGACCATTCGCTCGTGCAAGTTTTAAAGAGAGTACAAATATTATACTAGTGGTTCGCCCCGAACTGAGACCTCGCGGTATCCATAAAACGAATAAACTTTTACAGAGCCCCATCTATTGACATCATTGTGAAGTTCTGTTGAACTGACTGAATGCTGAAGCCCATTAAAAATTAAACAATTTCATTTCCATATAATATTTATCTCTTAACATTAGCGCCATCTATTGACATCATTGTGAGGTTCTGTTAAAAATACTAAATCTCATTAAAAATTAAATAATTTCGTTTCCTTATAATATTTATCTAATTTTAGTATTTCTTGTTCAAGTACAGGATATAATTCAAATAATTGATCAAGTTTCAGTCTTAGCCTTTCAGAAAATTGAGAGTTCTGAGGTCAACTTTGGGAGTTAGAAAATCACCACTTTGAAAGCCCACCATTTCGTCAATTTTAGGGGAAAAATTTAAACAAAAATATTTTTAGACTCTATTCCTAATTATCTTTAAAATGATATACCGCAACCATATGTAACGCTATAAATAATCTTTTACTTCGCATTCGCTTCTATGAGAGCCCCCCTGAAATAAAGATTTTTATAACTTTTTAAGCCATATTTGGCGGGAGGCCATCGGTTTACATATTATATTTATATTTGAAGTAATTACGTTCAGTAATTCAGAAGTTAAAAGGCTCTGACAGACAAACGGATAGGGTTGCTAACATTTCTTAAGCGAAATATAGTATTTTTCGGAATAAGCTATAAAAAAATATAGTACACTTCACAAAAATTGTATTTTATGGAATATTTTTGCGTACTATGTGCTTCTTCAACAGTATATAATAGTACGCAGACCCGAAATACAGTACAATACCAATAATAATAGTATTATAGTATGGTTGGCAACCCTAGGACGGACAAGTGCAAATTCACTCAAGTAGACTCAGAGACCTTCGCTTCGCTCGGTCAATTATATATCTAGCAATTTAATTATTTGTCCACTTCTAGAATTATGCTTTCAATATATTATATCCATACTATACTGTATATACTGTATCCATCCATACTAATATTATAAATATGCGAAAGTGTGTCTGATAAACTTTCACGGCTCATATTTTCAATTTGGTATTGAAATTTTTCGTTCCGTTCCCGCTTAAGTATATAAAAAAGGGGAATAAAAAAGTCGCGGGCATCATCTAATTACCCATAAATTTTAACATAATATAACCCATCCTTCAAATCCTGACTTCGTACTTACCTACACTACGTAAGCAAACATTTTCTAATTTTATTTTAGAAAATCATATACTTACCTAGTTTTACATCATTAGTCTTCACAAAAAAAGCATGTTTCATGACGCCATGATGGCCGCGACGCAAAGGCGTTAGGCGACGGATGAGCAAATCCCCACTTTGGCGAGCGCAGTGAGCCCAATAACACGTAATCGTAAACGTAACCGAGGCCGATCGAGCCACGGTTTAGCTACCAATATCGTAACCCGACAAACTAACTGTGATTACACGCGGAGGGCGGAAGCAAGCCCTACAGCTAGATGTGGCATCATCTCGCGCATTATTACAGTAAAATGACACCTCATCATCGTCATCTCACTATTGAACACGAGTCTCATCTCGGAATGAGAAGGATTTAGCCATAGTCCACCACGCTGGCCAAGTGCGGATTGGCAGACTCCACATACCCTTACACTTTTTGTTTTCTTCGTTCTAGAATGCTCGTTCATGGAGCTGAAGCATACCTAGTGTTTTTTCATAGTTAAAGCCTTCGCCTTTCATCCAATCAATGCTATAATAAGAGGCTGTTAGCCTACAATCAGAGGTGAATGCCATCGTTTCACTGTAGCTGTTATTTTACCGCAATCAACCCCCAGTAGACTGTGGGTCCTTTCTGACTCCTTCTTGAGTTAGCTTCAGTTCAGGCGGAGTATGGCTTCATAACTCAACTCAACTCAAAGTATATTCAAAATTGGTATCTACACAGTAGGTAACCTTCTGAACGTCACGTTTACAAAGTATCAGACGTGATTGTGATAATTAACCACGTTAAGCTACGAGGGTTCTATAAGCGCTCTGGTCTGAGAAGAGCCTTACTTATTAGTAATTTGCTTCCCACATACTAATTATTTTTATGCCGCCTATTAGAATTTTTCGTAGCTGCATGTCCCGCGATTGAACGCGATTCTCTCTAAGACAAAGTGTGTTATTTCTCGCGGGATCCCAGCGGGCGGGGGGGTTTCACCGCGAAAGGGGGTGCTGATGGGGGTGTTTGTCGATGGGGTGTTGGGGGATAGGGGGTAGTAATATTTTTACGAGCGCGTTTTATTGTGCGCGCGATAAATTTGTCATCGCCCGCCGAGGCAATGCATCGCCCGCTGTGAGTCAGTGCAATTAGACTAACAAAATAATACTGACCATCAAAAAAATGCAATTTTTATTGCAGCAAGGTCGTTACTGAAATTAATTGATGTGAACATTATAAATTTTATATAATCTAGATGATTTCCGCGACTTCATCTGCGTGGATTGAGGCCTTTTGTATTCCTGCGGGAAATCTTTAATTTCCCGTGACGCAATCTGTGGTAAATTTCGTCAAAATTGGTTGAATAGATGAACCGTAAAAGCGTAGCAGACAGAGAGATCATTTGTAATAAATCATTGTTTACTTTGTGATTGTTAATTTTAAAAACCATCAACATACAAATAAAATAAAATAAAACTATGAAATCATTACATTAATCCGCAAGGTTTTGAATGATTTATAAACATTTAACTTCCCAGTTCCAGATCATGACGATATTTATTGAGTCATGAGTATTGACCTAGATGATAGCTTTCCACATATTCATGCGCATCTTCCCATATGTTTCAGAATTGAGGACCGAGGAGGCTGGAGGTCTGAAGACCTCAGCTTAGAATGCAGAAGCTCGGTGATGAATGTCACGCAGCACGCTGAAACAACATTTGGATGCAGAAAGAGTAGCACGATTGATTTAATTTGAGGTACGGAATCATGCATGCATGTATGCATTACCTAACTGTTTATTTGTTAAACTATGTATTTTTAAAGAGTTCTTTATCTATACATAATTTACGCAAATTATCGCTACATTTGTGTATTTAGGATAAGTGTGTTGTGATGTTTCTGAATTAAGATCACGCGATCGATACGAGTAATTACAATAATTAAAATAATGTGTACTCAATATTTACTTTAATATAATTATTATTTTCCCAGAAATACTTTGTTTTAATGTGATAACTTGATAAGATGCGCCAGTTGTGATTATCCAAGCGTAGGTAACTATTGGAGGTGAATATCGTACCTATTTATGATCAACTTGGGAGGCTTCGGCCGTGGTTAGTTACCACCCCATTGGCAAAGAGGCGCCGGAAAGCGATTTAGCGTTCCGGTACGATGCCGATTAGGGATGCCATACCCCTAACAGGTAAGCTCGCTACCATCTTAGACTGCATTTACCATCAGGTGGTAATCATAAAACTAGATAATGCCCCGCGCCATTTCAATTCAATCGTTTATTTGCAAGAAACATTGTACAAATAAGATGACAAACATAAAAAGAACACCATGACATGACATGTTTCGTCATTGTTAGCGTGGATTTAGGTTTTTGAATGTCCTTTGACGAGAATCTGTTTGATTTTTCAAGCCTACGTCCATACCCTGGGGGCTAGCGGGATGCCAACTGTTGCTGTACCAAATTTTATCAAAATCGGTTCAGTAGATAGCCTGTAAAACTGTTACAGATAGACAAACACATTTTCCCATTTATTATAGAAATGTTCACCAACTAGTTACTAGTGATACTTATATCTTTATTATGATAAGGTCAAATTAAATAGCAACATCTACATATTGGTCAGTCATACGGAGTACAGTGTTAGTATAGTTAGTTAGTGGGATCTTAGGTATCGCGCACACGTAGCGTTTTTTGTCGCGACTCAATTGATATACAATTATCTACAAAGTAAAGTCGCATAACTTATGCAGGCTAGGGGGCTGGCGTTAAGCTGGGACACCACTGTCTTTAACTATTGATTACATTCAATCTATACTAATATTATAAATGCGAAAGTTTGGATGGATGGAAGTTTGTTACTCAATCACATTAGAACGGCTGAACGAATCTGTATGAAATTTGGCACTGAGATAGTATTAAGTCCGGAATAACACATAGGCTACTTTTAATCCCGGAAAATTAAAGAGTTCCCGCGGGAACCCATTAACCTCAATCCACGCGGACGAAGTAGCGGGCATCAGCTAGTAATCTTATTATACCTACCTAGTGCCTACCCTATTTCATCAGTAACTTAAATTATGCTGTAGTTCAAGTGTTTTTATCAAAAAAAAATTTAAAATGTTCCTAAAATGCCATGATTCAATGTCTAACCTAGACATTTATACATTATTACCAAAAATCTTGATATCTTCAGCTAATGAGAAAGAGTATTCGTTAGCCGCAACAGAGCAAAGCATCGATGTGATATTTAGCATGGGTATAGTTGAGGACGTAGGTCTTAGAGAGTGACATAGGCTCATAGGCTACTTTTTGTCCCGGAAAATTAAGAAGATTTAAAAAAAATATCCACGCGGTAGAAGTTTCGGGCATCAGCAAGTAGAAAATCTTTCTCCTTCCGTTTTTATAGATTCGATTCGCTGTTTGTGACTAGATATTAGTTGTTGTTAGGATGAGTGAGATAATCCAAAGTACCTAGATATAAAGATCCTGGTCAGTGGTAGTCCAGCTTTACTCCGGGCTTCGTAATCAGGATTGACCGATCAGCGATGACATAATGCGGTCGCAAAAACCGCCCGGCGCGGCGGCGGCGGCGGCGGCGGCGCCCCGCGGCGACTACTGCCCGCCGTGCGCAAAACCTAACATTTCTGTACCCTGTCCACCATGCCTTTACTGTTACTGTACTTCATATTACAGACAGACGTGATAAACTTATAAATTCACTAAATGTGGTTATATTGGCAATTTTTCTTACGCTAATAATTTACATTCTGCTATTAATGGTGTCAATAGTAGAAACCCTCGCGGACGAAGTCACGGGTATTACCTGGTTACTGATAATATTTAAATTAATATTGAAATAGATTAACATTATCGTTTCATCGTAACATGATCTAAAATGGCGATTTCGAAAGATTAAAATCTTTGTTTTGCTGTCATCATTATATTGATTACTTAGATTTTATTTAATTAATCAATAATTATTTATTCTTCAGCCTTTTATTCTACGCTAAAGAAAGTTAATAACTCACTCAACATACTTACTTACTCATTACCTACCTAACATAATATTAATACATTGCGTATTACCTACGTCAGAACCTAGACATTACCTGTTCTGTTTTCCTTCAATGTATTCAGAAATGATTTAAACTTGGACCTGTACCACTGTGTGAGGAAAGAGCCCCCCACCCCACCCCCACCCCACCTTTTTGAGAGCACTGACTTTTTTCCTTCCCAGGCTAGATACCACAGTATAGCCTCTTCTCCACTTGTTTTATTTCTCTATTAATTCTTGCAGAATTTAAATAAGTATATTTTTCTTTAATAAATAATTAATTTAAAAAAAAATTAAAAATTCCCTGCCACTGTGAAGTAATACAAGTTTTGTTTCTATACACTGTAGAAGTCGCGCGAGCGTGACGTGTCGATTTTTCGTATTTTTTTATGGCCACTTGACTCCATTTTTCGAAGTCGATTAAAAATACTGGGCTGTATCTGGCAAATATAAAGTTAACAAAATATATATCGATATAAAATACCTCTTGGGTTAAAGCATTTGAAGTAATATTAACTAATATTATTTTTCATATGTCTTCTAACTTTATAAAGATTTTTAGGGTTCCGTACCTCAAAAGGAAAAAACGGAACCCTTATAGGATCACTTCGTTGTCCGTCCGTCTGTGTGTCAAGACCCTTTTTCTCAGGAACGCATATCAAGCTGAAATTCATATCAAATACTCAGGTCTACTGTCCCTTGGAGCTGTGAAAAAATCAAACTTCAAAGCCAACACAATCAAAAGATACAGCCGTTTATGCTGCAAATTTTCGAATTTTCTTGCACTCGCAAAGGAATCAAAACCTACAGGGTACTTCCCGTAAACTCAGAATCTTGAAACTTGGTACGGAGTAACGTCTTATAGCACAGATATAGAAAGAATTGCAAAAAACATAAATTTTTAGTTACATCATATAATAAAAATATTTTTATGCAAATTTTCGACACTCGCAAGGGAATCAAAACCTACAGAGAAGTCTTCCCGTGAACTCAGAATCTTGAAACTTGGTACGAAGCAACGTCTTATAGCACAGATATAGGAAGAATTGCGAAAAACATAAATTGTTAGTTACATCATATAATAAAAATATTTTTATGCTAATTTTCGACACTCGCAAGGGAATCAAAACCTACAGGGTACTTCCCGTGAGCTCAGAAACTTGAAACTTGGTACGAAGCAACGTCTTATAGCACAGGTATAGGAAGAATTGCGAAAAACATAAATTTTTAGTTACATCATATAATAAAAATATTTTTAATAATTTTAAACTTACTATCCCTTTCCTAATGAATGCGTAGAGGTATTAAATTAAAATTCATATCAAATACTCAGGTCTATAATACCTTTAAGCTGTAACAAACTACTGTCCCTTGGAGCTGTGATAAAATAAACTTCAAAGCCAACGCAATCAAAAGATACAGCCGTTTATGCTGCAAACCCTCGGTGCGCGAGTCCGACTCGCACTTGGCCGGTTTTTTAAAGCACCAAACACTTTCATGTATCTACTCGCGTGTTCGCTTGCGTGCCAAACTCAAGGTTCGCTGATTTATGTGACCAACTAATAATGCAATAACAAACCACGTTGGAAATTATCGCTAATTATTTATTAGTCTGACTGACTAATTCGTAGGTATTTCATTGAACTGCATCAATAACTCATATCTAACTTGAAATTAAAATTAGCATGCGTTATGACAATAACGATTAAATACTCGAGAACCTGCTTAACTACTACTCAAGTAATTAGCGACCGACATCGGCTTGGCCCTCGTGGGAATGTTGATGACATCCGGCCTTATTCCTTAAAAGGGAACCTCTTTTACATTATGAAGGAAACCTCTGTTCGAAAATTCAGCTTTTGGTGTGTGAGTCACGACATTTTCTTTCTTTACCTACACGTAAAAAAAACTGCAAACTTCAATAATTTTTATTCAAATATCGAATTTGAACCGTCGTGTGAATCTACCGCTGGTTCGGAATGCCATTCCTACCGAGAAGAGCCAGCAAGAAACTCGGTGGTTGCTCTTTCAATGCAACAATAACAACAAGTAACTGCAGTCCCAAACAGAGCTGGAGCGAGTCAAATCCATGCTCTTTCTCTGTATAATAAGCTATTTTCAGGAGCATGAACTTTAAAACTTGCAGAAAAAGATTATAGAAATTGGTAAAAATTAAAAGATGGAGTGTGTAATATATCCTTTTATTTGCACATTATATTTAATTTATTATAAGATAATTATCGCGAATAGATTAACAATAACAAAGTAATTGTGTAGTTAAATGACCAATAATCATATTTGTGTCAATATTTGCCAAACCATTATTCGGACAATAGCACCACTTGTATTTCAATGACTGATGATAATAAGCGATGAGCCGAACAATGACTATATTTTAACTATATTATAATTAATTTACACGAAAGGCCGTCGATTATGAAGTGAATTTTCCAGATAAGGAAGGGTGAGGATCGGTTATGGTGATTGGTGGCGCCAATTGTTGAAGGTATTAGGCATTTAACAGAGCGGTCTTCCACAAGCTGGCGATAATCGTGATGATGAATTATATTTGAAAAAGTTATTTTTTTTTAAATTAAAAAATTCCATTTTCAAACTAGATTGTAGAATATCAACGTAGGATTTTAAGCTAAATTCACTCGACTGTTGAATAGCACTTATAAAAGTGTATTTGAATAAAAAAAAGGAATTTGATGCTGCTCGCGACTTTTTCCACAAGAATTAATGATTTTTTAAAAATCCCGTGGGAACTGTTTGATTTTTCTGGAAAAAATATATCCCGTCCCGGGATGCAACCTGTCTCAACGATAAAGATTGTATTAACGATGAATGCAGATTTTACATGATAGAACTACTAATTCATGCATTCTGAAATCCTTCGTCTGCGTCCGGACATCATCATACTAATATTATAATATGCGAAAGTAAGTTTGTTTGTTGGTTTGTTGGTTTGTCCTTCAATCACGCCGCAACGGAGCAACGGATTTTTGGCATGGTTATAATTGAGGACCTGGAGAGTGACATAGGCTACTTTTTATACCGGAAAATTAAGGAGTTCCCGCGGGAATAAAAAACTTAAACCACGCGGACGGAGTAGCGGGCATCAGCTAGTATTTTATTAACTCTTCACAGACGGCGCGTTTGAAACCCTCTTAGATTTAGTTTTGTCAAGTCTTATACTTTGTATAATTGACCTCCAAAGAGTTTGCATAGGTTTTGTTTAGTTTTTGAATAAGTAATTGATTAAACATACTTTGACTTTGAACATCATACTAAGATGTATTATAAATGCAAAAGTGTGTTTGTTTGTCCTTCAACCACGCCGCAACGGAGCAATGGATCAACGTGTTTTTTGGCATAGTTGAGGACCTGGAGAGTGACATAAGCTACTTTTTATTCCGGAAAATTAAGGAATTCCCGCGGGAATAAAAAAAACTTTAACCACGTGGATGAAGTCGCGGTCATATCCCATAGTAACACAATTGTAACTTGTCTTTATTTTCGTATTGGTGAGTAAAGTTCAGTGGAACGGATACACACACTTCATATGAAAATGATTCGCGCCGATACCGCGGAATATACAAAATATGTCGTCCAAGTTATTTGATTACGATAACTTTCACGTATCGGCCACTTATCGACGAGTAAACACTAACTATCTGCGGTACTGGCGCGTCTAATCGCGGTTACTTGAACCGACATTACAAAAGAGAAAATATTGAAAGTGCAAAAAGTGCTTATACCGAGTTGTCTTATTTTTCAGCTTACTTCACTTATTAGATACTTACCTCTCAATCATAAATGTAGATACTTATTCAAAAATTTGATTTGCAAATTTTTGAATAAGCACTCCACCAGATGATGCCTGTGACTTCGTCCGCGTGGATTAAGGTTTTCTGATTCCCGCGGGAACTCGTTTATTTTCCGGTATAAAATGTAGACTATGTCATTCTCTAGGTCCTCAATTATATACGTGCAAAAAATCACGTCGATCCGTTGCTTTATTATGGCGTGATTGTAGTCTGTGTCCTTCCTCGGGATGGAAGTTGGAACCTATCTGTATGCCAATTTCGGTAAAATCGGTTGAAAAGATGGGCCATGAAAGCGTATCTAGCAGTTAGACATACAGACAGACGAACGGACAGATAGGCTTTCACATTTATAATATCAGTATGGATTTTGATTAAATGATCAATGTTAGTTTACTTATTATATTTTATTAATAGAAAAGACGAAAATGGCACTCCTACCGGCATCTTCCTAGCACTCTCTGCTCGCTTATACTTATCATTTTACCAACCTGTCTCAGACTTGCCGCGATTTATATTATAATAAATATCGATAAACATTGCGACGCCTCACCCGCTGTCCGCACCTCGCCGGCAATATACCGTGACAAACTGTTACTCTATCATTTTTCGGTTTAATTGCTACCAAGTTAAACACATTGGACATTGGTGTTAACTGTACTTCATGGGCATTTAAAGACTCTATTGGCAGTTTCTTTGTGATTTAAACATTTATTGACAGTTTAATAATTCAATACGGATGCATTAACATTTTTACGCTGTTTTGCCGGTTGTTGCTCAACACGTAATACAGTATAAAGTGCAGAGTACTTATAGACTTTATTGAAAGTTTTTCTTTTTCTTTCTTTCTTTTTTTTAAGTTCTTATTTTTAATTCGTCATTTTTGCAGCATGCATCAGTGTTAAAAATGTGTTAGTTCTTTTGATATTTTGAAAGCTTCATCAACACTGTTAGTTGTGTATTCAAGTGTTTTTAAAGTTATTCGTGTTCAGTGCACATCTGCAGAGCTTTGTGTAATGGATCTAAGTCAGGTTAGTGAGCTCTCTTCTTTTCTCTTTAATCAACATTTTATTTTCTCTAAGAAAAATTTGATAATTTTATAGTCTTTAAACTTGTCATTTCGTCTATCCTTGGATGTATTCCATCGAATATGTTTTGTGTAAATGGTGCTAAGTACCTATTGTTTTTTTTTTAAATTTAGGTTTCTCAAGCTAATTATTTATTGTTTTACTTATTACAATATAATAAAATAATCACAAACGCATAATCATATTTTATCAATAGGTATAAACGAAAAAATTAACATTTTTATCCTTACATGCTTTTACAAAATTGACAATATTACATGTAATCATCATTTACATATTTGATGAATTAGATAACCTTGGATGAGTCGCGTTTATTGGAAATATAATGAATATTCATTTACGAGTCACCTCGAAGATAGCGCGGTGATAATATCGAACAAATCGTTTAAATCACTCGTAGGTGCCTTGTATGTTGATATGAAAGTGTGACAAACTAGGTACGGTACAACTGCACCCAAATATTATAAAAACAAATGATACCTACCTACTTGATCAATCGATCGATCAGTAAATCAAAAGGCAATTCCTAGGAAAGCGCATCCCGCTTTTGTCGGCCGCGAGGCTTCAGTCGGGTTTCTGTCAGTCAACTCAACGCCGAGCGCTTTTGTAGATTTGATAAAACCCCCTCGATTTTCCCTCTCTCCTGTGAGTGTGGAGCCCCGTGCCCAGCAATGGCACGTTAATGGGCTGTAGTGGTGGTTTTAGAAAGCTTCCTCACCCGTAACACGCTTACATCTTAGACTGCACCATCACTTAATAATGTAAGTAAAATAATCTGGCTGCGGTTGTTGACTCTTCTCAAACCAGGGCGCGTTAGGAACCCTCGTAGCTTTAGTCTTAAGCTACGAGTGTTAATTGTCACCATCACATCTTTTAGTTCTTTAACGAAGTTAAAAAAGCGTAAAGTTGGAATACAAATTAAATTTTTAACTTTGACTTAAAAGTGTGATTGCAGCTGAGAGCTGGAGCAGTGTGACGATCGCAATCACCTCTGATTGGTTAACCCTCTTCCGCTATGGGCCGCTATTCATTGACGCAGTTTTCAGTCATGTTTGCGTAGCAAGCATGATGTGAGTCAATGTATCTTAAAAAGTTCTAAATACTACTCTCATCATATTGATAAAATATACGGGATCTGAGAAAAAGATAACAATGCAAGTACATCGGTGTCCTACTTTCCTTACAACATAACATTATTTCCATATATTTCGATATAGAATGTTTGAATAGTGATAGATTTTTATCTATTCAAAATATAGAGCGAATACCTATTCAGAATTTTATGACCGCATTCTTCAATAGTTGCGATTCGCGTTTGTTACGAAACACGAGGCGACGAGACCAAAGGTCGGGAGACGCGATGTAATTGTACAAGTCCCACAAACTTATCTGGCCCGGTGGTCAAAATTGAAACTATTTTTATGCCTGTTTAGTTTTTGTTTTTATTTTATCTTACTAATATTATAAATGCGAAAGTTTGGATGTATGTATGGATATATGGATGTATGTATGGATGTACGGATGGATGTAGGTATGGATGTTTGTTACTCAATCACGCCCCAACAGCTTAACGGATCTGGCTAAAATTTGTCACAGAGATAGATTATAGTCCGGAAAATTAAAGAGTTCTCGCGGGAAAAACAAAACCTCGATCCACGCGTACGAAGTCGCGGGCATCAGCTAGTTTTTCATATATATACCTACTAGCGAAGCTGACACCGGCTCACATAAGTATGACCTTAGTATGACGGCCTTTACATTTGAGTAAAGTGATGTAAGCACGTCAAAATCCGGCGTATCCGAGTGCCATAGTTGTCGGAACCATAGTATTTATTAGGTAATAAGTAGATTGCATATTTGGATCGAACTTAATCAATAAGTAAAAGCACAAAAGGCTTTGTCCTGACTCCTCAGTGACTGACAGACAACCGACAGCCCAAACTGTTAAGAATTAAGACCATAGGGAATTTGGACAGAATATTCCTTGAACAGAGGTGTACTAAGGAATTTTCGAAATTCCACCTCCAAGGAGTTAAATAGGCGGTTATATCCATGAAATTTGTGCTTTCGGTGAAAAATTAGGAAAACATAAAACTTTTTTTGTATTTATTTAAGAACCTAATTCCACGCGGACGCGATTTATGTTAATATTGTAACAGGCTTGTGTAGGTGACTGACATTTACGTAGGTACCTATCACGTGCATTGCTATAAACTCTTAACTAATTATAATAAAGTAATTAGCTTAGTACTTAGAAGGGGTGTACACAATATAGTTAGTAGGAAAATATTGTGTTGTTTGGACTCGGCCAAAGAGGAGCGGCCGTCGGTAATGATGTTATTAGACGTCTGGACTACAACTCGCACGTCAGACCCGGGAGCGCAGCAGACGCGCAGCAACACCGACTGGTTGCCTACCCGTTGTCCTACGTGAGCGACAGAAGCGATGCCACGCGATACGACGCGCCATAGAAAATGACATACGTAGATACGTATGTCATTTACGTTGTCGCGTATCTACGCGAGGGTCAAACTGTTCAAAGCTTAAAGGGTCAGCTACTGCTTGATACCGTCGCGTTACGGCGCATCGCGTCGCGTCGTCGCGTTTATCACTCACCTAGGACAAAGGGTCACATCAAGTCAGTCGTGCTGACCGTCATTTTATAATATATTCCACTGTTATTATACCTACCTTTGCAACAATGCTTTAATTGTGATGAATTATAAATTACTTAATATATTCGCTATATCTTTAGGTTCTACTCGGTAGTAGAACCTAAAGATAGTAGTAGATTCAATGCCACAAATAAGTTATGTAAAACTCCTAAGTTCAATACACAACACATGTCAGTTTTTACAGAAATTGAAACATTGACAAATCAGTGAAACGTATTTTAAAGTTAACTAACATGATTCCTGCGACTACGTTTGCTGTAGCTGCGCTCTACAGCTGTATAACCACCGTTAGAAACCACAATACTTCTGCTAAATTACCAGGTGTTATTTGTCTGAATATGGTGTACAATGTTCATTACAATCCTATCCCCAACGGTTGTCTGGAAGAGCTTTAGCAATAAGACCGCCTTTGCACCTTTTTGTATTATCTTTTAACCTTTTATTTATTACTAGCTGATACCCGCGACTTCGTCCGCGTGGATTGAGGAGTTTTAGTTCCCGCGGGAACTCTTTAATTTTCCGGGATAAAAAGTACCCTATTATTTAATCCGGACTTCTAACTTTACGTCTGCAAAATTTCAAAGCAATCGGTTCAGTAGTTACGGCGTGAAAGCGGAACAAACATACAAACAAACTCACTTTCCCATTTATAATATTATAGTAAGGATCTCTGTTTTAATTGTGTGAAATAAAGAGTTTTATCTATCTATCTACAGTATGAAAAGGGGCAGCATATCCAGTCAGGCAACCCTGACGTACAAATTTTGATGTAGTTAAATATTTGAATAACATAGGTACCCAGTACAAGTACGTTCTAGTATTATAGGGTAGTACCTCATAGAAATTATTGTCTTGAATAAATTACAAATAACGTCAGGCTTTGTAGACCAGGGAACTATCAAATTATGTACTTATTCTGACAATAAGTCTATTACCAGTATTTTTTATTTTTTATTTTTAGCAAGTCTAAGTAGAAGTCGACTGTCTTGTCTGGTGTCTGCTCCCGCGACGGACAGGTGCGCCTCTGACCCACATATTACCGACACCTGACTTTATCGACATGTTTGAACAAGATAGTAATAATGTATGACCGAGGCGAAGCGCCAACACTCGATATTTCCATAGAATTTTAAATTTTTTGCGAGTCGATATGCGAAACTTATTTGTTTATGATAACGCGTCCCATATCTCGTATCTATGGACATGTATATGGGTCATTCGAGTGGTTGTAAGAATTAGGATTGTTTTTAATGTGTCAGGTATACTTCGTATTATTATTAAAGCGAAAGTATGTTTGTATGTCTGCTTGTCACCTGTTCAAGGCGTTGTTTAACCGTATTTAACCGAATCTTGTATGCCGGCAACGGATGTATCATCAATTATTATGCCTAAAGTCTAGTTTGTAGTCTCTTATTCTGAGAGAGGCTGAGGCTGCTCTCTCACAAGCTCACAGCCAGCGATAGGCTGATGTAGATGGTAGGTAGGTACAATCTTAACTATAGTATATGTTGTCTTGATATTTAAAGAACATTAGCATAAGTAATTTCGACCATATTGCACGTAATGATTCATAGCACACATTTTTACCAAGGTTATAGGTACTGATTAGTCTGATACCTAAACACAGACGGACGGAAATATACAGATAGATACCTACAGATTCTCTTTGAAAAGAAAATCTTATGAAATACCTACAAAGGCAAATTTTCCGCTATGAACTTACATAAGACATTTAGCAACATTTTAAGTAAGTAAGTATAAGTACTTACCATTAATATATGCAGTTGATTCGAGAGGATTAATATTGTCGACTGTACATTCGTGCATTCCTTGTAGCTTATCAACTGATTTTCATATTTGGGGTTCTCTGGTAGGTATCACAAAAGACGAAACTGTTACTAAAATTTTAAAGAAGTCAGCGCCATTTGGTATTTGTTATCGTAGGTACTGATTTTTGAAATTGGTACTTATCTGGGGTATTATTTGTTTACTTTTAAGCTTTCATTTTATGAGTCTGAATGAGTGCTAAGATAAATAATGTAGTTTTTGTGTTTTAGCCATGTTTATCTATTCCTTGATGCGATCTCTTATAAAAATTATTTCCAAAAACGACTTCCAAAGCCACTGTAAAGTAAAAAATAATTTTGCTTTCTACACACTAGGTATGTTGAAGTCGGGCGAGCCTGACGCGTCAGCTTTGCCTATCTTTGTTATACTCGCCCAAATTCAACATAGTGTGTAGAAATCAAAATTATTTTTTACTATACAGTGGCTTTGGAAGTCGGTTTTTTGGAAAGAATTTTTATTTTTAACTTTTTAGTGTACTCTTAATCCCCACGGCTTAGGAGTGCAGTACCCTGCAGCATCAGAATTGAGGAGTTGGGACTTGGGTTTAATTATGAAGTCGTTGCTTGACACCTACAATATTAATTCACCATAAAATATCCTAAATCGCTATTTTTAAGGAGTTCTGTACCCTGCAGCATCAGGGTTGAGGAGTTGGGACTCAGAGTTGAATCGTATACCTACACGTCACTTGATACCTACTATATGAATTCACCGTCAAAACTTCCTAACTCCCTAGTTTTGAGTCGTAGGTATACCTACAGCATCAGGGTTAAGGATTTGGAGTCAGCATCAGGCTTAAGAATTTTTTATGGGACCACCTCGCAAGCTTCCTCTAACCACTGAAAAAATTTCAAATCGGTTTGGAAACCACGGAGATATGCGGTAACATGCATTAAAAAAATACGCGCCGAATTGAGAAACTCCTCCTTTTTTGGAAGTCGGTTAAAAATACTAAAAAACAGCTAGCTGAAGCGCAGCCGTAATAATGGAGTAGTAATAGAATCGTAACTGTTGACACATTTACCTTGTGTCACAAATTATGCATTTTTTATGCTTAATAGCCGTTAAATCGTTTAGCGTTCTTTTAAAACAGTAAAGCTTGGAAAATCGACGTCTGGCATTTAAAAAACACAGTTGTTAGACAAAAAAGGTTTATTTCATTGTTTAGAGCTACTAATACTACAACTATACTATACTAATATAAACAGATTTCTTATCAAAATATGGTTTTTTAATAAACCATGCACAATAGCTGTCTTTTAGTCAATAATATATAATAGTGGTACAGTGGTTTGAAGCTAATAACCTACTCCTCAATGAGAAAAAGACAAAGTGTATCAAATTTAAATTACCTAATGTCAAACAGGTAAAAACCACTGTACAACTTGATCATGAGGAATTAGATTTAGTGGATACCGCTGTTTTTCTGGGAATAACGTTAGATGCTAAACTCCAATGAGGCAATCACATAAATGACTTATCGCCAAGAATTATGTGAAAGATTCGCCAGTTGACAGACATAGAAACGGCGAGATTAGTTTATTTTGCTTACTTTCACTACATTATGTCGTATGGTATATTATTATGGGGTAATGCTGCTTATATTAATTATGTTTTTGTGCTGCAGAAGAGGGCTGTTCGAGCCATATAATATGGGACCAAGAGAGCCAAATAAGTCAACAGAGATAAATTTAAAGAAATCAATATTATGACAGCGCACAACCAATACATATTTGAAAATTTAGTATACGTGCATAAATACATTGATAAATTCAAGAAGAAAAGTGATTGTCATAATGTCAATACTAGAAATAAAAATAAACTTGTAATGCCTGCTTCTAGGCTTAGTAAAACTAGCAATTCATTTGTTGGAAATAGTGTCCGCTTCTACAATAAGCTCCCAGAATACATGTTGAAAATGTCTCTGAATAAGTTCAAAGTTAATGTAAGACGTAAACTGATTAAAAAATCGTATTACCATGTAAAGGATTACTTAAATGACAAGGAAGCTTGGCAATGATTTGATCTAGTGGCTCAGATAGTTCCTTAGTTAAGATGATTTGTAAAATGGTGATAATGAAAAAAAAACCAACTGAGTTTGTTGTGGGCTCTTCTCAGACCAGGGTGCGTTTGGAACCCTCGTAGCTTTAGTTTTAAGATACCGTTACTGATTATCACCATTATATTTTATATTTTTAATTTATAAACAACTGGAAGTCAACAGGTGTAGTATACCTACCTAAATTGAATAAAAATTATTTGACTTGACTTGACTTGACTAACTGGTCCTATCATATAGCTCTAAATTAAAATGAACAACTGAGTGCCAAATTTAAATATAGTTGCCAAACTTTTAATGCTTTTTAATTTATTTACCATTTATATTCAAATGCAACAATCACAAAAAACTAGTCAATAGACCTTTGTGGCCCATAACTTAATTAGATAGCTACTCTCGCGATACAGGTCTGTGGTGTTTTGTAACTGCATGTGCGCTGACGCATTTTGCGAATAAACTTTGAATACATTAAAGTGTAATATCGTAATAGCGAACTACTAGTGTACGTTCAAAATAAAGTATCGGTAATGTAGATCAAGAAACACTTAAAAAAATATGTATATCAGCGTTCACGAGTACCTAGTGAAATCAGCAAGTAAAATTTCCACTATTTGGTTCTCTGCGAACGGGGCAGCGGAATATTTTAAGAAAAGGTAGTAGGAAAGATGAAAGGTGTCTTTAAAACAATGGATCCCGATGTAGCTCCAGTGTTTCTAGCACGGGTTTTTGAAAAACTGACTCCTATTTTGTTTGATCATTTTGACTACACAAAACTGCTTAAACATTTCACAAAATTAAGTTCAAAAGGTGCAGCAATTACAATCTTATATGTGAAAATACAGCTGTCTGATAAATGGCGATCTGATATACGTAATCTGAAGTACGCTTTCTCCATTTTAAAATCCAACCATCGGCTATGAAAACACGAAATGGGGAGTTTCAAATATGACAAGTGGTTCTGTCAGGCTAACATTGGACCACAATAGTTCAACGGCCAAGCAAGATGACCTGTAACAGCGTACTTCAGATTACGTATATCAGATCGCCATTCATCAAACATCTGTATTGTCACTCTTGAGATTGTAATTGCTACAACTTCTGCACTTATTTTTGTAAGATCTTTTAGCATTTTTGTGCGGTAAGATGATCAAACAAAATAAGAGATAGTTTTTCAAGAACCCGTGCTACAAACACTGGAATTATATTAGGATCCATTGTTTGGAAGACACCTTTCATATTTTCTACTACCCTTCCTCAAATTTTTCCGCTGCCCCGATGGCAGAGAATCAAATAGTGGAAATTGGACTTGCTAATTTTACTGCTCGTGAACGCTGATGTACATATTCTTTTTAGATTTCTTCATCTACATTTCCGATATTTTATTTTGAACGTACACTAGTAGTTCTCTATCACGATATTACATTTTAATGTATTCATAGTTTATTCACGAAATTCGTCAGTGGACAGTGCACACCAACGTAGCGCAGATACGAAACTTCACCAACCTGTACCGTGGCGAGAGTGTCTAAATATTATGTAATGGGCCACAAAGGTATATTTACTACTTTTTTAATGATTATTGCAATTTGCTTATTTGAATATAAATGAAAATAATTGTTTTATTTTAATTCCCTAACTATCACTCGATTTATAAGCATTAAAAGTTTGACAAATATATCTAAACTTGGCATTTAGTTGTTAATTTTAATTTAGAGCTTTATGAAAGTACCAGTTATTGCCTAGCTAAAAGACAGCTAGTGTGCGTGGTTTATTCAAAGACCTTATTTTTGATAAGAAATCTGCTTTGTATTAGTAGCCCTACACAATGAAATAAACAGTTTTCGTCTCATAACGGTTTTTTTAAAATACCAGCCGTCGATTTTCACATGTTTTAAAAGACGACTAAGCGATTTAACGGCTTTTAAGCTAAAAAATTTGCATAAAACTGTGACACAAGGTATATGTATCAACAATTACGATTCCATTACCACTCTATAATACGATTGCGCTTCAGCCAGTTGTTTTTTAGTATTTTAAGAGGTCGCATCAAGGGAAAGATAAACATGGCTTAAACACAAAAACATTATTTAAAACTATATTATTTACCTTAGCACTCATTCAGACTCATAAAATGAAAGCTTAAAAGAAAACAAATAATTTGGTATATAAAATATAGCTGTACGTCTAATAAAACTCTAGAAACTTTAATTTTCATGTTTTTTGGCCATAACTCAAAATTTGGTTTTTCACTTAACGGCCTTTAAGTAAACGGACGGCAGTATAGTATATTTTAAACACTTATTAACAAAAAATATGACAACTAAAAAACGCTCACTGCCTTTTAGACACGTACAATTTTCAATGTCACATTAGCTTTCCGATAATAAGTGAGCTTAGTGTGCCTTACTGTGTTGTAGATAAGTATTTGAAGAAAACTGTCACTTAGTTTTCGTAAATGCCATTACAACTTTTTTAGTACAAATCACTAAATTACGTACTTATAAACTTATTTATCGGCCTTATACTGTCGTAATTTGATGTAACCGTTTTTTAGAAATTCAAAGTACCTGAAATATAAACTTGAAATAGACGGTTACAAACGCAAAGCCGTATTCTACTGTCGAAAAGTCACATAAACGTATTTAAGTATCGGAAAATCGCGAAAATGATGTAGTTAGCCGTGTTCGGGGTCTCCAGATCTCAAAGACTATCAAAGATACTATAAAAAATGTGACCCAGACTGTTCGATAGAGAAAAATTTGCTCTTTCACATAGTATATATAACTCAAAATTGGCAAAATGTATAAGTCGACTGACGGCAGAACTATACCCATGCAAAAAATCACGTTTATCTGTTGCGGCGTGATTGAAGGACAAACTATCTATTTATCGTCCTTGGGCATAAAATTTTCAAAAACTGTGAACCACGTATTTCTTCAATACGTAATCACCAAAATTCCAAATACTTATTTTCATGGCTTTAACTTGAAAAATGACAGACTGTCATACAAAGTTTCAACCCCTATTTTACCCCTTTGGGGATGAAATTTTGTAGGTATAACTGTGACACACGTACTTCTTTATTTTTTATTGAAGACCAAAATAAGTACAAGTTTCGTTGATATAACTTAAAAAATATCTTGAGACTCATACAAACTTTCATCCCTTATTTCACCCGTTTGGGGGTCGAATTTTCAAAAGTGATGAAACATGTAGGTACTTCTCCATATTTATGTAGCCGTTAGTAAGTAAGTAGTAGGTAAGTAAGTGATTGTTGAACGATTTTATTTATAAGATACTATCTGATGCCCGCGACTTCGTCCGCGTGGTCTAAGTATTTTTTTATTTACGCAGGAACTACCTACTTAATTTTCCGGGATAAAAAGCCTATGTCACTCTCCAGGTCTTCAACTAGGTATACCCATGCCAAAAATCACGTCGATCCGTTGCTCCGTTGCGCCGTGATTGAAGGTCAAACGAACAAACCAATAAACCAACAAACAAACACACATTAGTATGATATAATATATAGATTGGATAAGTAAAATAAATAAAAAAACAAAAATGTTTCTTTAGTAGGTAAGTATGTACATTATTTAGGTAGCTAGGTAATAGCAAAGAATAGCTAATAGGTAGCTGACCTATTAGCTATTCTTTCACCCCACCCAGCCCTTGCATATGCTTTGCGTTGATAGGTACATCAGTCACTCAGTTCAAGATTTTTACACGTAGGTATACCTATTACTACCTTACTATGATTTATCAGACTGCCTACCTACCTTACTATGATTTGACTGCCTCGTTGGTCTAGTGGTTCGCATGTTCGACAGCGGCCGACGAGGTCCCGGGTTCGATTCCCGGGTCGGGCCGTAGCAAGTATTGGGGTTTTCTGACAAGAAATTCTCAGTACTAGCCCGGAGTAAGGAAGTTGGCGGTGTTTCACCCCCGTGCCTCGGAGAGCACGTAAAGCCGTCAGTCCTGCGCCTGATCTCTCTCCGGTCGTGTCGGATTTTCCGTCCCATCGGGCTATGAGAGTAAGAACAGAGAGTGCACCTGTGTATGCGCACACACTTGTGCACTATAATATCTCCCGCGCAGATGGCTTATCTCTCTGGAGATAGGCCGCCGTGGCCGAAATTCGGTCGGGAGGACATTTTTCATTATTATGATTTATCAGCTCGTAAATGAAAGATGTTTCTAAAATAAGTTATAAAATATGTCTGAACACAAACTAGGTACGTACCTACCTAGATCGGTTGATTTTCGTTGGTGTATTAGTTAGCATGTTGGACTGAGGATGGCGTAGTTCTGGGTTCAATTCCTGGTTCGGGCTTAAAAACTGATTTGGTTACCTTTATGTGCCTTTTTTACCCTTTTTTTCCTTTTTTTTGACAAGAAATTTTCATTAGGTACTTAGGTAATACTGGCCAGACTATTAGCCTACGTGTTCCCGTGTATAGAATTATGTATTGATTTGAACTTGGGTATATTCATAATTTAGCTAGTAAAAAAAATATGGGTACTTACTAGATACTTACGCGATATTCATATTTTTAATTACCTTGTTTGTGTGTTGTTTTATTTTAGGCATTGTTAAAAATAGTTCTGCTGCAGGAATAAACCCATATGGTTCCCCATCTCACAATAGATGGCGTTGTTTGATTTAGCACAATTTAAAAAAAGAAACGAAAAATACACAAGGAAAATAAAATATGTACCAGTTTTAATATATTGTCCAGCAGTGCTAAGATATGGAAAAAATCTTCCATTATCATTCATTCAGTAATTATTAGAATTCACTACTTTTTCAATATTTCATTTACGTCTGCCGTGTTGGCGCGAGAGCGTTTTGGCGGGAAAAATGGATACGTCCTCCCCGTCTGAAAGGCATCTGCCATCTACCGCCCGTCGCCCGCGCAACACCCGCTAGCATTATTTGGCCGAAATATGTGAATTTTCGTGGAAAATCGCCAAAAATTAAAAAAATCACTGCTGAGTTTTTACCTTATAAATATTCTCTTTATTTTTATGTATGTTTCACTTTCGTGGGTCCTCAGGTAATAAAGTTAATAGACAATCATGTGCGAAGTTATTTATTTTATAATTGCTTGTATTAATCTAAATAATCAAAAAATTATAAAAAGGCCTCCACACAATTGAAGAGCATGAATCTAAGTATTGCATTACATTTTTTTTCAAAATTATGTGATGTCATTTGAAGAAGAAAATAGATGTTCAATATCACGGAAATACGCTTGTAAAGCGTCATGAGCGTCTTAATACTAGATGATGCCCGCGACTTCGTGCGCGTGGATTAAGATTCTTTGATTCCCGCGTGAACTCTTGATTTTTCCGGGATAAAAATTAGCCTCTCTCCCCGGTATACAACCTACCACGGCAACTACGCTTATAGGGGTCAGCAATATAGAGTGGTGTTGACCGCCTATGTTATGTGGAAATAATAAGCTTGGTCCACGTTTACAAGTATAATATTAGATACAATAGATTATATAAAACTGTACAATAGAAATATATCAAAGGATGCGTTGCGCTGGACGTCCAGCAATAGAATGAATGACGAATGGTGTGTCGTCTGATGCTATAGCGCAGCTCTCGCGCGCAGGACGTTCCGAATTCAAAAACGTTCCACAAGCTAGTTCGAATTCCGAACGCGTAGCTTGTGTGCGTTGCCAGCTAGCAAGGAGGTAACGCCACATCCTATACGCTACGCTATGGGTATATACCCAATTTCATCAAAATCGGGTGAACAGATGGGCCGTGAAAGCGTAGCAGACAGACAGACAAACACACTTTCGCATTTATAATATTAGTATGGATAGTATGGATTATGATGATATTTCAAATAAGGTAGGTTGATAGATATGTACCTACTCATAAAATGCACCTATACGTACCTACTTTGTATTAAGTATAATTTTCGGAGATTTAGTTATTTTTAGGGTTCCGTAGCCAAATTTGGCAAAAACGGAACCCTTATAGATTCGTCATGTCTGTCTGTCTGTCTGTCTGTCTGTCTGTCTGTCTGTCCGTCCGTATGTCACAGCCACTTTTTTCCGAAACTATAAGAGCTATACTGTTGAAACTTGGTAAGTAGATGTATTCTGTAAACCGCATTAAGATTTTCTTACAAAAATAGAAAAAAATAATAAATTTTTGGGGTTCCCCATACTTAGAACTGAAACTCAAAAATTTTTTTTTCATCTAACCCATAGGTGTGGGGTATCTATGGATAGGTCTTCAAAAATGATATTGAGGTTTGTAATATCATTTTTTTCTAAACTGAATAGTTTGCGCGAGAGACACTTCCAAAGTGGTAAAATGTGTGTCCCCCCCCCCTTAACTTCTAAAATAAGAGAATGATAAAATTAAAAAAAATATATGTTGTACATTACCATGCAAACTTCCACCGAAAATTGGTTTGAACGAGATCTAGTAAGTAGTTTTTTTTTAATACGTCATAAATCGTAAACCGCACTTTACCTTTCATTCAATCAACTCAAATATTTAAAAAAAAAACATTTAATTTAAAACTTACTACAGGTTTGTACGGAACCCTCGGTGCGCGAGTCCGACTCGCACTTGGCCGGTTTTTTGAGTACTCAGGTAATAGGTGCAAAATGCAGTTTCTGAAAGAATTTATTAGAAACACGGAGTGGTAGGAAGGTATGTACCTAACCTTATTATTCTAGATCATAGCCATCTTTTTCTTGAGAGAAATGCTCCTACTCTACAAGTATAATATCGCAACTTAACATAATCTAATACATCAACGTGTTAACTCATATACAACATAAAATTTAGCACACAGAGGCCAATCTCCATAAAATACAAATAATATATTCCGAAGTGGCTGCATCTATACAGCTTATAAATAAATGGTCTCATCGGAGAGTAGTGAAATACCTACTTATGATTAAAATAGCCTTATGAATAGTAATCGTTGCAAATGAATGACGCTCGCTGGAAGTCGGGAGCCATCCGAGGCTCATTTGCATTCAATGCACGATGAAAATCTTGCGCCGGCGCAGCCTAGACGAGCGCCGAGATGTGGCCAATGGGCGCTCGGCGATCTGAGCTAGGAACTCCAGCTCGGCCAATGACAGCAGAGCTGGGAGTGGGACGCCCCCCCCCCCCCCCCCTCGCCACGCCCCCTAGCCGCCAACTAGTGCCTAGGTCTCAGTTCTAAGACTACGTACCTAATAACTATGGAAGTCGACAGGCAGCGAGGCGAGTCAGCGTCATGCTCATGCTAAACGGGTTCTATCTCTGACTCAAAGCGTCTGATTTGAACCTTCAGAAAGATAAAAAGATATCATTATTATAAGGCATTCTGGTAGCTATATTACACTTTTGTTAATTGTATGTACCTACCTACAGCACTACTTATTAAAAGGTACATTATGAATTTCGGGAGCCATTTTAATACTAGTACCTGATATAATTGTATTTTATTATTGTAAATATACATATCAGACGATGCTTCGAACTTTATCAGCGTGGATTTATTTATTTGAAAAACCCCATGGAAACTTTCTGATATTCCAGGATAGGTAGGTATCCTATGTCTGTCCGAATTTCGTCGAGATCAGTTCCGGAAAAGCGTTTTGTACCGAGTGTAATTCACTTATAAATAGGTAATTCAAATAAATAAATTATACAGCTATACTTAGAAATTATGTATAGTCGGCAATAGATAGATTATAGAAATGCCTAAGTCTGAATCTAAAACTGCATAATATTTACTACCTAACTCATAATGCACCAAATTTCAAAGTAAGACTACATAATTACACGATCTTAGATCGATAAGTACTGTAAGCATATTCCAGAAGTGCATGGGTGAATAGTTATCAAATTGCTTTTAAATATGTTTGTACTCTCTTTAAAACTTGCACGAGCGAATGGTCTCAACGTGTAGCGGTTTCACGAGAGATTTAATGTAAAAACATGACTATAAAACTTAGAGACAATATTCATTTGATCCGGCCACGATTGCTATCGTTAAGCTCTAAACCAAATTGCGATCTAAACACAAAAATATTCAATAATCGCCGAGTCTACCGGCAGGAGACTGAATTTTAAACGTCAAAATATTCGTACCTATTTATGCAAATTATTCCAATATGGCGTATCCCCGCCGAAGAACGAACCGAGTGAAATACATCAAATGAGTCAAATATCTGTTTAATTAAATCTTCATTAATAAATAAATTCACAATCTTTTGTCTTTTCTAAAAATCAATTCAAATTTAAAAGCAGAGCTGACACTACCTACATAATAGAAATTTCTTCGCATTCAGGCAGTTCTGAACAGGCTGAAAGAAACGTTGTATCATAACTATAACAGGAATGGTTTATAGGACAGTAGGCGCCACTCGTTCCCTGCATGCCGGGCTAACCGCTCTCGGGAGATTAGCCTGGGATGCTGGGATCATGTCTGCGCCGTCAGTCCACACCTCGCCAAATAAGAGAGCTCAGGCGCCACGCGGCCATACATGGCGCGGAGTATGCCGGGTCGAGATTTAAGGCTTGGCCAGATAAGAAGCGCCACGGTCGTGCTGTCGCTTGATTTAACATTCCGGTATGATACCACAAAAAGAGTTGGGGTCTCGGTTATTTCTCACTTACCACTTACCACCAGCTGAAATAACACTCTGATTCCCAATTGTCTAAGCGAATCGTAATCATTTGACAGCTTTAAACTTATACAGTCCCACAAACTTATCTGCCCCGTTGGCTAATTTTTATGCCTGTATAGATTTTGTTTTTATTTTATTTTCTATATACACTAGCGATGCCGTCACCGGGTCAGATAAAATTGACGGACTATAACTCGAACTGTTTAAGAAGATCATACATGCTTTATAACGTGCAGGCTTGTATAAACTACTCAAACAGGTCGAATTAAATTATACGTTTGACAAACGATTACGATTTTCTTATGTCAAGTTAAGATTTCAGGCTGCATCTGAGGCTGCATCGTCGCTTCATTAATTGCAGTCAAGTGCAAGCTTACTTCAATTTAAAAATAATAATAAGCTCATACTGTAATAATACCTACTTAACAACTTTTGTTGCGTTTTCCCTCACGCTAGGCACCTATGAACACAGTTGCCGACACGCGTCACGCCTGTCCAAGCCTCACTAGCCATGGGAAACCAGCCACACAATCCTGTCCGCGTCGCGGTGGAAAGCATACATCTGTATGGACGAATGTGGTTCCGCTGTTATTAATATACATTAGCGCGTTTTCCTCTCCTACTTCACATGCCTACCTAATAGACTACACTTTTTAGATAGATATTAGATATTATCTGCTAATAACTAGGATGTGTACATGTTCTAAACAAAACATAGAAAATAATTTCATTATTGTGCCTTTTGATGTTGAAAAATGGACCGGGTTAGCATAGCAGACAGACGGACACACTTTCGCATTGATAAAATATTATTATGGATATTTTGACAAACTGTGAGAAAAATATGAATATATTGCTATTCCAATTAATCAATTATTGATCTGCGTAGTTTTCCTTACGTTATGAATTAGCACTAAGCATTCTACTGCTATTCATTACTAATTCTAAGCAAGCAGTAACTGCTTGCTTAGAATTTAAATTTCAAACTATAAAATCAACAAAGCAAAAAATTACCTCACAACTCATTTAACAAAACGCATGCATGTCGTATGGTATCACGAATGCCAATCGCGGCATTTGCATATCGCATCGAGGGTGGCAGCGCGCGGTGGCAACAAGTGGCAGCCGGTGGCAGCGGTGTGCAGATCAATTAGCACCCCCGTATCGCATATCAAACGTAATTGCGGCGTAATTGCGAATGTCACGACAAAGTGCGGCGTCGGGATACCATCGTCGCTTTATTAGATGGTGATAACTATTAAATTTGCTACTTTTTATGGTGTCATTGAGGCCAATTCTATTGTAAAACCTGTCTCTCAACTAAACTAAAATGACAGCTCTGTTTACAAAGCTATCCCTTTCAAAACATTCCCTGCGGAAAGGGGCAGCACTAGATTTAGACACGTCATATTTTTATTTTAGCTTAGAGATTGTGTGAAACAGAATTGGCCAAATTGTGCTAATGCTATCGACTGTTTTCTATCAATGTTGCGTTCTATCATTCAATTCAATTAGAGTTTTACGGAAAATTAAGGAGTTCCCGTGTGGTTTAAAAAAAACTTATTCCATTCGTTCAAAGTCGCGAGCATCAGCTAGTATAATATAATTCTTCTTTAATAAATCATTTCGTTCAATAACGCAACATTTTGATGTGGTGCGTTTTTCTCAAAAAGTATCTCATATCGAGATCAACAACATTAAAAAGCCCGTCGGTCTGCGGCAGACTGTCCGCCAGTCGTCACGTGTCTGTTATCAGACGGCCACATCTGTCGCCTCATCGGCAAATGGTCGCTTATCAATTGGTACAAAAGCTCCCCTATCCATGCAATTAGTACCCGATGAGTTCGTTATGGTCATTTAATTCCATTAGCTTCCGAGAATGCTTTATTGTTCAATTGGTTGTTTACATTTTTTCCCCATATTGATTCTATTAGTGTAATAGAGGTACTTATACATTCTATTATCGAATTTATTTTATTAATAGCAAGTAAAATCAACCTAGATTGGAGTATCGATGGTTATGGTTAAATTTGACCACAATTTTGATTGCAAAAGTCAAGGTTCATCTACTTTTATCCTATAACCTTGATTATCGAGGTAAGACGTCAAGTCAGCGTGACTTGTGCCACTCGCTTTGCGAGCATTTTATTACGATAGTTTTACCACATAATAGGGAATAGTACTTTGTAGTTTTAGGTTTAAACCACGACCATCGATGATGCAATCCATCCTGAGTGTACCTAGAACTTTTTGGAAATTAAATAGCAAATTCTTCGAAAAGAGAGGGCCAGTAGGTAACCTGGCAGTCACTCTTCTCATATTATATTAAAATTCAAATTGTAATCATAGTTTTTATTGGCTGAAAGTATAATATATTGCAATAACTGTAAATTATTAGGTCGAAACAGTGAATACAATAATTCAAAGCAGTTCCTACTAAGAAGGGATGACAAGATGACTTTACTCGTTGTATTTTGGTATGCGCCATAGTGTGCCTTGACCCTAGGACCACCGAGGCACTACAGTGGTGACATATTAATGATATGCGAGCGGCTGTTAGTTGCGGGCCGCGGCTCGGGAGCTGGCGCGGCCGTACACGGTACAACTGTCCCGCAGAGTTATGCCTAAAATGCGGTGACCCCGGAGAAACATTGTATAATAATTATTGTACATGTACAATTAATATAGTAGATGGTTCCAACATAATACTACTATAAACCATACTATAACTATAATTTTTATTATAGGACTGTAAGATTCAAGATGCCAAAGAGGGATAGTTGTTTTCGCTAAAAGTGCTTCATTGAAATACTAATTTATAAAGGAAAACTCGGTTATGCTTACCAAAATTACCGGAATCTTGAGTATGATGATTGCGGTTTAATCGAAAAAGAAGAGTTCAGATTCAGAGAGGAGGTCCATTATGTATGGTAAGTATTTAATTTATACTAGTTAAGAACACAATATGACCTGGATTAAGTCATTCCATTCCGTAAGGATTCCTGTTGACTATTAGTTCGAAGATTGATTCGTAAACAAAAAGTAAAACAGACAGATATTGTAACGTCCTCTCTGGCGCAATGCTGAGCGCTGTGCTCTTGTAAGTGGGAGGTCCCGGGTTCGATCCTCAGCAGGGTCAATTCGAGAATTTATAATTTTTGAGTTTTCTCTGGTCTGGTCTGGTTGGAGGCTTCGGGCGTGGCTAGTTACCATCCTACGGCAAAGACGTGCCGCCAATCGATTTAGCGGTCCGATGCGATGCTGTGCAGAAAATTGGGGATATGGGTTTAATATACCTGCCATACCCCTAACAGGTTGGCCCGTTACCATCTTAGACTATATCGTCGCTTTTCCTACGAAAGGACCTATCTGACACTTTTGACGTAACTGCACTAAATACATCATAATAATGTACTTTTGATTCTCTGTCGATCTGTCTTATCGACTTTTTCATATCTTTTACCGTTTACTGGCTAGGACAATCGGTAAGTATGGCGTATATGCTCATTTGCGAAAAGGAAATCATAATAAGTGGCGTATTTTATACTTAGGGCTATTAGAAAGATTTTTATTTAGTGATCAGCTAAATAAAAATCTATCAACTATGACGTAACTGAAAATACGTCATTTAGTGTGAACTAGACTATATTGAATAAAAATGGTGTTTTCACTTACGTCTGAATTTTGATTGCGACGGAATACCTTAGACATTAACTAATAGAGTTAAAAATTTATGTAAATTGGTGACAAAAAATGTATAAAACCTTGGGCAGTAAAAAAATCCAAAATAGTACGAATCCAAAAACTTTCAGTCAAAAAATGATTTAAAACTATCCTAATTATTATTATATAAAAAGAAATAAAAAACAAAGTATTTTGAATTAAATGTGATTTAATTATTCAGTAAAAAATACAGTCGTATCTCCTAAGTAATTAATTTTTCAGAAAAACAAAGTTCTTATGAAGTGGCGTAACTGTTTTAAATATTTTTACCTAAATGAATACGCACATTTAAATAAGACAATTCCTACTTCCAAAAAGGTCTTGATTCACAGATTATAAGAATATTTTTTTAATTTTTATATAGCTTTATTTGAGCAAGCTGTGGACAATATAGTTGAGCACGAAACCGAAAAACGCTTGCCCTGAACAATTAACTCGATGTCAGTTAGGTCCTTTCGTAGGAAAAGCGACGATATCATCACTTATCATCCGGTGAGATAGCAGTCTTGTTGTGGTGTAAAAAAAAGAACGACATTATTTTGATTTATTCTATAAGTAGGTACATTATGATAACAGTGGTCTCAAGGATAATTTCGCGGTAAGTGCTTACTCGGCACAATGAATGAAATAATGAATGAGCCATTCAAAAGTTGTCGAGCAATCAGGTTGGCCGCGCTCTCGGTGGAACCAGTTCCAAACCTGACACTCGCCTAATTAAATTGTTTTGACTTTGAACAGCTTTGAGTTATCCTAAACGATGCCTCTACTCAGGTCCTGATGATATCCAGGGTTGGATGATGGTGCCAGAAGGTCGCCCCCTGGACAGCTTTTTTCAAAAAAAATCGTTAATTCTCGTTTATAAAGTACTAGGTGATGCCCGCGACTTCGTCCGCGTGGGTTAAGGTTTTTTGATTTCCGCGGAAACGCTTTAATTTTCCGGGATAGAAAGCCCATGTCTTTCCCTGGGATGTAACCTACCTCTACTAATACCAAATTTCATCAAAATCAGTTGAAAGCATGGGCCGTGAAAGCGTAGCAGACAGACAGCCAGACAGACACACTTCCGCATTTATAATAGTACAAAAATTATTAAAAGTTATACCATTAGTTTGAGTCGATCAATTTTGATTGCTTTCAAATGACTGCAATTGACATAATTCAAGTTAGTATTACACATTACATTCATTTATCGATTCACAATCGAATAAAAAGTTTCCTCGTTTATTTCTAATACATATTCGCGTATTGTAATAGAATTTGTATTAGTATGCAGCTAGCGTCAGCTGGTATAGCTGGGAATGTTTCATTTCTATGTTGAAATTGTATTAAGTACACAAACCCGACTTATTATACCTACCTAACTACTTTATCTACATTCACAATTTATACCAACCGAGTTTGCAATGTTCAAAATAACACAGGTATAGAACTTTTATGTGGAACCACAACTAGCGTAGCTTTAGTTTAAAGATACCATTGTCATCATAATATTTTTACTTTTTATACTTATTGGACGTTCAAAAAGTGTACAGTGTACCTAATTCGAATAAATAAACATTGAATTGAATAATTGCGCGCTGTAGATGCCGACGTATGTAATGTACGTTCAAAGGGTTGCAAAGCTGAAGTGGCTATACGGCCAAATAATTCGAAGTGCAGATAGACGTAGACATGGGGTCCCCCTAGTTGTTGGAGTGGCGACGTTGCATCAGAAACTGTATGGGTGGCAGGCCCCCATTAGCTGGACGAACGATATCAAACAAGTCGCAGTTGGATCCAGGAGGCGTGAGAACACAGCGTGTGGAAGAAACCTTCAAGAAGGAGGCTTAATATGTTCAGCAGAAGACGACGCGATGTCTTTACTTTGATGAAGACGACGATAGCATAATCAATTTTAATTATAATGGCCTTTGCTTGTCTTGAACGTGTTTCGAACTAAGTACTCTTCGTTAAGTAACCAGTGCTTCTAGATTTAAGCCCATTGGGCAGTTTCCCGGGCCCCGGTGCCGGAATGTGCAATTAATTCAGGAACGAGCTCGCCTGCAGACGTCCGCGTGTTTTTGCGGCGCCGCCGGCGGGCGCTCTACCACCCGTTACTGTTCCATTCACGAAACAAGATTATATTATTATAATATTATATAATAGAATACACAGGTACGAGTAAAGTACTATTATAAAATACGAGAAAATAGATATTCTCATAAGATTGGAGTAAAAAAATGTAAAATTACCCACGGTAGGTGTTGTAATGAATATCAACGCATACTATACAAATTAAATATTAATATGATATTACCTACATAGAAAAGTATGTAGGAAACTGTTAAGTATTTATATAGGAGACTTACACGTAATAGAATTAGTTTCATAAGCAAGCGATTGGAAGAAAGAGCTTTTTATATTTTTTGTTGTCTACGTAGCGATTGGTTATTAGCCATAGTCAATGCTTCTCACCTGCTGAAAATTTTGATTATGAAATTCCAATTTGACCCAGCCAAGAATTGAAACTGGGACCTCTGAGTTAGGTGTAAAGCGCACACCACTGCGTAAAATGGATGTCAAGAAAATTATTGTGATCTCAGATTAATCTAAAATTCAAGTAATTCAAACAACGGAAAAATATGCAAGACGTATTAAACAGTAGGTAACTATTGTTTGGTTTGAGTGGTCTGATACGAAATGAGTCCTCAGAGTTCCGTGGCCGCTTCCAGGGAAGTGGCCGGTGGCCAGCGGTCAGCGCGGTGGCCACACACGGCCACTGTCCGCCGCCGGCTTCGCTGGGAATGTTTTGCGAGCTTGCGGCCGACTAATTTCGACCACCATGGAAATCTGCAAGCTTGAAATGGTTTTTATTTGCAAATTTCTCGTTTATCCTTTCAAATTCTGGGATTTTGTAATGGAATCTAATTTTGTGTTTTGCTGCCTCCAATAGTTATAGATAGTTATGTAAACATGCAAGTGTTTATATAAACAAGAGGCCTGCTTTTGCCAAACTATGCTGATACGACTCATAACTGTATGCTACTAGTATATTTCGAACAAAGGATTTTCAACAGATACCAATACCAAGATAAATTTCTTCCTGGTGGTAGATATACTCAAAGATTCAAAAGCACTTAAGCATATTTGAATAAAAACATTAAAATTTTAACTAGCATTTATAGTTTGAACTGAATTTCCTATAGAGTTAGGAATCCGCCTAATAGCTGATTTCATAGAAATTCATATTTCTATGAAACTTTTGTTATATCTACATTTGTGTAATATTACCAGTTAATAAACTATTTATATACATTATTCAACTAAGGTATATCTATTTGCGACTCTACATGACTCAAACCAAGTTGACTCTCTCATTAGTAAATACTTACAAATCAAATTCATGAAATTATATCCAGTTTCCAGTTTACGTAACCATTTGAGATTTTACAACGGTAAATATGGACTTGATATAATATTTTATTAAAATACTTGAAATATGATATAATTGGCTATACCTATCATGGAGTTGATTTATCATTCCAGACACGGATCACGTTGAGCAAATATTCATGTGATTATATTTGATTGGCGACGTGTATTTCATAATGTCATTAATAAACTTTCTAATAAACACACACGTGGAACAAACTATTTAAGCCGGTGGCCAAAATTGGCACAAATTTTTATGCCTGTTTATTTTTCCGAACTAGAGCAATTTTTTGATTATGCCTATGTCAAATGATTGCTTAAAGCTATCTCTCTCCTAATTATTTTTTTTCAAAAAAGGATTTTGCCTAGTTTGTTGTATTTAGCCTCAGCCTCCTTTACTATACAAGCCATGCTGTTATATTTGGCAACATCGCAATTAGGAGTTGCGTGAACCGATTGTTTTAACTTTAGCAGCAATTTGTACTAGCGCAAGTCTTCTCTACGGGTTGTATCTAGTGATATTATGTGAAAAATAAGTACAATTATAAGTAGGTACATAAAATCGTCAGTTACTAGGAATAGTACCAAGGTACCTTCTACCCAATTATTTTATTGTAGATAAGGCAGTAGAATACGTCTTATGGCCGGAAGAATGTCGTTTACTTTTAAAAATATAACTGGCATGAAACTACTTATTTCTTGAAAATAAAAAAAAATATGAATTAAATTATATCTGTACCGGGGGCAAATGGTACTTCACAAGGTTTTTACTTAATTTTTATTATTGGAAAACTAGGTAAGTAAGAACATATAAGTAGATAAAATTAAAATCTAAATTAAATCTTAACTAAAAACTAAATTAAAAACTAAAAACTAAACATTAAAAATATCATCCATCCCGCTGCAATGAGGCAGTGTGCCCAGAACGCTGGTTGCGTTACCCCGCTGAATAGCCAAACTTATATGTTGGCCGAGGTAACTGCCAGCCCTCCGGTCACCTGTGGACTCTGTGAGACGAGAAGATAGATCCTTAAAAAAGGATCTGGCATCTTCGCCCCACGACCCCAGGGTTTCAACACCAAAAGGCACAAAAATGAAATTATTTTCAATAATTTCATACTTGCGCCTCTTGGCTCTTTCTGCATTAGTGGCCGCCGCCCCCGCTGACACGGAGGACGCCTGCAAGTGGGATAACGCTAGCGTATCCACGCATGTGGCATCCCAAACAAGCGACCTTCCTTGCTTCCACGGAACAAGAGTCATCCCGTCACGTCTCTTACCATCACTGCGCGCCAAGCCATTAGGCTCTAATACTGCAGGCACTTTAGCGGTGGCAAGAGACCTACGAATGATGTCGTTCAGGGAAGCATGTCGCGAAAGACGACCGGCACTTTTAACACAAGAAAGCCCGTGATGGCCATACGCGTCCACTGCCCCACCGCAGTGGCAAAGATGTGGCTGTTGTAACTTGGCGCCAAGTCGAAGACCAACCGCAATCGTCAGAGTGAGGTGGTCCAACAGAGTGCCTAAATGCTTAGACGGGAGAGCATGAAGCCAGTAACTTGATTCCCTCGTAGACACCGCAAGAAGACGAGCACGGTCGCTTGCAGTAGGTGATGAATTTATAAGCTCCTGCAAAACATCTGAACATAGTGCGTCGTCCCATTGTCTTTGAGAAAACAAAGATACCGGTTCCTTACTAGGACATGCCACATTGAAAGCACCTCTAGCTTCAGCCAAATACGACGGCTCAATGGGACCTAAAGATTGGTTTAAAATATTGCCAAAGAGCTTAATCGTACTATAAGCAGAAGATAAAAATGCTGGTAATGATACACTGCTAATTTTACGAATGCCTAAACCACCGTACCGAACTGGGAGAGAGGCTTGTGTCCAAGTCGTGCCATCTAAAGGACAATTTAGAATTTTGGATAGAGTGTTTTTAATTTTCTTATCCAAATCGTTCAATAAGGGAAGGAACTTCCAAAGTGGTGAGCATCGAAGAAAATATGTAAATTTTGGAACGAAAAGACAATATTTAATAATAAAAAGGGCCATGTGCGAATTAATTTGGAAGAGGCGTTCCGAACATTGATCAAATTTAGTAATTTGGTCATTGATAAAAAGTGGAATAGAATCAACTAAGACGGGAGCCCCAAGAAGGCGAAGCGAGTCTTCACTTAAAATTTTGATTCCTGGTGCCAAATGATTAAACTGTTCAGTAATGATGCGTCTTTTTTGGTCTTCCATTGAATTTGGAATATAGAGCTCACATTTGCCAAAATTCAATTCCAAACCAACAGATTTAAATTGTTCAATTAAAACCGCAAGATCACCTAAAACAGATGAAGCTTCACCTCCTAAAGTTCCATCATCTAGATACCAAATGTTAAATTTAGAATTCAGTTCCGAAATAATTGGGTGAATAGCCAAACTGAAAATAGCAGGTCCCAGTGGATCTCCCTGTTGGCAGCCAGCAGCAGAGCTTAGAAAATTGGATTTATATAATAATTTGGTAGGTTCCGCGTAACATTGCCAAAGGTAAGGGAAAATTTTTGGAATTTTGTTTTTAACCTCAGAGAGGAGGATGTTACGATCAATTGAGTTAAAAGCATTTTTAACATCAACTTTCAGCAACACCTCCTCACCTGAGTTTAATAGAAAAGTACGAGCAGCGTGAACTGCAGCTTCACAACCACCCTTACATCCGAAGCCTAGTTGTATAGGTTGAAAAAATTCTGACATAGATGGTGCAATGTTCCTGCAGCAGATTTTGGAAACAATGCGTCTTATGGTGGAACCCACAGCAATCGGTCGTACACCACTATCTTTTTTGGCAAGGGCACAAAAATTGGCGCCGTACAAAATTGGTGTTATTTCTTTAGGTACGACGCCCGATAACATTAAGTTAACTAAATTGGTGATTGATTGTAAAAGTCCCTTGCCAATATCACAGTTTAATCCAATTAAGTCTTTAAAATGCTGTGGTGACATAGCATCTATACCGCCAGCAGAACCATTTCTAAAAGACAATACTGCTGCACGAACATCCTCCACCTTAGCCAGAAGCGAAGTTGTGTCTGAAATATTCAGATCTGATAAAACAGAAGAAATAGGCTGCGGATGTTTTGATCGACGAGCCTCTAAGGTCTCTTCTGTATTAGGGGCCAACACATCACTTGAAAATAAAAGCCGAGCTGCACCCTTATAATCGCCATCATTAATTTTATTTTCAATATATAGTACCGAATCAAATCTTTTGCTAATTTTATTATTTGCTTCTGGTATATTATGGCTATAACTTGAATTTGGGTCATAACATTTACCGCAATTATTTTTTATTTTCTGAGTAAGGGAGCAGCTCTCGCTTTTGTCTACATTTAAAACTCTGTAAGCAAAAGTTAGTAAATGTTCCCAACTTTGAGAAGAATTTTGAGTAACTACAGTATCGATCGTTTTCTTTAAAGTGTTTGCTACTACTAAACGTGATCCTAGGAATACGTTTAATAATAGGTACATTGTTTTTCAAAAAGCTAAGATGTTTTGCCAAAATTCAGTTGATGAAATATTTGAGGTATTAATTGGTGCAGAATTTTGAATTTGAATAATTTGTGGCTGCTGGTATACCGAAACAGTTTTGTGAATTTTCCCAATGTGTATGTTAAGGCCTGTTTTATTTTTGAAATACTTAGGTTGAGAACAGTACTTACAGAGCACCTGGCTTTCCAGTGATGAATTATTCCAAAGGCTACCAACTGAAGCACTCATTGAATTGGCGACAAGAAAACAGCAATAAATAACAAAATGAAATAAAAAATTAAAAGTTAGTGAAAAAATACACACAAAATAACTTAAAAATAAAAAACTGAAAAGTTAAGTCGAAAGGCCCAGGAAACGAGCTTCTTCGGCCTGCCACCAAAATAGGAGGCCGGGTATCAATCTAAACTATTAAATATCCAGTAGGTATTATTTGATACTTCGTATTTTCATTTAAAAATGGATCAAACCGAATTAAATGACTTAAAACGCTCCCCAAAAGCCTATGTCCAGCTGTGGACGAATGCAGGCAGATGGATGGATTGATGAATAGGTATGAATTAGATTAAAACTAAATTTATTTTTACAATGTATGTTAACTTTACTAGCTGTGGCCCGCGAATCGTTCTAAGTGGAATACTTAAGTCATTTTATTTTCCAACGGGAACTCCTTAGTTTTCCGGGATGTCCTGCAGGTCCTCAGATATGCCCATGAAATAATCACGTCGATCCAATGCTATTTTGCGGCGTGAATGAAGGACAAACCGACAAACAAACACACTGTCGTATTTATGTACATAGGTACATAGTTACATACCTACTTTTGGTAAAGGTTCCATGTATAAATCAAAATACTTAGTACAACTTATCTAACTAGCTAGATATTATAGGTAAGTACTTACCTACCTAAATTATAAGGACAAAATCCAGGTTTAAGTAATTTTAAAAACATTGAGCTTAAGTTATTTCTATTTTCAGTCTGTGAAATGATAATTTTTTTGTAATATTATTTTCATTACATAGCATATTAAATGGAATTTTTGAAATTGTTCAGAAGAATAATGGTTTCAGAGAGTGGTGCATCTATTTATATCAATAAAACATGACAATTGTATGAAACATGAGATTGTAGGCTTAAAATCTTTAGTGCTGCTAAAATTCCTCGGGCATCATTCAATTATAAAAAAATAATTTTTAGTCATCTAAACTAATATTATAAAGAGGAATTCTTAATAAAATGAAATGCATATTTAAATGATAGACTTACAAATTTAACGGACTCTGTAGGGAGTGACAGACCACCTCTTTGCAAATAGTCAAAATAGACGTCGTGAGTCGGTTCACGAGCGACGTTGCCAGCCGTCTCACATCTATCAGCCAATAATGAACATAAGACACAATAGAACACAGACTAAATATAAACATTTTATCATTGCAACAAATAAGTATAGGTAAAATAGTTACTTCAGAGGTAAGTATAGGTCCATGTTTATTTGGGTGAAAATAATTGTTTTTCCAAAGTAGGTTTTAACTTTTTAACTCTTAAATCAAACTTACGGAAATTGCAAATTGTTGTTTGTCTAATAGGTAGGTACACTACACTTAGGGAGAAGCTAGAAAGGTATAGCACAGCGCTTCGGTATTATGATTAACCAATCAAATAATCACATTAATCACGTGGATCGCGATCACGGCGATCACAGCGGCGGATGATTGCGCGCATTACCCATTGTTTGATGTGGTTGCTGTGTCGGAAGTGGAGGCGTAATCATAATCACGGCAACCTGTGATTACATTGATTTGCGATTACTTTGCCTTTCACTCAAAATAAGGGCTTCGACGAAAGGAGCATAGAAAGTCTGTTGGTTTTGATAACGATTTCGGAGGTAAGCAGTGTTGCAATCATAAAGCCTTCTATTTTTGTAAGTACATAAGTATACTTAGTCATAGAGTAACGGAATACAAATACTTATCACTGCCAAATAGCAGAGGAACATTAATTCTATCGCAGACCAGTTATTGTTTTTTTTATACTTTCCGAAACTCGTATTTTAATATTAATGGTCTATTTAAATACAGTACCTTCTAAATATATTATGTATTATATTGATGATGTTTTCCTACACATAAACCTATAGTGGTATGCTAATGAAACTGTAGGTGCCTTATAATTTTAGATGAAATATAAATACCTACCTACTGCAACACAGTTTATATGTACCTAATAAAGAAATGAAATGAAATGAAATTTAGTTAAATATGTTAAAAACATACCTAACTATAAGACTAGTGGTAGTGGATAGGACTGTGGCCTATCGAATGCTTCAGGGTCGGGCTCTCGAATCGTATAATGGTTTTTACGGTGTAACGGAACGGAAAACATTGTGAGAAAACCTGCATTCCGGAGAGTTCTCCATAATTTTTCAAACGTGTTTGAAGTCTACCGCATTTGGCCAGCATGGTGGACTATAGCCTGTAGCTTTCTGGCTCTGTGAGGACACCCGTGATCTGTTACGATGATGACGTTTATAACCGACACGTTTTAATTTGAATAAGAAAATAAAGTTTATACAGGTGTTAGCAAAATTGCACTATTGAATAGGCAGAGGTATTGGTAAGTCAATGCAGAGGTAGTTTAACTGTGTAAGGTACAGGTACATAAATACACGTAACTGTCGATGTAACCGGGGTACGGCTCGTGCTGCGATGCTGTTTGGATATGCGAGTACAGCATCAATACTACAGCGCTTCCCAAAACCTTGTAGGTACAAAGATCCAACTCTTCTAGAAATATAATTGGTATAATATATTTTTTTTCTTAATTTATCATTTCTTTATTAAATTTTTTGTATCATTATTAATTTATATAAACTGACTAGGTAGGTAGACGATGCCCGCGACTTCGTCTCAGAATTCAGAAAGCCTATCCCATGCCTTCCCCAGGATACAACCCACCCCTGTACCAAATTTCATCAAAATCAATAGAACAGACGGACAGACACACTTTCGCATTTATAATATTAGTATAGATAAAAGTGTACTACTCTTTAAAAAAATATTACAATTTACAGGCTTAGCGTCTTAAGCCTATGGTAAGTTGAAACTTCGTGAAAGTATTTTATTATTTAAAAATGTTCTGACGTTTGAATCGTGAACACGTGAACGTGAAAGGTCTAGCCCCACTACAGACGTACGGCGCGATGCGGCACGTAGCGGCAGACAATTTGTCAGAAAAGCCCAATGCTCTTGGACCCGGGACCTCGTCAGCCGCAGTCGAATACGCTAACCACTAGACAAACGAACTCAGGGAGGTGGCGATTGACTTACTTAGGGAAATCGAAATACCTAAAAGACAAGTTGATATGTTTGTACTAGCATTTCATTTTCAAGACCTGAGGTTGTGAGCTACAGTTTGGGAGTCGTTGTTATTCTATTATGGAGAGCAACTTCCATAGGTCGGCGGCGCGCGCTGCTTTATTGTTATTAAACTAAATCCAATCAGTACGCCCGTGCGCCGCGCACGATAGTGCTGCCCGGGAAATTCATTATCGATATTGAAATTAACTGGACTTTCAATAAAAAACCCATACTAATATTACAAATGCGAAAGTGTGTCTGTCTGTCAGTCTGTCTGTCAGTCTGTCTGCTACGCTTTAACGGCCCACCTTTAAACCGATTTTGACGAAATTTAATGAAATCGGTACAGAGGTAGTTTGCATTCCGAGGAAGGACATAGGCTAATTTTTATCTCAGAAAATTAAGGAGTTCCCGCGGCAATAACAAAAACTTTAATCCACGCGGACGAAGTCGCGGGCATTATCTACTAATTACTGAAGTTATTTATAATTGAATGAAAACCTTGTTATGGTGAGGAAAACAGAATAACATTTAAGTATTAAAAGCATTATTACTAAATAGAATTTTTGCTCTACGACTTGGTCAAAATTGGCAAAGCAACCAATAATAGTATTTTATGTAGGACAACCTGTGTTACTAACTTAAGATAAATCGACATTAAGGTTTCACTGATTTCAATGCGGTCTACAAATAAGCATATTTATCTAGGTATATCTCTAAGACATCTGCAAACGGTACATCACTAGCTCTTACATCGTTCTGCTAGTGAAGCGACCTAGAGCCGCGCGCAGATTGCGTAATTACCATCAGATCAGCAACACTGGTTTTACATCAATTATTATCTTCCATGTTCTTGTAGGTATATGCCGACTATATCCATTGCCCCTGTATGCGTTTATTTGATTTATTTTCAATAAAAATAAGTAAAAGATATTGTGTTTAAAAATGATAACCTCAAATACTGAATACAGTTTTTTTAAATTAATATTTGCCTGCTTTAATACCAATCAAAGGTATGATGCTTCTAAACTTATATAGTACCTACCTACTAGCTGATGCCCGCAACTACGTCCGCGTCGATTGAGGTTTTTTGGTTACCGCGGGAACTCCTTAATTTTCCTGGATAAAAAGTAGCCTATGTGCTTTTCCAGACTATAATCTATCTCTGTGCCAAATTTCAGTTAGATCCGTTTAGCCGTTGGCGCGTGATTGAGTAACAAACATCCATACATCAATCCATCCATACATCCATACATCCATCCAAACTTTCGTCGTTATAATATTAGTAAGAAGTAAGATTCGACGATTCGGCGGTGTGTTGAAATGATAATGGGTTGAAGACCCATGCCAAAAAGTGACTTAGGTGTCAGAATAAGAAAGATGTATGTCATAGTCCACCACGCTGCTCTAGTTCGGATTGGCTGCTTCACACATCTTAATGAACATTATAGAAAGCTCTCAGGTAAGTATACTGGTTCCATCACGATGTTTCCCTTCACAATAAAAGTATGATGATTGCTAACTGTCTTTGAATAAAACATTACTTGTGCAACGGAAGTATACGACATAAGATAGCAATCACTTTGAGGTCAATATGTTTATAATATGTATGGGTTAGCAATTTACTTATGAATACAACCTAAAATCACTGGCCATTGTCGTAACTTGTAACATAAAAGTCGTGACCGGGTACTAATTCGCGGGTGGTTAATGTAACTCATATTGTCTCTATCATTAGCGGTTAACCCGGTATTTAGCCTCTTTACGCACTGCATCCGATACGAATCGGAGACAAGTCTGCAGGCGTGTGGGAAGTTTTTACTTAACTTTTATCAGGTTTTTTATCCCCGCGGGAACTCCTCTACTTTCCGCGATAGTAAATGTTGTAACCTATGCCCCCCGGGATTCAACCTATCATTACACCAAATTTCATCAAAATCAGTTGAAAAGATGACTCACAATTTATAATATTAGTATGGATTGATCGAGCTCCAGCAGCACAAATTATTCCAAGTACTTATCGTTGTTGCACTCGAATACATTAAAAATCTCCCACTAGACACTCAGATCCAGAAAACTCGGATCGAGACCGGATGTATATTTCACACTGCGTCCATGTTGACAGAGGTTGCTTGAGGTTAATTCGCTCCGTGAACTACGCTCCGAACTATGGGAGTTAATCTCGGACTCGGAAAACGAAATTCGTATAGTGCGCAACCCTTCATACAAATAGTATTGCGGCTACTTCTAATCAGAAATTGTCGGATTCAGAATTTCAGATCGGCTGCAGTGCGGAAAGAGCCTTAGTATCGCACTGGTATTACAGCTTGTTGCCGATCTCGATGAGAACGCATTGATTAATATTGTAATGAAGTCGATCCATAACGCCCCTTCCACCTTAACCCGACTAGCTCTCGGTGTTTGATGTACATTGCCGAGGGCAATGGGTAACTTTTTATCACTAGTTTTTCGTTTTGACGTTGTAGTTAGCTATGCATGTTAGTGTGTAAGTTCGCCTGCTCCCATACAGCTCGTCAAACATTTGAGTCCGTGTGTTGATTGTCAGCATGACTGCTTGTATCTAAAATTGACTCAGAGTACATAAGTGTTTCAATTTGTATGACCGACTTTAATAAGAATGCTATAATTGTGATTTTGTTGTGTAGTGATCATAATTATTATTATGATCTAATCTGGTGGGAAGTCATAATAATGCAAATGTAGTCTAAGATGGACCGGGATAACTTAGCCAAGTCCCAGTCTATTAGGCGCTATTAAGTAGATATGGCAGTATTAGTATATGCTGCGTCAAGTGACGCGTCGTATCGGAACGGTAAATCTCTTGGTGATACGGCGGTGATTGATAAAGGTAGTAACCGGTAACGAACTGATGACATTCACCAGGCAACATTTATGAAATTCAAATATCAAGGTCTTCTTTCTAATCGGCAATGGATTGTCGCGTGTCCGTCAGGCCGAAGTTAGCCGGTAAGAGATTATGCATAGTAACGGAGGCGAAGGTCAGTAATTGTGTATAGTTTGGGATAATAGCCGGCTCGTAATTATTCTGATCGGGCGAGGGATTTGCGTACGCTCGGCCGCGTAATAACACGCTGCGCGCGCGCACTGACCGCTGGCACTGTCGCCACTCGCCCCGGTCACCGGTGCGCTCTATAATGGCTGCTCCGAGCTGGATAATACGTTATTCGCTGCGCCGCAACACCACATTGTTTGAGCGCGGCAAATTATATCGGGCTCCCCTAAAGCTAACTAACATTTTTTAATTCGCAACAGGAAAATTTTGCTAGCTTTTTATTTTAAAAATTATCCCAATTCTGATGCCCGGGATAGAAAGTATCAGTACAAGTAAGTAAAATCCTTCCCCGGGATGTAACCTATCTCTGTACCAAATTTCATCAAAATCGGTTGAGTATTTGGGCCGTGAAAGCGTTAATAATTAATATTTGACAGACACACTTTCACATTTATAATATTAGTATGTATCTAGATAATTAAATATAATAATTATAGATTAATATATTTCCAATAAGTATAATAATTTATTATGTGAGATTTATGCAATACGGTCAAGTAAGTAATGTCAAGTGAGCTTACAATATACCAAGAACGGAAAAATTCACAACAGCGTGATGGTATCTTTCGTTGCATATTGAAACGACAATTAATATTATGACAAAGCCAATAAATATATTGCTTGTCTCACTATGTTGATACCGCTACGTGACTTGTCTTTGAAATAATTTAAAGATGATCAGGGTACATTCATTTCTCACCGTTCAAATAATATAACATACTAGATGATGTATTAAGTAGGTTTTCCAAGTTAACGAGCAATAGTCGACCAACTTAGAAAATGTTCGCGTAATATTGTGACGGGCAACTACGGAACCCTACACAGCGCACGGCTCGACGCGCATTTGGTCGGTTTGGAGTTGGTGAAATCGGCATTGAGTTGGTTAGTTCTCAATGTCACAACAGACAACCACATCCTCAGACTGAGTCATAATATTATTATTAGAGGAAGCTGTGGAAAAAATGCAATAATGATAATAATATACAATTAGCATAAATTATTGGGTTACCTTTTGTGGTGTTCTGGACAATTCTCACGAGTTAAGTATTAATAACAAATGCTGGTACATTTTTTGGGTTCCGTAGTAAGTGGCGATGCTGTAATGCTGCTGTACGGTTAAGTCACAGTGATGCAGGATCTCACAGGGGGGTAGTTTATCTACAGGCGCCTGAAGAAGACCACTAAGGTGTCTATACTAATCAAATAAATATTATAAATGTGAAAGTTTGGATGGATGGATGTATGGATGGATGTATGGATGGATGATTGTTACTCAATCACGACAGAACGGCTGTCGTTTGTTATAACACATAGACTACTTTTATCCCGGAAAATTAAGGAGTTCCCCCAGGAACCAAAAAACCTCAATACACGCGGGCGAAGTCGCGGTCGCATATATTTTGATCTGTTTTTGTTACTGGCATAGACACGTACTACGGAACCTTAGTTATAACATGGAGGTACGCACTTCACCACTTTGACTAACACGAGATATTTTATTCAGATTAAATTAGATAAAAATGAAAATGTCAGTCATTCGCGTTATGTATCACCTTATAAACATCTGATTTATGTTGAGATAATATTAAAATGGTTTTATGAGCATACATGGAAAATCGACTTATTTTAATAATAATATTATATTTGCAGTCCGAGTGTTACTGGGAACCTTTTGATTTATACGCAGACGTCTAAAATTGTTGTCTTTGGTTAGCGTTTTTAATCGCTTTCGCTTAAACATTAACGAATAAAGAAAGAGAATAGACACGAAGTATGTAATTTGGCAAGGGGGGCAGACATTTTGAAAGAGAGCTCATAAAGTCTTGTCCAGACTGCGACACAAATTACTTATACACCAGACTACTACTTACCATGCGTACTAATTATCATGCGTATTGTATTTGACTAGACTCCGTAGAATATGGTCGCTGTGGCCGAAATCATACTAATATTATAAATGCAAAAGTGTATTTGTTTATTGGTTTGCTGGTTTGTCCTTCAATCACTCCGCAATAGAGCAACGGATCGACGTGATTTTTGGCATGGGTATATTTGAGGACCTGGAGAGTGACATAGGCTACTTTTTATCACGGAAAATTAAGGAATTCCCGCGGGAATAAAAAAATTAAATCACGCGGACATCAGCTAATTTATAAATAAAGGCAGAAGTCAGGTATAAATTCGCTCGTCTCGCTCGCTCGTGCGCGGTGCGAGCGGCGTGGGGTCCGCAGCTCACGCTATAAATAAGTTTAACTAGATTATCAGCGCACCGTGCGCCTGCGCAATACTACCAAGTGTGGCGGCGCTGGGGTAGGCTACTGCTAGTGTATTGGACCCTGCCGCACAGAATACATAATAGTCCTGCAGGCAGTTAATTACAAGATTTTTAAAATCAGATAAGTATACTTTTTGATTCGAACGTATCGACTTACTCTACCTAGTTAGTACATTAGGAATTAGGAAGTTTCTGAAAATTAAAAGTTAATAACTACATAATAAATAAAATAATTATTAATAACTAGACAAATTAAGAATTGATAAAAGCTTTCTTAGCTTACAGCATTCTCAAGGAATCGTTTGTTTTCGAATTACTTTCTCCATGAATAAAAATCTAACCCCCTAGAATTATGTAAACCAGGGGCATAAAAATGAATAATTTGATTTGTTTATTAGGTAAATAATACCTATTCTATAAAACAAAAAAGCCACTGTAAAGTGAACAATAATTTTGATTTCTACACACTATGTTAAAGTCTGGCGAGTATAACAAAGATAGGCATAGTTGACGCGTGAGGCTCGCCCGGCTCGGCAATTTTTTTATATTTTTTACTTTTTAGTGTACTCTATATCCCTACGGCTTAGGAGTGTAGTACCATGCAGCATCAGAGTTGAGGAGTTGGAAATTGGGTTTAAGTATGAAGTCGTTGCTTGACACCTACAATATTAATTCATCATAAAAAAAATCTTAAATCGCTATTATTAAGGAGATCTGTACCTTACAGCATCATGGTTGAGGAGTTGGGACTCAGTTGTATCGTATACACGTGACTTGATACCTACTATATGAATTCACCATAAAAATTCTCTCACTCACTAGTTTTGATGATTTTATGGAGTACAGCACCTACAGCATCAGGATTGAGGATTTGGAGTCAGAATTTTTTATTGGACCACCTCGTAAGCTTTCTGTAACCGATGAAAAAAAATTTGTTCAAATCGGCTTAGAAACCACGGAGATATGCATCGACATACACTAAAAAAAAAAAAAAAAGAGAAAAAAAAGATACGCGCCGAATTAATTAATTAACCTCCTCCTTCTTTGGAAGTCGGTTAAAAATACCTAGGCATAATATTTGTAAGCGGTGTGCTTTTTTCTCATTTTTAACCCCCGACGCAAAAACAGAGGGGTGTTATAAGTTTAACGTGTCTGTTTGTGTATCTGCCTGTGGTATCGTAGCTCCCAAACGGATGAACCGTTTTCGTTCAGTTTTTTTGTGTCATAGATAATTTTATCCCGAGTATTCTTAGCCATGTTTCATGAAAATCTGTTCATCCGTCTGAAGGTCATCAGCTTTTATCTAGTTGGTTTTTTTAAATTTGTAATTTATACTTGTTTCTCGTACGTTCAGTTATTGGAAATAAATGAAATTTAAGTGGTTTATAAAAAAAGGTGATTTAACTAATATTGAATGACATGTGCTGTGTGGGTCTTCTCCGGTTGGCCCGTGAGGGTCAAGTGGGGGTAAGGGCTTCGAGGCTGGGCCTCCTTACCAGGGCGGGATGCGAGGCAACATTGTGCCCCGGTGGATGACTTGAAGCCGAGTAGAAACCGGCTAGGGCCTGCCTTGTAGGCTACGGGCCCCTAGAATGACATGTGGTTCTAGTGATTAAATTAGTTTTGAAGAAGTCGGCGTTATAATTACTATATCGAGCTGTGATTTGGTTGCTACATACGTCAGGGCGTCCGGCGGCGAGCAGCGATATTCAAACTGCGTACTTGCTTTACGGCGCTGCGCCGCGCAATTACAATACTTCACCCGCGTGAGAAGACGCTCCTGCCTGCCCACAGCCTCTCGGTGCGGTGCGGAAAACACGACATTATCAACTCAAACACAGTGCAGTAACGAAGCAGTTACCGCACAGGTAAGTTGGTTACACAAGTCTAAATCGTGTACGTTCACAATAATTATTTGTAGAACATCTGCGATCTAGCATAATGTATGAGCGCGGCTTTATGAGCCTTCATTGGAGCCGGTTCAATTTAATAGATTATTTGAATTTATTTGATTGTATTGAAATTGAAAATCGTCGGGATGTGAATATTTATCTTGGTAACAAATAATAATAAATTATAACATTTAATTAAATTTAAACGTAATCTTAGTTTCTACTCGGGAGCACAGTGAGTAAAAGGCAAGCTTAAAATTGATATACCCATTACAGAAGACAAAAGTTCTAAGTTTATTATGATCGTGAGTTGTGACTCGTGACATTCAAACACTGTGAACCTACCTATTTAAAGAACCACAATCGTAAAAAGACGCAAACTGAGTGTTCGTTCATGTAACCCTGATCTCGGTTAGCGTTTCATTGATAAAATGTTATCTCAAGCCTTAAACAGGCGAGGTTAAATGACAGGAAAAATAGCAGCGGCCGGACGAACAATCACAGAGGCCGGAGGGAATCCTTCAAACGCACCGTGTAGCGTTTGCGTCGCAAGAAACGCCGGACGCGTTTTACATATTCAGCTAATGAGAGGAAAATATTCAACCATCAGAGAGCATCTAAGCATGCAGGCTCGCTCCCACGGCGCGGATCGCGGCAAAAACTGACGGAGGCGGGAGGAGCGGAGCGGAGCGGCGGGGAGCGGCGCGGAGCGGCGGGGAGCGGGGCGGCGCGCGTCTGCCGCGTGCATACTGATGCCGCGTAATTGTCGCGCGCAAAAACGCCGCATGATAATGGAGGAAATGCTTGCGTCTCCTCCCCGCGCGCCGCCATTCTGATTGTTTTCCTCTCGCTTTACACAATTAGCGATTGCGCAATAAGACAGAGATGAATATCACATTCAATAATTCATATTATTATGATTTAATTAGCACTCGATGTTTGTAAAAAAAACTGGAATCTGGATTGAAAGTATAAAGCATGAAATGAGGATCTTGCTAAAAGTCCGACCGCGTTACTTTTCTCGCTCGAGTTAGAGTTAACGAAATCCTTGAATCTCTGTAACTGACAAACATTCTCATTGAAGACGATATCAGATATTATCATTGGAAATTTTCTTATTAAATTCTACTTTTTTTATCCACTACAAGTTAGCCCTTGACTGCGATCTCACCTGATGGTAAGTGATGATCAGTCTGGCTGTCTAAGATGGTAGCGGGCTAACCAGTTAGGGGCATTAAACCCATACCCATATTCGGTTTCTACACGGCATCGTACCGGAACGCTAAATCGCTTGGCGGCACGTTTTTGCCGTTAGGGTGGTAACTAGCCACGGCCGAAGCCTCCCACCAGGCCAGACCAGGGAAATTCAGAAATTATAAATTTCAAGACCCTGAAGGGGATCGAACCCGGGACCTCCGCACGTTAAGGCAACACCGCTCAACACTGCGCCACGGAGGTCGTCATTCCTAGCTTATAGTTATTATCTTAAGTTAATAAAATGCCTTTTTTCATTGCGTTCGGTTTTGGCCAACTCAACTTTATAGTCTAACATCTAATTAAACATTGTACATACAATGACAGGAGAAAATTGCTTGTGCATGAAAGAGTTTGTCAAAAGTCAAGACGTGATCAAAATAAGCATTGATATTTTAGTGGTTTCAGATGTAGACACTTTGATATGTTAGCCATTGTGTTTATCCCCTATTATATTAAATATTTTTATGGATTTTTTTTTCGTTAGGTCTTGGCCATGCATAATTTTATATTCAATCGCTAATCTCCATCTTCCGTAACATTTTCGCAAATGGGGTACAAAAAGTGATGAAATTTAGATGACGAATATATTATTATAAGAAGCCCGTCACCCCGCATGCCCGGTAGCCTTGTATCGGTCGCATTGAATATTTCATTTATTCAAAAGTGGGAAAAAATTGTGGCAGGATTCGGGCGAGCGACGCGTTTGCATCCCACGCGTCGCTAAAAACTCGCGCGCATTCAAACGATCCCCCTCTCCCCCCCCCCCTCCCTACTCCCCCTCCCCTCGCCCGTCACTGCCCGAAACCTGTCCGAATATCCTCTGACCCGAGAGCTAGTGGACGTGGGCAATGTCTCTGATTATAAATAAACTGCCGGTTTATTGTCCGCGCTACAAGAATTTTTCATCTTTCTCATCTAATATGACAGGTTGTTTTAATATTTTTACAGGACTTTTATACAATGGCCGTCGTACCTTATCCATTATTTTTATTTATGAAGTTACAAGTTTTTATCTTCATAATATTATGACCTTTTGAAATCAATTTGTGACTATAATATTATATATAGGGTTACAGAGAGTCAATATAGTAACAAAACAAAACTTTAAGTAAGATCTTGCCTTCATAAAATAAATAACCGATTAGGCTTCTGCTACTGAGCTTTATCACCCACCCAGCCTTCAAATAAACCCACTTTTAACAAAAAAATCGCGGAAACCAGGCGAAGCTACGTTTACATGAAACAAACAACAGAGACCCAATTGTTTAAGCGTTTTAATCGTAGATTACGAACTGTTCACACGTGCTTTTTGACGTGCAAGCTTCTATGAACCCCTTATGCAGATCGAATTATCCGTTTCACAAACGATTACGATCTCCCTACACAATCGGAGGGCATTCGGGGCGGTGATCAAGAATCTACGTACGTGAAACATTCCACCTGCTCTGCGGCTACTCCATTCACACACCCGGTCGAATCTCTACGAATTGTAATACGCAATTAAACCATATTCGCCGCTGCAAGTCCATTTTTTCCCTGGGAACCAATACAGGTTGCGACTTGCGTCCCACTCGGCGGAGGACTCGTAACATTTCGTTGGGTTTTTGTCAACGGAACCAAATATACGATCCTCGTTACATATACTTAATTAAGATGTTATCACTTCAGTCTGACCTTACTTTGCAATTGTAATTATTAAGTTTTTTTTATGGTGGGAGGAATAGACCCTGACTATCAGCAAAGACAAGCGATGGTTTCATGCCGTGTAGAAACCAGAACGGCTTTAAATATATACTATGATACCTACCTCTTCCAAGTTTTAATATTTTTATAGTAACGCCTACTTCTTACTACTAAACTTACTGTCCTAAATATATTGATATCCTTTTCCTCAATCCTATCCAGTATTGTAAGTAATCCTCCCTAAGGAAAGATAATTTATAGATTTAGAACTGCCAATTTAGTTTTCTTCAGAGATACTTCAGTACAATGCTGTGGCTAATTCTATTGAACGCCAGAGACGTACAGACGTCACCCCCCATCAATGGCATCCAGACCAATTTGTATGCACTGTAAATTGGAAATTCTTAGAACATTAGCACTTGGCTGAATTAATTGCTATTCAGTCAAGTGTCTATGTTCTGAGAATCTCCAAATGTGCATGTCGTTTGACTGTTATGTAAATGATTGTCAAATGTTTTGCCATCTGGCGGAATGTGCCAGCCCTTGGTGCCGGCAGCGGCGGGGCGCGTCAAAGGGCGGCCAGACGTCATTTAAATACATTCAAAATATCATCGCGGTTCATTTTTGAAATGCTCCAGAATCTGACTGAGTTACAAACTTTTCGGAGCTTTTACTGAATTAATGTTGTTTATTGTTTAATCTGAGGCAGACAGATCTAAAGAAAACTTTCTTTAAAAAAATAATGAACAATAAACTTTTATAATTTAAATTTTTTTTAACCTGATATAAACTTTTTTAGAGATTGCGAGCGTTACGCTGAATTCTTCAAACTTAACAATAATTCAATTTACTTTGTGTTTGCGTATCTCCGAGGATTGCGATGCAGAACGCTTTAAAAAACCTATAGCTTTATTAAGATATCCATGATTGGAGATCCGCAAGCTCTTAGAAGATGAGATTTGAGCGAAATTGTATACTGCATCATGATTAAAACGCAATTTCTACTGTCTTCTTTTGGGCGGATTTTTAAATTGTTGGCTTTCGATTCCAAAATATTCTACAGCAGCCAAGCGCTAGCCTATAATTTTTTTTTTTTAAAAAGGTTAAAAATTGCATTGACAAGATATTGGCGTTACTTGGGAGAAGCATCTGCCTAACAATGGAGAGTTGTAAATGTGGTAATCAATTAAAACATTAGTCAATCGCAAGTGCAATTATACATCAAAGTAATTCTAATGATTATGTAATTAAAATGGCACCAGAATACTCGAGCGGCGCATGTGGGAGGTTTTTGTGCTGAGGTTTACTTATGCAGTGATCCGATTGTTCGAGGGCTGTTTAATCTCGAGCGCAACCAAATCGGGCGTCGCGCCATCTTGGAAACTTTGGATCATTCAAATGGTTGGTGAGCTGGTGGAATGTTTCGATTTTGATCCTAACTGTACACGTAACAATCAAGTATCAATCGCTGGTAATAGAGCATTGGTCTAGAAGCAAGGGATTTTGCATGTAGGTGCTTGTATCGAGTGGAAACACACTAAAGTAAAAGATTTCATCATTTTATTCAGTCGTATTTTATTCAGTAAGATCCTTGCATTTCTCGGCATGTCGACAAGACAAGCAGTGTTATTTGTATTAGTTCAAAAGCCGAAATGGATAACAATATGAACAAATGAGATAAAAAAAACTTCTTATTATATTTTACGCTTCTTTATTCCTTTATGTAATACATTTAGAAAAATTAGATGCCCGCGATTGAGATGTTTTGGTCCCCGCGGGAACTCTTTAATTTTCCGGGATAAAAATTTGTTTAAGTGTTATTCCAGACTATAATGTATCTCTGTACCAAATTTAATTCGGATCCGTTCAGACGTTCCGACGTGATTGCATAACAAACATCCAAACACCCATCCTACCTATCCATCCAAACTTTCGCATTTATAATATTAGGACAGATTAGTGTTGGAAAGTTACATAGATAGTATGGGTATGCAGTTTAGGAGTTCACCAGCTCTCAATCCAAAAGCACAGCTCGGCATTTGCAACATCGTCCTGTCATAATGGGGACACAAAAACTGAGCTCCGGACTGCTAGCCATTGTCTGGACTGCGGAGCAGAGGACACAATGTGCCCTTTCTTGTGGGAATAATTGTCCGCTCGATTTGGACGCAGGACACGTGTCCCGGACTTTCGACACCTACTCCCGGCTGATTATCGAACTGCATAAGTATTCGTTTGATCGTTTCTTTGACGCGTTTGTTGACAAGGGCGCGGGCGCGGGCGCGGGCGCGGGCGCGGGCGATGGAGTGGCTTTGGTATTGTTCCACTTACCATGCTTCTGATAAGGAAAAACTTACTCGTTTGGAACTTTGGAACGCCTATGTACTTGTGGTAGGTATTTAATATTTAAGCAATGGGATTTATGTCGTATTTAAAATTTGTTTTAATCCGTCGGACTTCCGGCTTCGCTCGGATGGGGAATCTGTTACTTACAGTGTACCTACTACGTTATAGAGAATTATAAATACAAAATATTGAGGGATTTAACTTAACAGAAACAGCTAAGTAGTTGATGTGGTACGAAGAAAATGTCGTAGCATCTATAACAACAGAAGATAATTAGCGAAAATGATTAGCAAACAAGAAATTAAGTACTTAGTATAAAACGGGATATTATTAATCGATCGACTAAAAAATTAACTGACGACTGTAAGTGACCGAATGAAATACTAAAGCTAGCGACAAAAATACTGAGTTAGCGACTACTAAACTAAGTAAGTAACTTTATAACCTAACCGGTTTGAGTTAATATATTGAGTGCTTCAAAAATATACCTTTTAGGGTGTTCTATTAGTATTGTTTGGTACTGATAATACTATTTGAGATACTTATTTGTTTTTCTATGTTAGTATATTATTATTTTGAAAATAGCAGAACAGATAAGTTCGTGTAGTACAAAATCTCTGCGTTAAATCTTGTTTAATAAGTACAATATTTGTCAAAATGTTAGGTTATGTTAGGGTAAGACATTTTATTCAGGTAGTGCCCGGGCACTTATAGGTTCTATCGGGTTAATATACCTAACTTAAGTTTAAAAAATGTATTTTCAGAAGCACTAAAGTTTGTAAAATGTACCGACATTATGTAAAATCGGGAATTTGACCAATGAAGTATTTTTGATATAAAATATATAGGTACATAATGTTGAATATAATGTGAGCCATAAAATTGTCCCTAAAATAGAAAAGTGTTCGCTTAAGAATTATTAAACTGATCGTTCTGATCAAGTTACTCAAATTAGTATTTTCAAGTCAACATTTTCAATATTTGTAGTCGCCCACAGCCTGTCGCTAACTTAGTATTTCAGTACGCTATATTCTGTTTTTTTTGACACCTTTTAAATTAATTTTCGCTCGTTTAAATACTACCCGTATAAAACTAAATTTGCTCGCTGCATCGTAATTTGGGTGAATAATGATTATATTTCAGGGAGCGCTTTATCAGTTTTACTTGTTTTTCTTTGTCTATCGTGGTAATATTTTCAAAAGATTTTGTACACACTGCACACTAATTATATTGGCTGATTGAAAATTTTCAATATCCCGTACCTAGCTTTTAAAATCAACAAAGATTTCTGTATCAAAGGCATTAAAACCCTGTAGATGAGAGTAGCTAAAATGTACTATTCGCATTTGCCCCAGTCAGGCATCGAACACAGAACCTCCCACCCATAAGTACCTTCACGGCGCTAATCACTGCGCCGGAGAGGTCGTCATGGGTCACTGTAGCCCGGTTAGGCGGCAGATCTTTAGAATAAAAGTGTCATGTTCCCAAGTTGACGCTTTTCCATCATTCTCCACCATGAAATCTCGGTCAAGCGCGAACCTTCCATGAATAAATAAAGCACCCCTGTAATGTAGTCGCCGATGTAACTCGAGCCTGCGTTTTACCCCTAAACACTTTCACCATCAATCATATACCATGACGCTAGGGTTGTCGCCGGGGCTCACCGGGGTTGACCTTTCGTTGGTATATTTAGAAGATGTTTATCGGAATTAACTTACATTAGAGCGGCATGGGCAGGTAATTCAGTTGGACTTTTTGGACTTTTTATCATTACTGAGCCTTTATTTTCTTATCAGTTACTAGCTGATGCCCGCGACTTCGTACGCGTGGATCGAGGTTTTGTGGTTCCCGCGGAAACTCTTTAATTTTCCAGGATTAAAAGTAGCCTATGTGCTATTCCAGACTATATTCTATCTCTGTGCCAAATTTCAGCCAGATCCGTTAAGCTGTTGGGGGCGTGATTGAGTAACAAACACCCATCCATCCATCCATCCATACATCCATCCAAACTTTTGCATTTATAATATTAGTAAGATTTATTCTGTACAGAATTTCTAACGCTTCTAATTGTTAGTTTATAATTATCTTAATTAAATCATACTTCTATACTAATATATTATAAATGCGAAAATGTGTTTGTTTGTTGGTTTATTGGTTTGTCCTTCAATCACGAGTTAACGGAACAACGGTTCGACGTGATTTTTGCCATGGGTTATTGAGGACCTGAAGAGTGACAGGCTACTTTTTATCCCGGAGTTCAATCAATCAATCAATCAATCAATCAATCAATCAATCAAATCATTTATTCATGTAGGTACACTTATTGACGTTAAAAATTACTTACCTACTTATAAAACGTGATGGTGATAATCGGTTACGGTATCTTAAAACTAAAGCTACGAGGGTTCCAAACGCGCCCTGGTCTGAGAAGAGCCCACAACAAACTCAGCCGGGGTTTTTTTTTTTATTATCACCATCTCACAATCATCTTAATTAAGGAACTATCAGATCCATTAGAGCAAATTATTGCCAAGCTTCCTTGTCATTCAAGTAATCCTTCACATGGTAATAAGATTTTTCAATGAGTTTACGGTTTACATTAACTTTGAACTTATTCAGAGACATCTTCAACATGTCTTCTGGGAGCGTATTGTAGAAGCGGGCACTGCTTCCAACAAATGAATTGCTAGTTTTACTAAGCCTAGAAGCAGGCATTACAAGTTTATTTTTATTTCTAGTATTGACATTATGACAATCACTTTTCTTCTTGAATTCATCAATGTGTTTATGCACGTATACTAAATTTTCAAATATGTATTGGTTGTGCACTGTCATAATTAAACTGCACTGTCATAGTTTAAGGAGTTCCCGCGGGAATCAATAAAACTTAAACCACGCGAACGAAGTCGCGGGCGTCAGCTAGTTACGTTTAAGTTGGACTTTACTTACGTACCTGGATACCTGGTATATAAAAAAAAATTTTCTACATGACGTGAACTATCGGTAATATAAGATTATTCATCATCAAATATCATCATTTCAACCCTTCGGCAAGTTAATATTATAATCAGGGACCTACTCTCAGAATGAGGAATTTTACCCTTGCACGATATTATTACAAATACATAGAAAATGCTAACAGGAAAACTAGGTAATTTTCGCTACATTTGAGATGATGTAGCCTTGGCATAATTTAAATAATAATTGCACAAGATCTTGCGTTATTCCGACTTAATTATGAATAATTGAATCTAATTAGGTAAATGATCGATTGGTTATTGTACCTATTTAACTCAAACCGCGTTGTAATTAAGAAATTATATTTTTATACGAAATACAAAGCTGAGCTCCAAACTACTTTAGTAGGTAATCAGTTTGACCTGAATTCGTATTTTGGCTGCATTTTGTTAGCGAATTGCAGCCAAAATGTTCGTTAAATATGTACCCAACATTCTAAATAATACAAAAAAAATCGAATTCGACGAGACAGGTAGGGAAGTAGGGGTAGGTAGGTATGGGTAGAATTGCACGGACTGACTGGACTGGACAACACGTCGCGAGAAGTTGTTTTGCCGCGGTAGTCCGCGCAAATCCATGATATACCTAATAATCGCCGCGATCATGCAACATCATTGCTTTGCACTAAGTATGATTGACGTCCAGTGCAAACCAATTTTGCAATAAAAACAAATTATGTATGACAGCATGCCCTCCAAGGCATGAGGAGGAAAAGCAGATGAAATTTCGGATTTTCAAATTTGATCACTCATTCAGTAAATCGTAACACCTGTCAGGAGCAAATGGATGTGTGTGTAGGTCTTTACTATCAATATAACTACAATTCCAAACATTTATTTTACTTTTGAGTTTTGGCAGCTCGTTTCAAAGATGTCCTAATGCGTTACTTTTTATGCGTCAATTTTTGAAAATTTTCATACCAATCGACTTTCTTTATGGAGAGGTTTTAATCGATTTGATGTATGTATTAAAATAAATCTTTTATATATAAAAAATATAGTAAATGTACATGAATTCGTCAGGTCATAGAAAGTAGAAACCATCCATCGCCAAAGATATATGGTGCTTAAAGGACTATCAAGAAAGCTAGTGTTGAAGCTCTGTGACTATTTTGAAAAGGAAAGTGTAATTAACAGATGAAATACGAGTTAGGAAATATCGGATAAAAGGGCACGTCGCTTCACTATTGTAAATAACGGTATACGTCTATGGAGTATTGCATTTTTTTTGTCGACAGTTGCCTGTAAATAATTATGACACTTCTTAGGCGTGCTCATATCAAAAGTAAAATAAATGTTTGGACAAATACACCTGTAGGCTGTAAGTTTATCATAAAGAGCCGGTAGCCGTACAAGCAAAAGCTGTGAACCTTGTGGGTGTTTTTGTACCGGCCTGACCCGGCGACCGGCGCCCGGCGCCCGGCCGCGGCGCCCCGGGCCACAGCGATTACCCTTAATTTATAACAATTATCGCGGACAACACCACACGCCCCCCCGGCACATCGCTCATAGAGTAGCCGTACCATTGCTTGAACATAATATATTATCTAGAGTGCAGCGGTTTGTTTTCAACCGACTTCAAAAAAAGGAGGAGGTTCTCAATTCGACTGTTTTTTTATTTATTTATGTTTGTTACCTCAGAACTTTTGACTGGGTGGAGATTTGGATGATTTTTTTTAATTTGAACGGGCATACTTCCCATGTGGTCCCATATAAATTTTATCGAAATCGGTCGAGCGGTTTTTAAAATATCAACAATGAAATAAGTACTTTGTATAGCGTGTGCTTGTTGTTGTAAAGTTGGCGCGGGAGTTTGAAGTCGGTTGTTTAAAAAAAAAATTTTATATTAAATATTATATAATGGAGATATTTCCTTAGTCATTAGCTATCAGAGTGAGATTTAGGGAACGATCAGTGATGCTAAATTAAAAGTAATACAAGTTATGTTAAGTTTTATAGATAAAGATATTTAGTCCTACTTTTAAACTCATCACGGAAATCCAATCCATTCAAAAACTATTTCAGTATATGCGTTGTTCAGTATTTTAAGCAGCAGTATAAAACCATCGTCATAATTTTTTAACTTGTGCTTGCGACATTTAAGGAGCTGCTATTGTTGATTTGAAGAAAAGTAAAAAAAAATTGTTATGCACTGCAAGTTTTGACCATTTTCTACGTTTAATAGTTCACGCGATTGTCTGAATGCCTAAACATATATATTATACCTAAGAATAAATGAAATTATTGAAAATAATTTCATTTTTGTGCCTTTTGGTGTTGAAACCCTGGGGTCGTGGGGCGAAGATGCTAGATCCTTTTTTAAGGATCTATCTTCTCGTCTCACAGAGTCCACAGGTGACCGGAGGGCTGGCAGTTACCTCGGCCAACATATAAGTTTGGCTATTCAGCGGGGTAACGCAGCCAGCGTTCTGGGCACACTGCCTCATTGCAGCGGGATAGATGATATTTTTAATGTTTAGTTTTTAGTTTTTAATTTAGGTTTAATTTAGAATTTAATGATTTGTATTTTTAATAATTACTTAATAAATTTATGCCTATAATAAAAAAAAAAAAAACAGAATACCTATTAGAATAAATTTGTTTGTATTACGATCTTTTCTTAGTTGAAGTGTTCACATCACTGATCACTTCTAACTTTTCACCCTGTTTGTAATGATGGAGTAATTAAAAACGCATCAGATTTGTTTTGAGTAGTATTCTCGCTTAATTCGACGAATTAAAACATAATAAAGATAACACGTGAGTAAGAGTGAGAGATAATAATAATGAATGTTACTTCATACTATCTATCTTACACCTACCTACTTTGTAAACGTGACGCTGAGAAGATGTACTGTGTAGATACCAATTTTGAATAATACTTTGAGTTTTAGTTTACTTACTTATGTCAGTTAAACTCGACATGTGCGGTTTACCGAACAGCTATAACTAATGAACTAAATTCTACTCAGTCAGAGTAGTAATAGTTAGTGTTCTGTCATCTGTGACTGAAGCATATCTCGCCTCCTTATAAATTTCTCAATGTATTAAGTTTCCCTTACTCTTCCGGTCTGGACTGTCAAGTGGTGATTGCGTTGCGGTGTGTCTCCTCGTAAAAGTGTGTCAAAGTTGCTGTGGATAGGTGCATTCTCTATTAAAAGCACTTTTTTCGCGTTAGGTTGCACCAAGGAATTTATTGAACTGTTTGTTGTGCGCGAGTTGTAACGTACACAGTGAATTTCAACGTAAAAGTTTTTTACCTAATTCAGGAGTGTCATCTTGGAACATAGACAATAGCGCTCCATTAGTCTGTCAATAGTGCCAACACAACAACACTAAAAGTTCCGTTTACATATCAAGTTGACCAAGACTTTTGAGCGTAGCAGAAAAATTCTATGTCTATGCTTTTACGCGACGAATTTATTTGAAGACTCGTGTATACAACGCGTAATTATACACCATAGAGCCATACACCAGAGTTATTGCTACCACAGAGTACTTTAGTTTGTTTATAGAAAATAGAAATGGATGCCACATTGGATAAATCTTTTTCGGACTCTGAGATTCACGTAACCGGTACGAAATCGGCCATCACACCACCTAATTTTCAATCAATGCGGAACAAAAGAAAAAGGGACGAAGATATTACACTGGAGCTAAACAATTTTAAGGAGGAAATGAGGAATATGTTTTCAAATCTAATGTCAAGCCAAGAGAAAGAATTTAAGAAAAATGCAACTACTCTTAAGGAAATTAAACAAACTAATACCAATATTGAAAATTCGGTGGCATTTCTATCTGCACAGAATGAAGAGTTTAAGAAAAAAATAGAAAGCTTGGAAAGACAAATAAAGGAGGACAAAAAGTATATAACTATTTTGGAGGATAAACTTGAAGAAGTGCAAAGAGACTGTCGGAAAACAAACTTTGAGCTGAAAAATGTGCCTAAGAAAAATAATGAAACCAAAGAAGACTTGATTGATATGGTACTATGCCTGTCCAACAACATTGACTGTAAAATCAACAAATCTGACATTAGAGATGTATACAGGATCCGTTCAAAAAAGGAGGGTGTCCAAAATACACCAATTATTGTAGAAACATCTTCTACTTTATTAAAAACTGAGTTACTCAAGATGAGTAAATCATTCAATATCAAACACAAATCAAAGTTATGTGCCAAGCATTTGGGGTTCCGTACCTCTGAAGACACCCCTATTTTCATTTCAGAACAGCTTACGCCTAAAGCGGCTCGATTATATTTTTTGGCACGTGACCTTATTAAGTCGAAAGTTTATAAATTCTGTTGGACGTCTTATGGTAAGATATATCTAAGAAAGGATGAGGGATCCCCTATAATACTTATCACGAATGAACCTCAAATCCACAAACTCTCGCAAGAAAAGTGACTATTTTCAGGCTCTAAATTTGGTTTGTTGTTGTATACAGAATTCTGCATTATTTATTCTTATGTCTGCTTAATAACTATTGCACATGGTCATGTACACTACTACTGTGCTCATTTTTTACCACTTAAATTGCTAGCAGTTGGTGCATTTTTCCTTTTCTTTGTAATCATGCAAACACATACACCTAAGTTTGTTTGTAACACATTATACACATCTCATAATACACACTTAATTAAATTTGTTTGTAACACAATATACACACCTCATTTACACTCACTTAAATCTGATTATTACTCAATATATACACTTTGCATAAGCTCACTATTTAGCATAATCACTGCTTACATATTATATAATTTAGGCATAATAATCTCTATTGTCGGTAGCATTGTTGCCATCACTGAGTTTCATTGGTTAACTTTTGTTATATCTTCAGGAATCAACTTAATCAACCACCTTATAATCAAAATCTGTTCTCTCAATGAATTTTATTTCCCATTTAGCGGTAAATGAAATAGATCAGTCTATGGTTCCTTGGACACAACAATGTGATATCGAGGACCTTAACAAAGTAAAGACTTTTAACAAAAATGACCTAAAATTGGTTTCACAAAATATACGCAGTATCTATACTAACCTGGAGGATCTTCAAATTACATTAGCTGAATTAAAGTTTCACAGAGACATTTTAGTCCTAACGGAGTGTCGGCTAAATCCACAAAAAACGATTCCATCTCTTAACAATTACAACTCATTCACAACTTCTTTCCACCTTAATCAAAATGATGGTGTAGTTATCTATGTTAGAAATACCCTCTTGGCTGCCGCTAAGGAGGTAAAACTAGATCATGCATCGTGTTTGCAATTGGAAATTAATGACTATATCATTCTTGGAATATATAGGTCACCATCAAATACTAACGCTGTTAGCTTTGTTAATTCACTTAGTGTTCACCTTGATACTATCAAATCGCATAAAAATATTATAATCACGGGAGACATAAATATTAATCTTATACCTAAACAAAATGAAACACATAATGAATGCAATAATAGGTTAAACTACCTAAATATGCTTTCTATATATGGCCTACTTCCAGGTCACTCACTCCCAACTCGAGGTAGCAACTGCCTGGATCATTTTATATTTAAATTAGAAAAAAAGAATGTCTCCCCTTTCATAGCAGTTCTTAACACATCGGTTACTGATCACTGCATGATATTTTTATCTATATCTAAATTAAATAGTAAGCATAAATGTTCCAAAACTAAACTTTTCATAGATTATGACAAAGCTGTAAAAATTCTTATGGAAAAAAATTTGGATGCATTGCTATATTCTGAAGATCCTAATTCGGTAGTAGCTGAACTAATAGGCAAATTGACTGATTCTCTAAAAGAAAGCTCGAAAGTGGTGCACCTCCCTAAAAATAAACGTACTATTAAACCTTGGATGACATCTGGCATTTTACGTTGCATACGAAACAGGAATAATATGCAAAAAAAGTTAAGGGCCGATCCTGACAACGAAATTCTAAAAATAACCTATAAACGTTATCGCAACTACTGCAATAACCTTATTAAAAAAATAAAACGGAATTATGATAGACAACAATTAACCCTCTCTGTTAAAAATAGCAAAGTTCTTTGGAGCAAAATTAAATCAATAGCCAACTTAAATAAAAATAAAACTCAAAATCTGAATCTATTAAATTTAAAACTCTCTCCAGGAAACTCAGTTAATTATGTGAGTAGCTACTTTGCCAATGTTGGAAGGGTACTTGCAGAAGAGATCATGTCAAACGCCCATCATACTATAGACCCCTTGGAATTTGTGGATAGTCATTTGTCTTCAATGGCTCTCCTAGATACTGACCTACTTGAAATTGTAAGTATTATTATGAGTCTCAAATCTGACAGTGCACCAGGATGGGACAATATCCCCACTAAACTTCTTAAAATAGCAATACATTTAATTGCACCAATCATTTGTCATCTAGCAAATCTCTGTTTTAAATTAGGCGTGTTCCCTACAATTCTTAAACAGTCCATTGTCACACCTGTGTTCAAGAGTGGAGATAGTGAGGACATTAATAATTATAGACCGATCTCTATCTTACCATCCATAGCGAAAATCTTGGAAAAATTAATAAATTCCAGATTAATAAGCTACCTAAACAAATTTAATATTCTCTCTGATTCACAATATGGGTTTAGGCAAGGAAAGTCCACAGAGGATGCAGTGTTAGCATTAACATCACTTATTTCGGAACAATTAGACAAAGGTAAAAAATGTTTAACGGTATTTTTGGACATTAAAAAGGCTTTTGATACTGTCTCTATTCCCCTTCTAATACAGAAACTTGAAAGAATTGGCATTAGAGGTACAGCACTATTATTGCTTAGAGACTATCTGCATGATAGAACTCAGCGTGTCAAAATAGGGGACTATGTTAGCGAGGACTCTAAATTGACATTTGGCGTCCCACAAGGAAGTGTATTAGGACCAACCTTGTTTCTAATATACATTAATGATTTATGTAATTTAAAACTTGACGGTGGCCATCTGTTTTCTTATGCTGATGACACTGCTATAGTTTTCTCTAGCATGTCTTGGAAGTCGGTTAAAAATATGGTTGAATCAGGCCTCACAAAAATCTCTCAATGGTTAAAAGCAAATCTCTTAACGTTAAATACTGAAAAATCTAACTATATATGTTTTACAATAAACTCTAAAACACAGCCTAACAATGATTACCAAATTAAAATTCATAAATGTAATAATCTAAACCCTGTAAACTGTAGCTGTCCATTTCTTAATAAAGTAACTACAATAAAATACCTGGGAGTAATGTTAGATGGGCGACTCTCATGGCACCCCCATGTTGAATTTGTTAATGGTAGAATTAGGAAACTTATTTGGATTTTTAAAGCACTGAGACATGTGACAACTAAAAAATTGTTAACGCAGATTTATGTAACACTGGGCCAATCTATCCTAGGATACTGTATCCTAGCCTGGGGTGCAGCCTCAAAAATAAAGTTTCTTGAAGTAGAGCGCGGTCAAAGGTCTTTACTAAAAGTAATGTTTTTCAAACCATACAGATTCTCAACCATAGACCTTTATAGACATTGTGAATTGCTAACAGTTAGAAAATTATATCTGTTAAACTCATTATTAAAAGCTGGGTCAATTTCAACAAAGGCGTTTTTTTGTTTCATTTCGGTGAACTTTCGTATTATAAAGTTTTCTCAAATTTAAACAGTAGTTTATTGTACGTCTTGATATTCTTCATGCTCTTATTTAATGCCATCAAAATATACCTAATAAACTAATGAGAAATCGTGTTTGAACTTGTGATACCACTGAAATGAAAAATTCGTTCACCGATATGAAAAAACTAGCCACCGAAATGAAAAAACCTATCCACCGAAATTAAAATCCACCGAAAACGAATACAAGCAGGCTTTTAAATATTACTTCCTACTGAGCAAAGACTTACCTAACTCAACCTTACACTTTACCTAAATTGCTGCATGTCTTAGCATCTTTAAAAAGTTTGGTATATTTATTATTATCAAGCCTGATTAATAATATTAGTCTAGTTACCTAGACGTTCTGCGAAATTTCAGGGTGAAATTTACAATTAATCGCACAAAAGTACAGGCCATGGAAACACATTAGAAAAATGTATTCAAAGATGGTGGAAACTGTCAAAGTTCTTTAAGACCCACCGTTCGAAAAGAACCAAAAAGTTTTCAGACCACACTCTCAAGCTCATGGATGAGAGAGCAGAGATGGGACTACAGTCTACAGCGGACGCGTCGGCCTACCGGCAGATTAATAGGCAGATTTGTAAAGCGCAAACGCATGACTTGCAAAATTTTAACATTGAATACATCAAAAGTACCATCGAGCGTAACAAGGGCTCCAAAGTATTCACAAGAGATCTGTCTATCGGACAGAGCCAGCTGACGCGACTTATAACTGATGATGGTAGTCTCATTTCTTCCAAGCCCGAGATCTTGGGAGAGGTGGAGAAGTTCTATGGACAGTGATACACCACAACGCCTGTTGACGATTTGGCTAGAAATCCCAGAGCCAAATTGACCCGACACTATACCGAAGATAACCTGGACGTCAGCCTTTACGAGATTAGTATGGCTCTCAAGCAACTTAAAAACAACAAGGCCCCAGGTGAGGATGAAATCACAGCAGAACTCCTGAAAGCGGGTGGAAAACCGATACTTAAGGTCCTTCAGCGATTGTTCAATTCCGTCATTCACGAGGGCATAACGCCACAGGCATGACACAGGAGCGTGGTGGTTCTGTTCTTCAAAAAGGGTGACAATACGTTGCTGAAGAATTATAGACCCATCTCACTGCTGAGCCATGTCTATAAGTTTTCTCGAGAGTCATTACGGATCGTCTCGCTCGCAAGGTTCGACGACTTCCAGCCTCCCGAACAAGCCGTAGTCTGAAAAGGCTTTAGTACCATAGACCACATTCACATTTCACACGCTGCGGCAGATTATACAGAAGACGGAAGAGTATAACCGGCCACTATGCTTAGCGTTTGTGGACTATGAGAAAGCCTTCGATTTGGTGGAAACTTGGGCTGTATTAAGGTCGCTGCAGATATTCCGGATAGATTACCGGTATATCCAAGTGCTGAAGTGTTTGTACGAAAACGCCACAATGTCAGTTCGTATACAGGACCAGACTACGAGACCAATCCAAATGCAGCAGGGAGTGCGACAGGGGGATGTAATCTCCCCGAAACTCTTCACCGCCGCGTTGGAAGACGTCTTTAAGCTTCTGGATTGGAACGGATTTGGCATCAACGTCAATAGCGAGTACATCACTCACCTTCGGTTTGCCGATGATATAGTCATCATGGCCAAGACTCTGGAAGACCTTAATACAATGCTCAATGACCTCAGTAGAGTTTCACAACAGGCGGGCCTTAAAATGGACATGAGTAAGACAAAAAATCATGTCTAATGCTCATGTTCCGCTCCACCCAGTAATCGTCGAGAGCTCTGCACTCGAAATTGTAGACGGGTTTATATACCTGGGACATACGGTCCAGTTAGGTAGGTCCAATTTCAAGAAAGAGGTGGGCTGCCGAATCCAACTCGGCTGGGCAGCGTTCGGGAAGCTTCGAGATGTCTTCTCGTCCAAGATTCCTCAGTGCTTGAAGACCAAAGTCTTCGAACAGTGCGTTTTGCCAGTGATAACCTATGGATGCGAGACTGGCCGCTAACTATGGGCCTCATAAGAAAGCTCAGGGTCACTCAGCGGGCGATGGAGAGAGCAATGCTCCCCAAAGTGCTGGAATGGCGACCTCGCACTGGGAGGTCGCACTACTTGGTGGACCTGGACGGACTAAATCAGGCGAGTCGCAGGGAGCCGCTGGATCCAGGCGGCGCAAGATCACAGCGTGTGGAAATCCTTGCAAGAGGCCTATGTCCAGCAGTGGACGTCTGTCGGCTGATGATGATGATGATGATGATTCAAAGATTGTAAAATATTCACCTCCTAGCTTGGATTTTCACCGAAATGAAATAATAATCAACCGAAATGATAAAAAGATCCACCGAAATGAAACAATTATACGCCGAAATGATAAAAACTCACCGAAATGAGAATTTTTATCATTTCGGTGAGTATTTTGTCATTTCGGTGGGCAGTTTAGGCCACCGAATCAACCGAAATGAAAACACCGAAATTAAAATCAAGGAAAAGAATTAGTATTACGAGAAAACTATTTATTATAGGATGTAAGGAATACTACACAAATAAACGTAGTACCATTAGCCCATTCATGAATACTCAAATAAGTTTACTAAGTTATTGCAAGAAAAGTTATACCTATACACGGAAATGAAAAGAAATGTGTTCCATGTCACCGATGTGACATACTTTCGTTTTTTGCGGGAACACGCAGGCAAGTGGCGCACGTCCTCCCACGATCAACACCTAGAGGCCACTATTGCGTAAGTTTTGAGCCCACGCGGGGGGAGCTAGAGTTGTTTTAAGCAAAAATATACTTGATAAACTTTTTGTCACCGAAATTAAAGAAATATCTGGGACACATGCATTTTTACTCTCCTGTTATTAAACTGGGTAGATATTATTAAAAAAATACTATGGAATTATGCTATCACTATTCATGATTAAAATAAAGGTAGCCATAAACCTTAGTAACTAATATTTTTTGTTTTATGAGGAAAATTACACAGAAACATATTGCAGTGACAGCCACCGAAATGAAAAATTCGGTGCTTAACTATTTTAAAAAAAAAAACTGAAAGCTTAATCAAGAAATATTTATTGCTACGCACATAGGTAACTACCTCTTCTACCTAGAAAAAAATATTAGAACTGTATAGTAACGTTCTGCACTACCGATTTCATCCATGCCGCATAAATTTTGCTGTTGGGAAATTCACCCAGCTCATAAAAGGGTACCCATTGACATTGAAAAATCTAAAAAGAGGAAAAGAAAGATGGTTTTGCACACGATTCCTAGTAAAACTAAATTTGCTTCCCGACAATTCACAAGGAAATCGACTCATCTTTACAACATAATAAACAACAAGTTGAACATCTATAAACTGTCCTTACATGATTGTAAAAAAGTAATTTCTGAGTGGTTGCTTAAATTAAACTATGATGAAACAGAAAACTTGATGCAACAAGTATACATATAATAACACGTGCATGCACCGACCCACATGTTCCTTTTGTACTCTTATAATAGCAGTGAGATTGGGTAGTCACTGCCAAGTGGCTCACCACATAGACACACACACGTTTACAAACACTCACACACACGCATACACATAACACACCACACATATTTTTATTGTACTATGCTTAATTTACAAAAATAACTTCTAAATTTAACTAATTTATGTTAGTAATATGTTATGGAAGAGCGGGGCCGCCCGCCACAAGTGCTAGTTGTTACTGGTAACTTAAAGGGTTGGCCCCAATCACTATGTAAACATTTTGTAACTTATTAAGAAGAAATAAATATTTTTGTATTTTTTTGTATTTGTATAACCTACTGTACAGGTACGGTGTTGGATGCTCGTGGTTTGTATCTTCAAGTTACTAATGAGTGCGGTGCGGTGCGGGAGGGAGAGGGGGAGAGCTAGGCGGCAGTTCAGTAGTCTCCCAGGAGGGCTGTGACAGATCTGTGTGACGTGGCGAGAGACCGGCGGCTGTGGCCCACCGGTGAGGTGAAGCGTCACTGGGTCTTGTGTTGCATAGTTCACTCCTAAATAGACTAAAGTTTATACTACTTGGGCCTATCTCCGGAATGCAATCCGAAATTCGAAATTTCCCCAATATCGGTCAAATAGAACATAGATCGTGAAAATGTATATAGCAGAAAATGTATATGTGTATGTAGCAGACACACTTTCGCAATACTATTTTGGAAACTAAAATTTGAAATAGCCAACTTCAGAACAGTCTGGCATAAAATTATCGATTGTTCCAATATTATTTTTGAGTAGAAAATGAAAAGCGGAAACTTTCACGAGCATGAAAGCTAATTTGAAGCACACAATCTTCCCGACTTGGATTCTTGATACTGCAACTGTGGAGTCATCCCGAGCATTAGATAATCTCATACATTTTAATAGGTTGCCACTAGCAGTAGGCTACTAGCTGTAGGAAAAACGCGGCGTCGCGCGTCGTGTCGCGCCGCGTCGTAATTGTCGCCGTTCCCAGCGACCCGCGCGCTTCATAGAATCCGTTCAATGACATTTCTGTACATCCATTGAGCTTGCGATGCGATAACCGTCCCGTAGCAAGCCGGCCACTGGTGAGGAAAAAACGGAAACATTGCATTTTTCTAAAGATTTAATAAGCATCGACCGAGTGGTTGCCTGTTGATAGCAATCTGTATGACTGATGATTAAATACTCTTAGATTATACTTACTTATAATTGGAAAATATCATGTTCGCAAGCATAGAGTAAATGCAGAAAATACGCCCATTGGAATATCCTATTATTCGTCCATACTTCCTTAGTTTCTTACTAATATTATAAATGCGAAAGTGAGTCTGTCTGTTTGTCAACTAAGTACGCTTACACGGCCTATCTGCTCAACTGATTACGACAAAATTTGATACAGAGATAGGTTACATCCCGGAGAAGGGCACAGACCTTTACCGTGGAAAGTCGGAATTCCCGGGGGATTTTTTAAAAACCTAAATCCATGCAGCCAACCACTAATATTAAACACTAGCTGATGCCCGCGACTTCGTACGCGTGGATCGAGGTTTTGTTGTTCCCGCGGGAACTCTTGAATTTTCCGGGATAAAAAGTAGCCTATGTGCTATTCCAGACTATAATCTATCCCTATGCCAAATTTCAGCCAGATCCGTTCAGACGTTGGGGCGTGATTGAGTAACAAACATCCATACATCCATACATCCATACATCCATCCAGACATCCATCCAAACTTTCGCATTTATAATATTTATTTGATTATTTGATGTGCAAAAAATCTGTAAACAACAACAAGGTTTAAGCGCCGTTTTGTACATGGTGTTTTACATGGCATCGTACATTTTTTCTGTCTGTCTGTCTGCTACGCTTTCACAGCCCACCTGTTGATGAAATTTGGACCAGGGGTACGTTGTAGGTACCCCGGGGGAGGACATAGGCTACTTTTTATCCCAGAGTTCCCTCGGGAATCGAAAAAACTTGGTCCACGCAGACGATGTCATAGGCATCATCTAGTTCTTAGTAAAATCTTTTCAGTAGAGTAATAGCTTTCCGAACTTATTGCGAAACAGAATCTGAAAGAATCTTTGAAATCAACTAAAATCTAGGTACATAGTTTTTAGGTTAGGTACTAATGTGGTGGTTATGTTAAATACCGTTATCAGCAAATCAACTTTCCTACATTTACCAAACACTCGCACAACAAAAAGCTTAGTATAGGCAATGAATAAACTAAATGAATTTCCACCGCGCGCCATTCTGATCTGGTTCCTATGCTAAGCTAAGCTATTATAAGTAGATGAAATACCTATTGATCTTATGTTAGAGAGATTGATGTTAGTATTAGAGTGGCTTATAGGGACACTTTTACCTATTAATATCAAATGATTTGGTGATCCGTATTCTAAAAAAAATTACAAGCTGAGAACGCAAAACGAGACTAGATGGCTGGATAGCCACCGAGCTGCAACGAGCCAAAAATATCCACCACCACCACCACTAAATCCCATTAACGTCCCATTGCTGGGCACAGGCCTCCACTCTCATAGGAGAGGGGGAATTAGAGCTTAGACGAAGCACCGGGGTGAAATACCGCCAACTTCCTAACTCCGGCAAGTATTGAGAATTTCTAGTCAGAAACACCTAATACTTAATTATGGCCCGACCCAGGACTCGAACCCGGGACCTCGTCGGCCGCAGTCGAACATCCTTACCGCTAACAACGAGACCAGCAGAGACAAAAATATCATCTGAATAATAATATGGGCTTATTCACACAGTAAATAATAGCATATTACAACAAATACTTACTTTTAGCTGTCGATCAACCATGAAATGTTATCTAATGTTCCTAGCTAACATCTTACATCTATGAAATTTTAATACCTACAGTGTAGTTTCTTTTACCCTCGACCATCTCTTGATCCTATCTGTTTCTATCATACAGTTTCAATGTCTTCGTAAAATATTGATTATGTCCATACGCGGCGGGCGCGGCGAGTGATAAAATGATAAGTTCTAGATTATGAGCCGGCCTGTGTCTAGACATGCGATACGGCGCTTTTTACTGTCGACCAGTTGCGACATTCCCTCCCGCCTGCTCTATACATTCGCTAATGTAAGTGTACACACAAAAAGAGACCTAATGACTATCACTGAACGTGTAGATAATATTAATAAATTAATAAAGCTAATAAGAACTACATTTTTGCAGCGCTTGAGACTCTATGTATGTATAGTGAACGTTGCGAGTCGATTTTAGATAGGTACCTATAAAACTCAAAACAAAGGAGATCGGCGAAATATGACCCAGTTAATTTAAAAACCATTCAGATTCAGAAATCATTTAATATTTTTTAATATATTTCAAAGTATTTTTCTGTATAAACACCAAATTTTTAGAAGATGGGGATCAAAAATAAAAATAATTACGAAACAATTAAAGAGTCGTTCTAATGGCAATACAGAGTATAGATACCAGAGTATAAAAGTAGAAAATAACGTGTCAAATGTCAATTACTGTCAACTCAATCAAATGTCATTCGTGGACCGTGGTAGAGATTTGCCAACTCGGAAAAAACACGTTAACTCGAATTGAAATTCAGGTAACTCGGAATTGAATTCGAGTTACACAACAAGAGTTAGCATGAAGATACTAAGAGTATTTTATTTGTTACAAAATACGTCTTTTTTCCATGCATATTATTTGTACTTCAATCCAACTCTCTGTTAGGACAATTATTATTATCAATGCTAAACTTCGTAGGTAGGATTGAAATAAAAAGGTTTTTATAGTTTACCTAGATAATAATTTATACCGTTCTCATTAGAGTTAATACACCTTTATTTTTGGTTATAGTCTTAATTTGCTATATTAAGTACCTACTCATATTTCACAACAAAACTAGTTAGGTATATATAGGTCTTCACAAAATAATTAAGTCTAACTTTATAATGTAGGTACATATGCTAGTTTAATCATCACAATGAAAATATTCACAAATAACTTTGTCATCGTTGGTGACATTCGGTCGATGCAATGGCGGGAGTACGTTAACAGAGAAAGAGATATAGACTGGGCGACAGCGTATATACAGTATGCGATAGTAATTAATTAATAAATAATTAATTAAAATTCATTAAAAACGTTAATTTATTTACAGTCCTGCACGTCTGTAGTACCTGCCGGCACCCCTCGCTCTTCTTTTACCCGATGTCGCCTGAAATGCTCACGCGTAAGCAGATACGATACTTCGCGACACGATTGTATCGCTACTGAATTGCTTCTGTCGCACGTTGTAAATGCGACTAACGCCCAAAAGTAGCGATGTATGAGCGCGTTAGGGTTAACCCCCCTTTTCAAACAGTAAGAATAGTTTAACAACCATCAATTTGTATGTCATAATATACTTACTGGCCGCGTTATGAATTACATACCTACTATAGGTTTAATGTACCCAGCAGGTAGGTAACTTGTTTTTATGTAGGTAGGAAAGCGTATTACTATTTGGTACATAGTCAGATAATGTTAATCTGCAGTGTCTGATAGATTTTTCAAAGCTATTAAATGGTCATCTGGCTTAAAAACCATGATATAGAAATCTAACCTAACTTTTATCTATTCCTACGAATATCTTTTTTCTCCCAACTTTATTTGATTGACTTTCATAAACTTTTTTGTTAGTCTGGTTTAGTATAAAAAGTATTAGAAGTTTGATGCGTGAACGTGAACCTCAAGTTTGGGTCAAACACTATATGGGAGCTCGCCGACCTCCTTATGTGGTATAATGGATTTATACTAAAACTGCTGTACCCATAACAGATGAGCCCGCTACCACCTTAGACTGCGTATAACTTAACAACAGTGAGATTGCAGTCAAGGGCTATCTTGTAGTGGAATAAAAATTCTAGTACCAAGATTTAAGGGATACAAGACCTAATTTAAAAAAAACACATCGATTCAGCTTTTACTAGACGTCATAATTCCAGCAGATTAGCCTTTCACTCCAGAGAGACAATAACGAGAGTGTAGGCAATTCTTGTATTTCCTTACATAGTAAAGACTTACGTTATTGAACCTTGGAAGTTTTTTAATTCAGATTTGGGATCTACCTGGATGTTGATATGTCAGTAAGTTAGTTTACCGTTTCATAATAGGTGAGTTATTATTCAGTGGGAAGCCGCTGGCGCCAGCGTCACACGCGCGGCGCACGTACGCGGACGCACTCGGGATGTAATGCCTACTAATTTATCGCACTGCCGTCTGCGCTGAGATTTAAGTGGGATCGACGACTCACTGTCCCACTGGCCGAACATGGGAGTACCACAGTGTAGCCATCGAACAGCAGGCCTCCGCTATAAGCTGTAGATTATCTATCATACACAGCTAAAACACCTATCAACTATTGGACCCCATAAAGAAATTTAGACAAACAAGCATACTAAACTTGAGATACAAAGATTTGACGCCTATAGCGTAACGGTCAGTGAGCAGCTGAATTGTCTGAATGGTCAACAATTATATAGGTTAGCATCTCCCAACACTAAACCTACCTTCAAAAGTAAATATATTTACAAAAAAAATACGAGTCTGGAACATGGCGAAAGACTCGATGAACCAAAAATAAAGTAAATTCATAGTGTGAACTTATTCGTTTACATTTTTGATAGGCAACTTCTAGGCAAGCGTGTCCCAACCTAGGCTATCCCGCATGATTACCAGTAATTTAATCTTCGTAAAACAGAACATTCACAATTACAAAAAAATATGCGGTCTGCATGATAGGCAAACTAGAGCTCGTGACTCCATCGCTCCGCCTCAAGAAAGTCCGAAGGTCGTTCGTGGGAATGAGCATTTTATTTTATAACAAAATTCCACAACCTATTTTAAACTTCTCAAACAAGTTTAAGAAATCCATTAAAAGTATGCTTCTGAAAAAATCTTAATATGTACGCCATTGAAATAGAAGCATTGGATTCAACCACTTATTTTTTTTACGAACCAAGAAGTCTCGGTCTTCAAGTTCTACTGTACAGTGGCTTAGCGTCACCTGTCGGTGGCGCCTAGTGGCTGGGATGGTCGGTGAGAACGTCTCCATAGGCCGCGTCGCCGTAAGCGGCCAGCACTCAATTACCGCCCTAGCCGTACCTCTCTCACTTATTGATATTGGTGTCAACACCGACGGCGCACTGGCACATGGGCTGCTTGTTACTTGCTCCTTTTACGTTTCTCATGACTCGTCACTGGGTTGGCGGTAATCTGTTAATCATTTTGTTTGTGTGACTTTCACGTTTTATAATATTGAGATGTTTAACGGAATAGAGTACCTAAGTATGTACACCGAAACATCGTCCAAGACTAGCTTCTGGTTTTTCTGGCTGTTGAATCAGTCTATAATGTGTTAATGTTTTAAAGCCATCCATTTATATAAATTATGCATAATTGTGTCTGTCTGTCACCTATAATGGCTCATTCTCTTAACCAATTTTGACGAAATTTGGTAAAAGACGGACATAGGCTTTATAAAATCAAAGAGTTCTTACCAGATTTAAATAAAAACCTTAATCCGTGGGGATGAAGTCGTGGGTATCAACTTGTACACTGTCTATGCTCGGTAGTAGACTCATGCAATCTGTGGTGCAAAATAATCATGCGTGTAGTCGCACAAACTTATCTGCCCCGGTGGCCAAAATTCGAACTATTTGTTGTGCTTGTTAAGTTTTTATTTTATTTTTCGTATGTTTATGTAGTACCTACCTACTAGCGACGCTGTCACCGGGTCAGATCAGTTTGAACAGAAGATCTCTGATCAATGCGTAAAGAGTTCCAAATGCGAACTATAGGTGTGCAATTGTGCATGTTGATATAGGTACTTAGTAATAACTTATAACTTATGGTCTGTCTCACAGAACACATGTAAAATGCATATTTTTAATTAGTTTTTAGTTATAAAATGTCCAGATTGCATTGAATCACCGACGCGACGGTCGAGTTCAGAGAGCGATTCAATAAAAACTCGATATGTTAATTGTATTGCATTCATATTAAACAAACGTCTCATATGGCACTGTTGCGAATTTACATAATTGACACAACTACTGCCACATGACCTTCTAGCAACGAAAACCAATCAGATTGTTACATCCATTGCGTTTTTATTTAGTACATGTGTATCGGTTGGCAGGCTTAAATCAGTAGTGTACGTTGTAACAGATTTGATATCGTGTGTATACAGGTGAGGTCGGGCGCGGTAAGGGTCGGTTCCCACGGCCCTTTTGCCCTTACTCGTAGTAATTAATCCATCGCAAATGAGTCGCTATTATGCGACATCCACTCGATAACTATTCTAAACGCCCCTTTATGCGCCATATTTAGCGCTCGACTACATTAACGATTGTAAAACGCGCGTAAATTAGGCATTTGTATAATAAACTGACAAGTGTAATTCTAGGCTCTACCACGGTCTACACGAGGATTGGGGACGGGAAACATACCTTATGGTAATCGCACAGATTAACATGTGCCGCATTTCTGCAAAGAAATATGATTCATTCTCGCCAACGGCATACGACGCTGAAAAAAAAAAACAAAATACGTCAGCACGCTTGTAATGAACATCCTTAAACTTCTTATAATGTCTCCCCGATTAGCAAAGGTTGGCGGACATTTATCCATACTATAATATAAAAAAATGCGAAAGTGTGTATGTCTGTCGGTCTGCTACGCTTTCACGTCCTATTTAGTCAACCGATTTTGTTGAAATTTTGTGTGATAGGGTGTATACCGAGGAAGGACATAGGCTACCTTTTAACCCGGAAAATTCAAGAGTTCTCGCGGGAATGAAACTCCTTAATCTATCATTATCATCATCTAGTTTATTATATCTACTTATTTTATACTTCAACCCCGTCAGGCATCACTAGCATTTTTTTTGAATTCCTTGAATTGCGCGACCAATTTTCTTGTGGCTAGTGTTTCTTTTCTAGATACTATCATCATTATCATATGGCGTAATAAAATTGAGCATTTTAATTAGAGCCTATTCTTTTACTGTGTTTAACCAGTTAGAATAAATAACTTACGACTTTCATTTTGACTACTCAAATATACGAAAAATCTCAGGTGTATTTATCTTGATTTATAGCTTAAAGTAAAGGCAGATCATTGCACTGCTCAAAAGGCATAGATTATACTGGGAATAAAATAATAAAAGTTTTAATTTTCATACCCGACGATCACTACAGATAAAAGCACAGGCATTGGCGCACGCGACACGTGCGGCTCAAAATAGTGAGTTCCCATCGAGTCACACCCAAGGTAGGTGGGTGATCAGCATAAGGAAATCTATATATATAAAATTCAAAGTTCTGACTGACTGACTGACTGACTGACTTATATATCAACGCACAGCCTAAACCGCTAGGGTTAGAGACTTGAAATTTTGACAGTAGCTTCCTTTTGTAACGTAGGCGCTCACTAAGGAAGGATTTTTCAAAATTCCACCCCTAAGGGGGTGAAATAGGGGTTGAAAGTTTGTATGAAAGTCCGTCATTTCTCATCATCATCATCGTATCAACGAAACTTGGTATTTTTATACGACTGCCTGAAAAAAGGAGTATATTGTTTTCAGGGTTCATGTATGTATGTATGTATGTATGTGAGTTTGTATATTCCACGATAACTTCTATACGCCTGAACCGATTTTGATAAATGAGGTATCGTTAGAATCCCTAGCTTATTCCGGGTGACATAGGCTAGTCAAATTAAAAAAAAAATTGATTGGGTGACCATGGTTCCGCATTAAAGACTAAAGTTGAAAAAAAAAATTCGAAAATTAGAGTAACTATATAATTATTATCTAGAAAATGATGAGTAGATTCCAAATATATATAACACTATGGTTCAATATCCAGTGATTCACAAAATAATATAATTTAATAAAAATGTGAATAATATTCCAAAGGTAATTAATGACTGTGGTATCGTTACGTAGTAGCAGTGGTAGCCGTACTTCCATTTTTAGGGTTCCGTAGCCAAAGTTGGCAAAAACGGAACCCTTATAGATTCGTCATGTCTGTCTGTCTGTCTGTCTGTCTGTCCGTCCGTATGCCACAGCCACTTTTTTCCGAAACTATAAGAACTATACTGTTGAAACTTGGTAAGTAGATGTATTCTGTGAACCGCCCTATGATTTTCTTACAAAAATAGAAAAAAAAAACAATTTTTGGGGGTTCCCCATACTTAGAACTGAAACTCAAAAAAATTTTTTTCATCTAACCCATACGTGTGTGTGGGTATCTATGGATAGGTCTTCAAAAATGATATTGAGGTTTTTAATATCATTTTTTTCTAAACTGAATAGTTTGCGCGAGAGACACTTCCAAAGTGGTAAAATGTGTGTCCCCCCTGTAACTTCTAAAATAAGAGAATCATAAAACTAAAAAAAATATATGATGTACATTACCATGCAAAATTCCACCGAAAATTGGTTTGAACGAGATCTATTAAGGAGTTTTTTTAATAATTTAAAACTTACTACATGTTTGTACGGAACCCTCGGTGCGCGAGTCCGACTCGCACTTGGCCGGTTTTTTTATTACACGACTGCCCAAAAAAGGAGTGTTATGTTTTCAGGGTTCGTTCACACATACATACATGTGTGTCTACGGCAGAGCAGTCGTATTTTTTAATAATTTTAATTATATTCACTTGTGGCTTAAGGTAATAAATAAAGAAGTACGTGTGGCACAGTTTTTCAAAATTCCACCCCTAAAGGGGTAAAATAGGGGTTGAAAGTTTGTATGAAAGTCCTTCATTTCTCAAGTTATAGTGATGAAACTTAGCATTTGGGCTTTCAGTTAGATGTGCAGAAGTACGTGTTTCACCATTTTTTGAAAATTTGACCCCCAAAGGGGTGAAGTAGGGGATGAATGTCCTTCATTTATCAACATATTTTTCAAGTTATATAACAACGAAACTTGGTATTTTGGCTTTCGGTATAATATAAAGAAGTACGTGTGTAACAGTTTTTCAAAATTCCACCCCCAAACGGGTAAAATGGGGGTTGTAAGTTGGTGTAAAAGGCCGGCGTTTTAAAGTTAAATAGCCGTGAAACTTGATTTTTGGGCTACCGGTTTAAATTATGAAATACATAATTCACAGTTTTTATAAATTCTATCCCGTTACTAGGACGTTATATAGTCCTTCAATCACGCCGCAACAGAGCAATACATCGACGGGTTTTTTTTAATGGGTTCTTCCCGGAAAATTAAGGAATGCCTATGGGAATTAAAAAACTTATGCCACGCGAACGAAGTCGCGGGCGTCCGCTAGTAGGTAATTTATAAGACTTTACACGATGATTGAACAACGCAAAAAAAAGTAAGTACCTATTTAATATAAATTACTTACTTATCTTAGTGGTCCCCGTGTGGTGCACGTTTTCTCTGACGTGCGGCTATCAATTATATAAGAGTTACTTCAAAACGGGAATGATCAAGTAATCACCTCAGACCTGTCAATTCCGACCGACATCTACACGGGCAATTATTGACAAAAACTAAACTTAAGCTTACAGGAAAATATATTAGTCATGGATAACGTGCAACAACTTAAAACCAATTGTTACTCAGCTACATTTAGTCAAAGTACAGCAAGAGTAGGTAGGTATACAAAACAGGTAATGTTTTCCCCTCGTTATTAATAATAATTTTATTAGTTTTTCTCTCTCGCGGCGGCGCGCACTGCCCACTGCCCACTGCCCAGTCGAGCTCGAGTGACAGTTTGTGCGTCCACTTGCTATTTGCTGATGCAAATGATCGCAACATGCTACTTTTAATTCGAATGTGGTGTGTGTTATAAATTCTCAGTAGGTACTTACTAGCCCGGAGTTAGGAAGTTGGCGGTGTTTCACCCCCGTGCCTCGGAGAGCACGTTAAGCCGTCGGTCCTGCGCCTGATCTCTCCGGCCGTGTAGGATTTTCCGTTCCATCGGGCAATGAGAGTAAAGAAAAAGAGAGTGCACCTGTGTATGCGCACACACTTTTGTACTATACCTATATAATATCTCCCGCGCAGATGGCTAATCTCTATGGAGATTGGTCGCCGTGGCCGAAATTCTTTCGGGAAGATATTATAATGCGGTCATTGCGGAAGGGACCGGTACTATGATTGCTCATTTTAAACTTAATATTATTTTGGGTAATATTTAGCTCGACCAGCAACGATGAATGAGGCCCTTGTCTGTTTTTAAATTAGATTTCCTTTTAAGTTGCAAGTCATCACTTAACTTCAAAGTGGAGATGAGCAAAGACGGAGCGCCTAGTTTTGTAAGTATGATTCAAATTAGCATTACCTAAGACATCAAAACAAACTTAAAGTGCACGGGCGGTGACCCGTTGTTCCAGGTGGACGACAAACGCGGCGATGTGACGCGACCCCATAGGAACATACGGTAGCTGACCCTCCACGTGGCCTACGTTGTCGCGTAAATAAGTTTTTCATTTTCCATGGCGTCGTATCGTGTCGCGTCGCTTTCGCCGCCGCCGCGCCGCCAGAGCAGATTAAAGCCACCTCGCCCCGTGCCTATACGCCTAATTCTGCAGACGTAATAATTATTGTCGACACCTGGTGCCTTACTGCCAACGCTTAAAGCAATACTTTAGCAATATTACTCGCAGTTACAGTTTGATGTCACGTACCTTGGCGTTCCATAAATAAGGATTACAATTCTAAAATACGAACGTCTATAATAATGAAGCAATATGGCCCCTGTACATCACTGTGAGTATTTTTTGGCATCACTCGAGGCATAAGTACGTACTTACAAAGTTGAGGGTCTTAATTAAGAGTTATAAATATTAAATCAACAACATTAGCATCGAGTTTTGCATTGGCGGCAAAAAATCACGTCGTTAGCGCTACAGAGGTACTCACCAATTAATGAACAGTCATTGTGTGATGAGTGTGCTTCCACACGGAGGAGATGCTACGTCTTATGATGGCGGAAACATACTTACAACATTAAACACGACCCGATGCCACCCAACGCGACTTATCTATCTATACTTCGCGCGTCTATATTTCAGCTAGTTTATATTATTAATTCAGAAATTTTGCATGAATGGATGGAGGGATGTTTGTTACTCAATCACACTGAAACGGCTGAACGGATCTGGATGGTATTTGGTACAAAGATAGATTATAGTCTGGAATAACATATTCCCGGAAAATTAAAGAACTCCCACGCGAACCAAAAAACTTCAATCTACGCGAAGTCACGGATATCAGCTAGTATTGAATATTAATTAATATACTTGGCGATATAAAACTACTTTACTGAGTAGGTATGCTTCCTTTTAGGCCGATGCCCTAAACGTTAGGTCTCCATTGATTTGCGCGCGGTAGATTATTTAGTCAACGAAATCCTTTTATAGCTTCAAAGATTTCAATATCTTCGATCTGAGATAAAAGGAGCAAGTGATTTCCATATCAGTTAATTAACTTTAAGACAATTAATCCAATATGGTGGTCGATACACTATGGACGCTTGTCGGTGCGTTTGTCTGTTCCGCCGAGGTTTCTCTCGGTGCGACAGGTTTGCAAATGCCGCCATGATTAATGTTACTTCAACATGCAAACCACTGCACTCCGATTCGTAATATTTTTATATCTGTATATTTTACCTTTTAGTTCCAATGACTGGTGAACGAAAATTTTCAGTATCTAAGTAATTTTGCATTAAAAACGTTGATATAGGTACATAATTAATAATTCATTTACAGTCTCGTGCTAAAAACTGTAAGTAAAAGTAGGAAGATGAGTGCTAAAGTAGAAAATTAGTAGGCATTTTATTAGAAAAAAGAGCCTGAAAAATGGATTTATTTTCGAGTCAGCATTTTCAGACGTAGCCAAAATATCTGGGGTGCTTTACAGTGACAGTTGTTGGTATTTACTTCTGACGGTAACTTCAGCAATGCCATGTACCATGTACTGCAAACTGGATTCAATATATGGAAATTAAACACAAGCGGAGTTTCAATCCATAAAAGATCTAAAGATAAAGATCTTTTATTTTTATTTGAAAGGCGCCGACTTACGTTTAGGACTCTATCGAACGTCCGCAACTTTTACAAGATTTAAATTACAGCTTTCTAGGTTGAAGGGTTTGAACTCGGCGTTGGTCAGTCAGTCAGTTTTAATTATTTTATTACTTTTAATACTTTCAACCCTCGTAGCTTTAATTTTAAGATACCGTAACCGATTATCACCATCATGTTTTTTAAGTAAGTAATTTTTAACGTCAATAAGTGTACCTACAGTGTACCTATATTGAATAAATGATATTGACTATTGACTATTAATATTTTTGTTTTTAATTGTATGAGATTCCTATTCTGGGTATTTTTGATTTTTAAACCAACGGTTAGAATAATACAGTAGTGCACATCAAATCATTTACAGCAAAAAGAGAAGGCTTGTATCGGTGTGTGTATTTATATTTGTGTTAGTTCATGTGTATTTACGTGTGTTATTGCGGCGGCCGCGCAGATCGTGATGTATGGAGGCGCGGCATGCGACTGCTGTTGCCCGCCGGTTCTCTCTGACACATTGATGGCTATGCATTGATGGCTATGCATAGCTGAATCTTTTATTGTTTATTGTTTATTTGATACACAAAACAGGAAATAACTACAACATTATAGCCAAGTACAAAAGAAAGGATCGGTTCTAAGTTATAACCCAAAACATGTTCTATTCTCAGTCTTAGTTCGTAGTCTTTTATTTTAAGCTTATTAGGAAACTTATTTTTCATACCACCATCTCGGAAAGAGTATTTATACTCTTCGATATCTGAATGCAAAAGCCGTTATTATCCTCTTGAGGATAAAGTAAATTGACAAGTCACTAATACAGTACCTAACAAAAATATTACACTCAACTTAGGTATGCCTACCTAAGTATTATTTGTTAAGATTATTCTGTTATACTTACCTTTCATAATGTAGTAGTTAATACCTAAACTGAAATAAAATTATCTTGTGATTTTTTTGCATTTAGTCATTTCCTCGCTGAAATGGGATGAAAAGTTACGTGTTGCACTCGAGTGAAAAGATTTTTCACCTCGTGCACTTTTGATTCCCTCGCTGACGCTCAGGATTCTAATTTTTCAATTTTAGAATCCTTCGCTTGCTCGGTCATCAAAATTTAGCACGCGGTTAAAAAACAACTTTTCACTCTTGTATAAAAAATAACTATATTAGTTTGCAAAATGCACATAATATAATTGCCATCATATTTCCTAGCTGGTTACGATTTTTACCAACGAGAATGGAATGGCAACGTTAATCTCTTCTTTACATTTGAATATTTCCTATTTCTTAAATTTTTGATTATTATCCATAAATTCTTTATCTCTACATACTAAATGTCTATTCATATCTATCAAATTTTTCTTTAATTAAACCTAATGGAACATAACAACTTAAATAACAATAAAGAGTAGACAATGGTGATACCAAAATGAATATCCGATGGAGGAGTGTAAGCTTTTTTTCTTTGGCTAAGGTGAATTAGTATTACAAAGCCTTTTGCTTTAGTTTTAAGCTGATTGGTAGTAGTATCTTGGTTTTAATATATCCATTGAAATGTTACTCTCTTCCAAAAATATTTTTGGGGCTAATATTGTAATATTCGATTAAGCCAAATAGGCTTTCCCGAGTTTTCAGTACAACAAAGCCTTCGCGCTTTTCTACAACTCGTACGGAGGTGGAGTATTTGTTAAAATTGCATTGTGGCCAGGGGGCGGGACGAGGGGGTTACAGGCACGGGGGTAAGGGGGAGGGGGGGCCAGGGCCGGCACCTGCCGCAATATCCTATTTATGAATAATGTTTTATTCTAACAGCGTGCGACCCCCGCCCGCCCCACACCCGCGCCCGCCCACGCCCGCCTACTGCTAGGGTTGAGAATACTTACACTTTGAATACCTATTTGCATATATTATGTGCTGTCATTCGAATATATTATTTACAAGTTGGCTCCTCCCGGTTACGCATTGGTGCAGGTGTGGATTTCTGAAAATTCATTCCTATGGAGAAAAACCTAAATGTCTTAAGTTCTTAAGCAGATGTGTGTTCTTAAGTCTTAAGATTCTAGGCCCAGCGGTTTGAGCTGTAAGTACAATTAGGTGTCTTTTAAAGAAATGTTGTTTTTTTGTAATTTTTAGTTTAGTTATTTGCATACGTATTTAATATTTATTCTTAGTAAACGCTACACATATATTTTTTATACTTACATCCACAACGACTTATCAGATACTTACCTACATTGTACTACGTATGTATATAATTTTGTGTTTCCTAAAATTACAAAATACATAGTAGAACTATACATAGTATGTGGATGCTTATAACGGATTTAGAAATCTGAGTTATGTAATCATCATACTTTATACTAATATTATAAATGCGAAAGTGTGTTTGTTTGTTGGTTTGTCCTTCAATCACGCTGCTACAGAGCAACGATCGACGTGATTTTTGGCATGGTTATAGTTGAGAACCTGGAGAGTGACATAGGCTACTTTTTATCTCGGTAAATTAAGGAGTTCCCGCGGGAATCAAAAAAACTTAAACCACGCGGACGAAGTTGCGGGCTAGTTAGTTACCTATAAGGTTAAATAGAAAATTATTTGAGTAATAGAAATATGATTCATATTGTGTGTTTCCGGTACTTATCGGTGCTAATAGCGGACGAGTATATGTTATAGCGCAACTTTCGCCATAGACATCTACCACCTACCTCCGCACGGCCTGAGTATGTAACTCTACCAATAAATCCACATTCCTCAGAACAATGTGTGTATGTGAAACTAGCGACCGACAATTATTGCCAACCCTGCTTGCTTTGTTTTACGCGACAGTTTAAAAAATAGCAGTATGCCAACTGCAATTTTGTTTTATTTTTAAATTTTAATGTTTTTGTTATTTTTAAGTACTTAATATATTTGGCTCTGAATATAAAGCAACGAATAATGCCTTTACTAATATATCGAGCGAATGTATTAAGTGGGTCTGAACTCTGAATATAGCCCCAACCTCGGTTAGGTGAAAATACCGAAAAGCCCAGTTTTGGAGATCCATGATTTAAAGAAAACTTCACAAGTTTCCAGACCCAGCGAGTTGAATACAAATTATTCATAATATGTCACTCATTGTATTTAGTAGCTTTTATCAGATTTTTTGGTTGGTAAATTCCAACGCACAGTTAGTATTCATGAAAAACTATAAACCGACTACGGGAAAAAATCAGAGACCCCCTGACATCCGTCATATCGGTATTGTTCATAGCCTGTGTCACCCGAACTATAGTAAAGTATCGTTTGAAACCTCATACATCAAAATCGGTTCAATTGTTTAGACGCTACGGTGGAACATACATAAATACAAACATACATACATCCTGCAATCCAAATTCCTTTCTTTGGGGGTGTCTACGTAATAATATAGCTAAAAGTACTATGGCATATTATAGTATAATATAGTACTAATATAGTATATTTAATCTTGATAGCTGTGCATTGATAAATAGTCAGGCACGTTTTCCTTTCATATATTTGGATGATATAAGGTTAATAATAATTGTCATCTACTTTTCCTGTGCTGTACCATTTCAGTGCTATGTAAGCTCGTTCGCTGTGGGTAGGTGGTGTCGCGGACACAGTTTAATTAATGGAATAACTCTACCCGTAGTGTTCGGCGCACCCCCGCGACCTCCCCCCGCACCGCCCCGCACCCCCCGCGACCCCCCGCCGGGCCACCGCCGCCCGCCCGCCCGCCCAGACGCTACTATTAATGCATTCCTATCATATTATAATAACGTCTATGATTTCACATGCATAGAGTGTTTCTTTGTTATTTTACTGCACTTTTATTCTAAGTCAGGTACAACAAAACGTGGAGGGAAACATGAACCGATACAAACGGCGTGCAGCATCATGAGCTGCATCTAACGGAGTGTTATATTTAACTGTAACCCAGAAAATAAAGGTCCCATGGGAGTTCGAATAAAACCCTGAATACACGAGGAAATCAAGTTATAAATTCTAATGTATGGAACTAAAATCACACACTTTTCTATCATTAAAACAGTACAAATATTCTGTATCCAATAGGTTTTTACGTGGATATAAATTAAAAAATCCTAGCCATAATATTATATGCATGAAGTGCTATTGAAAATAATATAAACATAACGATGTGTTGACTCTGTTCGATCACAATAAAACACTTGTTCTAATGTTTTATTGATCAGTGTTTACGGACGCTTGGTCAGCCATGAAGCAAATGCGTAACTTTTTTAGTATTACACTGACCTAAAGCTAAACGTACTGCTATGTGGTGTTTACTAAATAAATTAGCACTAATAAGTTAAATTGTAAAAACAAAGTCAAATTATAATTCATATCAATCAATTATTCATTTATATCAATCAATCAATTTTCATTCAATCTTAAACCAGGCGTCATAATTAATTTTCAAAAGTAATGATTTTCGTTATGCGCAAGCTGAAAGAGCTTTTCTGTGGGATGTGGGATGTGGGAGGACACCGATCAGATACTCAGCAGTCACTATTCACAAACAGCAAAACTTACAGAACTGCATTGGAAGCATTATTTAAAACAATATTAAACAATGCTTCCAATGCAGTTCATGGTATTATTATCATATTAAAAGTCTATGTATCTTGATAAAAAAAGTTTACAAACTGCAACATTTTTGATCATAGAAATTGTGCAAAAAATAAGTAAAATAATTTTGTTTAGACCGACGCATAAACACTCATCCCATTGTTCGATTAACTTATTAATTGTTATTCTTCATGAGCTGTTTGTTGTCGCCAGTGCTTCCCACCGCGGGACCAGTCAGTGCGCATTATTAGAATAGAGGAGGGCAGTAAAACGCCCGTAACTCACCGATACATTCGCAGAATACAGTTTTTAGCGTAGCATGTTTGTGTAAAGTACTGCATTATACACATTATAAATACATGCGTTTTTGTGATCTTTCGTGCTATTGAATCGCTTTAGATAATATCTCTTAACTAGCTGATGCCCGCGACTTCGTCCGCGCGTCGTGGCCAATAAATTTTTCCATATTTTCTCACTCTTGAAACCTTCCCTGGACTACGACAAACATTTCAAAAGCAAAATCAGCCCAGCCGTTCTCGAGTTTTAGCGAGACGAAAAAACAGCAATTGATTTTTATACATATAGATAGCAGATGCCCGCGACTTCGTCCGCGTGGTTTAAGTTTTTTTCCCACAGGCACTCCTTAATTTTCCGGTATAAATGTCTCTGTCGCGGCGGTATTGAAGGACAAACTCTCTATTTAACATCCTTGGGGATAAAAGTTTCAAAAACTGTGAATTACGTATTTCTTTATTTCAACCCGAAATTCCAATTACCCCTTTGGGGGTGGAATTTTGAAAAACTGTAACATACGTACTGCTTTGATTTTTAACGAAAGTTGAAATACCAAGTTTCGTTGATATATAACTTTAGAAATATCTTGAGAAATGAAGGACTTTTATGCAAACTTACATCCCCTATTTCACCCCTTTTGAGGTCGAATTTTCAAAAATGGTGAAACGCGTACTTCTCCATATCTGACTGAAAGCCCAAATACTAAGTTTCATGGCTTCTATATAACTTGAGAAATATCTTCAGAAATGAAGGACTTTCATACAAACTTTCAACCTCTATTTCACCCTTAGGGGTGGAATTTTGAAAAATCCTTGCTTAGTGAGCGCCTACATCACAAAAGGAACCTACTGTCAAAATTTCATGTCTCTAGGACCAGCGGTCTAGGCTGTGCGTTGATATATAAGTCAGTCAGTCAGGACTGAATTTTATATCTTCTAATAATAATATAATTATTAGATACCGGCTACTTGACTTTGCGTAGGGCCTTTGTTCATCATATCTCCTGAAAGAAGATTTAAGACAGTAGAATAATTCGGTCAGATGTGATTATATTTTGAATACTTTCGTTCAAAATATTGTTTTATACAATGTCTTTAGACCTACTGGTCTAAGATCTGAACAAAGGACAACCTTCACCCATCTGTTAAGGTTAAAACGGTTTTAAAATAAAACATACTAGATATGAGAATCTATATAACTGTCTCGAATTGGTTGCCTCACTTACCGTCAGGGTATATTATGTATCTCTTTACAAGAAATATTACACGTAGTTAAAGTTCAAAACTGAACGCAAAGTTTACTTTATCCAAGTATTCCCTGCTTTAACAATTTCTAATACCAATTTCCGAAGCGAAAATGCGCGAGCTAAACCTAGTATGCACATATTTTAGCAAAATGGTGGAACTTTTTTCACGATTCGTTTGCGCTCTGCACCTTACATTATTATGATTTAGTGGAGTTGCAGTGCTGCAACCCCCCGGGAGGCTGGGGGGTCCCCCACTCGCCAGGGGGCTGGGTGGGGGTCCACTTGGGGGTCGCGCTAAGAAGTCAGCGATGCTAGCAATAAAGCCGGCCATATTTCACACTTAGCGCTTAATGAGCGCGCGCCCAAATAATTGGATCACGTACATAACTCATTATTACCTCGCACCTCACTTAGGCGTGCGAATGTATCATTACTTGACCTCTCACACCCACCCGCGGACTCTGCCCCACCCCCTCGCAGACCTCTGCGCCTTCTCGCGCATATACAATGGAATCTTGTCGAAGTAATGATGTTGTAAAATTTAGGCTTCTTTAACAATGAAATTTTAGGCTTCTTGTCACTATTATTATAGTGACAAATTTTCCCCTTTTCCCATCAAATATGCTTGAAACTTTTGATTCATTAGGTTAAAATCTGTCAAGATATTATAATATTATGTATATTTTACCTAGGACAGCTGATTTATGATATCAATCTTTGAAAACTAAATAAGTTATTTAACTTATTGAAATTACTTTACAAAATACTTAGTTGAGATTTCATATAACTCGGTTTCTTCTAAGACTTTTCCCGAGGGTTAATCAAAGAGACTTGACTGCAATTCGAACACTGACAACACGACACGAACAACTCTAAGATAAATGGGTCCATACCGTGATAACATCATAATAGCATTAGTAATAGAGATCAAATTATAGTATTAAAGTATGTACTTGTAACACGTTTAAACAACGAACATTTCGACCTTTTTCTGAACTTGAATACAGTTAAGGTAAGTCTATTCATTTTGGAAATCATTAATATTAAGCATGCATGATTATTAAAATGTCAAACATCAGGTGGGCGAAACGAACAATGACATTTAAATAATTACTGTCAAAAGCGAAATTACAATAATTCCAATTAAAGATAGCGCACGCGAGCCTACACACGCTAGGGATGTTTAAATACAATTAATCGACATTTAGGAGTCGATAAACAGTAGATAGTTTAATATTACCTGATTTTAATCGATATTCTTATATTCTACGTTTGTTATAACTTATAGTTTTAGAATAAGTACTAATAATAATCAGAATTTCAACAGCATCACTTCCACTTCGAATTGCTTAGTTACGATTACTTTATCTAAAATATATTATAATTATGTGATGCCAATCCTGTAATTTAAACCAAATCATACAAAAGAATCGGTAGCCATCAATAGGTCAAACTAGTTAGGCTGAGATAAACATTAATATTTAAGGTTTTATTTCTATAAACGCTGAATACTTTTGAATGTTTATCAGTTCAATTTAAACTAGCTCTTAAATAAAATAAAATAAAACATAGGTATCGATAGCAGTGCAGATACCATCCCTAGTGGCCGCGGCGTTGGTGTTATTCAACTTTAGCATTTACTCGCGTTAGCATATTCATGCGTCTATAATTTCACCCTTTCTTTCCAATGCATATGGAAATAGAAGAAAGTTCTCTCGACTGAAAAACTAGCTGCTACTGTAATTGGCAACTCCGCACTTTTTGCTGTTCACTCACCCACTGCTCGTTAGACGCGATCACTCGATTAAGATATCTCGATATCGATAAATGGTATCTACTATCTACTGTCTAATTAATGCCTCTTTGCACAGCTTTCAATTATTTTTTCAATAATATTCTGGTTTATTTAATTTTTGATATCAATAAAATTCTCATTATTTCATTTCATTTCGTAATTTTTTTGAGTAAAGTACCTACTAATAAACTAATTAAAGGAAATGTAAAATTACATGCGACTGGAATCATGTTTTTTTTAATTTTTGTTAACAATTAGTTTTCAGTGTTCAGATGATTTTTCATTTATAATAATCTAATGGTGTTTTTGAAAAAAAAGCAAAAAAATAAAGATACGTCTATGCCTTTTGGAAATAAAAAAAAAGAAATCACGCAATGTAACACTGGTAGGTGCATCACTGGTAGACAATGATGTATCAGATTTTAATGTTAATGATGTTATCGATATTGCGGACGACATGCCTACTGCCCAGGCGCAGCTTGTGGTCTACGCTCTACCTTCATCATTTTGTGTGTTTGTTTGTTTTTCTTCGGGCTCATTTTCCGACACAGTGGGCTTCGCGGTGATAAATCTCCTCGCGTTATATATACATATCCGTGAATTTTAATTACTCTCGTATTAACTAACAACAGTTAGGACGGCGCATTAATCGTTCGTTGCACCGCGCCGTTTCCATTCAATTAATTCCTTGTTACTGAGCGAAATGCTCTAAGTATTGTATTTCAGTTGTTGCCAAATTGCACACTAGCGTAGGACATTTTTACCCTCAATATTTTTATTACGACGTAAAGGGACATACTTCTTGTCTTACAGGTAATTTCCAATTCCCTATACCGAAAAACAATTTATAACAATAGAATAGTCGAAGAGATCCAGCAGGATTTGAAAAACCTAACCAGCTGTCGAAACGGGGAACGGGGATAATTGAAAATATAACTTGTTAAATTTAGCAATACTTACAAACAATACCATTATTGTGTAGTGGTAAAAAAAAATGTTTTAAATATTGAGCGACACTAAAAGTAATAATTTGCGCAAACCAAGAATTTATTTTCATCATATCTTTACAAAATTAAACAATTAATTGACTTTTACTACTAAAAACAGACTAGGAAGGTACACCACTATTTTAATGATTAAAAATTCTATGAAAGTAATTGGCTAGTGTTGCTCCTACAGCTAATGAGCCCGGGGTCCCGTTACGGTCGCAAATTAATAGTTTCTTGATAATAGTTGAAATTATCGCGTATTATTATATCCGCCACGGTCTGTCGACCGGAACAACGGTGAAAGTTGCGGGATCACACAACACACGGACAGACTGACAGTTAGTGCCGGTTCAAGGCCTACCCTCCCTCCCGGACACACGCAGTGAAAAACACGAGTAAACCCGGGCTAATGAGAAGCAATGTCGTAAAAGCTGACTCCCCGTTACTTGGAAGCTATATCAATCTATTTTACTTTACACGGTTATATATTATATTGTCATAAAATTTCCATTACAGTGCGTTTATTTCCTACACGCATACTGTTGTATTAAATCATTAATAATTTAGCTACTTTTAGGTCTTTGATTTTTCCTTAGATCCTTGTAGCTTTACTTTTGAGATACCGTGGTTAATTATCACCATCACATCTTATACTTTGTAAACCTGACGTTCAGAAGGTGTACAGTGTAGGTATCAATTTTGAATGAATATATTTTGAGCTTGAGTGTGTTTTAGTATGTTCTAGTTATTGGATAACCATAAGCTTAAATTGTTTGAAAGCTCTGCTTTGAAATCCGTGATGTGGTAAAAACTGTAAGCTTTAATTATCCACTCACATTTTCAAATTAATAACTTATATCTTATGTTATATCAGTACCTGAGATCAGTAGGTACTATAGATTCATCGTGATTAGATTTTTAATTAGATAGTTTTCAATTGTTTTTGTGTTGTGTTGTTATTATGATATTGTACTCTATCCATGTGTTTTATTGGAGCAGCTACCCTTTTCTAGCAGAAGCAGTTTGCCTTTCAAATATAAATAGGTGGACTAAATTTTACAAGTAGGTATTCATAGGTATAGGTAGGAGTTTGTGCTATACTAGGTAGGTAGGTTTATTTCAATATAGTTCCATCAGAATCCAATGCTTAACCATGAACATTATTGAATGTTAAATTCAATCGCACAACAACCAAAATATAACTATAAAGTGAACAAATTATGAATCGTTTTGTTTGATTGCGTGACACATGGATACCTCAGGGTGGCCTTTGAACTGATGTGACATTTACCGTAACGGCGGTTGTTCATGTCATCCCATTTTAAACCTTATCGTTTTCAGTAAAAGGTGCAAATTGCCGATTGAGCAAGCGGGCATGTTTCGGCGATTCGACCAGTGATATCGACACGGCCGCGGGCCGGTCGATTCATTAGCGACCAAGTGGCGTGAATAAGCCGAATTAATTTCATGTCACATTATTGCTTATCTTTGTACATTTAAAGGTGCGAAAATTACCATGGCTCTCTTATCAGCGTTTATATTAAATGTTTTTAATTTAAGGCATTATTTTGTTGAACTTCCATGTTAATTTTGTTGCTGACCTTTATAATGAAATTACTATTTAACTCCTTGTTTGGACCGCCGAGTGAAGCACAATTTGTATTAAATTAACCTTTATAATCGATGATTTCGTCCACGTGGATGAATGGGTTTGTGATTAAAATCAAATCGCGGGAATCAAAAAACTTAATCCACACTGACAAAATCGCGAATCGGGAATCATCTAGAACCATCATAGTATGATAATATGGCGTCGCTTGCAACTTACAGATATCATGATAAAAGTCTCTAGTAAGGAAGACGTTCAGACAAAAGTAATATTTCAGTGCAAGTGCGAAGTCGTTTCATCTCTGGCCAGGCGCCAGCTTCCCTCTGTTGCAGCGCGCTGCCGGCCGGGCGCACACTGACCTCTCCCTCTAGACCACATTTGAACACTTAGATATGGTTTTATTAAAGTAATGCCTGAATCGTATATCACACCTCCACTAGATCATAGAGTCTCTGACTCATAAATGAAAACGATTGAAGATGTAGGTAAGTACATAGATATTATATTTTATCTCATTAATTTCTGCAGGTACTTACCTATGGCCTGAGAGCTGAGAAACTTAAAACATGCGTTACAAAACTTGAAAAGTATGTGCCAGCTTTGGCTGGGCCCCATAGCTTCGTAAATGCTACTTCACTCTAGGACTTGAAATGGTTTTCAAACAAAGTTTAACCACAGAATACAAGTGTAATAGTAGTATACAGTCTACATTCATAATTCATAATTCATAATTTTTATTTTGCCAAATTGTGGGTAACAACAGTTGTTATCTTATAATTAGTCCCGTTCACAATTTACTGCTAGTGGCAGTGTGCAAAAATACAGGTACATGTATATCCTTAAATGAAATTATATTTTTTAAATCAATTATTTATCATACTAATATAATATATATATCCAACCTAATTCCCTTGAGTCCAAAAATTTAAAATGTGTCAATATATGTATGTTGAAATAAATCATTTTCATCTTTTTCATTTTCAATGTCAATTATTATTATTAAATAAATTAGAAAAATTTGATTAATAAATTATGTAGGAGTAAATGTCAAAATTATGTCAAGTCAAATATTAAGTAATTAATAATTCATACATCAGCTGTGACACCTTTTAAATTTACATAATTAGTTATTTAAATTTTACAGTTTATCCAGTTAAACAATCATTAAGGTATTCACTAACACTATAGTAACTCTTCCTACTTAGAATGTCAAAAATTACTCTTTTAAACCTTATCAGTGGCAGATCCTTATGGCTATTAGGTAGTTTATTGAACAAATCCACAGCCATACAATGTGAAATGTGTGTGTGAATTCAAAATACAGTGATTGATTATTATTTCATACTAGTGAGCCCGGCAGACGTTGCCCTGCCCTCTATCTTCCTCGCAATTTTTCCATATTTTCTCACCGTTTAAACCTTCCCTGGAGTGCGACAAACATTTCAAAACCAAAATCAGCTAAATCGGCCCAGCCCGAGACAAACGAACAGCAATTGATTTTTATATAGGTACTAGATGATGCCCGCGAATTCGTCCGCGTGAATTGATGTTTTTTTAAGATTTAAACTATCCTATCTCTCAAGTTGGATCGAACTGCACATGGTGTGCGAATTTTATTATAATCGGTTAAGTGGTTTAGGAGTCCATTGAGGACAAACATTGTGACACGAGATTTATATATATTAAGAAGAAGATAGGTATAGATTAGGCCATCATTCTTTGTCGAATCGTAGGCATTTTCCTAATATTTCTTCCTATTTGTCACTAATGGCTAGTTACCACCTCACTGGCAAGGTGTGCCGCCAAGCGATTTAGCGTCCCGGTACGATGCCGTGTAGAAGTCGATTAGGGGTGTGTGTGGGTTTAGTTTAACTGTCACCTACCCGTATCAGGTAAACCGGATTCAATATTACACTGCATCATCACTTACCATCAGGTGAGATCATAGTCAAAAGCTAACTTGTAGTGTTATTCTAAGAATCTATTTTTGTTTTACTGTTCGTGTTTCCGATAACTCAGGGTTTTTTTAAATTTCTAAGTTATTCACTTTTTAAAAATATGTTATGTATTCTTACTATTCGACGTATTAGCATTCCACAGCTAGACAGAAGAGTCGTGGAGTGATGGTCGCCGGCCGCTCGCTGCGCTCGTAAATACGGTGAGTTGTTTGATTGCATTATCTCTACGTATCTTATGCTCTATGTTGGGACTTCACTATTCCAATACTTAGGACATCGCCATCACTAACTGGATCTGGATTCATCATGACCTTCAGACTTGTCTTACTCGATCACTGCGATAATGCATCGTAGTGCCGATAATCAACATCCCTGAGGTTGCTCCCGTGGAGTGAAACGTATGTGGAGTGAGTTTTAGAAGATTTTTGTGGCTTAATTATTTATTGAAATCCGCGAATCCGTGGATACTTGAAATTTGAATTCTGGAATTTTTAGCCAACTTTGAGAAAAAGAAGGAGGTCTATTAATATTAGCCTATAAGAATTCTATTAGGCTAGAAATTTTTATTTATTATCTGATTGAAACTGTTTAACTATTTTTCGGGGCGACAGATTTTTTAACATCATGAAAACCAAATCTATGAAAACGGTATTGATTGTTTTTCTTTCCCGGATAATAATATGGTGGGCACTGAGCTGCATTGTTATAAGAGCGTGGTAATGAAATAATATGTATTAGCTATATGCCGCGTCACGACTCCGCTCGCCCGCGTGCGATAGACGCACCGATACACCAAGACTTATTGATTCACCGTCAGGGCTGCCACCACCTTTTGTAGCCCTTGACTGAGATCCCACCTGGTGAAATGAAATGATGAAACCCAAGTGATGAAAATGAAAATAAAATGATTTATTTCACGTAAGACAACTTGTGCCACTTAAGATAAGTCGTAAGAATCTACCACATGATGCTATGATATAGATGATAGATTACGCAGTCTGAGTTGGTAGCGAGCTTACCTGTTACATTTATGGAAAATGAAAGAGTTCCCGCGGGAACCAAAAAACCTCAACCCACGCGTACGAAGGCGCGGGCACCCAAACCCATACCACTAATCTCTTTCTATACGCCATCGTACCGAGAACGCTAAATCGCTTAGCGGTAAGTACGTCTTTGCCAGTAGGGTAGTAATTAGCCACGGCCGAAGTCCCGGACCAGATCAGAGAAAAATCTGAAATTACAAATTCCCAAATTGACCCTGCCGGGGATCACGGATCACTACGCCAGGAATATCGTGGAAACCTTTGACTTTACTATCGACGGCGAAATCATGGATGCTCACTAGTTGTGCTTAATATTACCGTGCTTTTATAACAAAATGTTTTCGCATGCAACTGAATGTTTAGATTTCGGCAGGTGGCAGCCCTGACGCCGCCGAGCGCCGCACAGCGCGAATTACGACCAATATTATCACTGAATTTATTAAATTAATTAAAGTTCACCACGACCCGGTGATATTCTCATCAAATTGGTGCGCTATCAGAACTCTACACATGATATTTTTATATCTAACTAAGTCGCTACTTCGACCGCGTGGTTTTTTTGATTCCCATGGGAACTCTTTAATTTTCCGGGATAAAAAGTAGCCTGTGTAACTTTCCAGGTCCTCAACTATACCCATCGAAAAGAATCAAGCCGTTGCTCTGTTGCGGCATGATTGAAGGACAAACTAACAAACAAACACACTTTCGCAATTATAATTTAGTATCATATCCTTTCCCGGGATACAAACTATCCCTGAACCAAATTTCATCAAAATCGGTTGAACAGATGGGCCGTGAAAGCGTAGCAGACAGACAGACTGACATACTTTCGCATTTATGATATTAGTATGGAATGTAATTAGGTACTTACTGTGCCATAATTTGAAGACAATATTATTATGCATTTGCTAAATTATACATTTAATGATGATTATCAAGCTTATCTAATGATGCACGTCACATGATGCGGTCATCATCATTATAGGCTCAATCAATCAGGGACTGTATTATTTTGAGCAAGGTTTAACAGTTTATCATATGCAAATCCTGAGCTCATCTCACTCTGTGAGAAAATAAGTTGATTCTAGATATATACCAATACAATAATATACAATAATATAGTCTTTGTTAGGCAGAACATTAATCATTATAAGCAGATATCTGATACTCACAATCTTTGTGCTAGAAACCGCCATAAGCTAGTACAGCGTCATAATATCGTGTGCGTAAGGTGCAGAATCCTTTGTGGGGTCGAGTGTACGTTTTTATAACATGGTTCCAAAAGAGTTTCTGGATTTGCCATTACATAAATTTAAGGACTGTGTCAAACAGCATTTGTTAAGTCGAGCTTATTATACTATCGACGATTTTATTAACGACAAAGTTGCATGGAAGCAACCGGCCTCGAATCCAGTGCCCCTTAAGTCGGTGTAATACTTGTAATGTTGCGTATGTATTGTATTGCTTGAATATTGTAACCTCTTTCTTTTTTTGAGAAAAGAGCAACTGCTGAGTTTCTTGCCGGCTCTTCTCAGTAGAACCAGCTTTCCGAACCGGTGGTAGAGTCTTGACGTATCATAAGTGACACAAGTTGTCCTATGTGAAATAAATAAATCATTTATCATTTATCATTTATCATTTATCATTTATCATTTATCATTTATCATTTATCATTTATCATTTATCATTTATACCGCTTACCCGCTAGTTCGGAGCAGTAAGAATCCCCGCACATTTGCATAACTCGACAAATGTTTGACGAGAAGTAGCAACTAGCGCACAAACCCCTCAGCAACAGCAGCCGCAGCGCAGCACCGGCCGGCGAATAGTTCACCGACAACGAGCCCTAATGAAGCGACAAGCTATGCCGCAATTAGAGCTATCTAATGCCCGGCCGCATCTCGCGAGATGAGCCCGGCTAGCGGTGGGATGCTGCGCGAGTTTGCGAGACCCGAGCCTCGCTGCGAGAGGCGGTGGGAAATGTTGAGGAGGCGCTTGACGCGAGATTGCTTTCTTCTAACCGCCAGGCATCACGATTAGGTTGGCTAAATATTTGAAAAAATCTACAGACCACTTTCCTTTCTTCCACTCTTCTTATCACTAGAATTTTGAATACGAATTGATATTAAGTATCTCCGGAATTTAAAATCTACACACATTCTCCACCTTATGTTTTATTTAAATCAGGCGGAAACAGTCAAGTCGAGTCAAGTTGATTTGGCTGTTTGGCCCTAAAGTCATGTCTAAATTTTAGGGAATACCCAAGACCAATAGGTGTTAGCTTTCACATCCAATGAGCAATACTATGGGCTGAGGTGTTGCTTAAAATTTACACATTTTTGGTGGAAACGCGCATCAGCATACAAGCTGGTCCGCAAACAACACGGCTACCACCTCTTGAAAACCATCACGAACCCTCCACGTAAGAGGTGGCAGATCTCACTATTCAGAATAGGTAGAGCTCCCTCGCAAACTACCAGCTCTGCTCCAGCACCTACTAGAATCGTTCGCAGCCTCCCGGGCCATTAGATCCGTTCCGAGTAGGTACGCCATTCGTATTCAATTATGCGCTCCGACAAAAACTAGTCGCGCATCTGAATGACTCCAACTGGCTCGTTACTGCGCTCGGCTGGACCTCCCCCCTTCTCCCCCCCCCCCCCCGGCTCCCCCCCGTCGCCCCATTTACAAATAAAACTCGGGGAACGTCCGGCGACGCAAAAACTGCCCACACTCCTCCCTGTGCATATGAATGGGGCAGTTTTTGCGCGCGCGCCGCTACTCTGCCGCTGAATCACGACAATGCTATACCACAGAGTACGTACAGAGGGGAAGCTTCATACAAACGGCTCGCGGCGACTTCACCCATACATAGCGCAACGATGTGTGCGTGAGCTCTCACCGACACATTCACCGACACGCCGTCTGGGTACGCGACGCCTCAGTCCGGGTACGAACGTAAGGGCTGACGATCGAGCGTATAATCTAATTTTGAATTAAAAATAAAACTATTAGATTTATTTATGTAAATAGTGTTGTTTCAACAAAAACGCCGAATATTTGTACAGTTTGCTTGAAAAGTTCCAAAGACAATAAGGATGTTTCCTATTTTTCATACCCGAGAGATAAAGAGAAATAAGTACCTTTCTAACCTTGTTAACGATTTTCTCGGAAACCAATTAACCTATTTTTGTGATTTTTCGAAAATCGATATCTGAGAATCCCTGGGGTTATAAAACAGGAAACTGGTACCAAAGTTTTAAAAAAATCAGCGCCATTTTGAAATTCTTTGTTAATTGACCGATTTCGTTCAAAATCGATATTTAAAACTCCCTGTGGTAACAAAACAGGAAACTGGTACCAAAGTTTAAAAAAATCAGCGCCATTTTGAAATTCTTTGTTAATTAACCGATTTCGTTCAAAATCGATATCTGGGAATCCCTGGGGTTATAAAACAGAAAACTGGTACCAAAATTTTTAAAAATCAGCGCCATTTTGAAATTCTTTGTTATTTGACCGATTTCGTTCAAAATCGATATTTAGGACTCCCTGGGGTTACAAAACAGGAAACTGGTACCAAAGTTTAAAAAAATCAGCGCCATTTTGAAATTCTTTGTTAATTAACCGATTTCATTCAAAATCGATATTTAGGACTCCCTGGGATTACAAAACAGGAAACTGGTACCAAAGTTTAAAAAAATCAGCGCCATTTTGAAATTATTTGTTAATTAACCGATTTTGTTCAAAATCGATATTTAGGACTCCCTGGTATTATAAAACAGGAAACTGGTACCAAAGTTTAAAAAAATCAGCGCCATTTTGAAATTCTTCGTTATTTAACCGATTTCGTTCAAAATCGATATTTAGGACTCCCTGGGGTTACAAAACAGGAAACTGGTACCAAAGTTTTAAAAAAACAGCGCCGCAAAACTGTTTTTGCGATAGTAAATGACGGTGCCATCTATTAACATTATTGTGAAGTTATGTTAAAAATACTGATGTTCATTAAAAAAGAAATAATTTCGTTTCATTATAATAATATTTGTCTAATTTAAGTATTTATTGTTCAATTTCAGGATTTAATAACTGTAATTATACATTATATAACTATAATATAATATTTTTATTTTTTCCTTAAATTGTTGACATGCATCAGGTGACAACCCTAGCAGAATAGGTATACATTTTCGACTTTGTTAGGAAGCTTCCCCTCTGGTCGGATATATACTCGTGTGGCTATACCGTGCGGACATGGGAAAACTCACAAAGACTGTTTGACGATCTACACTGATGCCGTTTGTGGTAGGCTTCTTATATGATACAGTACTAACTAAATCATGCCTGTCAGATTGATATAAATGCTTTGATACGGAAGGGAGACGACTACTGCAGTCATACAGAAGAAAACTTCGTGTAACAAGATTTGCTGCTATCTAGTGGCAGCTTAATGAAATAAAATGATTTTTTTTTGCATTTTATTGTAAGTCAAATTGTGTCACCGATGATATGTGAGGACTATACCACCAGTTCTGAAAACCGGTATTGAGAAGAACGGGCAAGAAACTCAGCTATTGCCGACTTCTCGACGGCAAAAACCGAGGAACTTCGCAGGCAGCAGTTACCACTATGAGAAGAGCAGATAAGTTCTATCTCAACAGAAAAAGCACTCATTATTCTTAGCATACATTATCACAAGAACCACTAATTACGTACAACATCGACAAGTGCCAACGAATAGAAAAATATTTGAACACGCGATCAATTCCAAGTATTTTCATGCAACGCCAGTTCATACGAAACCCTGGCATCATTTAACAGGGCTACATGAAAAAAACTCATAAAAACATGTAGAGATGTGAGAAAAGCGCCATATTAGGGCCGTGAGAGCGTCTGATTATGTAACGAGCGGGATTCGCCGGCAGCGGTTTTTGCGCGCGGCGATGTCCGCCGAGATGCGGCGCGCGTGGAGAATGCCACTGATTATCTGCTCTGCGCTCTGCCAGCCTGGTACATACGCTTAGTGCAGCGTGGATGTGCTTAGAGGATCCGCGTTCTTCTCAGATCAGGGCGCATTTGGAACCCTCGTAGCGTTAGTTAGGTATAAGATACCGGTCTTAATTATCACCATCATGTCTGATACTTTGTAAACCTGACGTTCAGAAGGTGCAACCTTGAATAAATATATTTTGACTTTTGACTATGAATTCAAACAAAAACTAACCCCAGATCACCCGGATCATGTGCAACCGGAATTTATTAAATAATAAATTCTTTAAAGAATCATTTTTAGGGTTCCGTACCCAAAGGGTAAAAACGGGACCCTATTACTAAGACTCCGCTGTCTGTCTGTCTGTCTGTCTGTCTGTCTGTCTGTCTGTCTCCAGGCTGTATCTCATAGACCGTGATAGCTAGAAAGCTGAAATTTTCACAAATGATGTATTTCCGTTGCCGCTATAACAACAAATACTAAAAATTAAAAAAATATATATATTAAGAGGGGTCCCCATACAATAAACGTGTTTTTTTGGTATTTTTTTGCTCAATATTAAAACGGTAACAGGTAGACGGTTCAAATTTTCACAAAATATTAACTTGTATATTACCTTTCAAAATAAATAATTAAATATCAATAAAGTAAATATTAAAGGGGGGCTCCCATACAACAAACGTAATTTTTTGATATTAACAGTAAACCTCTACAAACAAAGTTAGTTTTGCGGTTCATTAACAAAGGTAATTATACCTACTTCTTGAGTACGGAACCCTCGGTGCGCGAGTCCGACTCGCACTTGGCCGGTTTTTTATTTGGTGTGTTTTATTCTGAATTCGTTGTATTCCGAGGTTCTACCACGATTATCGAGATGCGCCAAGTCGTGCTAAGAGCGCCAGTGCGGTGGCGCGGGCGTGCGCACGTCATCGCGAGCTGCCCCTTGTCACTCGAGGCGCAAAAACAACACCGTTACAGACCATTTCCCCAACTGGCCGGGGCTCGGGGAGCGCTCGACGAATGTTCCGCGATTTAAATCTCAAATATATCGTTTAGTATGTGTCGGTGTGTCCGCTACCAGAGTTGTATTGGATTCATTCGAGCGTCCTCCCTGCGTAATGCAGGTTTGTATGGAAACATAATCAGCTCCATACTCAGCTAGGCACAAAGCAGATTACTAATGAGATATAGTATACTAGTTGATGACCGCGACTTCGTCCGTATGGAGTAAGCTTTTGAATTCCCATGGGAACTCCTTAATTTTCCGGTATAATAATAATAATATAATAATAATAATAAAATGTTTATTGCACAAAGTAACATAGAAACAAATAAAAAGTAGCCTATGTCACTCTCCAGCTCCTCCACTATACCGGTACAAAACAACAATAAACCAACAAGCAAAGAAACACACTTTCGCATTAATTATAATATTGTTGTTGGTTACAATAATAAGCTTCAGCAAACGGAATTAAGTTTTAGGAGATCCGCCAGGAAAGTACTTAATGCGATGGAACTCGAAATGTGGCGTCTGGAGGAGACGGATGAGAGGATGGCGGCTATATTGCCTACATTACCGCTACCTTCAAAATGCCAATTTAACACTGGACCCTTACTGGCTGTAGATGATGAATATGATGATATCACGGTATCATCATAACTGGCTCAATGATAACGCGAGTAACCCCAAGGTCAGAATGCTTGACTACTTAATGTAACAAACTATTATGGTAATATCGAAAGCAATTTAACAAATCCTAAACAGTGCAGTACATACCTGTAATCAGTGAATTTATCACCGTATTATAATTGCGCCTCGTCCCGGCATTGGGATCGCATTTCGCGCGGTTGCATTCAATGTAAAAGTACTCCGAGTAATGGCCGCACTTGGATTGACTCGCCCCCTCCCCCACCCGCCCCGCCCCGCCCCGCGCATCGCACAATTAATGCACCGCTAATATCTCGCCCACAAGTTCCACATTGACGAGGATTTTCCTGATTCGAACCACTTTTGTTCCTCAATTATGCCTATCTCAAATCAATCTTTGATCTTTACTATCTATACTAATATTATAAATACGAAGCTTTGGACGGATGGCTGGATGTTTGCTACTCAATCACGTCAGAACGGCTGAACGGATATGGATGAAATTTGACACAGATAAAAATTATATTCTGGTCAAGTATTACCTATTCTGTGGTCAGGTATAACACATAGGCTACTTTTTATCCCGGAAAATAAAAGAGTTCCCGCGGCAACCAAAATTCTCAATTCACGCGGACGAGGTCGCGGGCGTCAGCCAGTTAGATACTAACACAAAATTCTGTTTATTGCGACAAACCCAGCTCCTGAAGGTTTTCGATCAAATGCGTGTCAAACTTTTTACGATACAATTGCGCCCGTTAGTGAGTAACCCAATTTTATGTTTCGAGCGGCATCCCTAGAAATGGATGGGCTCTTCATAAAAAATGAAAGAGTTTTCCACAGTATTCTAAAAGGTGTGCGAAGTCTGCCAACCTGCCAATCATATAGCAGGGTGGTGGATTGTCGGGTAGACGCTTCTTATTCTATTCGATAGATGAGGTCAGAATATTCGTGATTGAGCAATGGAAGTTGTTAATGATGATGACTTGTTGAGCTACTCAACAACATACAACTGATAACCTTAGGGCACAAAAGTCAACTGGTTTACTGTCTTTTTGAGGACCTCCCTGGCGCAGTGTTGAGCGCGTACAGAGGTCCCGTTTTCGATCCCCGGCAGGGTTAATATGGGAATTTATAATTTCTGAATCTGCCCTGATCTGGCCTGATTGCGGCCGTGGCTAGTTACCACCCTACAGGCAAAATACGTGCTGCCAAGCGATTTAGCGTTCCGGCACGATGTCGTGTAGGTAGAAGCCGATTAGGGGTATGCGTTAATTATAACTGCCATGCCCCTAACAAGTTAGCCCTCTACCATCTCAGACTGCATCATCACTTACCATCAGGTGAGATCGCAGTCAAGGTAAACTTGTAGTGATTAAAAAAGTCTAGCTTTGGTTACTTGCGACTCAAGTCTCGGGTCACACCAAGAATAGTAAGGCAAGGGATAAGAAGAAGGATGCTATTTTTGTTCCGTTTTCGTGATCCCGGCGAAGGGTCACCCTACCGCTAATCAATGCTAATTCAGCTCCGCGATTCCTGACGAGTCCAACTAAGCCACTATTAAACATTCACTAATTGGCATTTCCAACATGAACCGACTGACGAGCGACACACCGGACGAGATTGATGCGACTCCGACACGACATGTCTGCGGCTTTGCATGGGGAGCACAAAGCATCCATTAAAAATATTACAGTAACATTATTAAGATAGGTACAAGTAACTGCAGCCCCAAGCATTGTAGCTGGAGTGGGTGTTCCTATAAATACACGACTTAATTAGGGTTCCGTACCAAAATGGTAAAATGGAACCCTTATGGTGCGACTTTCTCCGTCTGTCTGTCCGTCTGTCCGTCTGTCCGTCCGTCAACTCGATTATTCCAGTAACTATCGAAGCTATCGACATGAAATTTGGAATAGTTGTGTATATTAGTGGCCCAAAGACACTGGAATTAAAAAAAATTGGAAATTATTTTTGTTCTTATTTAAAAAGGGGGGAAAATCGGAGGGTTGAAATTTAAAAGTGAGATAACTGTACTGTGTGGGGTATCATATGAAAGGGTTTACTTTGTACATTCTAAAACAGATTTTTAATTATTTTTAGTCATGATAGTTTTTGATTTATCGGGGAAAAAGTCTAAAAAAATACCGTTCCCCCCCCCCCCCCCCCCCCCCCCCTTATCTCCGGAGTTTACCAATCGAAAAATCTGAAATAATTATGGTCAATAGGAATTTATGTATATTTTACAGCAAAACTATAGCCAATGCTCTAACTAGCATAGTTTGTTTGATATTAACAGTAAACCTCTCCAAACAAAGTTAGTTTTGCGGTTCATTAACAAAGGTAATTATTACCGTCAAAGATAGGGTTCAACGCAAGTTTTTTGCCTGATTGTTTTGCTTCAGTACCTACTTCTTGAGTACGGAACCCTCGGTGCGCGAGTCCGACTCGCACTTGGCCGGTTTTTTTTTCAATTGTATTAAATAATATAACAAATGCTGTATTTTAAATTAATGATAATGAATCTCAGTAGTAAACGTGTAGAAAGCGTTACTAACTAAGCTAAATATTTCAGGTACGAGTATGCTTAACACAGCTTGACTTAAGACAACTACATCATCACACTGAGTAGATGATGGCCGCAACTTCGACCACGTGGAAAACTTAGATTTTCCGAGATAAAAGTAGTCCATGTCTTTCCCCGGGATGCAGCCCTATTAACCAAATTTAGTTAAAACTGGTTCAGCAGATGGACCGCGAAAGCAGTAGCAGACAGACAGACTGATAAATAGCCAGAAATACTTGGGCATTAAATTGAATTTTAGGCAATTTATTATATTTAACTTTTATAAATTACTAGCTGATGCCCGCGAATTCGTCCGCGTGGATTGAGGTTTTTAGGTTCTTTCGGAAACTCTTTAATTTTCCGGGATAAAAATAGCCTATGTGTTATTCCAGACTGTAATCTATCTCTGTGCCAAATTTCATCCAGATCCGTTCAGCCGTTCTGGCGTAATTAAGTAACAAACATACATCCATCCATACATCCATCCACCCATCCATCCAAACTTTCGCATATATAATGTTAGTATAGAAGACTAACAGAATTCTGTGTTCCGTGGCTAAACCTTTTCGTTTTTACATTCGTCTTTACATTGGGGAAAACCGAAAATGCCTACAGTAGGCAATGTAGGCCTCACAATAGCGTGCAAAGGCAGACAAACCCAGTGGAGGGAGGTTTGTTATAATTTATGTACCAAGCGATTGTTATTTGTTTAATTACTTCATTAATTAATAAATTATTATCTGATCATCTCGATAGGCAGCGGTATTGCCTTTTTTTAATTTATTTAGCGATTGTTATTAGGTTGCTTCAATAATTATTACAATAATATAATGATCATTGCGTTGCAGTAACAAGCAATACCTAATTGAATATGAATGATTTGCAAATTGGACGTTATCTGCTTTAAATCATAAAGGCCATGAATATCTAACAATTAATTATTTGCATGCGAAATGCAAATTAATTACAACATAATTGAATAGCGTTTTTATTAATTTTAATTTATGATTATGAAAGGGTTCGTTTATTTTTAATTTGATTTTCATTTAGCTATGCAATGCAACCTTATCTATAAATTTATGTAGTGAGATTATTTTTTACATTGGATAATAATAATTATCATAATATAATAAATTCCTACCATGCAGAGCAGCAATCATTTTTATTTTTATTGATCTGGCGACTTGTCTCAGCTTCATACAATATGGCTAGCACAAAGAATCACAGATATTCAGTTTAGTTTCAGTTGTACATATACATTTTTAAACTAGCTGATGCCGGCGACTTCGTCCGTGTGGATTGAGGTTTTTTGGTTCCCGCGGGAACTCTTTAATTAGATAAACAGAACTCTTTTATTTTTCCGGGATAAAAATTGCCTATGTCTTATTCCAGACAGATGATCTATCTCTGTGCCAAATTTCATCCAGGTCCCTTCAGCCGTCCTGGCGCGATTATGTGACGAACATCCACCCCTCCCATCCATCCATCCATCCAAACTTTCGCATATTTATTAATGTAGATTTCATTACGGTTAGGTCTTAAATGTGTGTCAATCGTCTATGATATAGATTTTTAGAGCTTTGCCATAATAGCTTTGCAGTACTTAATGTAGGTACCTATATTTTATAGATTTTTTACCTCGTACATCGGGAACGCTTTCAGACAGCTGGATTTGCAGACTTGAAGGCTTTTGACGGCCGACTGAAATCCGACTGTCAGCACAAGCTCCTTATTGGAAATTACCAAGGAGACAGTTAAAATCCAAAAACAAAATTAGTACAAAACTTAGGAGCTAAACTGACACAAAAATAATCCCAAAAAGGGCAACTCACCGCGATGCTGTTAGATTTTTAGACGAACCCTAAAAGTTTTCAAATAGGTATCCAGTTCATGCTCATAATATTATTTCGTTTCCTTTTGGTTCCTACTTGCTGGGGAAATTTAGGAATATAGGTCATAATATGACTCATATTAGTGGGGTCTACGAATTCTCGGTGGTTGCTGGTAACTTGAGGATATTTTATTCATTTGGGAGGCCTCTTAGGGCCAGCGATGCGACGCAACGCGACGCGACGGGTGACGCTGACGGTGACGGGTGGGTTCAGTGGACGCGGACCGAGTTTTTGCGTGGAAAAAATGCCAAGAGCGAGCGGCGAAGCGCGTGCGACGCTACGACCGCCATGGCTTTGTTACCTCTCGGACGAACCACTACACCATAAAAATATCGATAGGCTTACTTAGAGAAATCTATACTAATATTATAAATGCGAAAGGTTGGATGGATGTGTGGATGGATGGATAGATGAACGTTTGTTACTCAATCACGGAAGAACGGCTGAACGGATCTAAATAAATGAAATTGAGCACAGAGATAGATTATAGTCTGAAATAGCACATAGGCTATTTTTTATCCCGAAAACCCGAACCAAAAAACCTCAATCCACGCGACGTAGTCGCGGGCAGCGGCTAGCAGTAAATAATAATGAAACTAGTTTGATGCTAAATTAAATACTATGTAAGGTAAAGACGGTTATTAGAGACCATCTCAAATCTCTAAATGGGAAGAGTCCCAGGGAAAGCTACCCGCGTGGCGACCCTCGCGAGGAGGGACATCAATCGCGCACAAAACCCGTCGCAAGTTTTTGCGCGCTCTTGTTATGCGTATTCCGCTTTTTGCGCGCGCGTGTTCACAGACGAGAGAGGTTTTTGCGCGCCCTCTTTAGTCGCCCGGCAATCGCATAATAACAGGCGATGGACCCGAGACGTTGAAATCCTGATGATTCTATTTTAGTATACAAATAGGTACCTACTTACACCCGACCAAGGAATCAAACCTTACCTATAACTACTAGAAATCACGTTTAATATTTGGATCCTGCCAATGCAACCGAATAGTAAAAAGGACTTTTATACCTATATTATGTCCGCGCGACCTATCTATGTTATTGAACTGTAAAAGTCGAATCGTAGTGTCGAGTGAATGTACACATAGGCCATAGGATAGGAACATTATCGCTCATGGATTACCTAATTTAGGTAGGCTCATTTCACTAAGCCGTATCGAGATTTTCCTACGTATACTGTACGCGACAGCACGCGATGCGCGTGCGCAGGCGGCGCGCATTTGCATGGCGGCCAATCAGTGCGCGGCCACGCCCACTTTCTCCCCCCTCCTCACCCCTTACCCCGCCGCCCACGACACACGCTCATTGTTCCACCGCAGCATAAACATCGGCTCATTAGTCATTACTCTGAGCCCGACCATGCTTTATACTTAGCTACCTCATGAATACATGCATTGATATCTTCATAGACTTGCTCGATTGTAAACGTTTCTTAGTTAAAGGAATAGCGGGTGTCCGCATTAATAAAGTTTCCAACTACCTATTTACCTAAGAAAATTCCAAAATAAATAGATACTCGTTCACCTTCCTACAGTAACATCATACTAGATCGTTCAATAAGTCCCGAGACTAACTTGGAAATGGCGTATATATTAAAAAATCTTTTGATTTTTAAAAAGTACTAGCCTTCAATAAAAGATATGTGTAACATTTTGGAAAAATGGAACATTAAAATATTGATTTTGCAGACATTTAAGTGACGCTACACTTGTAGTTTCGATACAATGGAAAAAAAGAGTTTCGCGTGTTGATAAAACATTGTTTTTTAATGGGAAAAAATACCGTTGAAGCACAGCAATGGCTAATAAAATGTTATGCGGGATCAGCTCCCTCTAAAGCAACCATTTGTCGGTGGTATGCCGACTTCAAACGCGGTCGCATGGACACAAAAGATGGGGAACGCTCAGGTCGTCCAAATGAAGCAGTGACTCAACAAAATATTAACCAAGTCCTCAAAATCGTAATGGAAGATCGGAAGATAAAAGTGCGCGAGATAGCCGATATAGTGAAGATTTCAGCTGGTAGTGTTTTCACTATTTTACATATACATTTGGCCATGAAAAAGCTTTTTTCCAAGTGGGTGCCGCGTTTGCTTACAACTGATCAAAAGGAACAACGTATCAATGATTCAGAGCGATGTTTGGCGCTGATGAATCGTAATAAAAAGGATTTTTTACGTCGGTATGTGACAATGGATGAAACATGGATACCATTTTACTCCGGAATTCAATTGGCAGTCAGCGGAGTGGAGAGCTGCTGGTGAAAGCCACCCGAAGCGGCCAAAGACTCAGAAATCGGCCGGTAAGGTTATGGCGTCTATATTTTGGGATGCGCGTGGAATACTTTTCATCGACTACTTTGAAAAGGGGCAAAATATAAATAGTGACTATTACATGTGCTTATTGGAGCGATTGAAGTACGAAATTGCGGATAAACGGCCTCAAATGAACAAAAAGAAAGTGGTGTTTCACCAGGACAACGCGCCTTGTCACAAGTCTGTGAGAACGATGGCTAAAATTAATGAATTGGGCTTTGAATTGCTTGCTCATCCCCCTTATTCGCCAGACTTGGCCCCCAGCGATTACTGGCTGTTTGCAGATCTCAACAAAATGCTCCAGGGTAAGAAATTTGACTCAAATAGTGAAGTTATCACAGCAACGGAGGCTTATTTTGAAGTCAAAGACAAATCGTTCTAACGCAAGGGATAGAAAAGTTAGAAAAGCGTTGGAGGGACTGTATCGCTCTTGGAGGAGACTACGTTGATGAATAAAAAATAATTTTATAAAAAAAACCTTGTTTTAGTACTTAGTCTCAGGACTTATTGAACCACGTGTTACCAAGGTGTAGCCAAAGATAGGAGCTAGAGTATAAAGCTATGCTTACGTCGGTATACCAAACATTGACAAATATAGGGCTAGGTAGGTACTAGACACAGATTGATTATGTCCCTCCTTGCGTCGTACTCCCATTTGCTGGGGGTCGTGACCCCTTCCTCCAATAATCCTTCTATAAACGATGTCGCGATTGATTAACTATGTAGAGAAAAGATAGAAAGAAAGGAAAAAAACTCATTTTTTTCTTTCTTAATTCGGTATGTACTTATAGCTCTACATGCTATAAGTAGGTACATACCTTCACCTCGAAAAAATTATATAGCTCAAATGAATTCAGAATTCATAATATTATTCTGATTTATCATATATCTCAAATTGTCTCGTAAAAACGTGAACGTGATTCACACCTTTAAAACTTCTTTCCGAAATTTAAGTAGAGTCATAAAAGACGTATCAGACGTATAAGAGAAAAATGTAGGTACCTATGTCCTACTATGCACAAATTGAGTACATTAAGAGGAACACATCTATCTATAATCGATATAAATAAAACCTACAGGAAACACATTTTCGACGTTAGCATACAGTACATTGTAAAGAGTAATTTTTTTCCAAAAACCTCCTCAGGTACCCATAAAGTGTGCGCAACACAATGCGCACATAAATCCACGGGCTCGGACGTAGATTGGACATTTGAACAATTTAAACAGACGTTGTGTCCGTCTGTCCAGAATCGCAATTAATTAGTTTACAATCAATTGATGTACCTACCGGCTACCCATTTAGATGAGAATATTATCTATGCGGATTACCAAATCTACGTTGTCAGGCCATTATTTTTGTAGCTATGCTTTTCTGAGAAATAAGTTTTCCATCCATGCTTCGTTTTACCACAGAATAGGTAAGTAATAGTACAGTTTAACTGCGACGCGGACGCCTAAAATATCATTATATTCAGCACAATTGTCTCAAAGATAAAGTACCTACCTGTCTCAGAGATTAAAATATCAGAATTTGAACCTGTAACTCACAGATGCAAAACCACGTTTTCTCACCACTGCGCCATCACTTTTTACGTAGTGAAATCCAATTTTAATTCAACAACCCGTTCACCGGAAACCCATTTCTGCGGCTACTCATGTGATAAAGCCGAAGGTCCCTCCGACCGGCCCTCGAGCCCTCGCCCCCGGCCGCTATCTGTCACGTTATCCTCCAGATCACCTCACACACGTAAACACGACTCATAAACATATTGTCCCTCCAACCCTCTCCCTAGCTGCGCCTCTTATCCTCACATTTCATACTCAAAGGGGTATTGTTGACCCGCACTATTTGCCAGCGTGCTAAACTATATTTATTAGTAAAATAAAGGCTATTTTCGGGTGTACAATACCAATCTATAGAAAGTTTAGTGCGTCGATTTACCGTTGACAGAAATTAAACTGCGCATTGAGTGGACATGCGGGCGCGCCGCGCGAGGGCTGCCGGTCGTTTTATTGAAATTAAATGCGTTTATGTCGTATTGATATTGGTATTTATGTCGCCAGCGCCAGGGTCAGGGTCTGTGGAAAAATCAATGACGTGACAATTTATGGTAAGGATTTGTGAAAAGGGTTCTACTAGACTTTACATTGTTTGCGTTATGTATGTGTTAAAATCTGAAAAAGTACCGCGTTATATTTTTGATTAGGCAGAAGGTTCAGTAGCAATCGGCTCAAGTCGCCAGCATCAATTTAGCATTTACAAAAATAAACTGCGCCCCAATTAAAAAGAAAAATTAGGGCTGTCGATGTACAAGCGTAACAATATCCCCTACCTAATAATTGGGTATCTAATATAGTTTTATAGTTACAGTAAGTAATTTTCATGTGGCTGTTTAAAAAGATCATATTCTATTGTAGAACGTATCAGAAATAAACTTTCAAAGTTTTAACCTACTGAAGAATTCGACCAGGAAGAAAATTCAAAAGAACAGTAATTAGCTAAATAAAAATAGGCAAGAATCTTTTTCTGAAATTATAAAACAAGCGCTGATTCACTAACTGCCTCTTAACATAAGATCTGGAAAGCTGAAAATATGTTGCACAGAGATTGACGTTATAATGTAGATAAGGAATAAGGACGGAGTTTTCATAATTCTCACGAAAGCAAAGCTCCAGGCCCCATCGCTAATTTTTAATTGTTTTCAAAACAATAATAAACTTTAGTAACGTCGTCGTCACCCGATAGAAGTCCACTGCTGGACAGGTATCTTGTAGGGTCCTCCACAAGCCACGGTCTTGCGCCGCCTGGATCCAGCGACTCCTTGCGACTTACATATCGTTTTAATATTGAGATTAAACTCCGAGCATAAGAAAAACATGACGAAATTAAATTAGTCAAGTCAAAATATGAGTAAGTTTGTAACATTTGAATCTCAAAGTCTCAAAGAATACGTTAAAATAAATTGGAAAAAATAGTTGGCAGCCCTACAGGCGGCTGCTGTTAACAGGATAAACATCCTAAACGCTTCCTAATTGACCGGCCCCTCACCCCCCGCACTTCACCCCACTCCTCCACCCGCACCTACCACGGCTTTTTATTATTGAACTTGTTGTCAATGCTTTGCACTTCAATTGAAATACATGACGTCAAATAATAAACTTCATTCAGACTAGATCAATAATAGCGTAAACCTCCGCTAAGCTGGTAACTTAGCTGGAATTTTTTTTCTACGTATCTATGTCTATCTGTCTGTCTGTCTGGGGGGGGGGGGGGGGGGGGGGGGGGGGTTTCCCGCGGGAATGAAAAACTTAACAAAAAAGTACATGTTCTATTAGGTTCTATTAATAATATTATAAGTGTAGAAACTACATAATATTATTGTCATTAATTATTTGCGTGGAGTGCTTTTGCGACGTCTTACGCGCAGTGTGTGTGTGTGTGTGTGTGTGTGTGTGTGTGAGGTGTAAAATTAAATAAACCTGGCAATAAAGTGTGAAGTGAGTATAATGCGCATTACAAGTACGCGTTCCAAATTTGTGACTACTTTTCTCAGGACAACGTTTGTCGGATACCGACTTTAAGGTTTGTTTCAGTTTTTTGTTATAATATTATAAAACTGAACAGTTTGTTTGTTTGAACGCGCTAATCTTAGGAACTACTGGACCGAATTCAAAAATTCTTTCACCGTTGGATATGTACGTGATCCCTGAGTGCTATAGGCTTTATATGTACCACAGGCGAAGCCGGGGCGGACCGCTAGTATTATGATATTTGACATTCGAGCACAGAACCGAGTTCAATCTTATGGCGGGTATTATATGTTTATTTATTTATTATATTTTTATTTACGTAATTGTACCAATTTTTATCCTTTAAAAATCCTCTGCGAGCCTGCACGAAGCTGTTGACTATTGAAGAATTTGACGCTTCGCTTCTAATCACTTCGAATAAGACTTTGTCTAACGTAGATAATGAATTATTGACTCTAAAACAAGAAATCAGCAGCAAATGAGACGTTTTTATTGACATTTGGGGCTGAGTTTTTATTTTAAAACAGGATCTCTGCTAGGTGACCTTAGGATTAGGAGAAGTATATTGTTTTTAAGTTTCAGTAAATAATACCTTAGTCAGTTAGATTGTATAGTGTTAATTCCCGCATGTGTCAGAGCTATTGTCACCCGAGTGTTGGTGCGTGTCATTAGTTTGGCGGCGCATTCGTCAAGCGCCGTGTGCCGGCGATGTGCCATTTTCGCGTCTCCCATCAACCAGAACCTGAGGCCTCTTACTGAACATTTTTTTTATAATTTATAGGCTAACGCTTTGCTGCAATCAGAATTGCTTGTAAGTGGTGATGCAGTCTAAGGCGAAGCGTGCTTGCCTACACTGGACCTGGACCTAGAGGATGTCTATTGTCTCATGAGCGGGAATTCTCAGGTTTCAGATCTCAACAGTAGCAGTTTAGGACTTTTTATCTCTATTTCGGTGATGCGCTTCAGCCATGGCTAATTAATAGTTACCTATACCTACTATCGGCAAGATAAACCGCCAAACGATTTATTTTTCCTGTACAATGCCACGTAAAACCGCGCGGTGGGCTTAATTTAAACTGTCATTGGAAGTTTGATTTTAAGACCTCCTTATGCAATTTCTTATTTCCTAAATCCCAAAAAAAAAAATATCAGATCCATAGTCCATGGGTCATAACTCATAACCACAACTAGAGTTTATGTGGTCAATTTTGCGCAAATTACCATACTTACTTTCATTAATGATAGAGTATTGTGTGGTAATTAGCCACGACCAAAATTACCCTCCAACTTAGAAACAAGCCAAATTAGAAATCCTAAACTTCATTCACTAGTCACATCACATAAATCGTTGCGTCAGAAAGGTGCAAAATTCCTTTGTATGGGATTTAAAAAAAAGCTAAATTAATTTTCCGCTGTCGACATTGCAAAGGAACGTTCCCATAGAGTCCCAGCACGGGTACAATCAGCACAAAATTGATTTAAATAAAATGCATAACGAGTGATTACCTGCTGAGTGCAGGAGCGCGCTGGCCTCTGCGCAGGACTCCGGATAATAGATATCTTGCGTTGGCTCGCGGCGGTGAGCGGTCACAGCTGTTGAAGCTCACTGGAGGTTGGTTTACACATATTCGTATCGGCCCAGTCGAGCCTTCACATACTCGTGGTGGATTCGACTAATAATTACATAATAACATAAAATTCTAAATCAGGTAGGTAGTTTAATTAATCATCGCGATCATTGTACAATAGCTTTAGAAAATTAGTTCTGTTACGTTTTTTACGTTACAGTTTTTACCTGCAGTAAATTAACCCATGCGAGGATGGGGCAGATCAGGTAGTAAAATCGAATCAAATATTTTTTACTAGATGATGCCCGCGACTTCGTCCGCGTGGATTAAGGTTTTTTGATTCCCGCGGGAACTCCTTAATTTTCCGGGATACAAAGTAGCCTATGTCCTTCCCCGGAATACAACCTATCCCTGTACCAAATTTCATCAAAATCGGTTGAACAGATGGGCCGTGAAAGCGTAGCAGACAGACAGACAGACAGACACATTTTCGCATTTATAATATTAAGTACCTATGGATTCAAGTTGACTTTTAAAGACTGTAATAAAGACCATATTTTATTGCCAAATAAGAACAATAAATACTATTTAGCGACAAATTACATAGATAACCAGGCCGAGTGCGATAAAAAAAAACTTATTTAGCTTTTCACGGATAACTACAGAGAAAAAGAAACGAAAAGAAACACAAAAATGAAAAATTATAACTACAAAATATTATTTACTAAGCTTATTTACTAAACCGAAGACCGAATCGGTTTAGTTGTTTATTGAAAAATGGCGAATCGGATGTATCGAGCCGACCACGTGTGTAGCGCCCCCCGGCGGCGGCGCGCGGCTGCCGGTGGTCGTCGCGTAAATTATTCAAATCGCCGCAAACAATTGTCGCTAATGAGTTTATAATGGAGTGCGGGCGCGCGGGCCACCGCAGGGCTGCCACATGGCGTGGAGCACTTTTGAAGTTTAAAAATAATTATGTACTGAGTGTATGTGAAACTCGCGTGTGTGTGTGTGAGTTATGTACCCTCAACTCTATTACCTGCAATATTTAGGATTTTATTTATTTATAAAAAAACCTAGAAAATGCTCGCTACTTCGTCCGCGTGGCTTAAGTTTTTTATTCCCTCGGAAAATCGTTAATTTTCCGTTAAAAAAGTAGCCTGTGTAACCCGGGACGTAAGCTACCTCTATTTTAAATTGTATCAAAATCTATTGAAAAGATGGACCGTTAAAGCATAGCAGACAGACAGATAGATAGACTAACAGACACACTTTCTCATTTATAATATTGATGATGATGATGTACCTCATCTCGTTTTATTTTTATTTAATACGTTATGGTAGACGATCCAATATAATGTAAGCCATACTGTAGTTAGCTAGCATATCGGTATTATATATATTTTATTGTTTTGTCGCCAGGTACTGCAGCGTCAAGCGGCAACCCTGCAGGACATAGCGGTCATTAGCGATTTCACACGCGACGCGCGCCCACCCCGTGACATTTCAATCAGACGACCACCGCGCTCGTACCTACCACACCACACCACACCACACCACACCACACCACTTACAACCTTTGACGACCTCCCTGGCGTAGTGCTGGAGCCGTGATCTTACTGTGGGAAGTCCCAGATTCGATTTCTGTCAGGGTGAATTCAGGAATTTAAAATTTCGGTATTTCTGGCGGCTTCAACCGTAGCTAGTTATCACGGTAGGCAAACACGAACAAGCTATTTAGCATTCCGGTGCGATTCCGTGTGAAAGCCCCTAACAGGTTAGCCTTTACACTTAGGTACCATTAGGTGAGATCACAGTCAAGGGCTTACTTGTAGTGGAATAACAAAATTAACCGTACCACGCTCCTCCGCTCGTCACACATTACACGCTCGCCACGCTTCTGCCGCCAGTCGGCACCGCATACTCGTCGTAGCTAATAAAACCATTGGATTGATCACAAATGAATGTTTACGGTAGTAAATAAAAATTTATTTACAAACTAAGTGATTCCTGCGACTTTGTCCGTGTGGATTGAGGGTTTTTTGGTTTCCGCGGGAAAAAACTCAATGCGTCGCGGGCATCAGCTAGTACTACCTAAATATCTTTACTATCTATCTATCTATAAAGTATCGAAACCTTGAAAATATTCCAATCCGTACAGCTCAATCTGCGGCGCAGCTATCTGCGCCCTTTATCTCAGCATCGTCGGAAGATAATGGAATAGTTAACTGCCCGTAGTTTACCGGTTTACCGGTGTACAGGTGAGTGCGCGGCCGGCGCGGCGTGCGGCGTGCGGCGTGCGGCGTGCGGCGTGCGGCGTGCGGCGTGCGGCGTGCGGCGTGCGGCGTGCGGCGGGCGCAGCATCATGTACACTGGCGAGATTTCATCTCTGTGCGGCGGCGGGTACAGTGCGACACACCGGGGACTTGCGGCCGATTCCACCGCGCGATATTGATACTTGGTGTTATGAAAAGTATACATACTAAGATGATTTTATAATTATCACAACATCTACTATTGTTTTAACATATAATGGTTCCCTAATTAAGTTAAATCTATACTTCTATACTGTTTTACTAACATTATAAATGCGAAACTTTGGATGGATTCATCAATGGATGTTTAGTAGGTACTCAATCACGCCAGAACAGCTGAACGAATCTCGATGAAATTTGGCACAGAAATATATTATAGTCATAGATTAATTATAATATATATTGTCTTTGATTATAGTTTAGTCCAAAGACAATATATAAATTATAATTAATCTATGGTTTAGTCGAAATAACACACTACTTTTATTTAAGAAGTTCCCGCGGGAACCGAAAAACCTCAATCCACGCGGACGGATTCGACTTCTTAACGATAATTAAAGTAAAACTAAACTCTTCTTCTTCGTGAGCTCTCGCTGACACATTTTCTAGACGGTGATGTTGCACTTGTTCCAATGAAAAAAAACACGGTTTTACTCATAAATATGAAGGTATATAATAGAAAACATTTTATTTATTTTACATTTCATTTTAAATACCTCGAGTAGTTTTCATCATGCTGCACTTGTAGCATAAATAGCTATTGAGACTTGTATAAAGAGTGTAAAATGTGCAAAAATGTTTATAGCTATTATCAGCCCACCGATTGTTCTATAGTATATACATAGTATAGTCACACAATAATATGTGAAGCTGTAATCTAAGTATTATTATATCCACCTCTTTTTACACGCCTACGTACAATATCGTTGGTGATAACGATATATTATTCTCATATATAACTCTATTTAAATGGATGCCTTCTCCTTATCAGTCGCGTGGAATTCATTACAGATTGATTAAAATTGTTTGAGAAAAAATGATATTTGTCATGAGATTTACTCTTGTGCGCCATTTATAGGCCTAATCGTTGCGTGAACCGATTGCCTTGCTATATCAGTGGAACTGCCTAAAAGGGAGCTTTACTATGTACTCGCAAGTTTATATACTAACAAAATCGTGATTGTGAAATCGTAATTTCAGAGAATAATTATGTGAAAATGGAAGAAAGCCTAAGTTACAAGTCGCTCAATCGGGAAATCAAACTTTCCTTTTATGAGAGCGATTCAAGTTTTTTGAATAGTTGAAGTTGATCATTTTTAAAATTATCAATCAAGTACCTACTTTTCAAGTTTATGTAGTTCTCTTATTAGTTATCCCTAAAGTCCGCAACCACGTCGTTTAAATTAGTGTGATAAAAATTATCCTGTATCCGAGGCAGGCTATCGATTGGAACCCCAGGGGCTACACAACATCCGTTTCTAGGACACTAGGTGTGCGAAAGCACAGGACCCAGCTATGAATCGAGAAACACTGACAGGCAAAGTAAAAGACACATTTCCTCATTTATAGTATCACAAGTTCACAACACAGAGTTGTAATAGTTACCTATTTGTTATACAAGAGTGAAAAGTTGTTTTTTAACCGCGTGCTCAATTTTGATGACCGAGCAAGCGAAGGATTCTAAAATTGAATCACGAGCGCAGCGAGTGGTTCCAAAATTAGAATCGAGCGTCAGCGAGGGAATCAAAAGAGCACGAGGTGAAAAATCTTTTCACTCGAGTGCAACACGTAACTTTTCATCCTACCTCAGCGAGGAAATGACATGACTTGAAAGAAAATGGTGCGCGCAAAGCAAATTAAAAAAAGTACACCAAGAAGGTTACGAGTGTGAGTTTTTAACAAATTAAAAAAGGTTGTATGGAAATTCGGCACCATAGAGGTAGAAGTAAATAGGTTTTAATGATGTTTTGAATTCACAAACTTCGTAGACGAGTGATATTTACTAACTTAGCACACGATGTTCTAAATTCAATTTCCTTTATCCTCAAGAGGATAATAACGGCTTTTGCATTCAGATATCGAATATTAAAAATACTCTTTCCGAGATGGTGGGATGAAATAGCTATTTATGCAACTGTATCGTAATGAGGGTCATTTTAATTCGAGTGCTGTTTTTTGATACGAGGCTTGCCGAGTATCAAAATAGGATAGTACGAGAATTAAAATGACTAATTACGTACAGTTGCATACAAGATTTTATCTACGACAAGGACGTCTTTATAATTTTTTACTTTATAAATTAATAAAAACCAAAAGTGCCAGAACCCAGAGCCGCTAAGCTATAGGTATCCTATTTATGAAGATAACCATATCGATACAGCTACGACTCATAACGATACAGCTCCCATAAAACGAACTGTATCGTTATGAGAAGCAAACACGAAAGAGGGTTCAATTCGATATAGTTGTCAAATTCGAAATTGGAACTTTTCGATGCTGGAGTAGATAAATAATATTTCGTCACGATGTGGAGCAAATATTTGTAAGAACGGATAGAGTGCGGGGTCCTCAGGTGGCGGGCGGGCGGCCTCGCACCGGGAAGCTCAGCCGCGGCAGACGCTCACCGCAGGGCGCAGGTAGAGAGGCGTTATCAAACTTGGGTGCCGCTGAGCCGCGGCGTATCGTCCTCCAAAAGACAGTATCCCAGCAGTGGACGTCATTCGCTAGACAATGACGAAGACGAGGCTGTATACTAATTAGTATAGATTGAGAAGTATATATATATACGTATAGTAGTATTATAAGCGTAGATTGAGAAAATTATCGTCTGCGAACACTTATCGCTTCTCTCCGGTATTCGATCTAAGAATATCTATCGAAGGTTGTCTCGGCAGGGCTATAGCAGGGGCTATAGTCTACATAGTCACGGAGTCGAGATGCGCCGGTATAATTCCGGCGCGCACGGAACGGCTAAATTTATTAGAAAGCCAATCGCTTCCCGCTCGCCAATTTACTAATAGTAACTCATCTGCGATAAGCGGAGCTTGCGACGTGAATCTACAGACGTGCCAACTTCGGATCGGATCGGATCGGAGCACAGACTGAGGATAGTAGGAATATAAAACACGAGGACGAGGAGGAGGAGAAGGAGGAGGTACAGGATCGCAATTCGCAATACCAAATCGAGAGGAAATAAATAAATTACAATGTGGTATCCACATGTAGGTATAATTATCCCGAATCGATTCGTGTCCCGAAGTTACCCCCTCTATGTGGGGTACGAAAGCGACCTCAGTCCTCAGTGCAGCAGTGGACGTGTATCGGTTGACCACAAGCATCATGTTCACTCATGGTCGTGGTGCTGATAAATAACTTTGTCCGATCGCACTGTGAAAGGGAAGACCGGAAGGGAAGTGCACCTGGGTTTGTCACACTTCACTACATCCCATTAACGTCCCTGGGCACAGGCCTCCACTCTCACAGGGGAGAGAGAATTAGAGCTTAGACTCACCACACTGCTCCAATGAGGGTTGACGGGCGTTAACGACTATTATTATGTTTAATTTTATGTTTAACACACAAGCTTCGCGTTCGGAATTCGAACTTGCTTTTGGAACGTTTTTGGATTCGGAACGTCCTGCGCGCGGGAGCTGCGCTGTAGCAACAGAGGACACACCATTCTATTGCTGGACGTCCAGCGCAACGCTTTTTTTGATATATTTCTATTGTACAGTTTTACATAATCTATTGTATCTTATTAATATTATATGTAAACGTGGACCAAGTCTATTATTTCCACATCACATAGGTGGGCCATGAAAGAACCCTATATTGGTGACCCTATATTGGTGACCACCGATACATGCATAGCCCGTTTAAACGGTTTTTGGCCATCGTAGATTTCAGCCATGTTTTGACACATCGCAGGGTAGAAAAAGACCTTCTTGTTGTACACGGTTGTGCCAGTGAAATAAGGATGGCCTTTTTTAGTTGCTTTGAATAAAGTGTAGGTCAGTAAAATCTAACTTTTCTAGATCTTCTCTTTCCATTCCTCTGTCCTTCCATATTTTGTACCATAATTCTACTTCATGTTCAAAAAGAGGAAGATCATAGTATTGATAGAAATCTTGCGATTTTTCTTTTAAATCAACTAGCGACATATTTAGCATTGAACTGGGATGTATAGACATTAGGCTAAAAGCAGGTAAATGTTCATTAGAAAAACGCTGTTCAAGTGCGGATATTAGCGAATCTAAATAAGGAATGATAACTGACCGCTTCCAAAAATTGCATACACTCTCAGCTGGGTGATTGGACCGATGTTGTTGGTGACATGCACCACGCGGGATTTCCAAATCAGTGCCAATGGCAGTTGCAGTTCTAATTGAAACGTCTAAACTATTCTCTCTCAGTCTGCGATGCTGCGATGATCTTTAATAACGGAAATAATTCTCTTGATGAATGAGAAGTGGGTTTAGTTTTTAATATACTAAGCTAAATATTTGAATTTTATGTGTTAATTATTGGGATTGCAGGATGTCAATCTGTTGTAAAATATATCAAAAAGTCTTTAGGTACTTTTATCAAATTCAAATATCATTTTTGTCGAGTGATCATTACTATAATCACAGAGAGCTCATACAAAAATAATTCCGGCTAAAAAAATAAGGCCGCTAATTCCTTCGCTATTGCAATTTTTATTATTTCCACTGCAGGAGCTTCGCCTAGCTTCAAATATTATTATACCACGATGCGCTGCGGTCAATGGCCGGGGCATTGGCTCACTTAATAAATGGCCGCGTGATTTTATACCTCAGCATCGAGACTACTAGGATACTTAGCAAATAATCTTAGTTCCAGGTAAATGTAACAAGAGATAAACAATAACTTACGAATTAGTTGACAACTAACCGACAAATAACTGTAGACGCCGATTATGTCAAATTAGTACAATTAGTGGCAGTTCGGAATGCGCAGGCGCAGGTCGTGACAGATTCGACTATAGTTTGGGCAGAGGGGTGCCGGGGGGGTAGGGGCGGAGCGGCGTAACTAGATGTAGGCAGCATTAGCCGGCGGGAAGGTGGCGTGGGAACCGGCGCAGTCACTGCACATAAACAGACTACAATTTAGTTGAATATGTTGTATAGTACTGCATTCCAACAGTTATATTTGGCGTATTTCTACCGTTTTAGTGTTTACCGGCCTGTGGGAATTTGAACAAATCCAGGCTTAAGTAGGTATTCCTTGTCTACATTATGAAGGAAACATCTGCGCCAGGTTCCTGGGTCCAAGGATTTATGCTGTGATGTGGTTGTCCGTGAGTCACTGAGTTAGTCGCGACGTTTCGCTTTAATCTATGACATTGACAAAAAACATGCCGTCAAGCGACTTAACGCCGTGTTATAGAAACCGATTAGTCGTATGGGTTATTTTCTGCCATAACCCAACAGGTTAGCCCGTTGACCTAGACTGCATCATCATTCACCACCAGGTGAGATCGCAGTCAAGGTCTAACTCGTAGTGGAATATAAAACAGTAAGAGTTTACAATCGCGCATTGTCGAGTCAACATCTTCTGAAGATGCTCCGGTGTCGGAGTGCAACGTAATTTGAGAGTAGTTTGGAAAATATCTGTGGCGTGGTGAATATCGTGGGCTATAAGTGCGGGATACACCCTGTACCACATAGATTTACCTATTGTCGCGGATTATGGCGAATTAAACTTCTAGTTCCTTGATCCTTCATTAAAACAGTATAAGCCGCCGCGCGTCGTGTGCCCAAGCCTCACTGGCTCAGTCAGCAGACTGCAGAGGTGAAGGTTACGCGGTCAAGGGCGAGCGCGCGGCGTCGCGTCGCTGCGCCTTTGATGGTGAAACTGTGTCAGATGACAGATGCACGAGATCGCTCCACCGCTTGCGTCGATCATTGACATTAACACGATCATCTCATTCTAGAGAAACGAACTACCTACTTGACTATTAACTAGGTATATTGTTAACTAGTACTTTGTGAATAATAATTAGTCATGTTTCTAACCGAATTTAGGCCATAGTGGCCAAGCTCCACTGATATTATCCATCTGCGCTTGAGATATGGTGCGCAAGTGTGTGCGTAAACGCAGGTGCACCCTCTCACCTCTGTTCCCTCACTCTCATAGTTAGATGGGCCAGAAAATCCAACACGACCGACGAGAGATCAGGCGCAAGACCGACGGCTGTTACTACTCGGTGGACGGCTGCATGTGCTCTCCGAGACACGCGGGTGAAACACCGCCAATATCCTACCTTCGGGCTAGTAGGTACTTAATAAGAATAATTAGCTAAACCTATATCGCTGGCTAAACCAGTGTGGAGCTATAGTTATTGTCTATTATCTACACATGGACAATGGGCATCACAATGCCCTCAAAGGAGTTTGAAGTCTGCCAATCCGCACTTAGTCAGTGTGGTGGACTGTGAGTGTGACCCTTTTCATTCGGAGATTCGTGCTCAGTAGTGAGCCGAGCACTTTAGCATGCGAGCGGAGTACGCGGAGTAAGCTAGTGAAGCGGCGGAGGTGTCGGCGTGTTTAGTGTTCATTAATGTGGGCCAGCGATTAATTATTATTATTAGGGGAACACATACCTCCGCGCGGGACCTAGTGATGTGCGCCGATAGTGCGGGACGCGTAAACCCGGGACTCTTTCAAGCTGTAGGTATAGCTCGGCGCTTGACTGCAACCGAAAATGTGACATGTGTGAAGTTGACAACTCAATCAAATCAGCAACTCTTTATCAAACTTAATCAAGTCTTATCTTCTTAATCAATAAGAAATAATTTACTTTTGACATAGGCACAATCTCTATACAAATTAAACCCATACCTCTAATTTCGATATCGACGATTACACGATAGCCACAGCCGAAGCCTTCCACTAAACCAGAGAAAATTAAGAAATTATAAATTTCCAATTTTCCCGCTCTCCTATGAGAGTGGAGGCCTGTGCCCAGCAGTGGGACGTTAATAGGCTGCAGTGATGATGAAATTGACTCTGGGGATCGAATTCGAGTCCTCCCCCTTATAAGATCACGCGTAACGATCACGATAAACGCGTTCACCACTGCGCCAGGGAGTTTCCTTAAACACGTCAGGGAGTTCGTCAAAAGAGCTCGCTCCATTCAAGGCAAGTGTGAACAGACATCTTCTAGGCAAGCGCGCTCCAACCTAGACCTCATCATTGCTTTTCATAAGTATGATTGACGTCTTGCAATTTAAAAAAAAGGCGAAATATCGGGACCACGCGTCGTGGTCCCGCGAATGATTCTAGCGGGAACATCCTTTCGACGCATGAAGACGTCGGCGCGGGCTCATTGATATTCGCAGGCGCCGGCAATTGGCGGCGGCTTTTTTAATTCCCTTCATTGCGCCGATGCGGCCGAGTGCCGACCCCGCTTGCCCGCCGCCGGCGCCTGCGCGTTCCCAGTTCCCACCGACGCTGCTCGCTCCTGTCGCGACATCCGCTGGCCGGTCATACAGCACATTCTTGTGAATCACGATACCTATTAAATTGATGGAAATTTACTAGCGATTCTAGTTAGTACGTTATCAGGGAACAAGAAAATTAATTAGAATAATTAATAATTAATCCGATTCGGAGTCGGATGTCCATGAGGATTTTTCCCTCCTACACGAAAAAAAAGGTATATTTCATAATATTTGCAAACAAACGAACGGAGAATTGTCGAGTGACGAATCAAAGGCAGTTTAAAAGTTTATTTGAATAAAAAAACATTTGAGATTGAGTTTGAATTATTATTAATTATTCTTCTTAAGCAAAAAAAAGGTTAGTATGAAAAAAAACAGCATATTTCAATTGATTTTCTCTACAATTCAATACATTTTAAGAAATTAAACATAAAACTACAATAATTGGCTAGAGTGCTAACTGCTAGGGCAACTCTACGTCGATAGAAACAATTTGATATCTGAATAGAAGCACAGTGAGGCGGCGCGTGCAACAATTACACCGCCTGTAAAGCGAGCTGACAGTACAGTCGGCCGCGGCCAACATTGTCGCATTGTGCGCGACACATTGTATGCAAATGAGCGCGTACAGTCGCCCATTAGCGCCTCGCACCTTACGCCGCCACACACGATACCATCGCGCCGGTACAGCGCAATAGCGGCCTGACACTGCGCCAGCGCGCCACTGCCGGAAATACACACTTTACAGCGATCGATGAGCAAGATAACGTGATCTAATCTTGTATTTATACCTACTATAGGGCGATTTTTTGTACGTATCTACAACTTTCTATTTGGTTCAGGTCAAGTGTGAGTTTAGTTCGAATTAATTTCGATTGTTTTCGGAGATAATCGGAACCTAGCTATCAAACCGACGAGAATGTTGCGACACCTACCTAACCTGGCTCAGTGTCGAAAAAAGTAGGTATACTTTGAATTAGTGTGCGGTCTACAATAATAAAGCTTTATTATATTTGTGGTGCAGCTTGTAGAATAAATGTGCACTATTCGATCCCATTATTCACGTAGATGCGATCAGAACTGTCTCCACGTTTAACGACCTCGAATGGAACTTGTAAATTCCCAATCGAAGAGGTGGTGTGCCGCGATAAGCTAATTTGAGCCGCTACTGTATTAAAATTATATCCCGTGTGGAATATTTAAAATTGATAAAAGCGTGTACTCGCGGGCCGGAGCCGGGGCCGGAGCCGGAGCCGGAGCACGCTCGTGCCAATTACAGCATCGCCCCATCAGATATCACTAACAAGACGATGCGTATCTGTCCCCGCGCCGCATCGCACCGGCACCGCATTCAAATTGCGATAGCGAACACTGCACCGAGTGACACGCTACTCCGAAACTCGACCTTCACTCCTACGCGGAAGGTTCAGAGTACGGCGAGGGTCTCGGCCACTTTGCATGATGAACGCTGGCGTGAATTACGCGGCCGCAGGTCGTTATTGTTTCACAGAGATCCGAGCGTCGCAATCGCCGGGATCTAGATCGCAGTGCCGAGTGCGCAATCGCAGCACACGCAATAATGACGTGCAGACAGCGAGCATTGTGGCGGAGGCGGAATGTTTCACGCCGATGCTGCCGATGCCACCGATACGCGGACGCACAGCAGGAAGGGCGAACCGTCGCGTCGCCATGAATCAACGCGACAATGCCTTATGCCCGCACTCGGTAACTAGTTCCGCTCGCGCCTCGCGATCGTCCGACTAAAGGCAATCGTACTCCGTGTCCTAACATTTGTTTAGACTTAGAGGATGAATATTGGAGAGGAGCCGGGCCGCGCGGCGCCTTTGAATAATTCGCGGATGATTCCTCTAGATTTATGGCCCCTAACCATAGAGCGGCGCGGCCGAGCGACAATTAAATCATTTGCGTACGCCGCGCCGCGCCGCGCCGCGCCGACTTTATAATCGCATGATTTGTGCGCTTTTGTCTCTCGTCTATTAATCATAGGCCCTTATTTAGAAAAACGACGAGTTCGGGTAACATTTGAGCAGATAACCCGTGATTACGAAATTTTGAAGAAAAAGTGCCTTTTTTTGCGCAGAATTTTAGTAGCAGGTAAAATTTTTGGGGTTTCTGGGTCTCAAAATGTTCGTTTATGCCAATATTACGTTACTTGCGAACTATATACATACCTAATACAATGCACGTGCACTAGTCAGTTTATAATTCGTGACAGGAATATCCTGGCTTGAAATTATATAATACCTAATATAAACTATGAGGTCGATATAGGTACAATCAAAGTCCTAATGATAATCATACCTATGGAGAACTATCGGCAAAATGACGTATAAGTTAACAGGAACAAAGTAACACTACAGCCTTGATTCGAATCTTAGAAAAAACTCGGGAGGGAAAAGGTATATATATAAAAATACCATAACGTGAATAAAAGTTATTCGAATGTATAAAGTAGTGGACACAAAACAAGAAAGGATAATGATCGGTTCCCAGCCGACGGCGGCGCGACGGGCGATGTGTGTCGGTTTGTGTGTTGCTGCAAAGTGGTAAGCCGACCAATTGCGTAATTGGCGGTGATCAATTGTCGTCGTGAGAACTGTTCCGCCGGGCCGAAGACACCAGCCCGACACATCTGCTAGTTAAATCATTTACTTACTGCGCAATGATCGTTGTTCAATTTTCCTCAAATTAAAACCCTCGGTCTATAATTAGAACCGACTATGTACTATATTCAATTTTCCCCGTTACTTTGCCTGCTTGAATAATTCTTTATAGTTAGGTTAGAAAAAATTTGATATTGATCTGAAGTTTGTAGACCCCAGATGCGTCACTCAGACCTTTTCTCAAGATTCCATTTCTAAAGATGAGAAGACATATAAACGACTAGCTGATGCCCGCGACTCCGTCTGTGTAGATTTTTTTTAAATTCCCACGGGAACTCCTCAATTTTTTGGCGAAAATAACGTCGATCCGTTGCTCCGTTGCGGCGTGATTGAAGGACAACCCAACCAACAAACACACTTTCGTATTCATAATATTAAGTTTGATACCTCGTCCGCGTAGATTTAGCACTTTAGAATCCGGTACCTAGGTAGCGGCATGCAGGCTACGTTGATGACGTCATTCAAGATTTAAAGCTACATGGGGATCCAAGAGGAGGCTATACCTACATATAGCGTTTTGCTGGCTATCTATATTCTATACTTAATATGTATTATAAATGCGAAATGCGAATGTTTGGATTAATGGATGGACGTATGGATGCATAGACTTATTATATTACTTTACATCAATGTATGGATGTTTGTTCTTTGACCTGATTGGGATGAAATTTGTTACAGAGATAGATAGTCTTGCTCTTGAATAACACATAGGCTACTTTTTATCCCGGAAAATTAAAGAGTTCCCGCGGGAAACGGCAAACCTCAACTCACGCGGACGAAGTATCAGCGGGTATCAACTAGTCTTACTAATATTATAAATGCGAAAGTTTGGATGGATGTATGGATGGATGGATGTATGAATGTTTGTTACTCAATCACGCCCCAACAGCTTAACGGATCTGGCTGAAATTTGGCACAGAGATAGATTATAGTCTGGAATAGCACATAGGCTACTTTTAATTCCGGAAAAATAAAGAGTTCCCGCGGGAACCACAAAACCTCGATCCACGCGTACGAAGTCGCGGGCATCAGCTAGTATTTTATAAAAAAAGGTATACACCTAGATATAATTCGACGCGTAATGTAAATAAGAGGAAGCTGCGAGTAGCGATCGCGCGCAAACACGATGTGCAGCACAGGAGTGGCAACCGGCTGGTGCTGGGGAGGGAGGCCTCGCCGCGGGCTGCGCGCGCGCAGCACTGTGGCGCGCCTGTCACTGTGGGTACAGTATTAATTCAATAACTACTGATTTATTTTCTTTTTATATTTAATAATAATCCATACTTCCATTATAATAATAATAATATAAAGCTAATATTATAAATGTGTCTGTCTGTCTGTTACGCTTCCAAATTAATTTGATGAAATTTGGTACAGGGATAGCTGGTATTCCAGGGCATTTCCTATGTCATTACGTCATAGGCTACTTTTTATCCCGGAAAATTAAGGAGTTCCCGTGGGATTAAAAAAACTGAATTTACGAACGACGAAGTCGCGGGCACAAATCCAATCCAGTTTGAGTCCAAATTTTGGTAAGTACATACACTTGTACTTAGTTATTTTGTTGAGAAAACCTTTTATTTATCTCCATAGCTTATGATCAAGATTCGAATACGAGCTGTACGAGAGGGGCCGGTGGGCTCCGGGCTCCGGGCTCCGGGCTCCGGGCTCCGGGCGCGCGGGCGCGCGGGCGCGCGGGCGGCCGCTGCCGGCTCACGTTTTGATTAAGTGTTTATTTATTGCCGAATGAAACGCAGAGATGCAATCACATTATACGCGAATTAAATAAAAGTACTTAACCTTTGCGATTTATTGGGCAGCCTCGGCAACAATACACGGCGTTGCTCTAATCCGTAAATAAGTAGTAGGTACAGAAGAAAGAGGGCACAGCGGGCTCTACTACAATTTGGAAAGTTAAAACCAATAGCCAAAGCGGGTGTGTGTCTGTTTGTTGATTACGTCGCAGTAGCAATGTAACGACTTGAAGTGATTTTTGCGTGGAAACAGTTACCTAAGTACCTAAAGACTTTTATAAACTACTAGCTAATGCCCGCGACTTCGTCCGCGTGATTTAAGTTTTTTTGATTCCCGCGGGAAATTCTTAATTTTCCGGGATAAAAAGTAGCCCATTTTACTCTCCAGGTCCTCAACGGACCGACGTGCATGGGCGTTTTTGGCATGGATATATCCCATGCCAAAAATCACGTCGATCCGTTGCTCCGTTGCGGCGTGATTGAAGGACAAAGTAACCAACAAACTAACAAACAAACACACTTTCGCATTTATAATATTAATATATGACTTACTCTTTATGTAGGAATCTTTAAAAATCTAAATCCACGCGGACCAAGAAAAATATAAGGAAAACATTAGAAACGTTTGTGACGTGGCAGATATACCTAATTATTACTTAAAGATTGATTATTGATTGGTCGCGTTACTTATTATTAATAATTCATTAAATTACGTAGGTCATATAGTGATCACCTCAAGCCATCGCAGGCCCACTACAGCGCGGGGTTCCTATGAGAATGAGATCAGTTTATTTCGTGGTCCACCAAGCTCACCTTGAGCAGATTGGCACACATTTCAATTGGAGAAATAGGTTGCTTATAATTAATAAATAAATGTTTATTGACGAATTAATTACACAAATTACCTATGTATTGTGTACATACTAATTAAACTCATCGTTCTTCACGATGTTTTCCTCACCGTTAAAGCAAAATACTCATAGCTCCGAGAAGATAGCGGCGTGAACGTGATTCAAACCCCGGCCCCTCGGAGAAGCGCCGAAGTGTCAGCCACTATACACACTCACTAGCCGCAGCTTGTTGTGGCGCGAACATGTTTTTCATTTCACTACAAAGATCAGCCCTTGAGCCTTGTCTGCAACGACTCTAATTTACACAGACGGGCCCTGTCAAACAAAGAATGTGAACTTATTTTACTAATGCAATCTAGCCTGAAAAGCGGGACAGCTCTTTGGCGGGGACAAGGACAGGCTTATACAGGTGTGGAGCGCGCTCTACAGGTCAGACGCCCAATTTTTTTCTATGAAAGGGCCCATTAGTACCTACCTACATGATGCAGTCTAAGATGGTAGCGGGCTAAACTATTACATTGTACGGCAGTTAGGCATATTAAACCCATAGGTAAGGTATAAGGGGTACGTGTACCTATGAGGGGGTACCTAATGATTTCTACAGTTCATTGTAGTGGAACACTAATTGGCTTAGCGGCACGTATTTGCCGCCAGGGTGGTAACCAGCCACAGCCGTAGCCTCACACTAAACTACGTTAGCAATTATATTAGATCTAAAGCAAACAAACTAAAATGAGTAGGCACTTAGATGTTAATACATTTTTTCTAAGTCCAGTTACAAATGATATGCAATTAAAGCGCTCGGCGTAATTGTATTCACGTGTAAGTAAATTAATGCAATTACCGTCGAGGACGCGAGCGGTTCTCTTAATAACTTTTCGCAATTTCGGAATTAATAAATTATCATAATGCCGTCGGAGCGCGCAAGTGTAATGCGGGATAATTTAAAGCCGCTATTATATTATAATAATTGTGTGCGATAATACTGCGATGTAATACTTATGCGTGATAATATTATGTTAAGGAGGAGTTAAAAGTGCAGAGCGGAACCAGTTCGAGTCCCGGGTCGGGCCATTTAAATTAAGTATTGGGATTTTCTGACTAGAAATTCTCAGTACTAACCCGGAGTAAGGAAGTTGGCGGTGGTTCACCCCCGTGCCTCGGAGAGCACGTTAAGCCGTCGGTCCCGGTTATTATCACTAACATGATAATAGTCGTTAAAGCCCGCCAACCTGCATCGGAGCAGCGTGGTGGGTCTAAGCTCTCATTCCCTCTCTCCTATGAGAGTGGAGGCCTGTGCCCAGCAGTGGGACGTTAATGGGCTGTAGTGGTACTTTCTATCCCGGAAAATTACCCAGAGTACCCGCGGGAACCAAAAACCTCAATCCACGCGGACGAAGTCGCGGGCATCAGCTAGTTATTTTTTATCTTATTCGATGACACGTTATTCTTTGGACTGCAATTTCATTAGAGTAAGTAATAAGGCTGTCTGAGATAGAAAAGCAGTTTAATTTTCCCCACACCCCTGTTGAAGTTTAACTAAACCTTGTAACCAACCTGACGGGGTCCCTAAGCATCTACACCTCTCTCTCACCTTAAAACATTCAATATTTCTTTAAAATGGCACGTGATACATCTAGCAGTAAGACCCTCACAACATTGCTGTGTCCATAATATACCAAGATCTTTTAGAGTTTCGGAAGCCTCGAATTCAATCAACCCAACGACTAAGGTATATACAGATTTTAGATGTAATTCAGTTAACTTAAAACAGGCATTAAGTAACGTGATCGCGAAGAGATAAATCTCTTCGGGATATTTACGAACTAACCCAAGTGGTAGCATCCTCCTTTTATAACCTTTTATAAAGAAAAGGAAGATGCTTTGTATGGCATCATTTATATTTCTAAAAAATAAATGATGGCTGGCTGGCTCCTCCCCGCCACCAACGGTAGGCTTCTTCCCTCTCTTGGTACCCCTAGAGGCACATCAATACATGGACTAATACATCTCTAAGAATACCAAAAGTCAACAGCCCCCCCCCCCCCTTTAACCACTTGGTCATCAATCGCGAAGGCCAGCGCAACGTATGTACGAGCATACTTTAGAGTGGTGCGTTCCACTTATGTCAGCGTATAGCTGGATAATTGCATTTTTAGAGTGGTGCACTCCCACATATACCTGTAATAGGTTTCAAGGATACACCGGACGCACTGCAGGGTCGTTCGTCGCAACGTAACAAAGCCACAGGCGTGATGCACCCTTCAGTAATAGTATGTTATACCAAATACAGCGCGGAACCACCATGGGTGATAGGATGTCGTTTGTGCGTAACATGGTTTTTAGCCAATGTGCCGCAGCATAGGTCGTGAAGCTATGCTTTTACAAGTAACATGGGTTGTGAATCCATGAAACTCTGAAGTGTCGAGGCTGAACAAGCGTAGTGCAAAACGTAGTAAGATATCAGGCGCAACGTACGCATAATCCAACCTTCGGCAATAATAAACAGAGTCCTTCCAACCATGGTCAGTTATCGTTCGAGTATTGCGAACGACGTACGTAATTTAGATAAGTAGATCGCAAGGTAAAGTCAGACGTTTTGCGGCACGTAGAAGTATACTCGAACTGCACTGCGCTCAGAAAGCAAGCTCTCTGATTCAACAACAAACCAATCCCATCTGAACGTCCAACTAGGTAGACATCCAGACAGAACCAACCGTGCTGAGGCATCGCTGAAGCGAGACACCGTTACGCTCCACAGCCCGACTCGACTTGCGATAATAATTTGTTTAATAATATACATGTAAATATGTTGTAGTTATGATATGTATATAAATCCACCAGAGGCAGATAAGATTTCGTCGGATGCTCTCAAGCTAGGTCCGCTAAGGGTCCTCACATTAGACAGCATTCAACAACACAGTGCGTTCAAACGATCTATTGCAAATATAACTGCTCAATATATTAATTTTATGTATCGCCCCACACGCACACACAACAAGATGTTGACAGCGATAGCGCTCAATCCCTCCTACACCACCGCCATACCCACCCTTGGCGAGCGGTCGTAACGACGGGAAACTTCTCCGTAAGCTTGTAGTCGCGTGATCATATATACCCATACTATACTACCATTCTATTATCGTTTTAATATTACTTTACTATTATTTTATTATTTTAGATAATATATATATTATATATATATATATTTTTTTTTTTTTTTTATTTAATTATTACCTATCTTCCACTGAATAGTAAGATACGTATAGTTACAACCTTCACCCCTGACACATATCCAGGCGGCTTCGTACGGGCACCTCACCCTTCCTGGCGTCAGACCTTCCAGTGCACCGAGTCAGAACTTTGATTTTCCGGGAAATGTCACACATTCCTAAAAACGCATGCAATAAATCACGTTGATCCGTTGATTGAAGAACAAATCAACACATTTTGGAATTAAGACCAAAAGTTGTAACGACACTCTCCAAAAGTTGTAACGACACTTTTAACCATTTTTTGATTGAGAAAACATTGAAATTTGAGTAGTCCGCATATCGCCTCCGTGGCGGAATGGGCTGCGCGTTCGGCTGTTAACCGAAAGGTTGGTGGTTAGAGCCCACCCGGGGGCGCAACAACGTTTTAGTTTTTTTTAAGAGAAAAAAAAAGGAATAGTTAGGAACCAGACCTGAAGCTCGTGGAAACCAGAAACCAGGTGAGCTCGAGGGAACTCCTTGCCCACCCGCTCCAAAGTCCCGTGCTTGGGCTCATTCTACTCAGCTCGCCCGGCACTTACCAACCCCAACCCCCGGGAAAAACTACCCCACACCCCCCTCCAACCCCTGCACCCCCCGCTGCCTCCTGTAGCAACTGAGTTTACGTGGGCTCTGTTGACAGAAGTGTAGTCCCCCTCTATAACCCATTTGACTAGGTTTTTTTTTTTTTTTTATTTTTTTTTCGTGAGGAAATCCTCATGGATACCTTTGCATCTGGGGAAATGCAAATTTTATGTCGGACTCTTACCGACTAAAACCCCACGGTGTTCCTCGCAAACGCCTTGGCTGGATAGGGACCGTATAATTCGCACGACCCAGCCGCCAGCGTAGTCTTTTCGACCCTTCTCCGCGGGACATCACATTCCCTACTCACCGTCACTGAGGCACACCAGGAACACCAACGTGTGCCTCCCAACTCGAGGACCATTTTCCTAATGAGCGGCAGAATCCCCATGTCTGCCGCTCGGAAGCCCTTCTCATGGGGGCAGGCGGCGATCATGGGCAGTACGCCTGCGCCCGCCTCTTCTACGCCGGATGGGATGAGAGCCTACGTCATCCTCTCTCATCCGCTCTGCCGATTCCTTCTGCGACATAACAGTCTCGCAGAAGGATTCCACCGCCTTCCAAGAGCTCTCGCCTCCCACCATAGCTCTCACCACAGCCGGAAGCGAGAGGTCCTGCCCCACCACGTCAAGGAGTGCCTCTCGTGGCTCCGCCCACGCTGCGCACTCAGCCAGAGCATGCTGCGCCGTGTCCACAGCACCACCACACTCATGGCACTCCTCCGTGGGCTCTCTACCCGCAATCCTGCACAGGTACCTTCCGAAGCAACCGTGCCCCGATAGGACCTGTACAAGATGGAACGTGAGTTCGCCGTGCGCTCTCTCAACCCATTCTTTGAGAACGGGCTGGATCGCCACCACGGTCAAGTGACCTGCGCTGGGTGACGCGAGCCTCCCCCTCCATTGGTGGAGGAGCTCGGCCTGCGCAATTCGCCGCCACCTTACGATTTCCGCAGAGGTGAGGTATTCACCTCGTGAGTGGGCATCCAACCTTTGTTGATGCATCTCCGCTAATACTTCCGCATCCAGATCCCATGGAGGAGTCCAGGCCAACGCACACGCTGCCTCGCAGGAGATGGTGCGATATCCGCGTATTACTCTGATCGCCATCACCCGCTGTGGCCTCCGCAGCAGGGTCTGATTGCGGGCGTTCAGAGCATCCGCCCATATTGGTGCCCCGTAGAGTGCCATCGAGCGCACCACTCCTGTGTACAGGCGGCGGCAGCTGACTCTTGGCCCACCTACGTTCGGGAGGAGTCGTCCCAAAGCACCAGCGGCCCGGATGAGTTTGGGTGCCAAGCGTCGGAAATGCTCCTCGAACTTCCGCTGGAGGTGCTCTTCTTGGGCCGTGAAAGCATAAGGCCTCCGATTTGTTGAGGGCGACTTCCAGCCCCAGTCTACGGATCCTTGCCACAACTTGGGCCACTCCCGCCGTGGCTAGGACTTGTGCCTCCCTGAAGTCTCGCCCACGGGCCGTCACGAGCGTGTCATCCGCGTAGCAGGTCACGTCGACACCACGCATGTTGGCCTCCCGCAGTACCCAGTCGTATCCGATGTTCCACAGAAGTGGCCCTTAAACGGACCCCTGTGGAACACCGCACGACACCTCTCTGCGCACCCAACTTCCGTCATGCGTTGGGTAACCAACAGCCCGGTCGGAAAGGTAGGCCTCCACGATTCGCCTCAGATAGTCAGGCATCTCGTGATATCTCAGCGCCTGCTTGATACTGTCTCAAGGCAAGGTGTTAAAAGCGTTGGCGATATCAAGGGACACCGCCAAAACGACTTCTCCCTGGGACACCGCCTCATCCGCCAGAGCCTTCACTCGAGCAATGGTGGACCTGCCCCGGCGGAATCCGAACTGGTGATCGCTGAGACCCGGCCCTGTTTCCTCCAGATGGCGGACTATACGATCCGCTACCACACGCTCGAAGAGCTTTCCAACTTCGTCTAATAGGACGATGGGCCGATAGGCCGAAGGTGAATCAGCCGGGCGTCCCTCCTTGCGTAGCAGGACCAGTTTCCCCGTCTTCCAGCGACGTGGAAACTGACCCTGCTCTAGGCACGTGCTAAACAGTCCCCTTAGTCGGGGCTCCAGTGGGCCTAAAGCCAATGCCAGTGCCCGCCCGTGTATTCCGTCTGGACCCGGAGCAGTGTTTTTGGCTCGGAGCCGCAGCACTGCAGCCTGAAATTCGCCCTCGGTGACTTCGGGCACGTCAGGATAGGGTATGTCCTCTCTATCAGTAGCCATATGCGGAGGCTCCTGGCTGGTCCTGTGTGGGAACAGTGAATCCACCACCGACTCCAGCTGCTGCGGCTCTAGAGTTTGAGTAAGGGGCGGTGCCCAGGGGCGTAGCTTTTGTCTCACCATTTTATATGGCCGCCCCCAGGGGTCCGCATTGAGGCTCTCCAACAACTCCTCCTCCGCCAGATCTTTCGCATTCCCAATCGCTATCTGTAGGGATACGACTGCTTCTCTGTACCCATTTGACTACCTAACCTAACCTAACCTAACCTAACCAAAACCTTGGACTAACCAAACCCCCCCCCCCCCCAACCCCCCATAATCTTCAACCACCGGATTCGCCCCCCCACGGGACTGCCCGCGGACCCCCTTTTCTGATATCATAAATCGTCTCCCCACGAACCCCCCCCCCACTTTTAGTGCCAAAACCCCCGCGGGCTATAACTCGGGAACTATTACACCTAGCCCCCCCGAGTTTGGGTTCATTCTACGCGCCAGGGAAAAAAGAAACTTTTGGCCCCAGCAAATTCCCAAAATTCCCCCTGTGCGAGCCGTTTTGGCCACAAATATTTTCGGAGCCGTGCGGCGTGCGCGTGTTTCTCTGTGTAAATTTTATTACAATTCACTAATTAATCGAAAGGAACTTTGTTCCATCCGGGTGTACCTTGACACCTCTCAAGTTTTTCCATTGATTTTATTATTATTTCATTGGTATCGACGAATCTGGCCCTGCCAGAGATTAAAGCTGGGACCCATTTATAAAACCTCACTATTCTGCGCGTTTATCGCTCTCACCGCCGCTACCACTGAGCCAGTGGGTTCGTTATAATCTCACTCATTCTATGCAAGAAAATATGTATGTGTAGGTTTGGTGTAACCGTGTAGGTATCAGCGTTGGCTTTGATGTTGCCGATGACCTTATCTACCCAAGGCCCTAGAAGTAACATTGGTAGCGGCGGGTGCTATTTTGCGTAGTTCGTTGAAATACCAGAAATATTTGAAAGGCATGATGCGTGATGGAAGACGTGAGTACTTACAATAACATTATGAAAAAGTTAATCGACGTGATGTGTTAGTCCTAATGGTTGTGCTAGGCAATAAAAGTTGTTAAAATGGAAATGGTATAATTTAGTACATATATTATGAGTAGGTATACACCTAACAGTGGCGGGCACAGGGTTCGCAGTAAGGGGAGGCAAGGTAAGTGTTTACTGACTGTGGGGTAAGCTGCGGCAATACGCCTCTATGAGCTGACATCTGAGTAGATATTCAAAACAAAGATTGGTGATACAGACACAATGTTACACTGTTCAAAATAAAAGTTGCTAACATAGCTGTTATTGATTAAGTACTTATTCGATTACGAGGCTCTTCGAGAAGGATTTATTTTGAGTTCGGTTAAATACACCGAGTTGAGAATAAAAACATTTAATTCACACATGCTAACAGTCGCGGCGCGGCAGCAAAACGTACGAGGCCTCGTGAGAATGATTTGAGTTTTCCTCGGAGCCGCCAGATTTGGTCGGCGATTAGCGCCGGCGGCTGACGCACGCATCTGATTATGTTAATGTGAGGAAAGTGTCGTCGCGCGACTATCGCGCGATCGTGGGAACTATGGAGATGTATCGGCGGCATATTTCGGCGACAGACGCGATCGCCGTGCGATACCCGCGCCACACACTTCGTGCGACCGACTATTTTATATTTTTATACTGATTAACGATAATATGTAAGCGACCCGTGTTTTGAGAGCATAAGTAAGCCTTTATGGATAATAAATTGCCTGTGAGCTGATTCATCGTGAAGAGGTGTTTTTAAGTAGAACGAAACTTTGAATGTACCTACTCGAGTTAATTCCTGATCGACCTACTTCCATCAGCTGTGCTCTGCAGTTTTAGATTTTTTTTAATTTGTTAAGTGTTTGAATTAAACTTCTATTATTAAAAAAAAAATTCACAATTAGCTTTTTAAAATGTTTAATTAATATTGAGGTTTCAACATAAACCTATATATGGATTAAATAAACAGGAAATAATATAATTTAATGGCTTGGGTACTAATGGAACTCATTCGAATAGAAAAAAAGATTAAATTTATGTAGGTACCTATGTATGTTGTAGAAATTGATGTCTTAATCTCTTTTTAAGATTTTTAGTACGTTCACCGTACCAGCTAGCTGTCGCCTAACGTCGATACCATGCTAACAATGCGGGCACAATCTCCGGATCTGGCGCTGCAGCCGCGGTGTCTGCGGCGACCGAGTCGCCGGTCGCGCGCGATATATCAGCGGCGGCGCGATCCCGCGATATGATGTAATTAAGCCGGGCACGAGCGCGAAATATTACCATACCCCGTACACTGCACCTCCCTGCTGCCTCCCGCCTCGGACGCAGTATCGGCACATCGGCGAGCCGAGCTCGGGCTGGAGTAGCGGCACCACCAACACGAGCTCGCTAGGACTTCCTGCACCGACGAGTTGATACACTTCCACTATCTATACTTATATTATAATTGCGAAAGTTTGGATGGATGGATGAATGTTTGTTATTCAGTCACTGGCGATGACTGACTGCGACTGATGGCGACTGATGGCGAACGGCTGAACGGATCTAGATGAAATTTCGCACAGAGATAGATTATAGTCTCGAATAAAACATAGGCATTTTATCCTCCTGAAAAAAGCTTATTATACTGTTGAAGATTGATGATTCCTCTGCCGAGTTCGGCAACAGCGACTGATTCTCTGTTAGGTATTTGAATAAGGGCTTCGCTCATGTGCCCTGATGTGACTAATGTACCCTATTTTAGCACGAAATAAACGCGCGCAGTGAGGTCATGACAGGGTACCATCAACATAGTTGTAAGTAATATTGGAGGGTGGTCTACTTTTAAGTTGGTCACGGTAAATGTCCATATCTAGCCTCCTTTCAGTCTCGTTGAAGATTACGTAAATAACAAAGGAGCATAGCATTGCTGGAGCGAGTCAAATCCATATTTGACTCGCTCCAGCAATGCTAAGGACAGCTGTTACTAATGTCTTCTACAAATTAATGAAATTGTAAATTCTTTTTTCCAAAAGAGCAACCGCCGAGTTGTTGCTGGTTCTTCTCGGTAAGAATCTCATTCCGAATCAGTGGTAGATTCACTCGACGATCCAAAAGTACCTACTTGTAAAAATTTACTTGAATAAAAATCATTTGAATTTTGAATTTTATCCCGGAAAATTAGAGTTCCTGCGGGAACCAAAAACATCAATCCAAGCGGTCGAAGTCGCGGGCATCATCAAGTTATATTAATAAAACAAATAGAATAATATGTGAAAAACTAATAGTTTAATTATCACGATTGCGTGTCATCAAACACGAGCTGTACGGAACTTAGATTGCAATTCTAAAATTAGAGCATATCACTATCACGATCGCCCAGTTATTTTATTTTAATACCAATTTGTATCAGCTTCGACGATTTTCAATTTAAATCCGACTATCACAGGATAAAGTATGTAAAGTCTATGTCCTTCCCCGGGATACAACCTATCTCTGTACCAAGTTTCATCAAAATTAGTTGAAAAGATAGGCCGTTAAAGTGTAGCAGACAGACACACTTTTGCATTTATAATATAAGTATGGAGGTAACAGCAAGGTACTCGTACCTGCGCAATCTATGCAAATAAATGATTTAAAAAAGTTAAGTGTATTTCGTTTTGCCAGGTATTGCGATTCAAGGTTTTTTCTCCGTATACACAGACATAAAGACACACTTTCGCATTTATAATATTCTTCTACAGCCCTATGACGTCTGTAACGTATAATATTAGTCTAGCTGACGCCTGCGACTACGTCCGCGTGGATTGAGGTTTTTGGTTACCCTTTAATTTTCCGGGATAAAACGTAGCCTGTGCCAAATTTCATCCAAATCCGTTCAGCTGTTCTGGCGTTAAAGAGTAACAATATCCACACATCCATACATCCATACATCCACGCATCCATACATCCATACATCCATACTTACAAACTTTCGCGTTTATAATATTAATGTAAGGAAGGATTAATTGGAAGATCTAATCGTAGTATCTTCAATATCTTAAAAAGTTTTAAATCGTGGCAACCCTACACATGATCAGCTTTAAAAATGCGCGTCACGCACGGAAATGATATTCGTGGTGTTTTAAAATTAAAAATGTCTTATCCCTTGTTATCAGCGATGCGATATACCTACACAATGCTATGTATACCTGAGTACATACCTAGGGACTACTTAGTTGACTTTCGATAGAGCAACTACAAAAAGTTTGTACTTACCTTCTCGTAATTTAGTATGTTAAGAGCAGAATATTAATATTACGATAAAACAATATGAAATGGGATAATAATATTAGTCCTGTACTTAAACCTTGGTCGAACATAACGCGACGGTAGAGACGCGTGACGATGACACAACACTACGTTTTATCATTTATCATTATGACGGATACCCGGAAGGGTTAATATGGAACTTTATAATTTCAGAATTTTCTGTGGTGTGGTCTAGTGGGAGGTTTCTGCCGTAGCTAGTTACAACTTATAACCCTACTGATATACACGTTTAGCCAAGCAATTTTATGGTTATGATTTTAATATAAGTAGTTCCCTTTCCCGTAACAAGTGAGCTCGCAGTCATCTTGAACTGCATTATTACTTACAGGTGAGATCGCAATCAACGGTTAACTTGTAGTAGAAAAATAAATGTGAGAGATGAGATTGTACAACATCCAGAAGTAGTATTGTTGAAGTATATTGTAGTGTGCTACATCCAGAAACATCGCTGCCGTGACGCGTTGTGTCCGACCAGGGCTCAGAGGAGCAACGCTCTGGAGCAGGGAGCGGTGGTCGGCGGGACAATGAGCAATTAAGCGAGGCATCTACATAATGCGCCGCATCCGCCCCGCCGCAGACCTGCCCAGCGCCCGCCGCCGGCCGACGCAAAAACACATCCGCCATTCATATTCAGATCGCAAGTTAGCATTTAATCTCGACGATGTACCAACGCATGTGATATGTATGACTGTACGCAGCCTCGACGATGGAAACTTTCTAAAGTAAGTACACTTTTTTTTTATTCTACTACAAGTTAGTCCTTGACTGCGATCTCACCTGAATGATGGTAAGTGACGATGCAGTCTAAGATGGTAGCGGGCTAACCTTAGGGGTATGCCAGTTATATTAAACCCATCTAGTCGGTTTCTACTTTCTACACGGCATCGTACCGGAACGCTAAATCGCTTGGCGGTACGTCTTTGCCGGTAGGGTGGGTACTAGCCAAGGCCGAAGCCTCCCACCAGACCAGACCAGAGAGAATTCATAAATTATAAATTGACCCTGCCGGAAATCGAACCTGGGACCTCCCACATTAAGACAACAGCGCTCAACACTGCGCCAGGGAGGTCGTCAAAATGACACCTACTTAATGTTTGTGAAGGCGCGTTTGGAACCCTCGTAGCTTTAGTTTCGAGAAACCGTTGTTAATTATCACCATCACGTCTTATACTTTGTAAACTTGACTTCATTAAGTGAACTGTGTATGTACCAACGTTGAATAAATATATTTTGACTTTGACTTTGACTTTAATATACCTAAATCCTTTCATTAAGAATTTGAAGAAAATATTTATCTAGGTTCGGTCTTCAAGTTCAGCAGAAGGAATAATGTTTAAAGAGGCTCTGATAAGTAGGTCTGAGTTGTTTTAGTTTGGGTTTTAACAAGCTTAGAAGTAGGTAAATTAGTGGAATGTATGAATGTACTGTTAGAATCGGAAAAAATAACTTCTTTTGTTATTGTTAACCCATTTTATTTGCATTTCTTTCTTTTATAAATTAAGAAGAGAATAACAAAAGCACACATGCGTTTAAACTTCAAACTCGTTGAAATGAATTTTCCTGCGGTATTTGAATATATGTAAACGGGGAAAGAATACATCGTGCGAAAACCTGCATGCCAGAGGGTTCTTCATAACGTTCTCGAAGGAGTTTGATGTAACTTACCTTGACGTTACTAAAATAAGGATTAAAATTCTAAAACACGAATGTCACAGTATGGCTTAATGCGTTGCCAGTATGGCCCCAGTAGACAGTGAGTAGGTAATTATACTCAATCACAGCTACAGTAGGTGAGAACTATCAAGCAGATAGCAGGTAGTAGGTACAGTAAGTGCTCGGTCGATTGTGATGCGGCTCGCGCGCCGCACACCTGCGCGCTCCGTGACGCGCATGCGCGACGACGAGGGCCCACTGACCACTGCCATTGTTGCTGTACTCACTTCCTCCTTTGCCCCACTGCGCAGACTGTAGTCAAATACATACACATTAACTACGATTTCTGAGTTCTATTGTCCTCCTAAAGAATTTGTAATCTTTAAGAACAGGAATAACGATAAATAAACATTATTTTGCAGTTACTTCGCTTTGCTATTACATAGGTACACTAATCGTGCAGTTGAAATGGAACACTGTTAAATCGACGTAGGTTTTAAAAGGAATCTCCAGAAGATAATCTGCCCTGCCCCTAAGATTTGTTTAGTGGGTATGTTATGGATTGTTTCCATAAAAATAACTGGACGTCAATAAGTGTAGTGTACCTACCTAAATTGAATAAACATTATTTGATTCGATTTGATATGCAAAACCTCAAGTTCTTAGACACAGCGAATTAAGGTCTGAGTTAGTATCAGTCAGTCAGTTTATTTTGTAAATTAGTTCAACATAAAGTCCTATAAGATTACAATGTAGAGCAAGAACCAGGCTTTGCCACCTGCCAGCTGGATGTCGCGCACAGGTAGTATCGTGCGACTTGCGAGTGTGTCGCGACCTTAACGCATCCTCCCGCCCGCCCTTGAACCCGCGCAGCACCTCATAAAGGATGGCCTCGTTCAGTGACCTCGCCCAAATGTACACGACTATGCTTGTTGTTCTAAGACTTAAAAGGTTCTTCTCATTAGGATGACAACTAAATAAAATCAGCAACTCTTTATCAAACTTAAAAACGCGCTTCTTGTATGGAAGTTTGTATGAAATACATACTTAGTTGTGACGTCATCAAATATCAACGCACTTTTTTGTCTTTAATCTATAGTTTAAAATGGTTATCAAACTTAAAACTAACCGAGGATTTGAATTTTAGGAAGACCTATAAATCTCAATTTTTGAAATTAAATTAAGTAAATAAAATCTATTTAATAATCAATAAAAATTCTTTCCAAAAACCGACTTCCAAAGCCACTGTAAAGTAAAAAATAATTTTGATTTCTACACACAATGTTGAAGTCGGGCGAGCCTGACGCTTCAACTTTGCCTATCTTTGTTATGCTCGCCCGACTGCAACATAGTGTGTAGAAATCAAAATTATTTTTTACTTTACAGTGGCTTTGGAAGTCGGTTTTTTGGAAAGAATTTTTATTTTTAACTTTTTAGTGTAGTCTTAATCCCCACGGCTTATGAGTGCAGTACCCTGCAGCATCAGAGTTGAGGAGTTGGGATTTGGGCTTAAGTATGAAGTCGTTGCTTGACACCTACAATATGAATTTCCCATAAAAAAGTTTTAAATCGCTATTTTTAAGGAGTTCTGTACCCTGCAGCATCAGGGTTGAGGAGTTGGGACATGGGTTTAAGTATGAAGTCGTTGCTTGACACCCACAATATGAATTCCCCATAAAAAAATCCTAAATCGCTATTTTTAAGGAGTTCTGTACCCTGCAGCATCAGGGTTGAGGAGTCGGGACTGGAGTTGAATCGTATACACGTGACTTGATACCTACTAAATGAATTCACCATCAAAACTGCCTAACTCCCTAGTTTTGAGTCGTAAGTATACCTACAGCATCAGGATTGAGGATTTGGAGTCAAATTTTTTTATGGGACCATCTCGCGAGCTTCCTCTAACCACTGAAAAAAAAATTTTTCAATTCGGTTTGGAAACCACGGAGATATGCGGTAACATACATTAAAAAAAAAAAAAAAAAATACGCGCCGAATTGAGAACCTCCTCCTTTTTTGGAAGTCGGTTAAAAAGAGATTATTTCTTTTTGACATAGGCATCCATTATTTTTTTTTAATTAGATTTGACGAATATATGGAGACTAATATTTGCTACATTCTACAAATTATATTGATTTCAACTGTAATATGATTGATGATATCGATCTCGCTATGAAGCGTATTTGCATTATTTCATGAAGTTAGTTAGGTATATGCACTCTAAAACATTCAGAAAGATAGTTTACTCTAGTGGGAGCCTTGATTTTTGAAATATTATGTATTATCTGGATAATTCATTAGGTATATCATTTATAAAAAAAATGACAAAGAAAAACCAGAGAGAAAATCCGCGGATGCTGTTTTAAAAAATAATTAGTTGTTGAAACTGTCTAACTATGGACAAATATATTTATTTTATTCATCTTTGAACCTATCAATTCCCCGATTGTTCCTTGTTTTTTGCACGCATCACTGCGCTCAAGTCGCACGGCTGTCAGTCTGATCGTCGCGGCATGTAAATCCGCGGACAGACCCGAGGACTCGCGGCGAGCATTCATCTGGCGATGATTGATCACTGCGCACCGCAGACACAATCAATCACGACCACCGCTAATACAGTTATTAGTTTATTATTCAATTTACAAGTAATTTATCTCGTTCAAATCGTTACAGTTTACTCAGTTTGGCGCGTATTGTAGCTATATGGAATCTTATGGTACGGAAGGCCAAAAAACTGTCTTTTGACCCCTACAGTTTCGTTCGATCTACTTGATAAAGAAGTACATGACTTTCTCGTCAAGATCGAAAATGTAATTATTATATCAGCATATTTAGCGAAGAGCTCAAAATGTTAACCTTTCTCGTCCTATTTATGTTAATTTAAGCTCGATGACTGGTGGTGGATAAACGGCCGTGCCTTTTGATTGCGTTGATTTAGAAGCTTGATGTTTTCACTGCTCCTAGGAACCGTAGTCTAAAGTAATTGATATTAATTTCAACTTAATACATTCGCGCGTCCCCGAGAAAAAAGTGAGTGACAGATAAACAGACGGAAAACGAAGTGATCCTATAAGAGTTCCTTTTTTCCTCTTCAGGTACGGAACCTTAAAAAGACACTTCGCTTAAAAAATAACTAAGTAGATGCTTGGTTCCTAAGTACCTCCATAATGAACTGGTTAATATTTCATTACGGTTCATTATTTCACATTACCGCTTGGATCGATTAATTTGAACAATGCGCCCGCGCCGGTGTCTGTGCCGGTATCATCCGCGTCCCTTTGACGCGCCGCCCGCGCATTTGTTTACGTCAGACTCGAACCGACGGCCCACCGGCACAAAAACCACTTTAATTGTTGCTAGTACATACTCATGCTACTTAGGCATGCATTCTAATTGAAGGGAATCGTATAAATTACCTTAATGTCAGGTATTATTGATTTAACGTAGAAATATTTAAATTAATTTAATTAGTAAATAACTAGCACGTCGGGTTTTAGATTTATTACCACGTTGTGTTAAAATAGGTATAATTCTTTTCTGTACCAGTTTACGGAAGTACTTATTACTTACACTCATATTTTCTTTGCGTTAAGAATGAATTAATCACTAAGTAAATTTAATATAACCTACATAGCATAAAACAAAATAATTGTTTCACGTATCGACGGTTTAAGATTGCATTTCAAAAATGGTAGGACGATTTTTAGTCAAGTTCAAATCTTTTTTATTCATGTAGACTTTGACGAGTGCTTTTGAATAGTCGAGTGAATCTACCACTGGTTCGGAATGTGTCAAAGTTAAATCAATTGATAGCGAGTGTGTAGACAACCTCGAATGCAGAGGACATAATCAAAGATACCTTATGGACGTCCACCCATTTAGATATGACACTAAATAAAAGCGATGGAAAATTATTCCTCTATCCGAATCTCAGCCGCGGCAGCCAATCTCGCCGGGGAGCCAGGTAGTAGCCATCCGTGTAAAACATACCTAGGTGTCGTAAAGTCTCTGTTCCCTAACGTGGCAACAGAGCAACATATTGACGTGATTTTTTGCATGGGTATAGTTGAGAACCTGGAGAGTGACACAGACTACTTTCCATCCCGGAAAATTAAGGAGTTCCCGAGGGAATTTCAAAAACTTACTCCACGCGGACGAAGTCGCGGGCATCATCCAGTCATAAATATGAATTGAATCACATTGACTAAATAGTAATCGTAATGCGTTATCGGAGCGATTAGGTATGAAAATGATCGGCTATTACAGCGGGCGAGGGCCGAGGGCTGGCCGGGCATCGCGATGCGCGCGCGCAGGTGTTCGCTGTTCGCTCAGTTCCGAGAGCCGCTTCCTTCCCCGAACGGCCGCGTGACAATGAATGAATATGTATAGTGTATACAATCTGATGCGACCGACACTGATTTATAGATTGGCTCGCCGTTCCGGTGACTAATACCACTAATTTCCATTGTAAACAACCATCGATATATTCGGGTCAGGAATGGATAAGTAGGTGCGATTCTTTATCATTGACGAGTTAGCGTTTTACGCTGACTTCATACACAACGTTTCGATAGACACATTGTGATTCACCAAAGTAGCAGCCAATTAGAAGTGATTGTGATTTGATTTTTACACTGTACTAGGCCTACCTGCATAGTATCCATTAGTACCTAGCTTAAAATAGCTGTGTTATAGTACCGGAACGCTAGACCGCTTTATGAGTTATGGGCCAGATCGTACTTGAGCCAACCTGAAAATGTGTCACATCTGAAAACAAACTTAGAATCGCATCGAGCATCGGTGAGTGGAATAATTTGAATTCGTTAATACAAACTAGCGAGTTCAGATCAACGGATTTTCCCTTCCCATAAGCTCATACAATACAATGCGTCATCGATCACCAAATAACTAAATAATGTCTGTTTGACGACGATTCCGGCAGCCCGGCGTGACGCCCATGCGCACTGTCTCATTACCGCACTACGCCATGGGCGCTTAGACGTGTGCCATTTACGTACATACTTTGAAATGGAAATAAAGAACAATCCATATACTTAGATGAGTTAAGGAATTTCGTGTTTACTTTCCATCATAAACTGCGTATAAAAATGTAGATATTATGTATTAGGTATGTAAATAAATATTGTTCTTGAGTCTTTTTATGCGTAGTGATAGTCTAATTTAATAAAGAATAATTTAATTTAATCGCAGCATGACTTAGGGCCGCTTGCACAAGGACATTTAAACTGATTTAGTTAAATTTTGTAATGCTGTCCCCTTTTAGCAAATGTATATTTTAGTTGCCAAAAAGGGAGGGACATCATTGAAATATTTAGCTAAATCAAATTAAGAGTCCTTGTGCAAGTGGGCCTTAATATATAATTTATGTCAGTCCGAAACTTGAAGCACCGTTAAATTTAACAAATAATTTATTATAAAAAATAAACTCCCGCGCCAACTTTACAACAACAAGCACACGCTATACAAAGTAGGTACTTATTTTATTGTTGATATTTTAAAAACCGCTCGACCGATTTCAATAAAATTTATACGGGACCACTTGGGAAGTATGCCCTTTCAAATCAAGAATCATACAAATCGGTCTACCCAGTCAAAAGTTCTGAGGTAACAAAAGAACCTCCTCCTTTTTTTGAAGTCGGTTGAAAACATGCGAAGGAAAACATTGTTAGTAAGTAACATAGTAAGTCTTAGTTATTCAAAATTTATATTTCTGTTTTCGTGATGAGTTGCTATCTTGGACGAATAGTGGTTCATTTGTCCAAGGTTGCTTCTCTACTACTTTTCCTCTGAAGTTGGTAATGCTGCATTCTGTCGGAAGAGAACGATAAAAGCTTGTAATAAACAGTAATTATTGATAAACATGCACTTCGGATATTTCTAAGTAGCCTATGCGTACGTCCGATTGCCAGAATCAACGGCGCTCATCGGCATGCACAAAACGCGTTGTTATTCAATAATTGTGTCAATGTGCACTACATTACAACGCGCTGGATCAATATTAATATTGTTCACACAAATATGCAGCCTCCAATTATTCTTAGCATGCACTTATCGAGCACAGCCCACCGGTGGGACTAACTAATGGGCACAGAATACAGACTTAGGTACTTAGCTAATGTTAATCATTTGGTAATTCTGTTTTGTTATGTTATTATCCCTAAACCTGTAATTATTGAAATTGTGTTGTAACGCAGATTCTCTTGAGCTGTATGAACAAGGCACAGGTTAGTGCTATTTTTAGTAGCACCTAATCCTCACAGCGATACATAATTAATTTTGTAATACTTTAGATTTTTTTGCTAAAATAATAATAATTTATTAATTAATAATTGGCGTAGGTACATCTGTCAATGAATTAATGTCTGAGTATCGTCACTATCAAATTATTACCATGCAGGTAACGCGTAGGTACCTATCTCGATTGCCGTCAAAAACATCGCCCAGTTGCAGTTTTAATATACAGATAGATAAGATGTTAAAATGTTATAATAATTATGTATGAATAATTATTCATGCATCGCTGGCTCGGAGTTCGGACGTTATCCAAAGTCAATTGTTATCATCTCAGATGTAAAATACCTTCGGGACCTGGAGTCTGGACAGACGAAGCGCGCAACTTGAAAACTTTTGAATTTAAACAGACGTGGTAGAGAGATGCTCGGTTTAGATTTAGGGAGACTTGACGCTCCGGCGAACATGGTTCAACTTGGCTACTACGCGTGCTCGTGAGCCAACCTCACAAATAAGCACGCAGTGAGATAGCAGCGGCTCTGTAGTGAGATAATTAGTGCTAACTTGTTACTCAATTCGCTAACTTCTCCTCTAATACTAATGTTAGCACATCATTCACGGATGGAATGATAGTTACTTGCATTCTGAAGATGTGAAATATTTATTCAGATCTTCTTTGTAAGTATTACAATTTCTAGAAACTGGTGTGATTCCTCCACGCGTCTTGTTCGTCCCAGCCTCAGCTCTGACCGAAATGCGAGTTAAACTCGTCTGGAGCGAGCTTTCATTTTCATTAATTCAGTTTTAGTGCTTGGATGCAAATTATTGTGTAAACTACTAATTGTTATATTTTAATTTATTATTAGTAGGTACCTATTAGCGATCGTGTTAAAAGATATGTTTTATATTATAATTTGAATAGATATTATGCATTGTGTGTAGTTAGGTTTTAAATAATATTATAAACTATGCGTTGGAAAATGTCAAGGCCATAAAGATAAAGTTTTGCAAAGAAAGTTTAACTGATTATTACTCACCTGCTGATTTTCATTAGGTATAACTGGAGTAGGTAGTGATTAAGCGGAGTGGGTATTGAAATATTGGAATAATGAGTTAATCCACTAATATAGCGTTTTAATTTCATCCATAAGCTTACATTTTCTATATACACACCTGGCAAAGTGGCCGTTAGTATATTATTGATGTCCACATCACTTTCTATTCACTATTATTGCACTGTACCTAATAAACTAACTAACTGCAATAATGATCGACACACCGCACTACTTTCACTCGCGAGGATCTTAAAAAACTGAATTCATTACCGAGCAGGTTAGCCTGCCGCCAAAACTGACCTATGAGCTCGTGGAAATTAGTTTGTGAGACCACCGCAGACTGCAGACAAGACTGTCGTCTACTTTCACTCGACAGGTGCAGCTTTTCTTAGTACCTACTTAGCTTTCGCTCCAACAAGCCTGAGTAATGATACTGCCTCGAACTGTTGTACGACTTGCAGTTTAGGTATTATTAGGATGTTGCCTAAATAAATAAAATATACACAAAGCATAAAAAAAAGTATTTTTAGTACATTTCGACACCAACTAGAGTTTTATCATAATAAATCGAATCATTGATCGAATGTCGATATCACCAAAATCTGAGATACAATGTTTCTTCTACTTCCTTAGTGGTGTTGATTTGAAGTAGAGGTACGATGACGTAATAACAGAAACGGAGTTGCGACTGTCTTGACAATTTGTCTCTCGTGTGCGTCGTTGAGGCCGCAGGAGCCCGTTACGTGCCCTTTGCGCTGCCCTTCACCTTTCCCTGCCTTTCCTCCAGCCAGAAGCTTCCGGCCGACGAGCCTGAGGAACGATGCGTCCGACTAATGTACGACTTGCCGTTTTTATACCAATACAATTAAATTAATCCACGAAACACGTCGTTAATAACAAAATGGTAATCATGTTTTTCGTAGTAATTTTAGTATCAGTGGACGTTTTATTCGATTTATTAGCTTTCATGTAGGCGTGTAATTAATTAAATTTCTATTGCTCATAATTCTTTATGAGTGGATATTCCATCATTTACGAACAGATAACATAATATTGTAATACGACTATGGTCGTTAAGTATATGACTATGTACATATTTTATTTACCCATAAAAAATGAATATTAAGTAACATAATTGAGTATGGTAATTTATTGGGCTGCTATAGCGCAAAGGTTTACCTTTACCTTTAGATGGATGGATAGGTATTTAGTATAAATCATAACAGTCATGGATTCAAATCTCACCGTTTAACTGCACGGTATAGGGAAATATTAGTCATGAATGTCATGATCTTCATGGCTATCATGACTAGGTATTTAATTAAATAAATCACTTATTTTAACAGTAAATACTAAAAATTGAATGCTTAATGCAGAAACCGGCCCAATATCAATTCAGAAACAAAAAATTTGCTTAATTAGTCTTTAAGTAGTCTTTGAGACAGACACAACATGAAATTCTCAATTCAGAAACCGGCCGTAAGTGCTTTTTGAATTTTGAACGAGTTACTTATTCTATCTTCTTTCAAATATTTTATTGGTAAGAAATAAAGTAGCATTGATCGCCTAACAGTTTGTGTCCGGCTGACAACGTCATGCAATTATTATCACATCCCTTTAGAGCCTTAATTACTAAATATTTTTAACCCCCGACGCAAAAAGAGAGGGGTGTTATAAGTTTAACGTGTCTGTTTGTGTATCTGCCTCGTTGGTCTAGTGGTTAGCATAGTCGACTGCGGATCACGAGGTCCTGGGTTCGATTCCCGGTCGGGCATAAAAGTTAAGTATTGAGTTTTTAAATTAAGAAATTCTCAGTGCCAGCCCGGACTTGGAAGTTGGCGGTGTTTCACCCCCGTGCCTCGGAGAGCACGTTAAGCCGTCGGTCCCGGTTATTTTCACTAACATGATAATAGTCGCTAAAGCCCGCCAACCCGCATTGGAGCAGCGTGGTGGGTCTAAGCTCTGATTCCCGCTCTCCTATGAGAGTGGAGGCCTGTGCCCAGCAGTGGGACGTTAATAGGCTGTAGTGATGATGATGATGATGATGTTTGTGTATCTGTCTGTGGTTTCGTAGAGCCCAAACGGATGAACCGATTTTCGTTTAGTTTTTTTTGTGTCATAGATAATTTTATCCCGAGTGTTCTTAGCCATGTTTCATGAAAATCTGTTCATCCGTCTGAAGGTCTAAGATTTTTTTCTTAATCTGTTACTTCCATATTATGTCGGGGGTGGTTTTAAATTAAATTTTGTAATTTATACTTGTGTTTTATCAAATAGATTTTAGAACTACATTTCTGTATATTACGATACACGGCCACAACTGGGCATAGGTCAGCATAATAATATCAGGTTTATTAATTGATCGTACTTACTCGTCAGTGGAAACACGGTGGGAAATTCATTTCAATTTCGACGATTAGGTGGTTTTATTCGTTCTTATCCGATATCCGACTTTCTAAGTCCTGAACTCAGTCAGAGTAGGCTATTGCGGGGTTTAAAACATGATAATTAAAGTTGATTTTATGTCATTTTTTTTGTAAAAAGTTTTTTTGTAAAAAAAATAATTGTGTACTAAATTTGTTTAGATCTGGATATTACATTATTATCACATACAAATTTTATAATGATGTGTGTGTGATTTTTACCTGTATCGTGGCTGTTAGTAATTGTAGCTAGTAGTAAATAAGAATAAGTATTTATTGTTATTACTTTTCGCATATGTAAGGGTATTTTGTCTTGCCAGGTGTTGCGTGCCGGTTTTTTCTCCTCATAGGCTCCAACTTTTCACGGTTTAGGCTCATTCAGCGGCGACCTACACATTGACCACCCAGGACACTGGGTGCTGTGCGATGTGGTGTGGCGTGCAGCGAAATATCAATAGTGGATCGAGCGCGAGCGGAAGAGCCTCGTCGCCCCGCGCCCCGCGAATTTACAATGTAGCCGCCCCGCCCCGCACCGCCGCTTTCCACCACCCGGCGACACCTTGCCGCTGAGATTTAACCACTTTTCCCTAACCAGTAAGAGTCAGATTGGCGTGCGTCCACTGTCGCTTTGTGTCGGTGTGCGTGAAATTTTCTCGCCTGGAAATTCTAATGCGCCGCGCGACTGCGATAAAAAATGAGAAGCGCGCGAAACGTGCATACATTACCGAGAGAGACGGAGCGTCGCGGCGCCGCCTCCTGCCGCTCTATGTATTTCACACTCTACATTTACATTTCGACTGAAAAAGGGAGGCTCCGAGAGCGATGTGGACTATTTAATAAGTGTCTGCCTCGTCCCCCGCCGCCCCCGCCACCCCCGCCAACCCGCGAGGGAAATAGCGTATTCAATGTGAACTTTATACAGAACTAGGCGCCACCCCGAGTCCTGAACTTATCTATAGGTACATCAGGATAAGTTTTGTAAAAAATTCTTGGGGGTAGATAAGGGTGTTTTGTCTGTATGATTTTTTTTCAGCTGTAAGACATTCTTGTTGCGTAAAAGTAGCTACCCGGTGTCTAGACCATCAGGTCTCTGCATCGAGGGAGAAGATACTAGAGCTCAGAGGTAATAAAGTATTTCTAAGTTGTATTAGTTCTATTTCCGTAAAAAACAAGGCAGGGCGGTGAGAAGTGTGAATTTTACAAACTGCCATACTATTTTCTCGTTGCCGCGCTTCCATCAATGAATTTAGATAGATTATTTCCTTAGTGTTTCTTGTCCAGCAGGGCGACCGCGTATCTTTTGCATCAATCATTGATACATCGCAATCACCTCTGATTGGGTAACACTCTTCCACTACTGGACGAAATCCATTGACGCAGCAAGAATACCATAAATTCAGCCAATCAGAGGTGATTGTGATGCATCAATGATTGATGCAAAAGATACGCGGTCGCCCTGCAGGCTCTTTTGAGGAGGTCAATTTGAAATTTATAATTTCTGAACTTTCTCTGATCTTTTCTGGTGGGATTCTTCGGCCGTGGCTAGTTACCATCCTATCTGAAAGACGTAGGTAGGTATTGCCAAACGATTTTGCGTTCCGGAACGATGCTGTGCAGAGACCGATTGAGTTTATTAAAAAGTACCGCTACCATCTTAGACTCCAGTCAGTAACGCAAATAATAGAAAAGGCCAAGGAATATGACATAACCATGTATTTATGCTTCATAGATTTTACAAAATCTTTTGACTCTCTTAGTCACAATGCTATATGGGAAGTTCCTATGTTCGAAAATAATCCACAACATCTACTCCAAAAGCACGGCCAAGGTTAAATTGGAAAGGGAAGGGAAAGAGTTTCCCGACAGAAAAGGAGTAAGGCAAGGAGACCCTTTATCACCCCAGATATTTCCCTCGATACTAGAAGCCGTATTTCGACAACTAGACTGGTTCAGGTGGAAAGGGATCAGGGTTGACGGGAAGTACCTAAGTCACCTGCGCTTCGCAGACAATATCGTAATTTTCTCAGAAAATGCACAAGAGCTTGAAAATATGTTAAAAGAATTCGAGGCAGAAAGGAAACGCGTAGGATTGACTTGACATTAAATGCCACAAAAACGAAGATACTAACAAACGGGAAAGTTCTAGATGTCGTCGTGGAAAACGGAAAAATCGAATACGTCAAAGAATACATAATATATCTCGGGCAATTAGTCCCTTTTGAAAACCAGTCAGAAAACGAAATTCAAAGAACAATTGCTGTGGCGTGGAACAAGTATTGGAGTCTGAAGGAAATCATGAAGAGCGAGGTCAACCTTAGCAATAAGAGAAAAGTCTATGAAACAGTAATCATGCCATCGCTAACATACGGTTGTCAGACATGGGCAATAAGAAAAGAAGATGAAGCCAAAAAAAGCAATATGCCAAAAAAAAATGGAAAGAAGTATATTAGGAATAAAAATGAAAGATAGAGTCAGAGAAAGGACAAAATTTTATGACATAACAAAACTAACAAGACTGATAAAATGGAAATGGGCAGGACATTTATGCAGGATGGACAATACAAGATGGGCTAAATGTCTCACAGAATGAATCCCAAGGAACAGAAAGAGAAAGAAGGGAAGACAAAGAAAAAGATGGAGGGATATTTTCACACAAAGAGTCGGTACAAACTGGATGACAATGGCAAAGGATAGGGACGCGTGGAGACAAATGGGGGAAGTCTACGCCGAGGAGGCGATTTAGTCCACACAATGACGCACACAAAAAAAAAGAAAAATGTAATGTAATAGAAATATAATGTAATAGACAATATATAGTAATATAGTAAAAAAATGCTATGTAACATAGGAAAAATGTAAATGTAATAAGTGGTAGTAGAAATAAAGGCTTTTTATTTTTATTTTTAATTTATTTTTACCATCTTAGACTGCATCGTCAATCAAGAGATCGCAGTTAAGGGCTATTTGTAGGAGAGAAAAATAAAGGTCCCTTAAAAAAAAAAAAAAACTAGCGCTAATCTTAACATCTAATAATTAAAACATTAAGAAAATAAGAGAATCTTTTCTGCTTCGTTTGTGTTATAGAACTCGCGTTTTAATTACAATTGAATAGTTATTGTATACTATAGTGTCGGCTTGTTGTAAGTAACTACCTACTCGTGAAGTAAATGGATGTACTGTACTGTACTGTAACACAGATAGTTAGCATGTACTTAACCCTCGCCTGCAATGAGCCTGCAAGCCATTAGCCAACCGAGGACTAATCATATAGAATTAGGCGGTGATAGTGGAATATGTTTTTTGAATTTCCACGGGATCTCTTTAATTTTCCAGGATAAATGATAGCCAATGTCAATCTCCAGGTCGTCAAGTATGTTACTGTGCATACTTAAATAGTAAACCCATCAAGTCAAATCTTATATATTTCAGTTAGTTAAACTTTAGTTATTATATCTAGGTTTCTATAATATTATCTACAGGTTTAGGTAGAAAAACCATTTCGCCTTATAAAGTAACTCCTCAAAATTGCCTGCCACCTCTTGAGCAATAACGGCAAGGTCGTTCGGGAGGGTTGATAGTGGCTGGTGTTAGTGATGGGGGTAAAAAAGCGTAAACGCATCGCCTCGCGCCGCGCGACACTCGGCGCGTGTGTTTTTGTCGGCGCGCGTTTTTCTAATGGTTTGCGTCAAAACACCTGCGGCGCGTGTGATTGATGACCCCTGCTCAATACCTACATACGTGCCGCTAGCACCACTGTAGGCACACGCTGTTGTAACCCGATGTGTGTAGCAAAATGTTTTATCATGCTTCTCATCTAATGCGAAAGAGATATTTAGGTACCTGACGTTGTGTTCATACAATCTCAAATGATATCCATAAAAAGGTATATGGTTTTCAGCATTAGCAATAATTCTTATTTACCTTTCATAATATAATAGTATAAACTAGTGGGTAGTTAAATAGTAGTTTAATAATATAAACTAGCGGGTATCTTACATAACACTGTTGCACTGATTGTTCTTTATGTATATATATGTACCTATTAAATAATTATTATTATGTTTATTGCTTAAATAGATAATTTAAGCTATAAGACTAACGTGAGTTACATTATATCTAAAATAAATTCTTTATTGTTCGTCATTCTTACTAAACAGATATATTTAAAATAAGTAAATTATCATGATATAACTATTTTGTGAACTTTAGTGATATAACTTCGTCGATCTTTTTGTCAGCCCTAACGCAGACTACGGCCCATTTGGGCTGCAATTTACAAACGCCAGCCTGAGTTTTTCGTCTAGTGCTTTGGTCTGCAAAATTGTGGTGTAATTTAACATATTTTATTAAGGCATTTAATGCCTTAAAAAAAATCATCACTCATCATTTTAGCCTGCGGACGTGTAATGCTGAACGTAGACCTTTCCCACACTAAAAAATGTTTAACAGTTTTTTTAAATAGACATCATTCAGAAATGTATAACTTGATAAAGACTTAAAATTTTTTTTTTGGTATGAATAGAAAATGTAAGAAATTATGTCTCCTTTTAAAAAGATATTTTTTTCAGGAGGATCAATGTTTTTTCGAAATAAAAGCGAAAACTCCAATCAAAGTTAGGAAAGAACTTTCGGGCCCCCATCGGGTTTTAGTTCACCTCCTAAAGTTGGGACGTTTAGTAAGTTTGCCTCCTAATGACCTTGAAGACAAAAATTAATCTGCCGTGCAGATCGTATATTGGGTGGCCTATAACATATTATTTCTAGAATTAATTTTAAAGGATAAAACTAAGTAAGACGTTTGTGTCGCAGCGTGGCGTGGAGTCGCGCGCGTGGCTGCAGTACCCGGCGTCGCGCCTGCAGCGGCTCCTGCGCAGCGCCTGCCCGCCGCGCCCCCGCCCGCACCGCTACACGTGCGGTGAGTGACCCCACACTCTACATACCCCATACCCCAACACATCGCGCGCGTGGCTGCAGTACCCGGCGTCGCGCCTGCAGCGGCTCCTGCGCAGCGCCTGCCCGCCGCGCCCCCGCCCGCACCGCTACACGTGCGGTGAGTGACCCCACACTCTACATACCCCATACCCCAACACATCGCGCGCGTGGCTGCAGTACCCGGCGTCGCGCCTGCAGCGGCTCCTGCGCAGCGCCTGCCCGCCGCGCCCCCGCCCGCACCGCTACACGTGCGGTGAGTGACCCCACACTCTACATACCCCATACCCCAACACATCGCGCGCGTGGCTGCAGTACCCGGCGTCGCGCCTGCAGCGGCTCCTGCGCAGCGCCTGCCCGCCGCGCCCCCGCCCGCACCGCTACACGTGCGGTGAGTGACCCCACACACTACATACCCCATACCCCAACACATCGCGCGCGTGGCTGCAGTACCCGGCGTCGCGCCTGCAGCGGCTCCTGCGCAGCGCCTGCCCGCCGCGCCCCCGCCCGCACCGCTACACGTGCGGTGAGTGACCCCACACTCTACATACCCCATACCCCAACACATCGCGCGCGTGGCTGCAGTACCCGGCGTCGCGCCTGCAGCGGCTCCTGCGCAGCGCCTGCCCGCCGCGCCCCCGCCCGCACCGCTACACGTGCGGTGAGTGACCCCACACACTACATACCCCATACCCCAACACATCGCGCGCGTGGCTGCAGTACCCGGCGTCGCGCCTGCAGCGGCTCCTGCGCAGCGCCTGCCCGCCGCGCCCCCGCCCGCACCGCTACACGTGCGGTGAGTGACCCCACACTCTACATACCCCATACCCCAACACATCGCGCGCGTGGCTGCAGTACCCGGCGTCGCGCCTGCAGCGGCTCCTGCGCAGCGCCTGCCCGCCGCGCCCCCCGCCCGCACCGCTACACGTGCGGTGAGTGACCCCACACACTACATACCCCATACCCCAACACATCGCGCGCGTGGCTGCAGTACCCGGCGTCGCGCCTGCAGCGGCTCCTGCGCAGCGCCTGCCCGCCGCGCCCCCGCCCGCACCGCTACACGTGCGGTGAGTGACCCCACACTCTACATACCCCATACCCCAACACATCGCGCGCGTGGCTGCAGTACCCGGCGTCGCGCCTGCAGCGGCTCCTGCGCAGCGCCTGCCCGCCGCGCCCCCGCCCGCACCGCTACACGTGCGGTGAGTGACCCCACACTCTACATACCCCATACCCCAACACATCGCGCGCGTGGCTGCAGTACCCGGCGTCGCGCCTGCAGCGGCTCCTGCGCAGCGCCTGCCCGCCGCGCCCCCGCCCGCACCGCTACACGTGCGGTGAGTGACCCCACACTCTACATACCCCATACCCCAACACATCGCGCGCGTGGCTGCAGTACCCGGCGTCGCGCCTGCAGCGGCTCCTGCGCAGCGCCTGCCCGCCGCGCCCCCGCCCGCACCGCTACACGTGCGGTGAGTGACCCCACACTCTACATACCCCATACCCCAACACATCGCGCGCGTGGCTGCAGTACCCGGCGTCGCGCCTGCAGCGGCTCCTGCGCAGCGCCTGCCCGCCGCGCCCCCGCCCGCACCGCTACACGTGCGGTGAGTGACCCCACACTCTACATACCCCATACCCCAACACATCGCGCGCGTGGCTGCAGTACCCGGCGTCGCGCCTGCAGCGGCTCCTGCGCAGCGCCTGCCCGCCGCGCCCCCGCCCGCACCGCTACACGTGCGGTGAGTGACCCCACACTCTACATACCCCATACCCCAACACATCGCGCGCGTGGCTGCAGTACCCGGCGTCGCGCCTGCAACGGCAGAATATCTTGACAGAAAAACCCAGGCATAGAACGCAAGATCTTGACATTCACAGTCCAACATACTCGGACTTACCACTAGAGTCATACACTAACGAGACAGTACCAGTTCAAATTAGAGCGTAGATATACCTATTACAGATAGATACATCCATACCACAGAATAGGTAATAATACAGCTGTCCATTCTTAAAATTATAAATGTGAAAGTGTGTCTGTCCGTCTGCTACGCTTAGTGTTAAATACGAGAACTATGTAGCAGAGGTTTAATTACAGCATATTTAAACCATAGAACGTGATGCACAAACTTATCAAATCTGGCATAAGAATAGCTCAGTTATCACTGATTACATTGAAGGTAAACGTTACGAAAAAATACGTGCCCATAGATACTACCTATAGGAATTTTATAACCGCAAAATATTTTTTTAAAATATACGACAAATAAATAGAAAAAAAATTCAATAGTTAATCCCATTTCAATTCATATAACAATACTAATCTGGAATCAAAAAGTTTATTATTTCCGTCTGTCAGTATCGATTCGCAATGAGATCAATTGCTATCACAATATTGTTAAGGTGTTGCAGGCATACCTACTCAGCATACAGCAACAACAATAATCTGATAATTTAACTTCATATTCAGTATGGAATTTTATGTTACGCGCTATATAAATAGAAATCCATACTTCCATACTTAATATTATAAATGCGAAAGTGTGTCTGTCTGTCTGCTACGCTTTCACGGCCTAACTACTAAACCGATTTTGATGAAATTTGGTACAAAAATAGATTACATCCCGGGGAAGGACACAGGCTACTTTTTATCAAAAATCATCAAAAAAATGTATCTGTTCAAGCGATTGTGATGAAATTTGACACAGGGATATGTTGTATCCCGGGGAAGGACGTAGGCTACTTTTTATCCCGGAAAATTCAAGAGTTCCCGCGGGAATCGAAAAAACTTGGTCCACGCGGACGAAGTCGCGGGAATCGTTTAGTAATGAATAGTTAGATACTGGGGAACTGTAAGTTCTTAAACTTAGTGACACGTAAGTTCTTAGTAACAAATTGGTCCCAAACTTTTGATTTTAACTGTTAGTGTAAAAAAAATCTGTAGATTTTCTGTTTTTATAAAGAGTTTGTTATTGTTTAAGTTGTTTAAGTGTCGAATGTTTATATTACAATAACTAGATGATGCCCGCGACTTCTAAAGCTGCGTGGGTTCCAAACGCGCCCTGGTCTGAGAAGAGCCCACAACAAACTCAGCCGGGTTTTTTAAAAATTAAATCACCATCTCAGAAGCCTGGTAACAAACAGCCTGTGTGTGTACGTGTGTTTGATTAATTGAAGGTAGCGTCTGCGCCGGTGGCGCGGCCGCAACACGAGCGCTGATTGGCCTCCGATGAGTGCGATATTTTTATATTTATACCACCGATTTCTGAATTGAGAATTTCACGTTGAATCTGTCTCAAAGACTACTTAAGGACTAATTAAGCAAATTTTTGTTTCTGAATTGATATTGTGTAAGGTTTGAGAGTTGAAACTTGCTGTTTTTCCTTGAATGCGTAATTCAGAAACCGGCCCAATATCAATTCTTTGAGACACACTCAACATGAAATTCTCAATTCAGGAACCGGCCGATAGCCCCGCCGTGGGTGGACGCTGGGCCGCTGCCAAACCGCATGCGATGTTTATTCAATAGCCGTTCTATCGCTCGCTTCAATTGTTATTTTACAAATTTTGTTGTACTTCACTCCAAAACAGTAGGTAATTGCACTGAAATCCATTGTGTTTTTTTTTAAATTAGACGTTGACTGTGATTACACTTTGGTATTTGAATGAATAAATAAAAAATTCTTTATTGTACACCAAGAAACATTACTTATAAATAATAACAATAAAACTAAGCTATGGTACGCTTTGAAGCTGTCTCTGCCAGGCAACTGCACACAACGGATTAACCCAGTGAGAGAACTTCAAGGGTGTACCTACGTTATTTAAAAGGAAAATTAATAATTAGTATGATTTGATAGTAACTTAGCAATTGACGATGCAGTCTAAGATGGTAGTGGGTAAAATATGGTAGTACCTAATCTAAAACCTATAAGTGGTTCTAAATTGATTTTCCACGACAATTCAAGTAACATAATTGGTTACATAACCTTTAAATTATTAAAAAATACGCTTGTTAGAGTAGATTTAATGATATTGAATTAGTAAACTTATGCTCAGATTATTCAGCGAGCAGTGATAATGACCATTCATAGAAATAAAAGTAGGTATCTTCTCGGTAGATCAATAAGATATTCCGGAACAGACAGTATGTGTTTTCGTCACAATATATCAATGAAGTGAAGTAGTTAATGCTTTGTACGCAGTCGATTAATTTGTCGGACATTTTTATCTTCACCTCCCTCCTCTGCATCCTCTTTATCGAGAGTATAGCAGTAACTAATGGGGATCGCGCATTTGATTGATAAATTTCAATATATCACAATAAAATCATGTGCATTAAGCATGAATAGTAAATGAATAAATAATTTACACAAGTATCATGGGAACCGGCCATGTTGGCAACACGTCGGTATGCGCGAGTGTTGCGACCTATAGAGCTTCCAAAAGTCAGACTACTATTGGCAGGATTGTAAACTAGGCACAGATGGCACAGTTCAATATCGTTGACTGTACCTAATGTACCTAACAGTAAGCAGATATAGTCTGGCATTTACTTGATGTAGATCATATTGGCCAAGGCACAACGTACGAGTAAGTGTAGTTTTGGTCTGGTAGATGTTTCGGCCGCGGCTTTTAGCACCCTACCGGCAAAGACAGTGCAGTGCAACCAAGCGATTAGATACCTATCTGCGATGCATTTTAGGCGTATGAGTTTAATATAACTGCTATACCCTAACAGGTTAGCCTGCTACCATCATAGACCGCACCATCTCTTACCACCAGGTGAGATCGCAGTCAAAGACTAGCTTGTAGTGGTATTTTTTTGGTTTTAAATATTCAGCAGACAGACGCGGCTGTTTCAAGTACTCAATTGCAGTTGAATTGTATTAGTTGACAATGACTGCACGAGCGACCCGTAGGCCAACCCGATCAACTGCTCTGGAACCAGCCCCTCTCTGTCAGCAGTCGTACTATGAAGTAACAGAGTGCTTAACGCGGTTACAATATAATAGAAAGGAATACGGGACATTACCCCTTCTCCCGGGAACCTGGGAACCCTACCCGTGGTGTCCCGGGCTGCCCCGAGGAGCTCTGAATGATGCTAAGTTGTAAATGGCGCGCTCCTTACCCGGGGCTCGCGATAAATGCGTCATTGTGCCTCGAACGAGCCGCGCCTGGGAGTCTGAAAACATTAAACTGTTCATTGATGCTTTTTGTGCGACACGCGTAGACTCAATGACGAAGCTAAACGAAACTCTTTTAAATCATACATGGATGCAAATAACTCATTCTTTTCACATTTCAAATCCATACCGCCATCGAAACTTCATAAAATACTTACTTTTTATAGAACTCTTGGTAAAATGAATGTCATTCATTGCTCCACATGCAAACCGAATGCACATGATCCGCTGCAACCAAATTTAATTAATATTTTACTTTAAAATCTCAAATATGCTGATGTTCCACAGGTCAAAGGATAGGTCTATTTACCTGCGCGTAGAAGCGATGGGTGATGCACGATTGCGCCCCTATGCCTCTCAAATTGATTAATGTTCAAGATCATTATCATTCGTGCACCGGCCGGGCTGTGCTCAGCGCGCAGCTTCCAGCGGGTGCAGAGTGCAGACTGCAGACTGCAGTGTGAACCTCCGCGCGTGCCACCTTATTGTGCGGCCGCCATATTGTCCGCAACAATGGCAGATAGCACCGGACTTCACAACTGACGGATGTACGCCGATACCTGTTCACTGGAATCGACATGATTTGGACGAGTGATAATCGAAAAGATTGAAAATTTAATCGACTTCACCACACAACAGTCCATGTTATCTTCAAAATTTTCATTAAAATTGATACGATTTTGATGCTTTTACAGTAAAATTAACAGTTTGTAAACTTCAGCTATATGTAAATTATTTTTGGTATTGTTAGCGCCAATCAAAGTGCGAGTGCTTGTTTACGCAGCTCTCACACAAACCGTCCAAGTCATACTACGCGCAAAATATGCTATTGCGACGCGTCTTGCGATCACCTTCAGACGCGACTGAATGATTGGCACCATACTATAGCTATAATGGCTATAGCTGCGAACAACGCTCGGCACTTCTATAGTTTCTACGTCCGTGTGTCACAATGTCGGTCGTGCTATAAATCTGCATCTCTGCGGGAAGCCAGGGGGAGTGCGGGGGTGCGCGCGGGGGGAGGGGGGTAACGGTGTCCGCGGCCAGGTGCGGGGGCGGCAGATGTCGCGCGTGACGTCACTGACCCATATAGCACGCGCCGCGCGAAAACAACCCCAATTCCGAGGCCAGAGGATCGCTAAATAAAACATCTTGCGATAAGGGTGCGTGGCGCGGGTCAACCGGCACTCGGAGCACAATGCAAATAGTAAAAGTGTGGATTCGCACCGAACGCGAACACGCGGCCGTTGCAAATGCCACTAATGATCGATGCCTTTTAATTATCACAATGGTTGGAGAGGTGATCAATACGAATGGCTGCTCGTGCGTTTTATTTGCAAATATAACGACAGTTCGTGGCCTATCTACGCCATGACAGGTTACTTTAATAATATGTTTTTAGGGGTTTGTACCTCAAGGGGAAAAAAGAAACCCTTAGGCTTATAGGGTCACTTCGTTGCCCGTCTGTCTCTCGACTACTTTTTTCTCGGGAACGCGTGGAGGTTTCGAGATGAAATTAATATCAAATACTTAGGGCTTACGGTTTCTTGGAGCAGTTCGATAAAGATATGAGCAGATGTTTGATTAATAATTCAGGTACAGACAGACTTGCACCTTTTTATAATTTGAATACGGATACAAAGTCGTTTCTCTGTTTACCGATATTAATTGACTGTGATGATATTTAAAGATATTCACAGTGTATGGACACGCAACTTCATTAGGCATTTTCACTTGTAAACACAAAACGCCGAGTATATTTACGTCACGGGCCACTTGGCAAGTCGAGTGGACACACGATATTATGACACTACACAGGAAGTGGTGACATTTTCGCATTTCACACTCATGCTGAAGTTTAAATAGTGGCGCTAACATGGAACTAAACTGAAATTTGTTTTATTATTGACACATCGATAAGTTCAACTTGTCAATAATTAACTATCTGGGGCCTTAACTACTGGCAACGTAATGTTTCATTATTGTTTACTTTCGTGTTCTAGAATTATAATCCATATTTCAGGAACGTCAAGGTACATGACGTGAAACTGTCATTTTGAGTAATATTGCTTAGCCAGTAGTTGGCGGTATGGCCCCTGTTATCTACAAATTTTTATGGTAGGTACCTAATCAAAATTCCCATAACTGCTACTTATCTTTTATATATCCAATAAATTAGCGACTGTGTAGTCTCTTATTTTTCAGAACTCATTCATAAAAAGGTTACCGTCTGTCTACTACGGATTCGTGGACTATCAGCCTGTTCAATCAATTTACTCAAAATGACACTTTGATGTCACGTACCTCGATGTTCCTAAAATAAGGGTTATAACTAAAACACGAAAGTCAAAAATAATGACACAATTTGGCTTTCAGCGTCGGCAGTGTGGCCCCAGGCCGATACAGGATAGTCAAGTCGCGGCTGTCCGCTAGCACTATTAGCACTACTAGTATAGTGTTCGAGCAGACGTTGCGGCCACAGCCCACAGCCCACAGCCCACAGTGCAGACTCCCACGTGTGGCCACTGTCACATACGGTCTGCTCCGGGCTCAACACGTGAACTTCACTGATGTGAATGTTAATTATTTGCATCCCCATAGGAAAACTTATACCCGTTACACCCTTACTAATATTATAAGCTTGTCCGTCAAACACGTCGCAACAGGGCAACGGGTCGATGTGATTTTTGGATGAGTGTAATTGAAGACCTGGCGTGTGGCTAAGTAATTAGAGGATACTTTGTATCCCGGAAGACATAAGACTTATAAGTTCGCTCGGAATTTTAGTTACCAATATCCATGCGAGTAATTATAATATATTCACGGGCATCGCCAAGTGTTTTATAAATACTAGTTGATGCCCGCGACTTGGATGTAGGTTTTTTTGGTTCTCGCGCCGTACTAGAGCCCTTAATTAGTGCTGAATAATTGGGACTAGATGATGCCCGCGACTTCGCCCCCGTGGATTGAGGTTTTTTTGGTTCTCTCTCTCTTTCTCTCTTTAATTTTCCGGGATAAAAAGTAGATAAAAATTTCTGGCGTGACTGAGTTACAAACCTCCATCCATCCAAACTTTCGCATATTGATATATACTAAATAGTTAGATTCACTTATTAGTTGTTCGTCATTTTACTGGAAAGGATATGTAAGTAACACGGGGCCAACACAGTCTGTAGCCTGCAGTGTCAATTCATGTAGGTATAAGTAAACCTTGTGATTTTTAAATGGCACTCAGTGGTTTCAGAGAAAAAACGATTGTATTCGATTCTCAGTAAATATCAGAGATTTTGAACCTGAAAATAGATACGCATATCACCTATGTAACTTATATTGTTGCTTCAAGTTTAAAAATGGTCAAGTTCTTGAGTAGGTATGGTCGTCAGCCTAACCTAAGTATTTTATGAGTTTTTGACACGCATTTGACCATGTGTTTACCTACATTTGAACAGGTATACATATTGATACAAATATATGCTAAAATATATTCAAGAATGTCAATAGAAGCCGTATCGATTAGATAACAATAAAGTGTCAGCAGTTAGCGGTATACAAATGAACTGAAAATATATTGAACGCCAGCTGGACTCTGTTCCATTGGCGGTAGCCTCCTAATATGTAATTTATTGTCTCAAGTCGTTACTACAAGCCTTTAACGTTATAGCTCGGTTGATATAAAACGTTTGTTTGTAATAAAGTCACTTATCTTTGTAGTCATGATTAAAATACTGTTTTTTATTACTGATCAGTTGTTATTTTAAATGCGTAAAGACGATACGAACGTTTTTCGACAATTACGGAACTAGGTAGATAGGTCAAGATATGTATCGCCTCCTTAACATAGGTATAGATTTTCTTTCGTCAAAATAAATTAGAAAATAAACTTTAGAGTGAATAAAACTATTTTGAAAAAACACGATTTAACCACTATTGAGCTACAAATGTGTAGATGAGTTGCATAAATCAATAGAGTACCTAGTAAGTAACGGCAGGATTGCGGCACTCGTGAATGTTTGAGGAGATAAGTAATAAACAACAATGAATTGTAGGAGCTTTTGTTCGTCTCGAGCCAAGGTCAACGACCCGCGCCTACCTACTCCGTACTCGGCACTCGCTCTACGAGACGTCAGGTGCTACACTTCACTATAACAAATAACAATAAGTACATCAATTTCAACGCACTCACATAAAGGTATTCCAAGTTTGTTTAATTACTTACTTAAATACCTATTCGTTTAGCAATATCTTCAAGAAAGTATTAATCAGACTATGATTTCTTATTTCCATATTAAATTGTAAGCTTTTAAGATTCAAAAAAATTATAAGTACTGTGCTTAAACACACTAAATAGGTAGTTTTTATGATTTTAAGTATACTTTTTTATGACAAATGGCCTCGTATATCTGGTCTCTACATACTTAGAGGACCGAGAGGCGTGAGGCTGCCATCCTAACATCAGGTGGGAGAGCGTCTCTTGCGCTCGCAGTTCGCAGTTCGCACGGCGCGACCGCGGCAGGGGAGTGGGAGTGGGAGTGGGAGCGGGCCGGGCCGTGCCCGTATGTAAAGCGGCTCGGAAAATCCATAACGGGCCGCGGAAAACCCTTTTAATATACGGCACGTAAATAAGCCGGGGCGCGGGGCGGCGGGCGCGGGGGCGGGCGCGGCGGGGGCGGGCCGCCATTGGCCGGCGCGGGCCCGCCCCCGCGCGCGCCTGAAAAAAACCTCGGAAAAAAGCGGCGAGCGCGCGGCAGTGCCTCACGGACGCGCTCGGTGGGCGGACGTCCACGCGCTAGAGAGACGGCGCGACCCACGACCGGCGGCCGCGGCCGCGCCATGCCCGCGCTGGCTCTGCGCGACCAGCCGCTCGACTGCTCCATGCGCCTGCGCGAGCCGCCAGCCTGGCCGCGTCGCGACCACGGTCAGTGCCGACCGCCGACCGCCGCTGACCGCTGACCGCTGACCATCGACCACCGGCCACTGCCCGTAGGCCTATTCCGTGCCTGTGTGTATACAAGTGTTGTTTTGGTTTTCGTTCTCATATCTGTTTATATCTGTAAACGATGCGACGACCATGTAAGTAGAGTTTTCTTCACGTTTTTATCGTCCGACGTCACCCCGTACAAATCTGAAGATAAATGGCTTAACTCGTTGACCCTTGTGAAATATGACGGTGTTTAAATATCGGGCAGTTTACCCTTCGACAATATTCCGTTCGCAACCCTTACCTTCTGTTGACACAGAGATATGTCAACAAGTCGCGGCAGGTCGAAGGGTTGAGTGGGTTCAGTGGGGCCCCTCGCGGAAGGTCGCATTGTACTGAGTCTCCGCAGAGCGCCTCGTGCGGCACGCGCCGCACCAGACAGCTTCCGATAGGGTTAGCAGGTGACTGCACGCGTGTGCCACTAACTTTGACATGTTAAGAGGCTCAGGATATTAAATCAAATCTTACGAGATTTATGAAAATTTTCATTGAGTTTTTATTTAAAAATACTTTTGTGTCGAAAAATCAGCTTTTCATTTCATAACTGAGAACTTAGTTAAGTATAAAATAAAACTATTCAATTAAAAAATGCACCTCAGTGTTCAGACTAATTTTTGTCAAAAGTAACAGAATCGTTGACCCCAATCTAGTATTCGATTGCGCGGAGGCTGGCGGGGGTCGGTGGGGGTCACTCAATTCATGTAATAAGATGAGGCGACAATGCGCTGGACTCCCATCGCGCTGATAACATCACCCCCCAGCCCCGGCGGGTGCTTGTCCGCATTGTATCAAAGAGGTGTCTCTTATTCAGATAATGTAACAATACCAACACATAACAAGTAGGTACCTAACTATTGTAGTACCCACCTGCTTACAATAGAAGCTTTTATTAAATAAGATTCACCTACCAGCTACTCTATATACAAATATAAAATACAAATTCCTTAACTTATAGATAACATTTCAGTGCTCATCTTACATTAACATGTTACATAGGTATATTAGTTAGGTACTTACAAAAAAATTAAGGCTTATTTTATCCCTTTTATGGTTACCTGTGAACCTCACACTAGGAGACCCGTATCGTGGGATTCAAATATTCAATTCCAATTAATTCATCTTTCTTTATGGTGTGTGACTAGTGAATTTCCAGCAGGAAATTACGTTTAATTTTTTTAATATTTGTCATTGTTTTTTAGCGTCATATCTCATAATATAGGTACAGGCTATATTATAAAGGCTGCTCAATTTTATCATTTAAATTTTAAAAAACATTTGAATATAAGTATCAATAATTACCTATCTTATGAAATAAGTGCGATATCAAAATACGACAAAATATGATTGAATTTTTGTAAGTTTAGATAAGAGATGCAAATATTAATTACTAGATGAGACTTTTGACACCCATAGGAACTCATAGATTTTTCGGAATAAAAAGTAGCCTTATGTCCTTTCCCGGCATGCCACCTGTCTTTGTACCAAATTTTGTCAAAATCGGCTGAACAGATGGGGAGTGCAAACTGCAAACGTTGCAGACAGGTAGATACCAATAGGACCTAGTACCGTAGTAGTAACAGGGCATCATCTAGTAGGCGATTCATCTAGATGAATCGGTACAAGTTTTTTGATTCCCGTGGAAATCCCCGTGGTGTTTTTGAATTTTCCAGGATAAAAGAGTCTATGTGTCCTTTCCCGGGATGCAAACTATCTCTATACCAAATTTCATCAAAATCTGTTGAAAAAGTAGGCCGTTAAAACGTAGCAGACAGACAGACACACTTTCGCATTTATAATATTAGTATGGAATAGTATGGATTAGTAGGTATCTTATCTGACATTTTGTTTCAACCTAGTACCTATGTGTAGTAGTATAATACTTAATGCCTCCGTCGTTATAACTAAACAATAGCGCGTAACAAGATTATCAAAACACCATCAAATTATGGTCAAATGGCGCTCACAAGTCACACCGGACACCGACACTTGCCTCCTAATGACCCGCGGTTATTGTTATACTGGTGTCAGGTATACTCGAGTTAGAATGTCGTCAATCATTGTACAGTTAGGCACATTAAAATAATAATACAATTATTTGTTTTATAAAATTTCCTATAATTTGACCGGACATTATGCTTTGAATCTGAGTATAAATAAAATCGAAATAAATAGGTTCATAATGTATATGCGTTTTTTTATATTTTATTCATAGCTACCCTGACAAAACATCCTAGGTACCTAGGTAGATAGGTAATTTATCTAGGTAGGCTAGATAAATTTTACCTATACCTTTCTTAAAAACTTAAATTTCTTCAATAGCTAATAAAAATATTTTTCACAAGAATGCGGCACTTTGCTGTAAAGTTGTAAAAGTTACAATTTTCAACGTTTCTTTTACTTTTTCTAGCTTTTATGTAGGTAGGTATGCCTATCACCCATTAACGTCCCACTGCTGGGCACAGGTGACAGGCCTTCACTCTCATAGGAGAGAGGGAATGCTAAGTAAGGAAGCTAAGTATTTAAGGTCTATATCTTAGTACCTAGTCTTAGACTAATACTAATGAGCTAACTTTACGGGAACTCATCAAAATAAACAAAGAAATATTAATTTATAACAATGATATGGTCGCTATCGGTCACTTATTAGTTAAATTGATAACGCAATGAACGTCCGGCGCCCAAACATATCGTGTCACTTTTTACATTGTAGGTTTTACACGTGATTATCTTCTTCGTACGGTTTCCTTCGCGTCCGCGTCGGCCCAATTCCTAATTCCACTAATCTGATTAATCGACAGTGTAACAAATCGCATCAAAATATGCTTACACTCACGCTATCGCCTTACAGCAAGTGGATTGTGACCGTCTTGTACAAAACCTTGTTCATTATTACATTACTTATCCGACCGAATTATAGTTGATCAGAAGGGGCAACAGGGGGATTATCTAATTTATTAAAAGTCTAATATTTGGTTTTAATACAATCCAACCCCTTCTCCTTGGGGTGCGGTAAGATGAAGTTTTTATGATCATGACAATGCAACTCTACATTATGCGTGTTCTGGCACACCCTTTGATAGGTAGTTGTTTTGTATTGTGTTGTGTTTTGTCAAGTTTAACACTTAAGTAAACTTAAAATGATAAAAATCATAATATGTAGGTATAATAAAATAATGATTGTCCAAATTCATTAATCACTAGCGTCAAAATAACGGTAGGTACTTGATAAAAGATAGGTACATAATTAAGTATTTAGGAAAACTGATAATAGGTACTATCTTGAGTTTGAGATAAAACTGACTCATTCATTATCGAATTATTTATTCTTGTGCATAGATTTTATGGGTTATCAACTTTAATGTATTTTAAAGGGCTTTAATTTTTACCTACTTTTACTATCTACCGAGGTTGATAAACTTTAAAATACCTATTTACGATATTTTATTTATTTATAGTTTATGAGCTACTATTTTCCAGTATTTTAATTTAGATATTGAGTAGGTACAAGCATGTTTTACAATAACAATTAGATTTGCCTGTAAGAAAACTCATTGGAGATAGTATTCGGTACTCGGCTTAAGTACCTACTCGGTATAGAAAATAAATTGATTACTTTTGCAAAAAGAAAGTAAACCTATTGTTGTAATGCCAGTCACGCGTGGCCAAAGCAAATGCAAATGATAAGAATAGGCTTGAAAATATGCACATACTGAGTAGCGGCGCGTATAATAAGTGCTCAGTTGCAATTAAGTATCACTAGAGGTCGACCGCGACTTCGTCCGCGTTAAATTGTTGATTTACTATGAGATTATGAAATTTTCCCGCTGCAAACAGCCTATCTATAGAGGCTTTATATAGCTTTTGCAGGTTTTTCTATTATTTAAAACTAATAACTTAAATGCTGAGTTTCATGTCTATACTTCAAAATCATGAAAATTGTATGTAAACTTTCATCCCCATTTCACCCCTTTTGGGGTGGATTTTCCTAAAATTGCTTATACAGGTTTTTATTACTTATAACTAATAACTTAATTGCCAATTTTTATGTCTCTAACTTCAAAAACAAAGGACTTTCATACAAATTTTCAACCCCTATTTTAACCCCTTAGGGATCAATTTTCTCAAAACCCTTTCTTAGCTGGCGTCTACACCATAGAGGGAATCTACCTTCCAAATTTCAAGTCTGTATGCTTTATAGTTCCTGAGATATAGTGATTAGTCAGCGAGTGAGTGGTATTTCGCTTTTATATTTATGTATCATTTAGGCCGATCTAACATGTGTTTCGGTCGTGCCGGTGTGTGCGGCCGGCTCGTGAGTCGGGAGCGGGAGCACACTGAACTTTGCCATCCACCACCCACTGTCACTGTCCCATCATAAGTTCATACCATATTATTATTACGAAAAAAGGATTGTCACAGTTTAACATTCTTGCTATTGGCAAAAATCCGCAGCAAGAATTCGATAAATTCAATCAATCATAACAATTGAGATTGTTACAATTATTGTGACAGTCTCATCTCATCAAATCATGAATATAGAATTCAGTACTTGAAGTTTTTAACTATACGTCAGGTTGACTGCCGCAATGCACAGTACAGTTGGTACAGTCTGACAAACTTATCTGACCCGGCGACAGCGTCGCCAATAGTACGCTATAAAATAAAACTAAACACGCATAAAAATTAGTTACAGTATTAGTTTACAGTTTTGCCCTCCGCCAGATAAGTTGGTGGGACTGTACTATAGTTAGGTATATCGAGTCCATCGCAAAGATTGTGAATTTAGCGATGTGATAACCACAGTTCTGGCGCCGCCACTACTGGCCTGCACTGCCACTTCCGGTCATTGCTGTACGTTAATAATCGGGAGTTAACTTTATTGAAAACATAAATTAAAATGCTTATTCTGGTAATAAAATACTAAATGATGCCCGTGACGTAGCGTCGTCCGTTTCGATATAGGTTTTTGGAAAAATCCCGTGAAAACTGTATCCGGGATAAGAAGTCCTAGTCCTTAAACTATCACTGTGCCAAATTTCGTAAAAATGTAACAGATTAGTAGGCTGTGAAAGCGTTGTTGACACTTTGACAGACATACACTTGCGCATTTTTTTATTTGCACGTAAATATGATGACCATCATTATCCAGATAGTAAAATAAATAACAAAGGAGTTTCAGTTAGCAGGTTTTTTTCATAACAAGTAGCATTACGTATTCCTGAATATTTATAAAAAGCCTCAGATAATTCCAGTTGTAATGAAATATCCTTAAAATGGTTTACACGCATGGGAAATACCTACCTAATTAATACAACAATTGCGATAATCATGGATTATTATTTAGAATGGTACCCATCACTATCATCCCGCGTAAGCACGGGAAGGCAGCTGTTCCACTTCAGCCTACCATCAGAACGCTATTTTCGGTTCATTAATTTTAATTGCAAATTTTTTTAAACTTAACTGCTCTGAATGTGTTAATTTGGCTGTTTAAATCACTTACATATTCTTTTATTAGCGCTTAGGAAGTACTTCATTCGGAAAAAGTACCTTAATGATGTAAATTTTAATTTAAATAGATGTAGCTGGGTGTAAAACACGTTGCTCCGAATGTAGAGACAGTCTCAAACTAAAACCTTAATTAAAATTGTTGTTTTTAATGTTGAAATTAGTAACAAGCTTAGCTTTGATATCGATCTTACATTATAAGTTTCCTTAGATATTTACTTGGATGAATATTTTCAAGTAGTTTGGTAATTTTCAAACACAAATGATGTCACCAATCAACCAAGATTATAGCCCAAATTGTATGCGTATGTACAGTCTAGATAACCCAATTTAGTGAGTTTGTGGACGCAATTCTTTTGAATAAGCATATTGAATTATTTCATACAACATTTTAGATGGGTACAAAATGATGTTCGTGACTTGTCATAACACGAGAGATGCTATCCATCAGTGAAACAAAGTAAGCCCTAACTAGTGGCGCGCACTGCTGCGACACAAGGTGCCGTGGATTACGTACGTACTTGTGAGCTGCGGTAAATAAGTCACAGCTGAAAATACTGATGACCATCACCTTACACAGTTCATAATTAATCAAATGAACGTCATATTTCTTCCTTTCTATACGTATGTATGAAAAATAATCATGAAAGTGAGTCCACCTGCCTGTTACGTTTTAACATTTTAAATGATATTAATACATTCGCACACACACAGCTCCTCACAGCTAGGAGACTGTAAACTCACAGCTTACAATATCCTAGTGACGGGCTAATTTTTTAGAGAAAAGCAAAGCGATCTCAAGAGATTTTTATAAAACCTACTAGATGATGCCCGCGACTTCGTCCGCGTGAATTGATGTTTTTTTAAGATTTAAACTATCCTATCTCTCAAGTTGGATCGAACTGCACATGGTGTGCGAATTTTATTATAATCGGTTAAGTGGTTTAGGAGTCCATTGAGGACAAACATTGTGACACGAGATTTATATATATTAGAAAGATATGACGGGCATTATCAAGGACTTGTAGTATGATAATCATCATCGTCGAAGCGTTTCTCTGTTATGATCCAGCAGTTTACTGCTGCTACTGCTGAAATCACTGTTCATCGCTACAATTACAGTTAGCCGTAGGAAAAACTGACAAACTTTGATAAGTAGCGTAGGTGCAGCCAACCCGTTCGTGTGTCGGTGTAACAATATGTTACTTGTGTACAGCGGCTCACGCGGCACACTCGGTGGCGAGTGACAACAGCTCCAGCGAGTCAGTGAGACTGACTCGCTGGAACAATGGCGCTGCGCTGTGCCGGCGCGCGGCGCGCGGCGCGCTCAAACGCAGCTAAGCGCAAAACGCACCCATATGTCTTCGGAACTTCAAAGCTGCCATTTGATGGGGTTCTTACTTTTTACTATAGGGCATGCGAAAAATTACAAAAAAACTCGATATTTTCACACGGGTACTTGCAATTTATACTGTCTGAGCGGTGCGCAAAAATTTTATAAAATGTTTATGTATTATAATTTGACCATTAACTCTTTCATTTTCCGGGATTACAGACTATAATCTATCTCTGTGCCAAATTTCATCCAGATCCGTTCAGCTGTTCTGCTATGATTGAGTCACAAACATCCATCCAAACTTTCGCATTCATAATATTAGTATAGATAGATATGGATAAAGAAGTGATGCTAGAAACTGAAAACCCACTGTATGTGTCTTGGCAGAGTTCGAGTGTCGCGCGTCAGATCTGCGCGGCTCCTAATTCACACTCCCACACCAATTACCGCTTTCCTCCGCATTTTGAATGCCTCCCGACTGATTACATTACCATACTCATTGTAGCTGCTGTTTCATTAAAATACCGACCTCGATTCAAATCACATCGGTATTCGTAATGTTTACTGCGGCCGTAAAGCACTTTACGCGGTGTTCCGTACGTGTATTGTTACACGTCGTAACAGTCAAATGTCTAATTTATTATAAACAAATGCAATATTTTTACAGGAAGCGATCTTAACTTCAGTATCCGGCATTATTGTCTTCTTTGCAAAAGACTTCAACGCATTTCAACCAAGTATTGAATAAAAATAAAATGCTAAACTCGAAAATGGCTGGACTCATTTTGGTGAAATTTTTAGTGTGTGATTGAGTAGGTCCCGGAATGATTTAAAGTAAAAATTAGACCTCGTAGGTGTCGCTGCAATCCGGTTCCAGGTTCAGGGCAGCGTCAATTCAATTCAATTCAATTCAATATCATTTATTCAATATAGGTACACTGTAGGTACACTTATTGACGTTAAAAATTACTTACTTAAAAAAACACGATGGTGATAATCGGTTACGGTATCAATGCGTCTGCCGGGTCACCGGCTGGCGGCTACTATAGCAGTTTATAATAAGCATCATTATCCTACTACCTCAGATAATACTTACTACTTAAATGTTTCAAAAGAATTTAGGTACAGTTGTTTTTTTTTTTAATTTATTCAATAAACTGACATTAAATGACCATAAAAACAGAAATGATGCCTACACAACCCTGAAATATTTATTATAATAATGCTGGATGCTTATTAAGCGATATACGCATATATGTTCACCTGCATTACTTTGCCAACCTTGTCTTATCAAATTCGGTCAATTTAAATCCCAGTTTTCCATATTTTACAAAATTCTGAATTTGGCAGCCACTTTATAGGAAACTTGCATGTAGAAATCTCAAGTTTCCAGCAGTTTCAGTCACGTTGAATTGTTTGTCAGTCAGTTTCTGCTTTCTTATGTACCTATAGCTCGAGGTATATCTGAGTCGTGCAAAGAGACGTGGCTGGTTGGCGCGCGAGGGCGCCGCTGGGAATCGGTTTCTGCGCTGAGTCGCCTGTTCAATCGCTAATGCAATCATATTATGACAGCAGTGCCCGCTGCCGCAACAACTATTTCACTGCTTCACTGCAAATATTTTAAACAGAAAGTACTCACCTATACGGATTAAGAGTTATACTGTAGCTACCAGATAGTAAGTGATTCAGTGTTAATTAAAACTCACTAGCCAAGAAGATGCTAATTCGATCTGCGCCGTAGATAACACTTATTTGTAGACCTGTATTTTTTGGCCTCAGCTATCCTAGGAATCTGTATTTAAAGATGAGGATACAGTTATCTCATATTAAATTTAGTCTACACAGAGCAGCTAATGATAAAATCGGTGCAGTTGTGCGTTTCTGAGAATGGCCGCCCGCCACTGAGGATGCTTCACTTGCCGACACCTACACCCGAGATTTGCTCTACAAACTATACCGAGCGACGCACTGATCATCCATGATTTGCCCAGTTACGGTCTGTTTGGTGCGTTATCATCTTATAACAGACCTAATATAACCATAACGAAAAAACGATGAGTAGGTTTACTATTTACTGAAAGTTACCGAGAAAGAGGTGTGAATTTTTTTCTAGCGTAGAAATAGTAAAAATCTTGTTTCTATTTCGTAATTAATTTAGATTAAAAACACACATATTGTGGAAATATTAAAGTTATATAAGCTATATGTTTATAGATTCGATAAGTATCTACTCGCAAAGGTTTCAAAATATTGAAAGAATATTTATGATATATATTTAGCCTATAATAAGCTCTTATTTTCTCTACATCAAACAGTAAAACCTGAAAAAGTGCGAATTCCAGGAAGAGAATTAACCTATTCTCACTTTAAACAAAGGTTGTTTCGTAATCCAAGCTGGGTATAATTAATATCCATTAGTTATTGTGTGCATAAATTGATAAATATATACACTTATAAAATATTAAAATACTTGCTTTTGCCCGTGACTTCGTCCGCGTAGATTACAGAAATTTCAAACCCTTATTTTACCCTCTTAGGGGTTGAAATTGCAAAAAAATCTTAACGGATGTTCACGTCATAATATCTATCTGCATACGAAATTTCAGCCCCACTCGTCCTGTGCTTTGAGCTGTGCGTTGATAAATCAGTCAGTCAGTCGCCTTTTCCTGTCATACATTTCATGTGCCCATAATCTTTATGGCCATAATAAGTCATATTCTTGCAAACAAAGTAGTGTAAGTAGTAATGAAATATGCAAAACATATAATCAATTAGCGGGCGTCGCTCGTGTTAGCGCTAACATACATAGTTGCAGCCAGCCGGCGCGCGCTGCATGCTGCGTGCGGCCACGCAACTCTCGCGCACCTAACGTTTACGTATTGTAATCTCTTTCCTTTTCAAACTATGTACATTTGATCCAAATTTGATAATTAATTATGATTGATTCATTACTCAACTTCATTGCTAATTATTATTTACGGCTTAGTTGAAGCCCGCGACTATGTCCACAACATTATAAAATTTAGGTACATATAAACTATCTCGTGGGGTTTTTTTCAAATGAAATGTTTTTTTAATGTAGGACTATATTTTGTCTCACTGATGATGCTTGTCCGGACTCTATGATATAATATTTTCATTATCCAGAATAAAAGTTATTCTATACGTAAAATCAACGATAAACCTAAGCTATTTCTGTTGTATCAATATTAGTTTAGCAGTTGATGATGGAGTTGATGAACAGGTAGTCACACACAGACAAACACACTCGCATTTACACTATTAGTAATTAGTATCGATCATAGACACATTGTAAGCATTTCGACATGATAATTGGTAATTAACTAATTAACTATGTCCTATGATAATTTCAGCAAAAAAGTAACTGCAGTTGTTATGCTGTACTTAATAATTGTTAAAACATAAAAATGTATATGTACTAAAATCGGGCCCGGTATTGGAAAAATGTGCAATAGAACAGTACGCATTTTCATTTTATTTCAATTCTCTTCCTTTTTGGACGGCGACTAAAAACTGTCAGCATAGTTCCAGTAACTATTAGTTGGTACATGGGCATGTCATTTGACATCTCCAATATTCCAAGCAATTAGTCGCTGGTGGTGCGGCATCAAAGGCGCACGTCTCGGCGACGTTTTTGCGGCCGCCCCCGCTGCGCCGCAACCTGCTTCATGCGCTCGCCTATACTCCGGATATGGTAAAATCTCAGGCGACGTCGTGCCATCCGATCGCTTAGTTTTCCTTATACCGGCGCGAATTAGAATACCAGAGACACGGCGCTGCGGCCGCGACGCTGAGGCCGCGACGCTGAGGCCGCGACGCTGAGGCCGCGACGCTGAGGCCGCGACGCTGAGGCCGCGACGCTGAATCCGCGACGCTGAGGCCGCGACGCTGAGGCCGCGACGCATCTGCATGCCTTTTACACAGAGTTCCGAGTTCCGACCAATAGAGTTCAACGACTTCACATCTATTCCTATTTTCTACATATCAACAGGCAAATACAGTGTGTGTAAAGCTTTGTAAATTTTCCATCCATTTTAGTACTTTGATACCATTCACAGCTACGGAAGGAGACAAAGATAATAATATAAATGATTTACCATATTTTGTCCAGGATAGTTGCGATAGTGTGCTATTTGCTCATGATATACGTCTTCAATTTTTAAATTTGATAGAAACAAGGATGATTTTGACGACGTAAATAGTGCCCTTTCTCAGGTCACTCACTGGTTTACTGTAAATAACTTTAAATGCAAAAAAACTAAGTGTGTTGAGTTCGCACTGCCCAATACCAACAATACACGTAACATCAATCTAGTGGTAAATAATGATATATTAAAAATTGAAGAGGTCACCGTGTTCTTGGGTGTGACCTTAGATACTAAGCTCCAATGGGGCACCCATATATCAAATCTAGCTGGTAAACTCAGTTCTGCTGCTTACGCTGTCAGAAAGATCCGGCAGTTAACAGACGTTAACAGAGAAAGATTGTATATTTATAATAGCTTATTTTCATAGTATTATGTCTTACGGAATCTTGCTGTGTTGTAAAGCGGCAGATATAAAAAAAAAAATGTTTTACGAAAAAGGGCAATACGTGCAATTTATAATTTAAAACTAGTGATGTGCCGGATATCCGTATCCGTATCCGCGGATATCCGAGGGAAAAGAAATATTCGTATCTATATCCGTATACGTTACTTTTTCGACGGATCTTTTACGGATCTTTTACCTCATTAATTTTCAATACGTAGATGAAATTCTATGTATTAGGTGATTACTGATTAGGTAGCAATGAATAACTATTAAATTCCATTCAGATTATTTCTTAAAATCAAATATTTGGCACCTTTATATTGCAAACATTTATCGTAAAGAGTTACCAACCATACCAATCTACACTAATTTTATTAATGCGAAAGTTTGGATGGATGGATGTTTGTCACTTAATCACGCCAGAACAGCTGAACAGATTCGTATCAAATTTGGCACTGGCAAAGATTATAGTCAGGAAAAACACAGGCTACATTTTATCCGACATCTCGATCTACGTACTAAAAGCCTAAAGTACGATCTATTATTTACAATTCATTAGCAAAGCCTCTACTCGAATATTTAATAGAGATATGGGGAAGTGCCGCTAAAACTAATTTGCAAGATCTGCAAATATCCCAAAACAAACTGTTAAAAACTTTATTCCAACTTGACTATCGCTTCCCGACTAAAGAACTTTATAAAAAAACTAATACATTATCTATAAATCAACTTTACAAATACAAAACATGCATGTTAGTGAGAAAAATTATTTCAAATTCGATTCACACACAAATTACTTTTAAAACTAAATCACATAAACATTTTACAAGAAACAAAGATAAATTACAATTACCAAAAGCCAGGACTAGAACTTATGGTTCAAAAAATATACAGTTTGAGGGAGCGCTACTGTACAATGATTTACCAACCGAAGTTTTTAATGAAAAATCCTTCGTAAGATTTAAGAAAAAATTACTTAAGCATTTTCAGAGTGAAGTGTAATAATAGATTAGTATGTACAGGTCACCTTTGTTACTCTAAGCATTAACTTTTTAGCATAAATTAGTTGTAAGTTTCTCATGTAAGTGAACTTTGTTCTTTTTTGAGAAATAAACATCTTTAAACCTAACCTATCTCGGGCATCAGCTAGTAGTACATACCTTTAGTGTAAAGTTTACACTACAATACTTCTTTGCAGACTTTTTTTAACTCATAGACAAACACAAATGTTATCAGCTATGCTGTCAGTGTCACACTAAACTATAAACAAAACAAAAGAAAGACCCACGCATTGCAAGTCGTAACTTGTCCTGTTACGTAAAGCGTCAAGTAGCGTCGACTATCGTTTTAAGGTCACGCGCACTGACACCGAATGAGTATGAAAGCTAAGATCCGTATCCGTATCCGCGAATCTTGACACCAAATATCCGTATCCGGATCCGTATCCGCGGATATGCATTTTTGACGATCCGGCACATCACTTTTTAAAACCAAGTGAATCCTTTAGGGAGAAATTGAAGGATTCTTGTTTCGAGGTAAATCTTGACTTTTCTTTGAGACTTTCTAAGAGTCATCAAAAGTATGCAAGTCTAGTTTTTCTAGTAGATAGCTTAAATTAATTATTGACATCTTCATGTGGTGACAGCGACGGGAGGGCCACGGTGTGAGGATGTTTGTTGACGCGATGACCTCCCGCGAGGACGGAGGCGCTGCATTAGCCGGAGGACGGCCGCGTGCGGTAATATTGAACTTGTTCCCTTTACGAGCCATCGATTTTCGGATGTAGGGCGAATGTTGCGAGGTTGTGGGCCTGTCACGTGTGAAGGTCTGCCGCGGGGGTGCGGGGGGGGGGGGGGGGGCTAGCGGGGAGGACCCGCGAGGGGGCAGGGGAGACGCAATTAACCACCCGCGGTCACTCACCCCGCACTTCTCAGACGATATCAGTTTTTGCGGCCATGTGTGATCACACAACTGTGTCACAATCCTGTTGTTGCAAACGAAATAATTAATTATGCATCTCTAGATCAAAGTACCTACAGTTCACAAAATAAGATATTCATAAAGCTATTGAACAAGGTACTTAACGCCAATGGACCAAACCTCAAAACATCGAGTAGTAGGTACATTAACCAGTTACATTTTTTACCCACTAGAACTTTTTTAATTCAGACAACAATGCTCATTGAGGAGAAATATAATGTTATATTGAGAGCACCATAAATAAAATAAAAATAAATAAATTAAATAGATAAATTGGTACCTAGGTATTAATCATTACAAGCTTTGCAATATTTTACCACGGCAATACCATTACCTTGTAAGATAAAAGCTATACAAAATTCTTCTGTTATGTCTTGCTTAAGGTTTTATGTATCATTTTAGCATTCGGCTATTTAGCCTAGTGTTAAAGTAAATCTACTTTAACACTAGGCTATAGCCGGTTGAGTTCGATGCCTTTCTTTTTAATACGGGATGAAATTATTTCCGCAGTTTTTGTGGGATCAAGCCTTTTTAGCGAATGTAGATGAGCTCATTTACATGGATAAATAGAAAGCATTTCACTGAGCCGGAACGCTGCATGTGATACACGTGGTACACTCTATTATTATTACTATTTCATTACTATCGTATAATATCACCTTTCTGCATGTATTTAATGCTGCGCGATTAATTTAAATATAAACAACAATTCTTTGTTTTGCAAAAATACCATAGGGCGAGTGGAAACAATAAGCAGTTTCTGCGTATAAATAAAATAATTACCGATGTTTTGAATGAAATATACGTAGCTGTTTGCATTATCTTCAATATAAAGTAGTAGCCCTTAATATTGCAGTTGTTTTGTTTCTTGTGTTAAAATTTGAATAAAAACGAGCATTTTTCACGTGGAGCTTAGCTTTCTTTTTATTATATTTACAAGGAATCGCACAACAGTGTAGCCTACTTGAAGTTAACACTATGAATATAACTTCAGTGAAATAAATAAATCTAATGTGAACAATCCCCTTAAGTAGACAGTCAATTTATTGCGATTAGTTGCGACGGATATGCAGCTATTGTGTAGCAAAAGAGCTGACGGGGTGTTAAGAAAAGGTGCTTGATTAAAGCTGAAAGACTGGGACGCAATAAAAGGCGTATTTCCATGGATGCATTATTTATGCGTTTCGGGCAGTAGTTTAGTCAATACTTCAACACATGATAATATATATAAAAAACTAGCTGATGCAAGCGACTTCGTACGCGTGGATCGAGGTTTTGTGGTTCCCGCGGGAACTCTTTAATTTTCCGGGATAAAAAGTAGCCTGAGTGTTAGTCCAGACTATAGTCTATCTCTGTACCAAATTTCCAAATTCCAAACTCCAAACTCCTACAACTCATCATAATGGGAAAAGTTGCTGGAAAAAGAGGGATTGGTCGCAGAAAAAAGTCTTGGATTCGCAACATACGGGAGTGGACCGGAATCGCAAGTGCCGCAGAATTATTTCGCCTTGAGAAGAACCGAAAGGAGTATGCAAAGCTGACTGCCAACCTTCGCTGATCGGAGAGGTACCCGAAGAAGAAGAAGTACCAAATTTCATCCAGATCCGTTCAATCGTTCTGGCGTGATTGAGTAACAAACATCCATTTGAGTTTTTTTGGTTCCCGCGGGAACTCTTTAATTTTCCGGGATAAAAAGTAGCTTATGTGCTATTCCAGACTATAATCTATCACTGTGCCAAATTTCAGCCGTTGGAGCGTGATTGAGTAACAAACAACCATGCATCCATCCATACCTACATCCATACATCCATCCAAACTTTCGCATTTTTAATATTAGTAAGATCTCTAAAAATTTAGGTATACTTTACTGTAGAAGCTTATTGCCTAATAGGTATTCATTAGGTGCTATGAAGTTCCAACGTAGTTTCATGTTTTTTTTTCATATTAGCAATCTTGCAAGATATCGTCAACAATTTAAACATGCTCAGGACCTTCGTATATTCAGAGCACAGGGCATGAGAGTTATCAGCTCGTGTCAAGCATCCTCTCACAATATTCCACGAGCTCTGGGGACCATATGCCTACTTTCAAAGTAAGTTTTTATGTAACAGAAAGTTACATAAGTTAGATCTAGTTGAAGTTTAAGAACAAACTCAAAATAAATGCTATAATCATTTACAATGGTCTTGAAAGATCTCCGTATAGTTCTGTATGTGTGTGTGTGTGTGTATGTGTAGTCAGCTTCGATAATATTAAGTTCAGATGATTATGAACTTGCAGGTTGGTGCGCTTAAACTGTCGTAAAAACTGTTCTACTGATTTCGCGACAACGAAGGTTTAATTGATAAAAGAACAGCGACGCGTAAATGAATATTAACTGAATGATATTTCGCAGATTCGTGCGGTGGATGATCCAACATTAGCGTAGCGTTACCGTCGGGCGCGGCTCGTAGTTGTGTTAATGCTAAGTAGGTAGTGGGTACATACGCAGGAATGCGTGCGGTTTCTAATGCGACGCATCGATCTCTCCACACGCAAGCACTGACTGACTCACTGACAACTGACTGACACTTCATGACGAACACTGAGCTACACTCACACAAACACTCACACACTCATCTGACCCGGTGACAACGTCGCTAGTATATATATGAAAAATAAAATAAAAACAAAAATTAAACAGGCATAAAAATTGTGTGTGTCAGTTCCGACGCACGACTGGAGTTTACTCGTACTATCCTATTTTGATACTCGGCAAGCCTCGTATCAAAAAACAGCACTCGAATTAAAATGACCTTCATTACGATACAGTTGCATAAATAGCTATATTGATATGTATAACAAAAACAGCAATATAAGTACATTGACACTGATAGAAACAAACAAGCCCAATAACATATAGGTATAGTCGCCTTGCAGCATACACTATGTACGTCTCACTCTTACGTCACAACCAAATTAGAAAGGTGCGCACCATAGGTGCGCACCAAAAAAGTAACGAGGTCATTCATCAGTAGATTTTACCTCTCATATTTTTCTCATACCGGGCGCCTTATATATGAAAATCGATTCTTAAGGAGTAAACTCCAAAATTAGTTCCTATTTTGGCCACCTAATTTTGAATCAGTTAAAAGTTTGACTCACTATATTTTGTTTGCTCAGCGAAAATCCATTTAAGTTATCTCTCCATCTCACTAAGATTTTCAATAAATCCCTAAAGTTAATATTTAGAATATGTACATTCTGTAACCCTCTTTTGAATCATTGACAGTAACAAATCCAAACCAACCTTACGTAATCTGGTCTTGTAGATAGACCTAGACTACATACATTACGATGTACTTACGTCATTCGGTTAGCTCGTGTGTTTGCGCGTGTTTACGGCCCGCGTGCGGAATATCAAGTCAATCAGCACTCGTGCGAACTCCCCGCCCCTCGGCCGTTTAAACTCCGCAGTCTGCTAACATCGGTTTGTCGTTTTTTTTATTCTACTTATAGTTAACCTTTGAATACGTTTATGTTCGTAGCTTTAGTTTTAAGATACCGTAATTGATTATCACCATCGTGTTTTATAAGTTTCGGACGCTAATAAGTGTACAGTGTATAAGTACCTAAATTGATTAAATAAATTTTGATTTGATTTGATATGCATCCAGTGATGATGCAGTCTCAGATGGTAGCGGACTAAACTTGTAGGGGTCAGACAGTTTGACATATTAATTCCATACCACTATAATCGGTTTCTACACGGCATCGAACCGGATGTCTCTTGGCGGTTTGCTGCAGCCGAAGCCTTCCACAAGACCAGAGTTTGCTTTGCCAAAATTTAGCTTGGGATTAAACCCGGGACAGAGTTAACCACTGCGCCAGGGAGGTCGTCAAGGGTTTACCGTTTAACATTCGCGGGCGGGCGGTGTTGAATGTCCGGGATTGACTGCCTGTCCCCGGGGCCCGGGGGTCCGGCGGCCATATCTCAGCGGTGACTGCGGCCTGAGCGATGGTAACGCCTTTGAGATCTATTTACACAGAACCTAGCAAACGAAGGGATAGTTACTAAAATAATAACAACAAACTAATAAAAATTAAATTGCGATTATTTTATTGCGTTACCTATAGGTACTCATTCTATTAAAATGCTGATTATTGCATTTCTTACATAAAATCTGAATCACGGATGTTATTATAACTATTACTAGTACCTACCTAGATGTTTCAGTGTTAAACTCAGATTTATTAATGCCTTGTTGAAGTACTTTTTTTTGATTAGCCAGTGCTCCCAAAACTATTTAGATGAAAACATGAATAATTGGTCATTCACGTGACCTGACGACAATACGTGTTATTGGAATTCGTTCTCAGTCTCACACATCAGAGATCTATTTGGATAGTATGAGAATACAGATAGTATTAGACAGAGCTCGCCCGTCGTCCCCGGCTCCGCTCGGCTCTGTGTAAACACTCCTTTAAGCAGTCCGTCCCTCGGCCGTTTATTTCCCTATCCTTTTAATACGATGCTATCTTTGGGCGCGATTCCGGCGGAATGAGTTTCTTCTCGAGCTGCGATTACTTATTCCTTTGAAGTCGGGCAACAATTCTATTAGGTACATTGTCAGCCCCCGACCCGCCCCGACCCGCCGAGTCTCGGCTTTTTAGTTTACTTTAAACGGAACGCAGGAATGTCCCCGTTCCAGCGGGGCTCACTCAATACGACAATCCGTAGCGTGCTTCCTTTTCAAACGGGGTGAGATTTGAAGACTTCAATAAATAGGACTTTATAAACATTTTGATTTCTTTCATTGTCAACTGAATATAATATTATTAGGTATGGTTATAAATCTATACACATACAACGTCAACTTTGGTTTAGGGCGATTTTTCAGTTAAACAAACTTATTTTCTGAGTTTGTACTTACGTCTCAACTTTATTATTTACTAGCTGATGTCCACGACTTTGTCCGCGTGGTTTAAGTTTTTTAATTTCCGCGGGAATTCCTTAATTTTCCGGCCTTGTGTATGTTACTCTTCAGGTCTACCAACTATACCCAATACCCATGCCAAAAATAACGTCGATCCGTTGCTCTGTTGCGGCGTGATTGAAGGACAAACCAACAAACCTGCAATTACCAACAAACAAACACACTTTCACATTTATAATGTGAAAGTGTGTATGATGTTTTCAGCTTTAAATGCGGTATAATTTGATAGCACTCCTCATCTCGAGCGCTAAAGGTCATAAATATGAATATAGACTATTTGCACATTGAATATTATTGTAATATAACATCATACAAACGTTTTAACAAAACTAATAACTATGTATGACTTGAAAATCAAATTGTCAGTATACAGAATGTTTATGCACGTTTTTGTGTTTTGTGTTTTGTGTATAATAAAACAGAAGCGTCATCGGAGGTAATCGTCCCGTTAGGACACAGTTACTAATCGCCTGCACTTGTCGCGCTGTCCTGTCCTGCACCTGTGCCTTCCGCTCCAGTGTCCCCTTATTCATTATTTAACTAACTGCCTCGTTGGTCTAGTGGTTAGCATGTTCGAGTGCGGCCGACGAGGTCCCGGGTTCGAGTCCCGGCTCGGGCAATAACAAGCATTGGGTTTTCTGATACAAAAGTCGTGTCGGATTTTCCGTTCCATGGGGCTATGAGAGTAAAGGAACATAGAGCACACCTGTGTTTGCACACACACTTCAAGTGCACTATAATATCTCCCGCGCAGATGGCTAATCTCTCGAGATTGGCCGCCGTCGACGAAATTCGGTCGGGTGGACATACATATAATATGTTAATAACTATCTACAGACACTACATCAGCTGACAACTCTATCGTCTTGTCAAAGTACTCACACGATACGTTAGAGTCTATAGTCCATATCATACTATACGTAAGTAACATTACCTACTGTGTTGTGTGTATCAATGAGCCGCAGCCGCAGACGCAGGCGCGTGGCGACGACACACGGTTACATTAATTAAGTAGGTATTTGAATGAGCATTAGAACCTCGTTAATTGGGACCGGTCTAGGTTGATGAGTCCGCACATTACTAAACTAATTATTTTAATTATATTTAAATTATCATATTATCATAATATTTACCGTTTCACAAACACTGTTACTTGTCTTGTATTTTTTCGAAATAAACAGTTAAAAGTGGTGAAACTCAAAGAACAGTCAGTACCTACAGTTTGAAATGTCTAGGTAGGCACAGCAAAAGTTTATTATTTGATATTTCATTTCACTCTTTCACTTTGCATCCGTTATCCAGTATCCTTGATCCTGTTTTCTGAAGTATCTCACTACATCCGCTACTCACATACCTAATAGTGTTCATAGGATACGCTCATACGTAATAATAACGCTGTCGACTTCAAATTGCTTTCGCGTCATTTAAATATGTAATCACAAATAGTGGATAAAATATGTATATACAGGAATGCTAAGTTTTGGTAATAAGATAAGGGGTTATCACAGTAAATTGTTATGCTCTACTAAGAGTAAGTTAAGTGGGCACATATTAAAAAACCGGACAAGTGCGAGTCGGACTCGCGCACGAAGGGTTCCGTACCATTATTAATAAATAATTACCTTTGTTAATGAACCGCAAGACTAACTTTGTTTGTAGAGGTTTATTGTTAATATCAAAAAAACTATGCTAGTTAGAGCATTGGCTATAGTTTTCCTGTAAAATATACGTAAATTCCTATTGACCATAATTATTTCAAATTTTTCGATTGGTAAACTCCGGAGATAACTCCCCGATAAATCAAAAACTATCATAACTAAAAATAATTAAAAATCTGTTTTATAGTGTACAAAGTAAACCCTTTCATATGATACCCCACACAGTACAGTTATCTCACTTTTAAATTTCAACCCTCAGATTTTCCCCCCTTTTTAAATAAGAACAAAAATAATTTCCAATTTTTTTTAATTCCAGTGTCTTTGGGCCACTAATATACACAACTATTCCAAATTTCATGTCGATAGCTTCGGTAGTTACTGAAATAATCGAGTGTGACGGACGGACAGACGGACAGACGGACAGACAGACGGAGAAAGTCGCACCATAAGGGTTCCATTTTACCATTTTGGTACGGAACCCTAAAAAGTGCCGTTGACAACGTTACTTTATAGAGCAAATAATATGTGTTACGTTGTGTAACTTAAAACCGATCATTTCAGAACAGGCAGTAGCCACACATCACACAACACGAACGGTTCTCTATTGTACCTAATCTGTTCGCGAAAAATATATCTCGATCCGTGAACTGTGATACAGATGACGGGGTTACTACCATCGCTTAGTATACTTAATAGGTGTATAGCAGTATTACTTCAAAATGACAGTTTTATGTTACGTAACTTGACGTTCCTAAAATAAGGATTATATTAGAATAATTGGCAGTCATAGGGACTGCCGATCGAAGTGACAACGAATATAATAAATATTTTTTTTCTAATAAAAAAAAACAAATATAAACCACTAGATGATTCCCGCGACTTCGTCCGCGTGGACCAAGTTTTTTCGATTCCCGCGGGAACTCTTGAATTTTCCGGGATAAAAAGTAGCCTATGTCCGTCCCCGGGATACAACCTATCCCTGTACCAAATTTCATCAAAATCGGTTGAACAGATGGGCCGTGAAATCATAGCAGACAGACAGACAGACAGACAGTCACACTTTCGCATTATAATATCATAATATGGAAGTATGGATAGTATGGATATGAATTAAAACTAAGGCATTAAAGTTTAATTACGAATGTAATGTATTTTTATGCTTAAGATCTTTTGTCTTAAGAAGAATGGTGTCGGTCTCGCGTATTCCACATTTCTACCCCCTACCAAAAAGTGCTCGACGCGCCTAAAGAAGTTTTCATCCCATCCATTCGAAAAGGACGACTTGGTTCGCCTTTAAGTGCGCCCAAAGGCGGTATTTTCTGAAACTTTTAGCGGGCAGGAATGAGCTTTTAATCCTCTTTATTTCAAAAAGTGCGCTGCAATTATCTTTTCCGCGCACTTTTTGAATTTGGAACATCTTAGTGTTCAGCGCTAAAGAAATCGAACGCAAATATTGTTTGAATAGAGACTGAATGGTACGACGGCCCATAGTCTCGCCGCCGGCTTTAATTTGGTTTCGTTTTTTTTTAATAAAAAAAAGGAAACCAAATTAAAAATTCGCGAACTACAGGCCGCGTTTTCGTATATTCTCACGGATTGTTAAAAATTCATGGTTTTATTTTAAAAAATGAGTTCTTCAAATGACAGTGAAAGTATAGAATTAACTCCTGAAACTATTAGAACTGACACAAAGCCTATGGTAATTTTATTGAATGGAGAAATGCAAGAGGCGCCAAGAATTGTTCAGAATCTGTTTTGGCCTACTTCCAGTACTTAGCCAAAACTAAACAACCTTCCACTCTTTGGAGTACCTACCTACTCAATGCTAAAATCAACAGTCAGTTCTAATAACGACGTAAAATTGGACATATATTCGAAATTAATAGAGTATCTGAAGAGGATGGCTGATGGATGTGTAGTTTTATTTTCTCATAGAGGGTGATGAAAAGTAGAGTGTATCATTCGGGCGCAAAATATTTTTGGGCTCGGGCGACGTACTTTGAATCCCTCGCTACGTTCAGGATTCTACTAAAGAATCCCTCGCTACGCTCGGGATTCTACTCTAGAATCCCTCACTTCGCTCTGGATTCAAAAAAGCGCCCTCGCCGTAAAACTATTATTTTGCTCCCTTATAATACAATCTACTATTTCACTTCAAGAACACGAACGATAACAATATTAAAACAATACGGATTCCATCGTTGGTAGTATGCCCCTAAACCTCCTTATCATAGAGTCGCGAGCGGCGGGCATTGCCCCGACTCCATCGGTCAGCAGGTACGGAGTCGAGTGAAAGATATATTTTCAAAAATCACGTAGCTTCACTCTAATTCCCGCGTTGCGTTACAGTTACACGTTTCGCTAAACGTGTGAAAGTGACATTTTCAATAACCGACTTATTTAAACTTTTAAAGCAAAAAGTAAAAGTCAAACGGCAGGCTATAAACGTAGCACTGCAATATTTTTTATTGTACCAATTAAAAGCAGCGCTACTTCAAGGTATTCTTAGAAAAATATCGTACGGAATTGTAATTTGTAATTTAATGTTCACGTTACAGCCGAAGCACAGGCCGAAGTGATCGATTGCGGTGTAATTTGCTTGATACCTTGATTCATCAGTCAGTTTGAGGCACGTGTTGTTAATTGTTACCTGATCTCTTGATTTGTTGACCCATGTGGGTTTAAATAAAGGCTGAGCGTGATGTAGGCTTCTTCTCCAGGGTACATTGGGATCCTCAAAACTTTAGTTTTAAGTACTGTTTTATGTTGCCGTAATAAATTAACACGATTTTCTTCTAGTTGTAACATTCAACTACATATTGCTATAATAACTACCTGCAAATTATTATATAGAGCCGTGTTTGCGTAAATTTTAGAAACTGTTTGCACAATATTGTATTGGTGGTTTGTGACGCAAAGACGTACCTAGCTAGACCGTAGGTATGTTCTAGCTAAATTTTGCTCGGTAGTTGATACCTTCCTAGGTAGTTGGTAGTTACATCCATACTTCCATACAAATATTATAAATGCGAAAGTGTGTCTGTCTGTCTGTCTGCTACGCTTTCACGGCCCATCTGTTCAACCGATTTTAATGAAATTTGGTACAGGGATAGGTTGTATCCCGGGGAAGGGTTACTTTTTATCCCGGAAAATTCAAGAGTTCCCGCGGGAATCAAATAACCTTAATCCACGCGGACGAAGTCGCGGGCATCATCTAGTTTTATATATGAGTAATTTCGTCCACGGAAATGTGTACCTACCCCATTCCTTTGGCCGTCTTGCCGGGGTCACTCCCGTGGGCCGTGACCCCATATGCACCATCCGGCGCATTGTAGGTATATACTTACTTATTAGGAAATCATTTTTGTCAAAATATCGCGATATACATAATATAGTCCCTAAAAGCCTAAGTCTACTCCGTTTATAAATTAATTGAGTATTAATTATTATTTTTCTCTCATATTTTATTTGTATACTTACTAATTTCTATAAAATGAATACCTCATTTAAAAATAATACACAAAACATCTTTAAAAATAATTCTACAAAATTATACGTCCCACTTGCTGCGGGGAAGGACCTAAGCAGCCAGTGGTCAGGGCTCCAGACGAGAGG